>BSBN01001569.1:3600000-4200000 GCA_027924645.1 Cunninghamia lanceolata
TTTTTGTACAAGAAGATAAAAATGTTTTTGCAGATTGGAGTTTGGAGAAGAAAGAAAAAAATATAAACGGTCATTTGAGATCAAAGATTTTCAAATTGAAAGGTTTTTTTAATGAAGAGGAATATGAAAAGATCTTATGAATATTGAAGATATTTTCTAGAAGGATAAAGAAAATCATTGAAGAAGAGAAATTTATAGGGAAGATGAGAATTGAAGAAGATAACTCTGTTTTCAAAGAATGTGAAATGGTTTTCAAATTGCATATAATGGTTTTACAGGTACATTGATAGAGTGTGTGTGAATTGAAGACATATTTGAGAAGATATAGATGATTTTTTATATGTATGAGATCATGTTTTGCAGGGGTAAATACAGAGAATGTCAAGGTCATCAAATTTTTATTGAAAGAGTGAAAATTGAGCTAAGAGAGTTGATGTGAGGACCATAATAATAATCCCCTTGAAGACAATGATGGTGTATCAGGTGAATTGTTATGCAGAGATAATCAGGCGAATGAATTAATGAATTGAATGGAAACTGAGTAACCCTTTCATTTTGTTTATCTTTTGTAGTGGTGATTGTGTTTGCCAGTGAGGCACAATATGCCAGTGAGGCTTATAAGTTAGTGAGACCTTACATTTGTCGGTGAGACACATATTGTAGCCAGTGAGGCTTGTACGGTCAGTGAGACCTATTTGTATGTATTAGGGGTTGGTGCTCCTTGAAGTTGGTGCTTCTAAACATTGTAACCAGTGAGGTTTTTGCTTAAGCCAATGAGGCATTTTTTAGAAGTTTTTCTGCCCTAGGAGGGTTTTCCTCTCGTATAATCTTTTGTGTCTTGGTCTTATATCTTGTGTGTCTTCATGTATTTCATGCCTTCAACATTATAATTGTGCATATATATGTTAATGTCTTTCTCTCTCTTTATCCTGTAATTCAAAAGGTGTAAAAATTGTAAAATTTATACAACACTAATTCACCCCCCCCTCTAAATGTTGTCCTAGACTCCTACAATTCGTATCAGAGCCACATTCCCTTTAGAAGCTTAATCAGCTTGGGTAGGTCCTGTGAGTGGAGTACCATGGGTAAGTGCAAAATAAATAAGAACATGAGAAATGTCAAGTCTCATTCTGATCAAAAGATGCAGTCTCTATCAAATCTAGATGTTGATATAAAGCTAGTTGATAAATATGCTTCACAAGTTGAATCAGTAAAAGTGTTTTCTGGACTTCCTCTGTTTAATGGTTCAGATTATTTAGTTTGGTGTATGAGAATGCAAATTTATTTTTTCTCTTAAGGATATGATGTATGGATGTCTATTGAGAATGGATATTCTTGTCATTCTACAAGTAACAAAGAGGCTTATAATTGTAATCATACGGCAAACAAAGCTATTCTGTCTGGTTTATCTAATGATGTTTCTTGTAAAGTTGTCCAGTGTGAAACAACTCACGATATGTGGAAGAAATTGATAAGAATCTATCAAGATGATGGTGAAGAAGAGGACAATTTGGTGTCTAAAGAAAGTGACCATTAAAGAAGACAATCACATGAAGAAGTTGAGACCCAATTAGATTCGGAAGAAGATTATCATCAAGAGTATGATGAACAAGAATTTGAAATTGATGTAGAAGGAGAACTTATGTGTGCTTTGGGTGAACTCAAGAGATCTAAAAAGGAGAACCAGAAATTAGAATTGTAGCTACAACAAGAAAGAGACTTAAAAGACAAAGCACTTTTAGACCTTGAAGATAATAGAAGTCTGATTGTGGATTTGAGGAATCAAGTAAGTGAATCAGATAATTTGATTATTATTCTAAAAATAGAGGTTGAGGAAGCTAAGAGGATAACTGATGTAACAAACTTTGAGTTGGAAGCTAAAACAATTGAGTTTAAAAAACTTGAAGGAGAAATAACGTCTTTGAGTAAAGAACTTGAGGACATTAGAAAGCAGATGGAAAAGAACCTGAAATTTTAAGAGAGCACAAGCAAGTTACATGAGATGTTGGGTAAACAAAAACAACATGGGGATACTTCTAGACTTGGTTATGGAAAAGGAGAGTCTTCTAATAGAAGGAAAATTGATCAACCTGCTACTCCTGAAAGAAAAATGAACAATCAAAGGAGAAGAACTACTTCTATAAGATAATCATACATGTACAGGTATAATTATTCTTTTAATGGTTATTGTTATACTTGTAATGATTTTGGGCATAAAGCAATTGATTGCAGAAGGAATATTAATCTTATATGTTGTAAGTGCAATGCTCCTAGTCACAAAGCATATAGTTGCAGATTGTATGGAAATATAGGATCACTTGGTTTGATTGGTTGGAAAAAAAAAGGTTGAAAAGGTTTGGAAGAAGAAAATTGAGTAGAAGAAAGAGCCTATAAAAGTTTGGAGAATAAAAAAATGCAAATAGAAGACAAATTCTAAACTTGTGCATCTTGCACAAGTCACTTCATTAGTTACATAACCCATGGCAAAGAGATTAAGATGTTTCCTAAAGCTCTTATCAGATGTTAGCATGTGTTGGCTAAGGTGGCTGAAAATAAACAATTCAATTCATAGCACTTATCTCTGCATTTGAATTTGCAAAATGGTCTTGTAGGAAGTACTTGATGGTGAAATTAGTTTGTTGTTGTATAATCTTGATGGGATGATTTGAATTATAGAGTCAAGAGGCATTATTTCTTGTTGATAGCAATATATATCAGATTTGACATTGTGTTGTGAAAAGTGTCTTGTGTAGAAATAGGACGATGGTATTAATCAAAATGGTCTTCATTCTTTATCATGCCAAGAAGTGTGTGCAAGAGTAAAGTGATTGTAGATTCTTACAGATTGATTGTTGTCATGAAAGTGTTGGCAAGGTCATTTCTTGAATGGTTGTTATTTAATAATGATAAGTCTTCATATGGTTATCAAATTTTTTGCTTGTTAAACCTACATTGTTGTTCATCATAAGTATTGATGTGATTATGGTATCTTTGCATAAGGAGTTAATTTTATGATCATATATCATTCTTTATACTTTGGGAGATCTTGAGAGTATGTCAGGGTTGATGATCATATCCAATTCTTTGTTGAGTTGTTTTAGATGTGTTCTGTGACTAGTGTCTTGCATAAGAATCGGAGCCTTCAAATGGTTTTGAGATAGTACCAAAAAAATATGGAAGATGGTGCAATAGTGATGATTTTCCTTGTTAGAGATTGACAGTGATATTTATGAGTAGTAATTTTCTAGTACACTTTAACACAGGGGAAACAAATAGATTTGAGCCTTTGTCATTAGATGTCAAAAAGGGGGAGAAAGAAAAAATTGCATCATTTAGTTTTGCCATCAATGAAAAAGGGGGATATTGATGGAAGTAGATTGTCATTAATGTCAAAAAGGTGTTCTCAGTTTGTTTGATGTCATCAGGATCAGTGTTGTCAGATATGCAAATATGGTTGGAGATGAGATGCTTCCGTATGATCATGATATCTTCAAGTTTGTCTCAGGATGGATTCTCATGTTCTTGCTGTTTGATGTTCATGTTGGTCCTTGGAGTTATCAGTTTTGGTTTATGATGATAATCATTGATCATCATCTTCTTTCATGATCACAGGACTTGTTTGATTAGGTTGATCACATCAATTGTTGATCACATAAGATATTGATGCTAACTTGTTTGTGTTGGACTTATATTCTTGATCTTCATAGGTTTGGCCTTCATGGTGTTTTTGGAGTTGATAGTATGTTCATGTTTATCTTATTGGAGTTTGATGTTAGATGAAAAAGTATTCATGCTTCTCTCTTCATCATGGCTTCAGAGGTGTTATAACTTCATGTTGCAGAGGTTGAGTTTATATGTTATTGTAGAAGGAATGCTTTGTTGGGAGAAATCTAAGGTTTTGATATTTTTGTCTTCTGAGATACTAATCTCTAAACTCCAAGACTAAGTCCATTTTCATATGTCTAAACCCACTTACCTTCATACTTACATTTTTGTTATAATTCAATCGTGACCTGCTACGACAAGTTCATAACTTAAAATTTACCTTTTGAAGGGTCTTTATAATACTTACTTGACTGGCCCCCTCCTTGTGTTTAACCAATGGCATCAGTCATCATTTGAGTGCAAATAAATATGTCTTTGAGTTTGAATAATTATATTCTATGAGCATGTTTAATAAAAATAAAAAAAGGCTAATGGAAAAGTGTTAAAAAGTCATATATGACATAAAATTCCTTTAGGTGGAAGCCTGATCCTTATGTCTTTATTTGTAATATTAGAAACTTTATTTTTTTAACTCCTATTTTTTATGGTTGACATCAAATCAAGCCATTTTATAAGGAGTCTTGTTTTTTTAAAAGGCAAGATCTATTTTTAAAAGGTCTTATTCATAGCATTAAATTGGAGGAGATTTATATTTTTTAAGAAGTTATTTCAAGTTGAGGAGATGATTTTGTTTTATTAATTGTAGATATGTGTTTTTGGAATGAAGAAGAAATGAAAATATTTTATTGCAGGAGATTGATTTTATTTTTGCACAAGAAGATAAAAATGTTTTTACAGATTGGAGTTTGTAGAAGAAAGAAAAAAATATAAAAGGTCGTTTGAGATCAAAGATTTTCAAATTGAAAGGTTTTTTGAATGAAGAGGAATATGAAAAGATCTTATGAAGATTGAAGATATTTTGTAGAAGGATAAAGAAAATCATTGAAGAAGAGAAATTTACAGGGAATATGAGAATTGAAGAAGATAACTTTATTTTCAGAGAATGTGAAAGCATTTTGAAATTGCATATAATGGTTTTACAGGTACATTGACAGAGTGTGTGTGAATTGAAGACATCTTTGCAAAGATACAAATGATTTTTTGTATGTATGAGATCATGTTTTGCAGGGGTAAATACAGAGAATGACAAGGTCATCAAATGTTTATTGAAAGAGTGAAATTTGAGCTAAGAGAGTTGATGTGAGGACCATAATGATAATCTCCTTATTGCACATATTTTTAGATTGAACCTTGAAGACAATGATGGTGTATCAGGTGAATTGTTATGCAGAGATAATCAGGTGAATTGTTATGCAAAGATAATCAGGTGAATGAATTAATGAACTGAATGGAAATAGAGTAACCCTCTAATTTTGTTTATCTTTTCTAATGGTGATTGTGTTTGCCAGTGAGGCACAATATGCTAGTGAGGCTTATAAGTCAGTGAGACCTTACATTTGTCAGTGAGACACATACTGTAGCCACTGAGGCAAATTCAGCTAGTGAGACAGCTTGTAGCCAGTGAGGCTTGTATGGTCAGTGAGACCTATTTGTATGTATTAGGGGTTGGTTCTCCTTGAAGTTGGTGCTTCTAAACATTGTAACGAGTGAGGTTTTTTCTTAAGCTAGTGAGGCAATTTTGAGAGGTTTTTCTACCCCAGGAGGGTTTTCCTCTCATATAACCTTTTGTGTCTTAGTCTCATATCTTGTGTGTCTTCATGTATTTCATGCCTTCAACATCATAATTGTGCATATGTATGTTAATGTCTTTCTCTCTCTTTATCCTATAAGTCAAAAGGTGTAAAAATTGTAAAACTTATACAACACTGATTCACCCCCCCTCTCAGTGTTATTCTAGACTCATACAATTGGTATCAGAGCCGCATTCCCTTTAGAAGCTTAATTAGCTTGGGTAGGTCCTATGAGTGGAGTACCATGGGTAAGTGCAAAAGAAATAAGAATATGAGAAATGTCAAGTCTCATTCTGATCAAAAGATGCAATCTGTATCAAATCCAGATGTTGATATAAAGCCAGTTGATAAATATGATGTATGGATGTCTATTGAGAATGGATATTCTTCTAATTCTACAAGTAACAAAAAGGCTTATAATTGTAATCATACAACAAAGAAATCTATTATGTCTGGTTTATCTAATGATGTTTCTTGTAAAGTTGTGCAGTGTGAAACAGCTCATGATGTGTTGAAGAAATTGATAAGAATCTATCAAGATGATGGTGAAGAAGAGGACAATTTGGTATCTAAAGAAAGTGACCATGAAAGAAGATAATCACATGAAGAAGTTGAGACCCAATTAGATTCAGAAGAAGATTATCATTAGTAGTATGATGAACAAGAATTTTAAATTGATGTAGAAGGATAACTTATGCATTCTTTGGGTGAAATCAAGAGATATAAAAAGGAGAACTAGAAATTAGAATTGTAGTTGCAACAAGAAAGAGACTTAAAAGACAAAGCACTTTTAGACCTTGAAGATACTAGAAGTCTGATTATGGATTTGAGGAATCAAGTAAGTGAATCAGATAATTTCATTATTATTCTAAAAACAGAGGTTGAGGAAGCTAAGAGGATAACTAATGTAACAAACTTTGAGTTGGAAGCTAAAACAATTGAGTGTTAAAAAATTGAAGGAGAAATAACTTCTTTGAGTAAAGCACTTAAGGACGTTAGAAAGTAGTTGGAAAATAATCTAAAATTTCAAGAGAGCACAAGCAAGTTACATGATATGTTGGGTAAACAAAAAAACATGGGGATACTTTTGGACTTGGTTATGAAAAAGGAGAGTCTTCTAATAGAAGAAAAATTGATCAACCTGCTGCTCCTGAAAGAAAAATGAACAATCAAGGGAGAAGAACTGCTTCTATAAGAAAAGCATACATGTACATGTATAATTATTCTTTTAATGGTTATTGTTATACTTGTAATCATTTTGGGCATAAAGCAGTTGATTGTAGAAGGAATATTAATCTTGTATGTTGTAAGTGCAATGCTCCTAGTCACAAAGCATATAGTTGCAGATTGTACGGAAAAATAGGATCACCTGGTTTGATTGGTTGAAAAAAGAAAAAGGTTGAAAAGGCTTGGAAAAAGAAAATTGAGCAGAAGAAAGAGCCTATAAAAGTTTGGAGAATAAAACAATGCAAAGAGAAGACAAATTCTAAACTTGTGCATCTTGCACAAGTCACTTCATCAATTGCATAACATATGGAAAAGAGATTAAGATGATTCCAAAAGCTCTTGTTAGATGTTAGCATGTGTTGGCTAAGGTGGCTGAAAATGAAAAATTCAATTCATCGCACTTATCTCTGCATTTAAATTTGCAAAATGGTGTTGTAGGAAGTACTTAATGGTGAAATTAGTTTGTTGTTGTATAATCTTGATGGGATGATTTGAATTATAGAGTCAAGAGGAATTAGTTCTTGTTGATTGCAATATATATCAGATTTGACATTGTGTTGTGAAGAGTGTCTTGTGCAGAAACAAGAGGATAGTATAAATCAAAATGGTCTTCATTCTTTATCATGCCAAGAAGTTTGTCCAAGAGTAAAGTGATTGCAGATTGTTATAGATTGATTGTTGTCATGAAAGTGTTGGCAAGGTCATCTCTTGAATGGTTGTCATTTAGTAATGAGAAGTCTTCATGTGGTTATCAGATTTTCTGCTTGTTAAACCTGCATTGTTGTTCATCATAAGTATTGATGTGATTATGGTATCTTCACATAAGGAGTCAATTTTATGATCATATATCATTCTTTATACTTTGGGAGATCTTGAAAGTATGTCAGGGTTGATGATCATATCTAATTCTTTGTTGAGTTGTTTCAAATGTGTTCTGTGACTAGTGTCTTGCATATGAATTGGAGCCTTCAAATGGTTTGGAGATAGTACCAAAAAAAGATGGAAGATGGTGCAATAGTGATGCTTTTCCTTGTCAGAGATTGGCAGTGATATTTATGAGCAGTAATTTATTAGTACACTTCAACACAGGGTGAGCAAATAGATTTGAGCCGTTGTCATCATATGTCAAAAAGGGGAAGAAAGAAAAAATAGCATCATTCAGTTTTGCCATCAATGACAAAGGGGGAGATTGATGAAAGTAGATTGTCATTGATGTCAACAAGGTGTTCTTAGTTTGTTTGATGTCATCAGGATTAGTGTTGTCAGATATGCAAATATGGTTAGAGATGAGATGCTTCTATTTGATCATGATATCTTCAAGTTTGTCTCAGGATGGATTCTCATGTTCTTGGTGTTTGGTGTTCATATTGGTCCTTGGAGTTAGCAGTTTTGGTTTATGATGA
Organism: Cunninghamia lanceolata; assembly: GCA_027924645.1. Classification (NCBI taxonomy): domain Eukaryota; kingdom Viridiplantae; phylum Streptophyta; class Pinopsida; order Cupressales; family Cupressaceae; genus Cunninghamia; species Cunninghamia lanceolata. Next base: position 3,608,087 of record BSBN01001569.1, read on the forward strand.
TAATCATTGATCATCATCTTCTTTCATGATCACAGAACTTGTTTGATCAAGTTGATCACATCAATTGTTGATCACATAAGATATTGATGCTAAATTGTTTGTGTTGGACTTATATTCTTGATCTTCACAGGTTTGGCCTTCATGGTGTTTTTGGAGTTGAGAGTATGTTCATGTTTATCTTATTGGTGTTTCATGTTAGATGAAAAAGTGTTCATGCTTCTATCTTCATCATGGCTTCAGAGGTGTTATAACTTCATGTTGCAGAGGTTGAGTTTATATGTTATTGCAGAAGGAATGCTTTGTTAGGAGAAATCTAAGGTTTTAATATTTTTGTCTTCTAAGATACTAATCTCTAAACTCCAAGACTAAGTCCATTTTCATATGTCTAAACCCACTTGCCTTCATACTTGCATTTTTGTTATAATTCAATGGTGACCTACTACTGCAAGTTCATAACTTAAAAATTACCTTTTGAAGGGTCATTATAACACTTACGTGACTGCCCCCCTCCTTGTGTTTAACCAATGGCATCAGGCATCATTTGAGTGCCAATAAATATGTCTTTGAGTTTGAATAATTATATTCTATGAGCATGTTTTATAAAAATAAAAAAAGGCCGACTGAAAAGTGTTAAAAAGTCATAGATGACATAAAATTTGACCCCTCCTTATGTGCTTCGATCCTTCCTTTAGGTGGAAGCTTGATCCTTATGGCTTTATTTTTAATATTAGAAACTTTATTTTTTTAACTCCCATTTTTTATGGTTGACATCAAATCAAGCCATTTTATAAGGAGTCTTCTTTTTTTAAAAGGAAAGATCTATTTTTAAAAGGCCTTATTCATGGCATTAAATTGGAGGCGATTTATATTTTTTAAGAAGTTATTTTATGTTGAGGAGATGATTTTGTTTTATTAATTGTAGAGATGTGTTTTTGGAATGAAGAAGAAATGAATAGATTTTATTGTAGGAGATTGATTTGATTTTTGCACAGGAAGATAACAATCTTTTTGCAGAAGAAAGAAAAAAATATAAAAGGTCATTTGAGATCAAAGATTTTCAAATTGAAAGGTTTTTTGAATGAATAGGAATATGAAAAGATCTTATGAAGATTGAAGATATTTTGCAGAAGGATAAATAAAATCATTGAAGAAGAGAAATTTACAGGGAAGATGAGAATTGAAGATAACTTTGTTTTTAGAGAATGTGAAAGGGTTTTCAAATTGCATATAATGGTTTTACAAGTAGATTGACAGAGTGTGTGTGAATTGAAGACATCTTTGAGAAGATATTGATGATTTTTTGTATGTATGAGATCATGTTTTGCAGGGGTAAATATAGAGAATGACAAGGTCATCAAATGTTTATTGAAAAAATGAAAATTGAGCTGAGAGAGTTGATGTGAGGACCATAATGATAATCTCCTTGTTGTAACATATTTTCATATTGAACCTTGAAGACAATGATGGTGTATCAGGTGAATTGTTATGCAGAGATAATCAAGTGAATTGTTATGTAGAGATAATTAGGCGAATGAATTAATGAATTGAATGGAAACTAAGTAACCCTCTGATTTTATTTATCTTTTCTAATGGTGATTGTGTTTTCTAGTGAGGCACAGTATGCCAGTGAGGCTTATAAGTCAGTGAGACCTTACATTTGTCAGTGAGACACATATTGTAGCCTATGAGGCAAATTTAGCCAGTGAGGCATCTTGTAGCTAGTGAGGCTTGTATGGTTAGTGAGACCTATTTGTATGTATTAGGGGTTGGTGCTCCTTGAAGTTTGTGTTTCTAAACATTGTAACGAGTGAGGTTTTTGCTTAAGCCAGTGAGGCAATTTTGAAAGGTTTTTCTACCCCAAGAGGGTTTTCCTCTTGTATAATATATTTTGTCTTGGTCTCATATCTTGTGTGTCTTCAAGTATTTCATGCCTTCAACATTATAATTATGCATATGTATGTTAATGTATTTCTCTCTCTTTATCCTGTAAGTCAAAAGTTGTAAAAACTATAAAATTTATACAACACTAATTCACCCCCCCTCTTAGTGGTGTCCTGGACTCCTATAGTGTCCTCCTCTAAGGGTCGCCCATGGGTTGCCCCTAGGTGACCCTGACTAGTGAAAGGGGTGACCCTGTCATGTTTTCAGTCACATTAAAAACTTGAGTTTCTAACTCGAAAAAGCTCCATTTTCACCCATTTTTCTTCCTATTTGCATGGATTTTCATACCAAATATAGATTTAACTATTTCATACACCTACACATGCATAATTAGCTCTATTTTATCTTTAATTAACTACTCATACATTCTCGTGCATTCCCATGCTTTCCTTCTTCACTTCTTCTTGAGTGATGAGCTTTTACTAGGTAGATCACTCCAATTTTAGCCTTGATCACTCTTGAATCCTCTAAGTTAACTCTCCAATCAAATTGAGTTAACTCTTCTTCTTCTTCACCTCTCATCCCTTCTTCCAACCTATAAATACCCCTGTCCATCAAGCATAAAAGGGAGGCAATTTCATTTGTGCACACAATTCTTGCAAGTTATTGTTGTCAAAATCAAGTATTCTCATGCTCATACAGGACATAGGAGCCTTTTGCTTTCATTTTTTTTATCTCTCTTAGCTTTTCTAAAAGCTCGGTCATGTCCATATGATGCTCATATCAATCCACAGTTTGCATCAAAGCTCTCATTGAGCTATCTTTTCAAAGCTTCAAAGATTCTTTTGCTTCCATTTCTTTATGTCACCAAGAGGATCACCTCGCTGCTATAGAAGGATTCGAGGTTGCCATTACAATAATTTCTGAGGGTAGTGGAGGCTCACACATCTCCAGGTTCCTTTATGTTTTCTTTTCATTTCATAGTAATTAGATAATGAAAACTTTGCTCTTGGAATAGTAAAATACGTGTTTGCTTTTTCCTTGATAGGCTAAGCAGATTTGTAGTGTTAAATTAGTTTCCCTTTAAAAGTTCATAGATTAAAAGAAATTTCCCTTTCTTAGATTAATTGATCCATCTATTCACAAAAAAACAAAAATATAGGGTACGTTGCATTAGGTAACTTCATCATAGCTTGCATACATTTTCTAATTCCTAGATTAAGAAAAAGCACTTTTTATTTCCAAAAAACATAAAAAAGCACAAAAGTTAGTTTTGCATTCATTTAGATTTGCGTTCATAAAATCCAAAAAGAACAAAAACATTAGCAAAAATAGAAGGTTCCCAAACCCTTGGTCCCAACACAAGGTCAACTACAGTAAAAAATTGGGCAAAACCCTTGATTCTATCACAAGGTCAAACAAAATCAATGCAAAGTCAAACCTTATGTCACACAAACCCTAAGTCAAAACCCTACGTCAAGTCAAGGTTAGCTTAAACCACCTATCTCTTGTATCAACCCATGAATGTGCCCTAGATTGAGAAGTGAGTGGGTGAGGGCAATCCTTGATGAGATAGAGGAAATCTACCCAAGACTGCAACAAGACCCACTAGTCATTCAACAACAAGAAGAATTCAGACAACTCTTAGTACAACAAGCATTCATTCAATAGTTTGAAAGACAATACCAACTTGAAAAAATCATCAATGAGAAGAACATCCTACCCACACAATGGTGGAATATCAGAAACCCAACAAGAGAACAGTAACTAGTGACCCTTCAGGTCATATAGTTATCTCTACAACTATGGTCACAGAACACCGTATCCAGACAAGTACACAACAACATAGGCCCCATGACATACTAACTCCTCTCCACAAAGTCCAGCTCTCCAATGAGCCAGATCACCTCCTCTTGACTGGCTACTTCCACGAGAGCGAGAGTGATGTTAGGGTTCACCACATGTCAAGGAGAGAGGGTCTATGTGCACGCAAAAACCAACTCAACTGCCCCAAGGCCACTGAGTCATGATTTTGAGCATACATATTTTGGTGACCCTGACGTGAAGAGAAAAGACTTGTGTTTATGTTTTTTGCATTCTAAACGCTCAGATTCCATTCAGACACCAAACATTTGACACTTCAACTTCAAATCTTTAAAAAAAATCACTTTATTCTTCATATCTGCTTCTGCTGGTTCTGCCTTTGTTTCTTTCACCATCATCCATTCCATTTATTTTGTGGTGTCTACGACACCCTAGAATATGATATAACCAGACCTAAACTTAGGGAGTCCTTCCTTCAACAGATATGTGACACCTCACCCAGATGCAGCAATCACGAATTGCTATGATTACGAAGAGTCTAATTATGAACAAGACCAAAGAGAACCCAAGTGTTCTCTATCTTTTAATAATCCTACTTGGGAACATAACCCTGCCATACCATGTTGCAAGTATGAGGATAACCAGTGTTGTCATTGATGTCAACATACTCATATTGCATTAATGAGAAGGATTGGATGAGCTGTGTGATAAGGTTATTGAGGAAATTAGTCTCAATCAGGAACAGTGAAGAACAGTGATGAGAAGAAGGCAAAAGTCCTCCATAGGTTGAGGATCAGAGGATGCGGTTTAAAGGGTTTGTAGATATGAGTCTTGAGATGTTCCAATCAAGATTTTAGAAGTCTGCATGAAGATATGAAGAAGTTATGATCGCTCAAGTAGAACCGGTTCCGACAGGTGTTTAGTGGTGACAGAGTATCATAGATTGGTCTGATAAGCTCCGGAATTGCATTATCCCATTCTGTGGATTGGAGGGAGTGTTGAAGAAGTTCGTGTGAAGTGACAACTAGATTTGTTCATGGTTTGGAGGTCTGAAGCACCTTTTTCATTATGACAGTGATGATAAACTATGTTCTTGAAGTTCTGGATGAAGAACAAAAGAATTCCAGTAAGCTGATAAAGTGCGGATGTTCTTGATGACTCAGGAAAGGTTTTGGTGATCTTTGGATTGTGTACAATTCTTATTGGCGGTCTATGTTGAAGTTAGAGTTTTCATTTGAAGAATAACCACGGATATTGGTGTTCTTCTTGAGACTAGCTGGCCAAATGTATTACACGTCTTGCGAATGATTTTGTAGGTGTTTTCTGACTTAGCTGATTGTTCCTAAGTTGATGCCTTGTATAAATAAGGGACTATGAATTCATTTTGAAGTGTGTCTTGCGGTGATGAGTGTGGTATAGTGAAGAAAAGTGTGAAAGGCAGAGTAGGAGTTTTTGGGCTTAAATGGAACTGATCCAGGCATGGTAAAGATGTCAATCTCCAGTTCAAGTTTGTAATACTTGTTACTTTGTAGACAGTGTGTCTCTTGTAGGTAGTGTGCCTCTTGTGAGTAGTGTGCTTAGGCAGTGAGCCGTAATTGGCATGTGCCATATATTTTTCTTATTCTTCTAATAGAGAATAATCCTTGGGTTAATCACCCCATGGTTGTTCCCTTGACCGGGTTTTCCACATCAAAATCTTGGTGTCTCATGTGTTGATGTATATCTGCTCTGGTGTTTATGTTTTATGCTTTCATGAGTGATTAATTGATATGCTATTAAATAACAAAGAGGATCTAAGTGTTTGAAATAGAAGCAAGTTTTGTACAACTGATTCACCCCTCCCCCTCTCAGTTGTGTGGGCTAGATCTAAAAATTGGTATCAAAGCCAAGTTCCTCTAAAAGGAGCTTAACCGCTTGAGGAGATCTAGGATGTTGTCATACAAGAAGGATAGTCCAAAGTTTGATGGAACCAACTTCTCTCTTTGGAAAGGTCACATGAAATGTCACTTGGAGTGTATGGGAAAAGCATGCTTGTCCATGGTCACAAAAGCATATGTACCTCCATAGGGTGGTCTGACAACTCTAAATGAAATCACAGATGCTGAAAACAATCTGTGGACCAAAGAGGCTCTTCTAAGAGCATTAACTAACTCAGAGCTCTCAAATGTTATTGACCTACCAACTACCTATGAGATCTAGATTAAACTGGAACTTTTGCATCAAGGAGATGAGTATGTTAAGAGTGTAAGGTTGCAGAGTCTCAAAGGGAAATTTGAAAGATTAAAGATGAGAGATGATGAAAATATTACTACCTTTATGCCAAAGGTAAATAAGCTGGTGTGTGGAATTAGGAATGCTGGTGGAGTTTTGGATGAAAATGATATTGTTGGCAAAATTCTTAGATCCCTTCCTACTGCCTACAAAATCAAGGTTGCTACCATTGGTGAATTCAGAGCCCATACAACTATCACAAGAGACCAATTGGCTAGCAAACTAGCTGCATTTGAAATGACCGAGTTTGGAGATGATCCCCCCAAGACTGAATCTGCATTCAAAGCTAGTGCCTTTGTGAAAGGTAAACAAAGTTTTGATCCAGGAGAAGACTCTTCAAGGAAGCCTTCATGGTATGATCAAGCTAGAAGAGACATGGAAGTAGAAGAAGCAGAAATTGCTCAACTTGAAGCCCTCATTGCAAAGAGACTGCCAAGAGGATCCGGTAAGTATGAAGGAAAATTACCCTTTAAGTGCTTCAACTGCAATAAGATTGGTCATTTTGCCTCAAGATGTCTAGAAAGACCTACAAGGTCAAATTCTAACAGACAAAGGTTCCAAAAGAATTGTTATTATGTTCATGAAGAAGATGATAATGAAGGAGTAACAGATGATGAATCAGAGATAGAAAACAAATCTGGAAATGAATGGGTGTTTATTGCCATCAAGGAAGAAGATCCAATATCCTCTGAACCTGTCAATCATAAGGTTGTAGAAAGAGCTTTGGCTGCCCAAGTTGTAGAGAAGGATGATTGGGTTATTGACAGTGGATGCTCTCACCATATGACAGGTGACAAGAACAAGTTCTTAGATTTGGAAAGGTATGAAGGAGGAGTGGTAAAGTTTGGTGATAATTCTGTTGGTAGAATCAGAGGAAGAGGAACTATTTCTTTTAATGGAAGAAACAAAACTGGTAGTGTGCTGTATGTTGAAGGTTTGAAGCACAATCTTCTCAGTGTTGGACAGTTGGTGGACAAAGGCTATGATCTTCGATTCAAGGATAGAAAATGCAAAATCTTTGAAAGATCTAGAACAGAGATTGCATCCGGTACTCAAACTAAAGGTAATATCTTCCACTTGGTTGGTGCTGGTAAAAGTTGTCTGTTTGTTCAAGTTGATCAGAGTTGGTTATGACATAGAAGGATGTGTCATGTAAATTTTGATAACATCATCAAGATAAGCAATACTCAGGCTGTAAGAGATCTTCCAAAATTGGTAAAACCTACAAACAGTTTGTGCAAAGAATGTCAGCTGGGTAAATAGAGCAGAGTCCCATTCAAAAGCAAGGAGCAGTCCTCTACTGGATTATTGGAATTAGTTCATACTGATCTATGTGGTCCGACAAGAATCAAGAGTATGCAAGGTGGTAGATATTTCATGTTATTAATTGATGACCATTCCCAGATGATGTGGGTTACCTTTTTGAAAGAGAAATCAGAAGCTTTTGAGAAGTTCAAAATCTTCAAGGCTATGGTAGAGAATCAAACTGGATTCAAACTAAAATGTTTGAGGTCTGATAGAGGTGGTGAATTCACATCCGGTGAATTCATAGATTTTTGTGAGAAGCATGGTATAAAGAGACAATTATCTGCCCCTAGGACTCTACAACAGAATGGAGTAGTAGAGAGAAAGAACCGGACCATCCAGGATAATGATGATGGAAGCAAATGTTCCCCAGATGTTTTGGAGAGAAGATGTCAGCACTACAGTCTATACTCTCAATCGAGTTCAAATCAGAAGCAATACCGGTAAGACTCCTTATGAACTTTGGTTTGGCATCTCTCCTACTGTGAGATATTTCAGAGTATTTGGTAGCAAATGTTACATTAAAAGAGATGAAGATCTAAGAAAGTTTGATGCTAGAAGTGATGAAGGAATTTTCTTGGGTTACTCCACTCAAAGCAAAGCATACCGGTGTTATAACAAGAGACTAAGAAAGATGATAGAAAGTACAAATCTGAAGGTTGATGAGGGAATAGAGAAACCCTCAAGGTTTTATGAGTATGATGAAGATGATCAAGATGGTGTTCTGGTTCAAGGAGCTCAATCCTCTCCTAAAAGTCAGATTCAGACTGATCCAGTAAATCAAGAAGAAGAGATAGGTCTGAATGAGCCTGATCAAGAAACAAAAGTGCAAGAAACTCCCAAAGTTCCAAGGTATGTAAGACTGAACCACTCTGAAGATCAGATCATAGGTGACAAAAGTAAAGGTGTGCAAACTAGAAGGAAAATTGCTCAAAATTTAGATGAATGTTGTTTGATTTCAAAGATTGAACCTAAGACAATAAATGAAGCCTGCAATGATGAAAATTGGACCAAAGCAATGGAGGAAGAGTTGATGCAAATTGAGAAAAATCACACTTGGGATCTTGTTTCTAGACCTAGTAACAAGAATGTGATTGGAACCAAATGGGTCTTCCAGAACAAACTAAATGAAGTTGGTGAAGTAATAAGAAATAAAGCCAGATTAGTCTGCAAAGGCTACTCTCAAATAGAAGGGATTAATTTTGAGGAAACCTTTTCTCCGGTCGCAAGAATTGAAGTAGTCAGACTATTTCTTGCATTTGCTGCCTTCAAAGATTTCAAAGTGTATCAGATGGATGTCAAATCTGCTTTCCTGAATGGTGACTTAGAAGAAGAGGTGTACATTGAATAACCGGATGGATTTCATTTATCTGAGCATGGTGATATTGTTTGCAAATTAAAGAAGGCACTGTATGGTCTAAAGCAAGCTCCAAGAGCATGGTATGAAAGGCTGGACAAACATCTTTTGAAGATTGGCTTCAACAAAGGTACTTCTGATAGTAACCTATATTTTAAAATTGATCATGAAAACATCTTGATTATTGAAGTATTTGTTGATGATATTATCTTTGGAGGAAGAGACAGTATGTGTAAAACCTATGCAAATCAAATGAAAAATGAGTTTGAAATGTCAATGCTCAGTGAAATGAATTTCTTCTTGGGTCTGCAAATTACTTAGACAAAGAAAGGAATCTTTATCTCTCAGACCAAATATGTGAAAGAACTATTGAAGAAATTTGGAATAGAAAATTCAAAGCCAATGAACACTCCCATGGCTACCGGATGTAAGTTGAGCAAAGATGATGACTCTCCTAAGATAGATTAGACCAAGTACAGATCAATGATTGGAGGATTATTATATCTCACTCAAACTAGACTAGATATAATGCAGGCTGTTGGTCTTGTGGCGAGATTCCAGGTTGATCCCAGAGAATCTCATGTCATGGCAATCAAAAGAATTTTTAGGTACTTAAAAGGAACAATTGAGTATGGCCTATAGTATCCTAGAGATCGTGACTTTTCTCTTCATGCATATACAGATGCAGATTGGGCAAGAGATGTGGATGATAGGAAGAGTACAAGTGGAGGAGCATTCTTTTTGGGAAAAAAGTTGGTTTCTTGGCTAAGCAAGAAACAAGAGGCAATATCCCTATCTACAACTGAAGCTGAATACATTGCAACAGTAAGAAGTTGCACTCAACTTTTGTGGATGAAGCAAATGCTAAGAGATATTCAAGTAGAATATGAGGAGCCTATCACAATTTTTTTGTGATAATTCAAGTGCAATAAATATTTCTAAGAATCTGGTATTGCATTCTAAGACCAAGCATATATCTATCAAATTTCACTTTTTGAGAGAGCAAGTGAACAAGGGTGAAGTCAGATTGGAGTATGTGCCCTCCAAGGATCAGCTTGCAGATATTTTTACTAAACCTCTTCCCAAGGACTCTTTTGAGTATCTCAGGGAGAAGTTAGGGGTCATGGCCCCTCTGGTGATCAACTAGGATGCACTGATGTGCATCAGTCTAGTGGCTATCATCTGGATTGATGATGGGGAGCTGCTACTAAGGGGGAGCAGCTGGTATGATTCTAATGTGTTAGAATTGCAAGTATGAGCCCTTTGCCATTGATGTCAAAGGGGGAGAGAAGACATGCGAAAAACAAGTGGTTGATTATCAAGGGGGAGCGATAAAGGAAGAGAAGACATGTGAAGAGTTGTTGCTAATAGGGGGAGCTATGACAGAGAGGAGAAGTTCTTGTCTTGATGGTTTTTCACATCATATGTTGCCATCAATGACAAAGAGGAGATTGTTGCAAGCATGAGGATAACTAGTGTTGTCATTGATGTCAACATACTCATATTGCATTAATGAGAAGGATTGGATGAGCTGTGTGCTAAGGTTATTGAGGAAATTAGTCTCAATTAGGAACAGTGAAGAATGGTGATGAGAAGAAGGCAAAAGTCCTCCATAGGTTGAGGATCAAAGGATGCAGTTTAAAGGGTTTGTAGATATGAGTCTTGAGATGTTCCAGTCAAGATTTTAGAAGTCCACATGAAGATATGAAGAAGTTATGATCGCTCAAGTAGAACTAGTTCCAGTAGGTATTCAGTGGTGACAGAGTGTCACAGATTGGTCCGATGAGCTCCGAAATTGCATTATCCCATTCTGCGGATTGGAGGGAGTGTTGAAGAAGTTTGTGTGAAGTGAAAACCAGATTTGTTCATGGTTTGGAGGTCCGGAAGCACCTTTTTCATTATGACAGTGATGACAAACTATGTTCTTGAAGTTCTGGATGAAGAACAGAAGAATTCCAGTAAGCTGATAAAGTGTGGATGTTCTTGATGACTCAAGAAAGGTTTTGGTGATCTTTGGATCGTGTACAATTATTATTGGTAGTCCGCATTGAAGTTAGAGTTTGCATTTGAAGAATAACCACAGATATTGGTGTTCTTCTTGAGACTAGCCAATCGGATGTATTACATGACTTGCGAATGATTTTATAGGTGTTTTCTGACTTAGATGATTGTTCCTAAGTCGATGTCTTGTATAAATAAGAGACTATGAATTCATTTTGAAGTGTGTCTTGTGGTGATGAGTGTGGTATAGCGAAGAGAAGTGTGAAAGGTAGAGTAGGAGTTTTTGGGCTTAAATGGAACTGATCCAAGCATGGTAAAGATGTCAATCTCCAGTTCAAGTTTGTAATACTTGTTACTTTGTAGATAGTGTGTCTCTTGTAGGCAGTGTGCCTCTTGTGAGCAGTGTGCTTTGGCAGTGAGCCCTAATTGGCATGTGCCATCTATTTTTCTTATTCCTCTAACAGAGAATAATCCTTGGGTTAATCACCCCATTGTTTTTCCCTTGACTGGGTTTCCCACGTCAAAATCTTGGTGTCTCATATGTTGATGTATATCTGCTCTGGTGTTTATGATTTATGCTTTCATGAGTGATTAATTGATATGCTATTAAATAACAAAGAGGATCTAAGTGTTTGAAATAGAAGAATGTTTTATACAACTGATTCATCCCCCCCCCCTCTTAGTTGTGTGGCCTAGATCTAACATACCAAATATGCCTCACAAAGTTAGGAGAATTCAACTAAGATAAAAAAATCCACCAGTCGAATCAACCATCCACAAGCACCTCAAGTACTCATCTTGATGAGGAAGTAAAAAGGTTAGAAATAAATTTACAAAAGGAAAGAGATGGTCAAGAAGCATTAAAAGTTGCCCTATGGGAAGAACAAAGAGAAAATTTTGTGTGAGAAGAAGCACAAAACCATGAAAACACTCAAAGGGAAAACCCTAGAAATGAGGAAGTTCCTAGAGGTCCCACTCTTGTAGACCTAATTACAGCCCTAGTACAAAGAATTAGAACATTGGAAGTAGAGCAACCTGCTCCAGAAAGAAGACATAAATCCTATGACAATATCAGAATTGAACAAGACCAGGGGGCATCTCAGAATTCCCCTATTTCAACTATTATTCAAGAAATGCGAATAACATGTGTCTGAGTGGGAACCCTCCTATTCAAAACAATCAAGCAATGCTAGGAAATCAAGCAAATCAGACAATGGGTTATCAAAATCCCCCTATAGGATTGATGCTATCAACTCCTCAATCACAAAGTGCCTTTTTATAGACATACTTGGAGTACTTGAAAGAACCACTTCACTTGAGCATAAGAAATATTCATTTGCCTCGACCATTACTTGATCTCCTAAATTTCAAAGGAGAGGGTGATCCAAATTCGCATATCAAAGATTATGCCACTGCGATAAGAGAACTCCTCCCTTGGTATGGAGTTGTTGCCAAGATCTTCCCAAAGACTCTAGAAGGAATAGCTTTGGATTGGTACTATTGCCTACCAAAAGCTTCAATAAACTCATTCAGGCAGCTAATTAGAGAGTTTGTCATGGCTTTCGACATGAACAAACTTGTGAAAATAGGAACCAGGGAACTCTTAGCCATGAAACAAGAATAGAATGAATCAGTAGCCCACTTTGTTACCTGATGGAGACAAGTGCTTTATTCTTCAACTAGTGCTCCGAACATGGACCATCGCAAGTTATGTGACCTTTTCTTGCATGCCTTAAACAAGGATATGAGAGAAGACATCCATAAGTTACCCTACAAATCCTATGAAGAGGCCTTGGAAAGTGCTTTAAGGATCGATCAAGCAACCATTGATAATGGCTGAAGAACCTATGACATTAATGAAAGAATTAAATTCTTGAAAGGGGATAAAAGGAGTACTTCAAGTATCTCCCCAAATAAAGATATAAATGTTGTGAAGAGTAATCCCAATAATGATAAGTGGTGGCAAAAAGGAAAGCAAGGACCAAGTCATTACTCCTATGATCCTAATACATATTGTTGGTTCCATGGAACAAAAGGTAATGAAATGAAAACTTGCTATGGGTACAACAAAGCTATCTCAAAACTTACCCCAGAACAACAAAGAATTTTTCTCACTCTCCTATAATCCCAAAGAAAGGAGAAAGAACCCTAGGATAGGAAAGGGAATGTCGATCAAAGAAACTCCAATCATGTGGAACTGAACCAAGAAGTATTTGTGATCCAAGAGGAGGAACAAATAGACCCAACCAAAAATGTCTTCTCGCAAGTGATAAATTTATTAAGAGCCTCCCCTTCACACTGAAAAATGTTCTTAGAAGTATTAAAGGTGGGATGCTCAACACAAGAGGAACCAACTCCTCTCATGTTTGATATTTCAAAGCTCCCTGAGGATGAAGGAAATAAGAAAAGGGATTTGCCATAAAACATACAAGTTTAGATTGAAGAGGTCATCATAAAAAGGGTTGTAATAGATGAAGGATTAGCAGTTAACCTCTTACCCATTTCCTTTCTAAGAAGGATGGGATATAGCAAAATAGACATAAAACAACAAGTTGCCACTCTAAGAATATATGATAGTCATGACATTCAAATAATTGGAAAGATCAGATTACCACTCACTCTAATGACTAAAACAGTCCCTACAGACTTCTATGTCATCAACAAAGAAACCAATTACAACATGATCCTCGGAAGACCTTGGATTTATACTATGAAGGCAATGGCCTCTAAGTTATTTCAATAAATTCATTTCCATCACTCAGGAAAAATGCACGTCATCAAAGCAGATCCTGATCCTTTCAGTGTTTACAAGAAGGAACATGAAGAAAGGGATAAGTAAAAAACACTTGAGAAAATGAAGGAAGAAACTCAGGATCTTCACCCAAAAACAAGTACTCACAACATATCATATCAATGCATGGACAATCTTAGAGAGTTCCCCTTGTTGAAATACACTAGACAACTGAGGGGGGAGGGGTGAATTAGCTGTCACAAAAACTTGGCTTCATATGAATATCAAACCATCAACAACTTAATTATAGATAATCAGATTTAACCATGAAATTATGAAACCATAGACTTAATCACAATCACACAACCAACATAGTAGACACCAAATTTTTACGTGGAAAACTCTAAAAGGGGAAAACCACGATGGGTTTTAACCCACAAAAATATAGGAGTTATAACAATACCAAAAAATAGAGGCTCACTGCCAAAGGGTGGCTCACTGCCAAGGGGTGACTCACTACCAAAATGGTGAACTCATTAAGTAGCATCTACTCCATGTGTGGATTGAGTTCCATTAAAGCACAATATAACTTCTCTACTCTACTCTTTCACACCTTCGTACTTATCTCTTCATCTTCGCACCACACTTATTTTCGCAACTCTATTGCATGCTTTTATACAATTCATCAACCTTGGAATGTACATCAAGGTTGGCATTACATTCATCAACCATTGGAACATTCTTCAAGGTTGGCATTACAATAATACTAATAAATAGGTCTGGACCTAAACAAAATTTTCTAAGGTAAAGATGTATGCAGGTCACATTACGTCTTAGCTGGGACTCAAACATAATTCTTCATGCCATGACATGCTTCCACAATCTTCAAGGCATCTCTGTAATTAGTGAAATCAACCAAGTCGGCCAAGATAGGTGAGAACACTGGGTCTGGTAAGAACATTCTTCATCCATGATCCAATTTTCTCTTTGCAGACCAATCCAAAGGTAGCAACACAATCAAGAGACATCCACAATCACATTGGAATCACGAGGAACAACCGCATTATCTCTAACCACTCTGTCAAGAAGATTTTTCAAACCAGAGCATAAGAACAACACTGTTAGCCACTATCATAAGGAAAGGATAGCTTGCGAAATGAACCATTGTAGTTGAAGGCACTTATCATCATTCTAGACTTAACTCTAGAATTGTAGACCAAAATACTTCAATACAGAGGAACGCAGAGCATAACACTTTCTTCCTGTCACCACCAAACATACAAGAAAAGTAATTTTCATTCTGGTGAACATAACTCGCTCAAATCTTCATACTGAAGGCTTAAACATGGAATATAACATCTTCAAATAGACTTCTAAATAACTTCCAATTCGTAGACAAAGATATTCATCCTACATGAAATGCGGAGCCATCTCTTGGACTATTCTTCTGTATACAATACACCGTTTCCACTACAACTCACTGTTTCTACCAGAGGAGCTAATTTTCTCAATATCCTCAACATCGAGATCACTTACAAAGCATCTTACTCATTACAAGCAAGCAACAAGATAAGTGTATAGTTGACACCAATGACAACACAAATATGTTAACATCAATGGAAACACCGATTAGGCACATACTTGCGACAATCTCCCCCTTTTTCATTGATGGCAACATATGATGTGAAAAATTGAAAAGACCATCAAGACAAGATTATCCCCCTTTCTCTTTACACATTTGCATTCTTTCTCCCCCTAATTTTTTCACATGATTTCTCTCCCCCTTTGACATCAATGGCAAAGGGCACATACTTGCATTCTTCTTCTCTGATCCAACTGAACTGTTACCAACATATCTAGCTACTCCCCCTAAGAGGTAGCTCTCAAAACATCAATCTAGATCAAATAATGAGACTTTGAACACCATTGGATTGATGTATGCATTTTAGTTTAGGGCAGAAGGGGTAATGACCCCTAACTTTTCTCTAAGATACTCAAAAGTATCCTTAGGCAAATGCTTGGTGAAGATATTTGCAATCTAATCTTTTGTGGACACATATTCCAACTTTACTTCATTCTCTATCACCTTTTCTTTCAAAAAGTGATACCTTATAGATATATGCTTTGTTCTTGAATGCATCACTGATTCTTTGAAATATTTATAGCACTTGTATTATCACATAAGATTGCAACTAGATCTTCATACATAGCTCTTATGTCTTTCAAAGTCTACTTCATCCATAATACTTGAGTACAACAACATGCTACTGCAATATACTTTGCTTCTACAGTTGACAAAGAGATTGAATCTTGTTTCTTGCTCAGCCATGAAACTAATCTATTTTTAAAGAAGACAGTACCTCCACTTGTACTCTTCCTATCATAAATATCTCTAGCCCAATCAACATCTGTATAAGCACTAAGAGTGAAATCATTATCCTTTGGATACCATAAGCGATGATCTAGAGTGCCTCTTAAATAACTTAGGATTCTCTTTACTACCATCACATGTGATTCTCTTGGATCAACTTGAAATATTGCCACACGACAAACTGCATGCATAATATCAAGTCTAGTTTGAGTTAGATAAAGCAATCCTCCAATCATGGATCTGTACTTTCTCTTATCAGTCTTGGGTGATTCATTGGTTTTGCTCAATTTGTAGCTAGTCACCATGGGAGTACATACCGGTTTAGAGTCTTCTATCCCAAATTTTTTTAACAACTCTTTCACATACTTAGACTGAGATATGAAGATTCCTTTATTTGATTGATTGATTTGCAGACCCAAAAAGAATCCATCTCACCAAACATAGACATCTCAAACTCTTTCTGCATTTCACTAGCAAATTTCACACATACCTTCATTTCCTCCAAAGATGATATCATCAACAAAGGCTTTAACAATCAAAATTTGATCACCATTAATCTTGAAATAGAGATTACTATCAGTAGTAACTTTACTAAATCCTAACTGCAATAAGTACTTATCCAACCTTGCATACTAGGCCCTAGGAGCTTGCTTGAGTCCATACAATGCTTTCTTTAACCTGCATACCATATCACTTTGATTTGATAGTTGGAATCCTTTTGGTTGCTCAATGTAGACTTCCTCTTATAACTCACCATTCAGGAATACAGACTTCACATCCATCTGATACACTTTGAAATCTTTGTGAGCTACAAATGCCAGAAACATTATGATTGCTTCAATCTGAGCTACTGGAGAAAAAGTCTCTTCAAAATCTATCCCTTCAATTTGAGAATATCCTTTGCACACAAGCCTTGCTTTATTCCTTACAACATCTCCATTTTCATTCAACTTATTCTTGAAAACCCATTTGGTTCCAATAATATTTTTTTCAGAAGGTCTAGGAACTAATTCCCAAGTTTCATTCTTCTCTATCTGCATTAGTTCTTCCTCCATTGCCTTTACCTAATTTTCATCATTGCAGGCTTCATTCACCGTTTTTGGTTCAACTATAGAGAGTAAATAGTAATTCACTTGTTCTTCTGCACCTCTTTTCCTTGTTAGTACTCCTTTTTCTTTTTCTCCAATAATTTGATCTTCAGAGTGATTGATTCTTACATACCTAGGGGTCCTAGAAATTTTTGGAGCCTTTTCTTCTTCATCTTGACTCTCTTCTTGTTCAACCTTTTCTTCATAAGTTATAAAAACAGGCTCATCTAATTCATAGCCATTCTAATCTAATGTTCTTCCTTTGCCTTCATCCACCTTTACATTTGCATTCTCAATGATCTTTTTCTATATTTTATTGTAACACTTGTAGGCCTTACTCTTAGTAGAGTATCCAAGGAAAGTTCCTTCATCATACTTAGCATCAAACTTGCCTAGGTCTTCTTCTCTTTTGATATTGTGATGCCCCGTCATGCATCCCTAGAGTGTTAGACTAACAAGAGACTATAGCACATAATTTTTTTTTTTAAAGCTAAAATATGCATTATACATTAAAATAACAACATTAATACAACATTAAATGTTATGTACAACTAACACCTCTAGGGCACAGAACTGTGTCAGAAAGAATTATAACCATATGAGTGTTATGCAACACAATGCAACAAAAAATAATACTTTATACATTTGCTGAGATAAATGATTACAAGATTCCATACAAGGTTACAAGGCCGATTACATCGGTTTACAAATTGATACAATTGTGAATGAATACTACAACTCAGAAAGTGTAAAACAAATCTAGAGCTAGAACACTTCTGCACTGGACACGAACTGAACATCCAAAAGTACCAATGAATAGCTCTACCACCTAACCACATGGAACCCTGAGGTCCACCCCTCCAAGCTAGGAGATAACATCGAGGCTCCACTAGTCCAACGGCTACAAACAAGCAGAAATAGACTTGACATAGACAACTTAGATCACAACTCAACAAGACAAATCAATCATCAATAAAGTACTCCAAAGGCTACAACAAGAGGTAAAAAGGAAATAACCACGCTGCAGTTGGGAGAGTGTCAACACATGGTCCTATCATGCGTTTTCTAGGCTATCTCTCACCAGAAGCTGGCCCCCATCTATGGTTTTCCTAGCGACCTCCCTATAGGTACTAGCCCCATAAGGTGACACATGTGGAGTCGACACTTCCTTTCATGGAGACACGGAAGTTGACCTTGCCAACTAGGCCTTCTCATCCCATCCTTAGCCTGTGAAAGCACTCAAGGCATGGGTGAGGCATCAAACTTATCTTGTTAAATAAATTACTACCCAACCCACCTAAATCAATTATTAAGTTACCACTGGATTACAACATCCATGGGGTTTTCTAGGCAGCCACTTTGGGCACTAGCCCCACCATGGAAGCCACTCCCCCTACATACAACTAGCACTCCTAATCATTATTCAAGTTCAATACATGCAAGGGCATGGAAAAAGTAACATCTGTCTTTTACAATCCACTACATTCCAATTTTCCACCTCAACAATAAAGCTTTTCCTTTCCCACTAAAATCACTCAAAACAAAGAAACATTAAAACTGAATGACAACAGAATGGATTGAAGACCCAAAATAAAACCTAACCTCTGGAGTTGGTAATTGCACACAAAGCCACTTACCTAAATCCATCTCACAATATAGAATGAGGACTTAGACGATTTATGGCATACCGACTCAAGACAAAATAACACCATAACCAAATTGCATTGACACAAAAACTGATACTAAGAATTAGAAATGGAATCTCGACCACACCAAAATAACATCTACGGATGATATAAACTAACAATTGTCACAAGGTTCCTACATTCTTTAAAAAGAGGGAAAAATAACATATGTAATGACATCTAACATTCACGAAACACGATTAACATATTACCAACATAACTTGTTGGATTTAAGGCATACAACTGAGAGGGGGGGGGTGAATCAGTTGTATAAAACTTCTTGTTCTTTCAAACACTTGATTCTTCATTGTTAGTTAACAGCATATCAATTAATCATCCATGAAATCATAATACATAAACACAAGAGCAGATAAACATCAACACATTGAACACTAAAATTTTGACGTGGAAAACCTGGTTAAGGGAAAAACCACGGGGTGATTAACCCAAGGATTATTCTCTGTTAGAAGAATAAGAAAAAGAATGGCACTTGCCAATTAGGGCTCACTGCCCGAGCACACTGCTCACAAAGAGGCCCACTGCCTACAAGGAGACACACTGTCTACAAAGTGATAAGAATCACAATCTTGAACTGGAGAATGACATCTCTACCATGTTCGGATCAGTTCCATTTAAGCCCAAAAACCTCTGCTCTGCCTTTTGCACTTCTCTTCGCTATGCCACACTCATCCACACAATCCACACTACGAAATGAACTCACAAACCGTTATTTATACAAGACATCGACCTAGGAACAAACATCTAAGTCAGCAAACAACCATAAGAGTATTCGTAAGATGAATAACACATCCGGTCGGCCACCACAAGAACATTCGTAGGATGAACAACTCATCCGGTTGGCTAAACAGAGCAAGAACTTCATCCGGAAGAATATCTTCAATTTCGGGCTCTACTATCAATGCGGACCAACAACACAACCTCAACATGATCCAAGAACCTTCACAAGCTTGCCTGAATGACCAGGTACATCCGCACTTTCTTTCCTTACTGGAATCTCTTATCCTCCTTATCTGGAACTTCAAGAACACTATCTGTCGCCACTGTCATAATGCAAGAGGTACTTCTAGACCTCCAAATCATACACAACTCGAGATGGCACAACACAAGGACATCTCAAAGACTCCTTCCAATCCGCAGATTAGGATTATACAGTTCCGGACCTCACCGGACCTTTTTGTGATCCTCTGTCACCTCTGAATACTTGCCGGAACCGGTTCTACACCGACAGCCACAACTCCTTCAGATCTTCATGCGAACCTCTGAAATCTTAACTGAAGCATCTCAAGACTCATATATACAAACCCTTTAATCCGCATCCTCTAGTTCGCATCCTATACAGTACATTTGCCTTCTTCTCATCACTGTTCTTTACTGTTCCTAACTGAGGCTAATTTTCTCAATATCCTCAGCACACAGCTCATCCAATCCTTCTTGTCAATGCAATATGAGTATGTTGACATCAATGACAACACTGGTTCACCTCATACTTGCAACAATCTCCCCCTTTGTCATTGATGGCAACATATGATGTGAAAAACCATCAAGACAAGAACTTCTCCTTTCTGTCACAGCTCCCCCTATCAACAACAACTTTTCACATGTCTTCTCTTCCTTTACTGCTCCCCCTTTGATCATCAACCACTTGTTTTTCACATGTCTTTTCTCCCCCTTTGACATCAATGGCAAAGGGCTCATACTTGCAATTCTAATACATCAGAATCATACCAGCTGCTCCCCCTTAGTTGCAGCTCCCCATCATCAATCCGGATCACAAGATATGACTGTAATATCCACCGGACTGATGCACATCAGTGCATCCTAGTTCATCACCGGAGGGGCCATGACCCTTAACTTCTCCCGGAGATATTCAAAAGAGTCCTTGGGAAGAGGTTTAGTAAAGATATCTGCAATCTAATCCTTTGAGGGAACATACTCCAATCTGACTTCTTCCTTGTTCACTTGTTCTCTCAAAAAGTGAAACTTGATAGATATGTGCTTAGTCTTAGAATGCAATACCGGATTCTTAGAAATATTAATTGCACTTGAATTATCACAGAAAATTGTGATAGGCTCCTCATATTCAACTTTAATGTCTCTTAGCATCTGCTTCATCCATAAGATTTGAGTGCAACTACCTGCTGCTGCAATGTATTCTGCTTCAGTTGTAGATAGAGATATTGCATCTTGTTTCTTGCTTAGCCAAGAAACCAATCTCTTCCCCAAAAAGAATGCTCCACCACTAGTGCTCTTCCGGTCATCCACATCTCCTGCCCAATATGCATCTGTGTAAGCATGAAGAGAGAAATCTGGATCTCTAGGGTACCATAGACCATACTCAACTGTTCCTTTTAGGTACCTAAAAATTCTTTTGATTGCCATAACATGAGATTCTCTAGGATCAGCCTGGAATCTTGCCAGAAGACCAATAGCCTGCATTATATCTGGTCTAGTCTGAGTGAGATACAACAATCCACCAATCATTGATCTATACTTTGTCTGATCTGCCTTTGGGGAGTCATCATCTTTGCTCAACTTTCATCCGGTTGCCATGGGAGTGTTCATTGGTTTTGAATCTTCCATACCATATTTCCTTAACAATTCTTTCACATATTTGGTCTGAGAAATGAAGATTCCTTTCTTTGTTTGAGTAATTTGCAGACCCAAGAAGAAATTCATTTCACCAAGCATAGACATTTCAGACTCACATTTCATCTGATTTGCAAAAGTTTTGCACATACTATCTCTTCCTCCAAAAATGATATCATCTACAAACACTTCAACAATCAAAATGTTTTCATGATCAATTTTGAAATATAAGTTACTGTCAGCAGTACCTTTGCTGAATCCAATCTGCACAAGATGCTTATCCAACCTTTCATACCATGCTCTTGGGGCTTGCTTTAGTCCATACAATGCTTTCTTCAACTTGCAGACCATATCATTATTATCAGACAATTGAAATCCATCCGGTTGTTCAATGTAAACTTCTTCTTCCAGATCACCATTTAGGAAAGCAGACTTGACATCCATCTGATATACCTTGAAGTCTTTGAAGGCAGCAAATGCAAGAAATAATCTGACTGCTTCAATTCTTGCCACCGGAGCAAAGGTCTCTTCAAAATCAATTCCTTCTATTTGAGAGTAGCCTTTGCAGACCAATCTAGCTTTGTTTCTGATAACTTCACCAGCTTCATTCAGTTTGTTCCGGAAGACCCATTTGGTTCCAATCACATTCCTGTCTCTAGGTCTGGGAACAAGATCCCAAGTATGATTTTTCTCAATTTCATTAATTCATCTTTCATTGCTTTAGTCCAGTTTTCATCATTGCAGGCTTAATTTACTGTTTTAGGTTCAATCTTTGAAATCAGACAACATTCATCCTGATTTTGAGCAACATTCCTTCTAGTTTGCACACCTTTGCTTCTGTCACCTATGATCTGATCTTGAGAGTGGTTTAGTGTTACATACCTAGGAATTTTGGGAGTATCCTGCACTGCTGCTTCTTGATCAGGCTCATTCAAACCTATCTCTTCTTCCTGATTTACCGGATCAGGCTGACTCTGTCTTACCGGAGAGGTTTGAGTTCCTTGAATCTGAACACCGTCTTGGTCATCTTCATCAAATTCATAAAATATTGAGGGCTTCTCAATTCCTTCATCAACTTTCACATTAGTGCTTTCTATCATCTTCCTCAGTCTCTTATTGTAACACTGGTATGCTTTGCTTTGAGTGGAGTAACCCAAGAAAATTCCTTCATCACTTCTAGCATCAAACTTTCCTAGATCTTCATCTCTTTTGATATAACACTTGCTACCAAATACTCTGAAATATTTCACAGTAGGAGTGATGCCAAACCAGAGTTCGTAGGGGGTCTTACCGGTATTGTTTCTGATTTGAACTCGATTTAGAGTGTAGACTGCAGTGCTGATAGCTTCTTTCCAGAACATCTGAGGAACATTTGCTTCCAACATCATTGTCCTGGCAGCTTCCTGGATGGTCCGGTTCTTTCTTTCAACTACTCCATTCTGCTGTGGAGTCCTAGGAGCAGACAATTGTCTCCTTATACCCTGCTTCTCACAAAAGTCAATGAACTCACCAGATGTAAATTCACCACCTCTATCAGACCTTAGACATTTAAGTTTCAATCCGGTTTGATTCTCTACCATAGCTTTGAAGATTTTGAACTTTTCAAGGGCTTCTGATTTCTCTTTTAGGAAGGTAACCCACATCATCCGGGAATGGTCATCAATTAACAACATGAAATATCTATCACCTTGTAGACTCTTGATTCTTGTCGGACCACAGAGATCAGTATGTACTAATTCCAACAATCTGGTAGAGGACTGATCTTTGCTTTTGAAAGAGACTCTGCTCTGTTTACCTAGCTGACATTCTTTGCACAAACTATTTGTAGGTTTCACCAATTTTGGAAGGTCTCTTACTGCCTAAATATTGCTTATCTTGATGATGTTATCAAAATTCTCATGACACATTCTTCTATGCCATAACCAACTCTGATCAACTTGAGCAAACAGACAACTTTTGTTTGAACCAACCAGATGAAAGATATTACCTTTTGTTTGAGCACCGGATGCAATTTCAGTTCCGAAGTTTGTAAAGATTTTGCATTTTCTATTCTTGAACCGGAGATCATAGCCTTTGTCCACTAACTGACCAACACTGAGAAGATTGTGCTTCAATCCTTCAACATATAGTACATTACCTGTTTTTCTCTTTCCATCAAAGGAAATAGTTCCCCTACCTCTGATTCTACCAGCAGAATTGTCACCAAACTTTACCATTCCTCCTTCATACCTTTCCAAATCTAAGAACTTATTCTTGTCACCAGTCATATGGTGAGAACACCCACTATCAATAACCCAATCATCCTTTTCTTCCACTTGAGCAGCCAAAGCTCTTTCCACAACCTTGTGATTGACAGATTCAGAGGATATTGAATCTTCTTCCTTGATGGCAATAAACACCCATTCATTTCTGGATTTGCTTCCTAGTTCGGATTCATCATCTGTTACTCCTTCATTGTCATCTTCTTCATGAACATAATAGCAGTTCTTTTGAAACCTTTGTCTGTTAGTATTAGACCTTGTAGATCTTTTCGGACATCTTGAAGCAAAATGACCAATCTTATTGCAGTTGAAACACTTAAAGGGTAGTTTTCCTTCATACTTACCGGATCCTCTTGGCAGTCTCTTTGCAATGAGGGCTTCAAGTTGAGCTGTTTCTGCTTCTTCTTCTTCCATGTCTCTTCTTGCTTGATCATACCATGACATCTTCCTTGATGAGTTTTCTCCCGGATCAAATCTCTATTTGCCTTTCACATAGGTACTGGCTTTGAAAGCAGATTCAGTCTTGAGAGGATCATCTCCAAACTCGGTCATTTCAAATGCAGCTAGTTTGCCAGCCAGTTGTTCTCTTGTGACAGTTGTATGGGCTCTGAATTCATCAATTGCAGCAACCTTGATTTTGTAGGCAGCAGGAAGGGATCTAAGGATTTTGCAAACGATCTCATTTTCATCCAGAGTTCCACCAGCATTTCTAATTCCACACACTAGTTCATTCACTCTTGGCATAAAAGTAGTGATGTTTTCATCATCCCTCATCTTCAATCTTTCGAATTTCCCTTTCAGACTTTGCAACCTTGCACTTTTGACAAACTCATCTCCTTCATACAGAAGTTCCAGTTTAGTCAGGATCTCATATGCAGTTGGTAGGTCAATAACATTTGAGAGATCTGAGTAATTCAATGCACTTAGTAGGGCTTCCTTGGTCTGCAGATTATTTTCAGCATCTGTGATTTCATTCAGAGTTGTCGGACCACCTTGTGGAGGTACATATGGTTTTGAGACCATAGCCAAGTATGCTTTTCCAATACATTCCAAGTGACACTTCATGCGACCTTTCCAGAGAGTGAAGTTGGTTCCATCGAACTTTGGACTATCCTTCTTGTATGACGACATCCTGGATCTCCTCAAGCGGTTAAGCTCCTTTCAGAGGAACTTGGCTCTGATACCAATTGTTGGATTTAAGACATACAACTGAGAGGGGGGGGGTGAATCAGTTGTATAAAACTTCTTGTTCTTTCAAACACTTGATTCTTCATTGTTAGTTAACAGCATATCAATTAATCATCCATGAAAGCTTAATACATAAATACAAGAGCAGATAAACATCAACACATTGAACACCAAGATTTTGACGTGGAAAACCCGGTTAAGGGAAAAACCACGGGGTGATTAACCCAAGGATTATTCTCTATTAGAAGAATAAGAAAAAGAATGGCACTTGCCAATTAGGGCTCACAAAGAGGCCCACTGCCTACAAGGAGACACACTGTCTACAAAGTGATAAGAATCACAATCTTAAACTGGAGAATGACATCTCTACCATGTCCGGATCAGTTCCATTTAAGCCCAAAAACCTCTGCTCTGCCTTTCGCACTTCTCTTCGCTATGCCACACTCATCCACACAATCCACACTACGAAATGAACTCACAAACCATTATTTATACAAGACATCAACTTAGGAACAAACATCTAAGTCAGCAAACAACCATAAGAGTATCTGCAAGATGAATAACACATCCGGTCAGCCACCACAAGAACATTCACAGGATGAACAACTCATCCGGTCGGCTAAACAGAGCAAGAACTTCATCCGGAAGAATATCTTCAATTCCGGGCTCTACTATCAATGCGGACCAACAACACAACCTCAACATGATCCAAGAACCTTCACGAGCCTGCCTGAATGACCAGGTACATCCGCACTTTCTTTCCTTACTGGAATCTCTTATCCTCCTTATCTGGAACTTCAAGAACACTGTCTGTCGCCACTGTCATAATGCAAGAGGTACTTCCGGACCTCCAAATCATACACAAATCGAGATAGCACAACACAAGGACATCTCAAAGACTCCTTCCAATCCACAGATTAGGATTATATAGTTCCAGACCTCACCGGACCTTTTTGTGATCCTCTGTCACCTCTGAATACTTGCCGGAACCGGTTCTACACCGACAGCCACAACTCCTTCAGATCTTCATGCGGACCTCTGAAATCTTAACCGAAGCATCTCAAGACTCATATATACAAACCCTTTAATCCGCATCCTCCGGTTTGCATCCTATACAGTACATTTGCCTTCTTCTCATCACTGTTCTTTACTATTCCTGACTGAGGCTAATCTTCTCAATATCCTCAGCACACAGCTCATCCAATCCTTCTTGTCAATGCAATATGAGTATGTTGACATCAATGACAACACTGGTTCACCTCATACTTGCAACATAACTAACAATTTTATATCTAACAAGGTAAAAAATATTTGGTTCACACACTATTATTACCCTTTTTGAAACTAGTATTGCAATTCAAATCACTCTTAAATTTTTCTATCCCAATATATATATTTACTAAAATAATGTATCATGGAATCATAACTGCCCAATATATGAGTATTCTAATATTAATACTCAATCTTAACATTATAGCACTAATAATACAAAATGCTCACTTAACATTATTACATAAATTCTAAACACATTTCTACCCCTAAAAGATTCTAAAGAAATTTATTACAGATCTTATTCTAACAAAAGAATTGTTAACTAATTTACTACAACAAGTTAAACCTATTAACAAAATAAGATTAATCTAAACTTTACTTTAATGGCCTCCTACCATTAATCTTATCCTAATAATGCTAAACATAAACTTACATTAGGAAAAAGGTATACTTTACAACTCTTATACTCATAGAAAATAAAATAGTATTCTTTTTATTTAAAAACTACATTCCAATGAAATTAGATTATAAAAAGAATGGAACTAACACATTCCAATATTTCCCATATCGCAACTATGAGAAACAAAATTTAAACCAACACTAATTTACTATAATTCTATTTCCTTTCCTAAGAAATTGATACTTGCTAAGCAAACTAAGACATATAAGATTTATAAGAAATATGGCTTTAAGAATGAGAATTATGTGAGAGACAACGATTAAAAAAAATAGAAGACTTCAATATACACAGTGGATCTCACGCAAGAAAGAGGATTCGTGACGGACTAAAAGTCTTAAGAATAGCCATAAATGCATGATACACACAATATGGAATTATTGTTAGTGTCAGGCATGAAGCTGGGATGGGACGTGATCTGGCCAACAGGCATACAGAATGTAAAATGGTAGATATGATGTTTGACAGAAACTTCAAGGGCATTACCTCAAGCATGGAAGGATGGAAGGTAAGCATGACATGGATTGCACAAGGGACCCTATCCTAATCATCGAATTTATGATGCACATAGAATATATCCTAACACTATGAGTTTTGCTAGTGATACAATCATATGCTGCCGCACAGGTTTAGTGGCGAAGCTACACATTCATCAAACACTTTGTAGACCCTCATCTAAAACAAAGACCATAGGTTAGTCTCTATAAGCATGGTTGATCTACTGGCCACCCTAATCTCACACCAGGTCGAGGAAGGTAGAACTAGATACAAAGGCAATAGAGAAGGCAACTCAGATAAGAAGATAACCCATATTTGCCACGAATGACAGAGGGAATAGCCAGAGATGGTTGAATGGTTGCATTATCTAGCAGAGGGGGCTAGAGTAAAAGCGTTCACTAACACAAGAAGACCAAAACATCATTTATTGGCAAGAGACACAAGAAACATTTAGTGACCTCCAATGCTTTTGACTGAGGTAAAAATTTGCAATAAAATACCATTTTGGCTTAATCAATTACAGATTAACAAAACAAACACGTCATTACTCGACTCAAATTCAAAGATCTTAGGTTGGGTGAGGCCATGCTATGTCACTGAGAACAACCAATAACGGGTAGATGGTTTAATGGATCATCTTCTTTTAATTTGGGTCACTAAGAATGATTTAAAAATTGACTTGACTCTAAGATTTCAGGGAGGATTTGAAACAAAAACAACCAGAAGCAAAATAAACTTGGAAGTGACTGCAGGGGTTAAACATTAACGCCAAACAAGGTGCACTTACCAAGGTGAGAGCATGGTTAGGGGCAACTACATTCGAACACACAGACATTCGAACACACAGAGCACATAATGAATCAAGCTACAAAAAGATTTAAATTCAAAGCTTCAGAATGCAAATTTCACACACAGAGAGTCAGCATAAACATACCTGAATTTTAGTCCCCTTCAGATCTTCTCCATTTCCTGTAACCAATTCTTTCTTTTTCCCCAATTTCTATATCCTTTTTCTGCCCACCACAACCCTCGAGAACCATTAAAACAATGGCCAATCTCATAAATTGCCACAATCATGCATCTGTTACCAAGAATCCCCATTCCTCTGAGAATTTAAAATTTTACTAATAATAGAGATTTCACAAATCTAAAAATTCACATTTGACAACTCACAACCATAAATTTTTATCTAATATTCTCCTATAAAAGAAATATATATTAATTAACCATAACAACCTCAGATGCTTAATTAAACATTAAAATAATTAATTTAGTCAGTAATAACTTTTACTTAAACAATATTCTAAATTTTATGACTATTCAAAATACTATTAAATTTAACATATTGATAACATTATCATTCTAATAATAGTTCCTTAAGGTATTGCCAAAACAAACACATAGGCATAACTAACACAACACTCAACAATACTCCACAACACATGATGATCAACAACATTAGGCGAGGTCCAAGTGTCACAACATGACACATGACCACAACAAAAGATTGGGATTGACGTAATGGAATAAACCTCGTGTTATCTCCCATCATCGATATCCATTGGTGCAAGAGCCCACTCAAACCTGCTATACCAGGTGGAGTCAAGGCTCGGTACCTATAGCCTACATCAGAGCAATAGGTTGAATATGATCAAGTGCATATATGTCTACACACATAGAGTCAGAGAATCATGGCGTAGTAGGGTGCTCAAAGAGAGTAGTACTACACGGTCCTTACTCTTGAAACAAGACTATAACCACATTTTTTTGAATTCAGATATAAACAGATTAAATAAAACATGATAATATTAAACCATTACTAATCATGTCAAACTCATCATAACTAGAATAATAATAATGTCATCATGAACTCATAACACATGTCAAAACTATATTAGTCAAACATAGTCCATCATGATCAAAATAAACATAAACCATAAGCCTACTAATCGAAATGTCTCAGAACTGTCAATAAGCAATGGAAGAACTAACAATTGTCTTAGACTGACAAAGAGAAATGCAAAACTACCACTATCACAAGCTAAAAATGAGGGGGCATTACATCCTCCCCCCTAGAGTTAGGCTTACTCCTGGAAGCCTGCAAATAGGTAAGGGTATAACTCTCTCATCGTAGAAGCATCCTCCCAGGTAGAAGAAGTCCATCATTAGGATCCCACTAGACCCTGACCTGCTCCACGTCTCTGCCCCTGAGAGCAAGTCCCCTATGCTGTAGAATGTCTATAGGCTCCAAAGCTAGCTACCCGTCCTCCACCTGTAGAGCAGTCTAATCAAGAACATGAGCAATATCTGGATAGTAAGGTCTAAGTATAGAAACATGAAACACATCATGGATGTGTGAAAGGCTGGGCGACAAAGTAAGATGATAAGCAACTGGACAGATCCTCTCCAACATCTCAAAAGGTCCAACAAAGCATGGTTCTAGCTTAGAGTCCTTTCCATAACAAATCAGACTCTTTCACAGTCACACACGCAAGAACACCCAATCCCTAACTAAAAACTGTCGATCGATCCTATGAGCATCTATATACTTCTTCTGTCTGTCATGTGCTACCACCAAATGCTCTCTAATCCTCTCAACCTACTCCTCCATATCTCTAAGCATATCAGGGCCTAGAAGAACTCTATCCTCGAGATAATCCCAACTCAAAGGGGTCCTACAAGGATGGCCATACAAGGCCTAAAATGGAGACATGCTGATAGAACTGTGATATCCATTATTATAAGCAAACTCCACCAAATAAAGGTAGTCCTCCCAATGGCTCTACCAATCCATCACATACATCCTAAGCATATTCTCAAGAACCTGATTAACCCTCTCAGTCTGACCATTAGTCTTAAGATCAGCTATGTCCCCAAGGCATGCTGCAAAGAAGTTCAAAGGGTGGAAGTGAACACTGGATCCCTATTGGAGATGATCCTATGAGGAATCCCATGAAGTCTGATGATGTCCTCCATGAACACTTTGGCCACCATAGTAGCATTGTAAGAAGAACAGACATGAGAGAAGTGAGCTACCTTCGTCAACCTATCCACAGTAACCATAATAGCATCGTGTCGATGAGAGGATACTAGCAACCCAACAATGAAGTCTATCAAAATGATGTCCCACTTCCACTCTGGAATCAAATGAGGCTGCAAAAGACCTATAGGGTGCTGATTCTCTGCCTTCACCCTCTGACACTCAAGACATCTTGACACAAAATCAGCAATGTCCTGCTTCATGCCATTCCAAAAGTACAGCTGATGCAGATCTACATGCATCTTCTTGACACCTGGATGAGCAGAATAAGGTACCTGATGCACCTCTGACAACACTAGGGTATGAAGACCCTCAGAACTAGGAACATAGATATGACCCAAATATCGCAAAAGATCATCTGACTCAAGAGAGTAACCAAAGAATCTACCCTCTAAAGGTTTATCAGACTCAACCTCAAACTTCACCTCCTAGCACCAACTGTCGGTAGGAAGTACTACGAGAATCTAACCTCTCAAATCAACTGAGAGAGAGACTGCTGAGATCTCATGCCTCCGATGACTAAGAGCATCCTCTACCACATTCTCCTTGCCCTAAATATACTTGACCTCAAAGTCATACTCACACAAGAACTCCATCCAATGCCTATGCCTCAAATTCAAGTTTGGTTGCATGAAAATATATTGCAAACTATGATGATCATTGTGCAGCTCAAACTGATGCCCTAAGAGAAAATGCCTCCATCTCACCAAGGCATGCACAACTACCGCTAACTCCAGGTCATGAGTGGGATAGTTCAATTTGTGATCCTTGAGTTTGCGAGACTCATAGGCAATCATGCGACCATCCTGCATCAGAACTGCTCCTACACCCTCCAAAGAAGCATCTATACAAACAACAAAGTCCCTGGTAGGATCAGGAACTACTAAAATAGGTGGACTGGTCAACTACTTCTTAAGGGTTTGAAGAGCTACCTAACACTGCTCTAACCAAATAAACTTCTTCCCTTTCCTCTAAAGAAAAGTAATAGGATGGGCAATCCTTGAAAATCCCATAACAAAATGGTGATAGTACCCTACCAAACCCATAAAACTGCGGACCTCAAAAACATTAGTAGGTGCAGGCCAATCCATAATAGCTTGGATCTTCAAAGGATCCACCGCTATACATGACCCAAATACTTCACCTTAGTCTGAAAGAATTCACACTTTGACAAATTGGCATAAAGCTGATTTTTTCTCAGACACTGCAACACCTGATGCAAATGCTCCTCATGCTCCTCCATAGTCCTCGAATAGATCAATATATCATCTAGAAAAGAAAGGACAAACCTGTCGAGATAAGTGCAGAAAACACCATTCATCAGGCTCATGAAAACTAAAGGTGCATTCATCAACCTGAAAGGTACCACTGTGAACTCATAATGTCCATAACGGGTGTGAAATGCTGTTTTGTGAATATCTGCCTTGTTGGTGATTGTTTTGATGCAATCATAACAATAAGTTAAAATTCACATATAATGAACTGAAACTATACTTGAAAGATAAGAAGGAATCATTTAAGATTCACTTAATCCCAAGTCTACAATGGTCAGGTCTTGACCTGTTGGTCAAATTCAGTTGGTCAATGTGAAGCTGTAATGTTCAAGGGGCCTTACATAGTTTAGGGTTTCTTTTTGGTTTACTGGACTCAGACTATGCAAAAAGATCATGAGATATGTCAATACTTTTTTATTCCTTTGCATAAAAGTGTTACTATGCTGCAAGACTTGAAAATGTATTCTTGAATTATTGCAGCCTTCCTCTTTATATATTTATGAAAACTTGTCTACTTTTAACTCTGTTGTTCATGCTTCTTCAAATATGAGATAAATTTCCTTCAAATTTCTACGTTTTAAGCTAAATATTTCAGATGGGTTGGGAAAAGTTAGAAAGATCTAATCTAAACCTCATTTACTCTACTGAAGGATCTAATTGTTCTATTATGCACTATATAAATCATACAACAATTTGATCAAATCCACAGTAAAAACCTTAAATATAAGTTCTGAGCATTTTCACAAACATACATTTAAAATTGCAAGCTCTCAAAGAAAATATTTCAAAACACAAAGAAGAGTAGGAGAACACTCAGAAGATAGATGCAGAACTCCAGATTCTATTGTATTAGAAACAAACAGTCATACATGATTTACAATGTTGGAATGACTCTTAGTTTCATTGATCAAATTACAGAGAACCTACAAGCTTTACAGATACAATAAAGAAGCCAGATGTTCCATGCACTCCTTACTACAGACATAGGCGACCTCCTTCTTCTATTTCTAACTAAGAGGTCCCTCTATTCTAAATGCTAAGATAAATTACAACTGCTAGCTATTCTCTAAGATTTCCTATGTAGCCCCTGTGTAAGTATTACAATGTATTAAGGCACAATATATAGACTTTCTGATTGTCCTCAATACATCCCAAAACCCTAATGGTTAAGCAATGGTTCAAACCCTAGGTTACAACAATGAATGCAAGTGAACCAATTTCCCAAAAATATCTCTAAATATGTGTCAAATCTGGGCAAAAATATGCGCCTTTCTGAAACCCTAGCAGTTCAGAAGTAAATTTTGCAACCTACCGTCATCGTGTTTTATCTGCATTTTGGGTCTTCTCATTGATGTCCCTTGACTTTCTGCACTTCATCCTCATCTTCTCTTTGCTTCTGAAATCTGATTCTCCTTCCAAGACGTCATTGCCATTAAGTTTCAGCTTCCTCTTCCAGCTGCTGACCTGCAAAAATAGACCAGCAATAAGTACCATTGATTATTAAATAACCTTTTTTGAAACACCTGTTAGATCCAAGTGGGGCTGAGCAAAAATTGTGACTATCAGGTCAAAATTTGCCAAAAAACATGTTCATACTACGCATACTGTGTCAAAAACTTACTGGGTCAACCATCGTAGACCAGAAATGAGGCAAACGCAGGGTCAAAGTGTGTCAAAAACTGTAAAAAAACTACCGCTAAATGTTTCCCGCCTATCGGCGCCAAAAAATATCATCGGCGGGCCCTGAAAATCGCCCACTGACCTCTTGTGTCTGGCCAAAAAATGGCCCTTTATATCCTATTTAAAGAAACGGTGCCCTCAGAGAGTGACACGTGGCGCGTTCCACGTGAGGGGCTTATGAAACTGTTGCTCTATGTGGAAGGTGACACCTAGCGTGCTCCGTGCTTCCATTTGAAACTATTTCGAAACCTATAAAAACTTTTAGATATATGCAGAAGAAGACATGTGTCGCCTTTCACGTCTCTGTTAGGGGCTACCGAGAGCAAGCGGAAGCTCTCCCGAAACCATTTGAAACTATCGCGAAAAGTGACACTTGTCACTCTCCGCACGACTGTTGTGACCCTTAGACACTTTTTGAAACTTTTCAAACTATTGGTGGAAGGCGCCACGTGGCATCTTCCACGCAGCTGCTGAGATACTTGGGGCTCAGTGGATCATACATCGGAGGGTGACACTTGTCACTCTCCGCGCTGCATTTGAAACCTTTTGAAACTTTTGGAAACGTTTTTGGAAGGTGCCACGTGGCATCTTCCGCGCAACTTTAGAAACTTTCTGGAAACCCTTGCAGAACCTGTGGAGAGTGACACATGGCGAGCTCTGCATGACTGTTGAAACTTTTTTGAAACCTTCAGGACCTACGAAGAGTGACACTTGTCACGCTCTGCGCTACTCATTGAAACTTTAAGGGGCTACTGTGGAAGACACCACATGGTGTCTTCCACACAACCATTGAAGCTATTAAGAAACTTTAAGGGGGCCCTACGGAGGGTGACACATGGCACACTCCACACTGCCCTTGCAACTGTTAGAAACTTTTTAAGGAAACTTTCGGGAAACTTTGAAGGTCTTGCGGATAGTGACACTTGTCACTCTCTGCGCTGCTTGTTTGAAACATACGGGACTCTTCACAGCTCTTGAAACTTTTAAAGGGACTGCCATGGAAGGCACCACGTGGTGTCTTCCACACCACTCTAGAAACTATTTAGAAACTTTAACAAGACCCGCGGATGGTTTAAATTTTAAAGGGGCTATTGCGGAAGGTGACAAGTGGCACCTTCCATGCAACACTGGAAACTCTCTGAAACTGCTGCGAAACTCATGCGGGATGTGACACTTGTCATGCTCCGTGTAGCTGCTGAAACACTTAGGAACATTTTAACGAAACATTTGAAACTTTGAATTATTTAAACCCTGCAGTGCATTTTACCAAAATGGGCATAACTTGCAAAATATGGCAAATTTTCAGATGATTCAAAAAGTAACCCTAGCTCATTTTTGACAAGGAATCCAACTATACCATGCACTGGCACTCAAAATGCATTTTCTCATTAATTTTATCAAGGTTTACAAATTTCACTCTCTTTTCCCTTACCACCAAGGATAGACCCACAAAAAAGAAGCAAAAAGCAAAGCCACATCAGGGGTCCCTATTTTGCTAAGGAGTAAAATGGGGCGTGTTTTGAACATCACAACAACTAGCAACCAAACAAAACAACTAAATTCAAGGCATTCAAGAAAACTAAATGAGATAAATGCATAACTTCTGACTATCCATTTTGTAAATTATTATTCAACTTGAGACCTAAGGCATTCGATAAGGGTGCATGAATTTTTATTTTCAGTTTAATTGTGTGCACGTGATTAATAAGCCTCATCTTGAAGATCGGTTGAACAAACCAGTGACTGACATTAGCCTACGTAGGTGAGGATATTCCCTCATAGCCGACCGGATAGAGCCTTGCTGCCAGCGAGCGTCCATATCCCTGGCAAGGTTATCGTTACAATTCTCCTAAGTAGAGCCCCACTGCCAGTGAGTGTCTATAGCCCTGGTAGAGTTACTTAGATACCTTAATCTAGATTTTTAGTATAATCCACTTCATTTATTTTTATTTTTTTATTATTTTCTTTTTTTTATTTTGAAAAAGATTTCACAAAATATAGCAATTTGTAGCTTCATGATGCAAGGAGTGGACACTTGCTAAAATTAAGCTGAGAATTGTAATGGTAGCAAGGGTGACCTTTGATTTTTCACCTAATAGATCTACACTGGTAGGTTCAACAAACCTAAGGATTTTAGGTGTGTCATCATGAGAAACTTGCCTTGAATTCTCAGTCACATTTATTGAATACAAAATTTCAAAAGATAAATAACTCTCTACATTCATGACAGTCACAACAAGTTATGTGTAAATTGCAAATGATTAACTTGAATATCCTAAATTTTATGCTGTTTTCAATGGTTGCTGGCTTGCCCCTTAATACTCTAAAGTAAAATAAAGATCCCTACTAAGGAGACAACAAACAAACCAACGAAATAGACTGGACAAAGAGTAAAAAGCAGAAAAAACTGTACAAATAGCATTGTACAAACAAAAACAAAACAACAAATAGAAAACAAAACTATACAAACAGCCAACCCCCCAAAAAAGAAAACAGCAAAAGAAGAACTGGACATTACTTACACTATATTACACCAAAATGGACTGCCCTTTACCTCAGGCCTAGAAATAGTGTTTCAGATGTTGGCCATTAACTAGCAATGGCACGTCTTCTCCAGTCAAGGTCTTAAGTCTAAATGTATTGTCTCCTATTATCTCTGAGACTTGTAATGGACCTAGCCATAGTTTATCAAATTTTCCATGGCTTCCTTTCTTTTCATGTGCTTTGTCCCAGCACAACACTAAGTCTGATATCCTAAATGTTTTGACTCTTGCCCTTTTATCAAACCACCTCTTAACAACCACTTGGTGTTTGGCAAACATCTCGATGGCTTGACCTCTTTTCTCGTCTAATTGTAGCATTTGTACTATTATGGCTTCCCTATGGTCATCGAAGCCTAGATACTCATTGGCAAACTTCTAAGTTGGTATTCTCAGATTTATTGAAAGTATGGGATCAGTCCCATAAACTAAATGATAAGGTGTTCTACCTAAATCTTGTTTTAAACTTGGTCCTATCTACCCATAATGCATATCTTAACAGGGTATTCCACTCTCTAGGACTCTTTGCAATCAACCTTTTGATTATGTCTAACAAAATTTTGTTTGTTGATTCAGCCAATCCATTACCTTGAGGGTAATAATTTGAAGAAAACCTTAAAATGA
The DNA here is from genome assembly GCA_027924645.1 of Cunninghamia lanceolata. Taxonomy (NCBI): domain Eukaryota; kingdom Viridiplantae; phylum Streptophyta; class Pinopsida; order Cupressales; family Cupressaceae; genus Cunninghamia; species Cunninghamia lanceolata. The sequence continues at coordinate 3,644,042 of BSBN01001569.1, forward strand.
TCCCGTATTCAAATGCCCATTTAGAAAACTTTAAAGAAGAGAAAGCAGGGCCATTATCACATACCAATGAATAGGGAGTTCCAAACCTAGTGATGATGTTTTCTTCAAGAAACTTGATAACTACCTCAGTTGTGGAGAATTTGCAGCAGGTAGCCTCAGTCCACCTTGTACAATAGTCTGTTACTGTCAGTATAAATTTGTGTCCTGCAGAAGATGGGGGATTGATGACTCCAATAAAATCTAAGCCCCACTGTGCAAACGGTCTTGATTCAATCACAAGTTGTAGTGGATTGGCCTGATTTCTCCCTTTATCTACTGCAGTCTGACAAGTGTGGCAACTTCTGATGTGACTCTCAGTATCTTTGAACATCGTGGGCTAGTAATAGCCCGCCCTCAGTATTTTGTGTGTTGTAGCTAGATGGGAACCATGGCCGGTTCCGTACTTGTCATGTAGTTCTGTCAACACTTTATCTACTTCAGCTCTGTTTAGGCATCTCAGATAAATTCCATCATGGTTCTTCCTGAATAGAAGACCTCCTTGCACCATATATTTTTGTGCTTTAACCTTCAAATCTCTCCTCTGAGAAGCTTTCATTCTATTTGGGTACTTTCCAGCTATCAAGAAAGTGTTTAAATCATCATACCAGTCTGATGCGTTCTGGGAATTCAATACGTACTGCTATTTTATCAAATCTGGATCCGTATTTGCTATTGTTTGCACCAACGCCTGCCCTCTGACCAACTTTATGGGAATGATTTCCATGTCGAACTCCTGCAGCGTGGTGATCCATTTGGCTCTCTTTTCTCCAGGTTTATTCTGCATCAGCAACATTTTTACTGCTACGTCTGGCACTATGGCTTTGACCTGGCTGCGCAGAATGTAATGTCTAAATTTTTTCATAGCCCTTATTAATGCAAATGCTTACCTCTCAGTGTCTAGATACCTCAGTTGTGCATCCTTCAGAGGTGCACTCATAAATGCGATGGGCCTTTCTTCATTGTTTTCACCTTTCTGTGTCAAGGCAGTCGCGACTGAATGAGAAGATGCAAAGGAGTAGATGTAAAACGGGCTTGTGTAGTCTGGACTTGCCAATACAGGAGCATTAGAAAGTGCCTCCTTGATATCTTCAAATGTAGCCCTAGCCACAGGCGTCCATTCCATCTGCGCATCCTTCTTCAACATGGCATTTAACAGCTGCATGATCTCTGCAAAACCCGTGATAAACTTCCGAACAAAGTTAATTTTACCAAAAAATGATTTCAACTCTTTCCTACTGTTTGGTATTTGCAAATTTTTTATGGATTCTATTCTATCTGGATCAATTGAAATTCCATCTTCAGAAATGACATGGCCTAATAATTTACCTTCAGTTACACCAAATATACATTTCTTACGATTAAGGGAAATCCCATACCTTTCACATCGCTTGAGTATTTTCCTAAGATCTTCAGCGTGAGTGGATGCATACTTGGAATACATAGTCAAATCATCCATATACACAACAATGCACTTACCTGATAATCCACAGAATGCAATGTCCATGGCTCTCTGAAAAGTGGCACCTGCATTGATCAGACCAAAAGGCATTCTTCTATATGCATAATTTCCCCATTTACAAGTGAAGGTGGTTTTTAGTCTATCTTCTCTATCAATTAAGACCTGGTTATAACCTAAAAAACCATCTAAAAAGGACATCATCTTTGCCCCGTTTACTACTTGCAGCACTTCGTCTATCGGAGGCAGAGGATAATTATCCTTTTTAGATGCTTTGTTTAAATTTCTAAAGTCTACGCATAACCTGATGTCTCCGTTTTTCTTCCTCACTGGTACTAAGTTAGCTACCCAGACAGAATGTCTAACTGGAAAAATTATTCCAGCAGACAGCAATTTTTTAACTTCCTCAAAGATTAAAGGCTCCAGAATGGCGTTTACAGGCCTTTGTTTCTACCTAAATGGCTTAACCTCTAGTCTTAAAGGTATTACGTGAGTTATGATGGACTCATCAAATGTTTTCAAGTCTTCATACATCCATGCTATTACATGTTTATAATCTTTTAGAGTGTCTAAAACCTCTTTTCTAATTTTCTCAGAGCAAGCCTTTCTGATTAGTACATTTTGTGGATTTTGCTCTGTCCCTAAGTTATGTAAATTGCACTTACCCCCTTCTGTTTTGGGCAAGTCCTTCTGTTTCATTACTCCATCAAAGTCAAAGATATGTTCTAATTCAATTACTCCTTTGGGTAAGAAGTTTCTCTTCAAGTTGATTATATCCTCTTCGTCCCATGTTATTTCAAGCCTTTCTTGCTCATCAATGATTTGAGCCTCAAATGCCTCATTACAAGTCAGAAAATCAATAATTTGCTGATCCCCCCAAATACCTGAAATTGTGTAACGTTGTCTGGTATACTGGGCACATTAACTAGCTCAATAGCAAATCATCTCAATCCTGATAGTGTCAATGGTTCTAATGTACTAGCAGCAACTGCTAGTGCATCTGGCCTATGGTTCAGTCCTCTAGGGATATGCTCTAAGTTGAAAGCGTTAAACGCATCTATTAAACCCCATACCCTATGTCTGTAACTAATCATTTTCTTGTAATTGCAGGCATATAGTTTCCTCACTTGTCTAACTACTAATTCAGAGTCTGAAAATACTCTGATTATTTTCACCCTTTTCTTGATGGCCATGACAAGTCCTAAAATTAGGGCCTCATATTCAGCAATATTGTTAGTACAGGAAAATTGTAATCTATATGTTGCCAAATGTGATTTACCCTGAGGATCTATGAGTTCAACACCTGCATCCGCGCCCTATTTTGATTTGGACCCATCACATTTTAACGTCCACATGCCATCTTTACTTTTCTGACCTTTTATCTTGACACGCTTTGTCTCTTTTATCGCCTGTGGGGTGTTGTCCTGTTTATTCATGGGTTTTTCTATTTGGTTAACTTGCATATGTATATTTCCATCTATTAAATCAGAAAGACAACTACCCTTGTCCCTTATTTCTTCTCCTAAATCTAGAATCAAGGCATCTATATTATCCTGAACGTATTTCTGTGTTTGATCAGGATTCTCATTTTCCTCTTGTAACTCTACCCTCCCTATGCATTTTTTGTATTCATATTCAATGATGTCTTTGCATATTTCACAACTCTCCTTAGAATGTTGCCTATCATGGACTCTACACCTATTTTTATACAATTTACATTGGACCGGCAGATTGTGTTTAACGCACTCTTCCACCTCTTGTCTAATGGTGTGACCAAATTTGTCTATTGCATTATTTTCTTTATTTGAAGAATTTCCATCAGACTCAATGAATAATGTTATCCTATTGCTGACACATTTTTTTCTAATGTTTAACATCATGATCTTTTCAATTTGCACCCCATTGTTGGTAATTCTATAGACACCAGGTTCAACAGCAACATACAATATTTCATTAGTTCGATTATACTCTGTTATCATATGTTTCATCCTGGGCTCTGCCTCTATTTTAATCTGGTTTGGGACACCTCTCCAAGGTAGCCACATATGTGAAAAGTCAATGGCCATATATCCGTTTAATGTCTTGGACCAATCCCTACTCAGCAACATTCCATATTTTACGAGTATATCCACTACTTGAATATCAATGATTTGGCTTACCCTAGGGTCTGAAGCTAATTGCATTTGAATGTTCATGAGTTATCCTATCATGCTAACCTCAGTCTTATCTAATTGTGTGACAACCTTGGCAGATTTAGTGGGAGTCAGCCCGAGAGTTTTACATATTCCTAAGGGCATTACGTTGGCTGAGGCACCAGAGTCTACCATGCAGTTGTGTATATTCTTCCCACACAATCTAACAGTTAACAAGAAAGGGGGAGTATCCCTCTTATCCGCATGTATTACTACATTTGTATTGGAGGGGTGCTCAACTTTCTTATTTTTCTCTTTAGGCGGTGAATCTCTATTAGGAACAGTTATATCAACAGACACCTCGTCTATCATGGATGTATCCAGAGATTTTATAAAAGCACTTCTGATCCCTAAGGTCTTCAATAATTCATTTAGAGGTATACTGACCTTAATTTTCGTTATTTCCTCTAACAAGTAACTCATTAATCTTGTTGTCTCTATTGTTTTAGTTTTACTTGTTTGATCCTTTTGTACTACTATTCTGTTATTTGTGTGTTGATTAGCTTTAAGTATGGCAGGATTGTTGCTGGCATTCTGATCTGGGGGTGTATTGAAGTTATTCGGGGGAATGGAAGTGGTGAAAGGTCCTCCTGGCCTAGGGTTGTTCCTCAAATTGTAGGTGTAGTTTTTATTTGTCTGTTGAAAGGCCTACACCTCTTCAGTTTCAGTTAATACCTCATTTTCAGATTCAAAGGGAAACTGAAAAGTATTTAACACAAAGGCTAATTCAGGATAAAGATTTTCACAACAATATGGTCCATCTTCTAGCAATTCATCCTCTTTCTCTTCTGCAGTTGCAAAGGTAAACATTACTAAGACTAATACTGTGTCATATCCTGAGGGTACTACCTCATTACCCTTGGGAATGAGAAATTCAGAGGTAGGAGGCTGGACATCTATATTAAAAATGCTGGCTGCTAAGTGGAATTATGGGTAGTCATGCTCAGCATGGGCATTGGTATTGTGAAATCTGCACCAATTTTTGGGTGCTGTACTGGCCATTTGGATGCCAACCATTTGTTTTGCATCATGATTATCTATTTTCTCAAAAGGAGAAGCTAGAGTACCGTTGTTGGGCCCAATGTTCCATGTCTTGGGTAGCCTAGGTTGATTCTAATTTCTGTTATTATTGCCCCAGGTCCTATTAGCTATCACTGGCCCTCTATTTTGCATTGGTTGCCCCTGGTTGGGGCCTTGATGTTGATTATAGTTTTGGTTCTGATTGTACTGTTGATTTTGGCCTTGGTTGTGATTTTGATGTTGATTGTAGTTTTGGTTGCCTCTTCCATAGAGGCTCTCGTTTCTTAGTTGTGTCACTTCAGTGGTTAACCTTTTCAAATGTGTAGTCATCTCTTTGATTTCTTCCCTTTCCTCCTATGCTTTTGCCACAGTTGTATCCCTAGGAGGTTGGAAGAAAGGCTGACCATTATTTTGACTGTTATTGGAAGTGCTACCTGTGTAAGGAGTTATAGCTTGGATTAGGGTAGGACTATACACAGGTGTGTAAGAAGGAACCAGATTTAATAAGGGAGTGTGATGCATAGGGGCTCCATTCCATGGTTGTGCCTGATTCTGCACCCCAAAATTCCCTCCATTAACAAATGGGCTATAAGTCGTATGCCTCATCTCTTGGTTCACTGAGGCTGCCTCTTTGTAGGCTTTGGATATTGAATCTATGTTAGGTTTTCTTTTGACAAACATGGCAGTTAAAGGATCCAAGGCTGCATAATACATAGCCAACAAGGGATCATCATCCACGGTATAAGGGGCCTAGAGTAGGCCTTTTCGAATCTGTCATTGAAATTATCAATCAGCTCTCCCTCACCTCGTTTTATAGCAGCCAATTTATGATACAAAGCGCAAGGGTCAATGGGTCCTCTAAATCTTGACAGAAATGCTTCTTCCATAAGTGACCGGGAAGAAATGTAACCGTTGGGTAAGTTTACATACCAGTTAGAGGCTTGTTCATTAAAGGTCTAGGGAAACAATCTACACACAACGTCCTTGTGCTCTAACATAGCCCTAAAACATGCTTCCTTAAATATTCTAATATGATCCTCTGGATCCTGATGCAACTGGTACTTGGGACATATCTTTCCTAGATTTTTGGGCATCTCATGATAATCATTGAAGAATATGGAAGAATGAACATTGAAATAAGCCATTGCAGGTGTTTGAGCTTGACCTGAACTTGTAGAAATACCAGGATTGATTGATGGGATAGGATTTCTAGGAGGATTAGGACCTCCAAGAGTGCCTGAATCAAGATTTAAAGATCTGAATAGTGATCTGTCAAGACTCACAATACTACGGATGTTAAAAGGTGACCCAGGAGGTGTTCCAGATGAACTTCCTGCTTGTGATATTTTAGGATTCCAAAGCAAAGGGCTCTTACTTCACCTTATATCAGGTAGTTGTACAAATATATCTCCTGAACTGGATCTAGACCTAGTCATTCTATCACTGTTATTAGCTAGTTTGAAACAAACCCTAACTCAAGTCAGGTCCTCCTTCTAGCGCCAGAAAACTGTTGGTGATTGTTTTGATGCAATCATAGCAATAAGTTAAAATTAACATATAATGAACTGAAACTATACTTGAAAGATAAGAAGGAATCGTTTAAGATTCACTTAATCCCAAGTCTACAATGGTCAGGTCTTGACCTGTTGGTCAAATTCAGTTGGTCAAAGTGAAGCTGTAATGTTCAAGGGGCCTTACATAGTTTAGGGTTTCTTTTTGGTTTACTGGACCCAAACTATGCAAAAAGATCATGAGATATGTCAATACTTTTTTATTCCTTTGCATAAAAGTGTTACTGTGCTGCAAGACTTGAAAATGTATTCTTGAATTATTGCAGCCTTCCTCTTTATATATTTATGAAAACTTGTCTACTTTTAACTCTGTTGTTCATGCTTCTTCAAATATGAGACAAATTTCCTTCAAATTTCTACATTTTTAGCTAAATATTTCATATGGGTAGGGAAAAGTTAGAAAGATCTAATCTAAACCTCATTTACTCTACCGAAGGATCTAATTGTTCTATTATGCACTATATAAATCATACAGCAATTTGATCAAATCCACAGTAAAAACTTTAAATGTAAGTTCTGAGCATTTTCACAAACATACATTTAAAATTGCAAGCTCTCAAAGAAAATATTTCAAAACACAAAGAAGAGCAGGAGAACACTCAGAAGATAAATGCAGAACTCCATATTCTATTGTATTAGAAACAAATAGTCATACATGATTTATAATGTTGGAATGACTCTTAGTTTCATTGATCAAATTATAGAGAACTTACAAGCTTTACAGATACAATAAGGAAGCCAGATGTTCCACGCACTCCTTACTGCAGACACAGGAGACCTCCTTCTTCTATTTCTAACTAAGAGGTCCCTCTATTCTAAATGCTGAGATAAATGACAACTGCTAGCTATTCTCTAATATTTCCTATGTAGCCCCTGTGTAAGTATTACAATGTATTAAGGCACAATATATAGACTTTCTGATTGTCCTCAATACATCCCAAAACCCTAATGGTTAAGCAATGGTTCAAACCCTAGGTTACAACAATGAATGCAGGTGAACAAATTTCCCAAAAATATCTCTAAATATGTGTCAAATTTGGGCAAAAATTGTTGTTATATGGAGCCTAATTAGACTCGAAGGTTATATTTACCCCACTTTTATCAGCGCAGTTTCCCCCCAAATTCCTACAGGGTCAAGGGGCAGCGCCCCTTGTGGGGATTTGGGGGCAGCGCCCCTTGCGGGGTCCAGGGGCAGCGCAAGAAGGTGAGTTATTCTTTTCTGAAAACCTTCGGCTGTGAAGCATTTGCACATATAGATTCTGAAAATAGAACCAAACTGGATGCAAAATCAAAAAGGTGTACCTTTGTTGGATATAGCATTGATGAATTTGGTTATAGGCTTTGGGATTTTGAAAATCAGAAAATTGTGAGAAGCAGGGATGTTATATTCAATGAGAAGGTGTTGTACAAAGATCAGTTGCAGCAGCATGAGAAGAAAGAAAAAAATTATGTGGTGCTGGACGATACTCCAAATAGTGATGTTCCAGTGGTTCCTCATACTTCGCAACAACAACCAAAAATATCACAAACTCCAGTGAATGTTAGACGGTCAACAAAGATAAGTAGACCTCCTGAAAGATTTTCTCCCTCTTTGTATTCTATTTTATTAACAGATGCTGGTGAACCAGAAGGGTATGATGAAGCTATGCAAGTGGATACATAGGTTCAGTGGGAGCTTGCAATGCAAGAAGAAATGGACTCCTTGCTGAAAAATCAGACTTGGGAATTATGTAAGTTACCTGCAGGTAAAAAGGCTTTACCAAATAAATGGGTTTACCGGCTGAAAGAGGAAGACGGAGGTAAGAAAAGATTTAAGGCCAGGTTAGTTGTAAAAGGATTTGCACAGAAAAAGGGCATTGATTTTGATGAGATATTTTCTCTGGTTGTCAAGATGACTTCTATTCGTACTGTTTTAAGTATTGTGGCTGCTAAAGATTTATATTTGGAACAGCTAGATGTTAAAACTACCTTTCTCCATGGTGTTTTGGAGGAGGAGATATATATGGAACAGCCCTAAGGATTTGAGGTCAAAGGTAAGGAGAAATAGGTGTGCAGATTGAAGAAGAGTTTGTATGGTCTAAAACAAGCACCTTGGTAATGGTATTTGAAATTTGACAGTTTTATGGCTGAGCAAGGCTACAACAGGTGTAATTCTGACCATTGTGTTTATTTTAAGAGGTTAGATAATGACAGCTACATTATTTTATGTTTATATGTTGATGGCATGCTTGTAGCTGGGTCTAACATGGATCACATAAGAGAGTTAAAACAGCAGTTAGCATAGTCATTTGATATGAAGGATTTGGGGGCAGCAAAACAAATCCTTGGTATGAAAATTTGTAGAGATAGGAAGAACAGAAAATTGACCCTATCTCAAGCTGCTTATGTTGAAAAGGTGTTGCAGAGATTCCACATGGAGAATGCAAAAGTTGTCAACACACCTTTGCCTAGTCATTTGAAATTAACCAAGGACATGTGTCCTAAGACACAAGAGGAGGAAGAGAAAATGTCCAAGGTACCCTATGCTTCAGCTATAGGAAGTTTGATGTATGCCATGGTATGCACCAGACTAGATATTGCACATGCTGTAGGAGTCGTTAGCAGGTATATGAGTAATCCCGGATTAGAGCATTGGAATGCGGTAAAATAGATTCTCAGATATTTGAGAGGTACATCCAATAAACACTTATGTTTTGGGGGCTCTAATACTGATTTAGAAGGTTATGTAGACTCAGATTTGGCAGGGGATATTGATACCAGGCAGAGTACTACAGGTTATGTCTTTACAGTAGGTGGAACAGTAGTGAGTTGGATTTCCAGGTTGCAAAAGGTGGTTGCTTTATCCACCACAGAGGTAGAATATGTAGTTGCAACAGAGGCAAGCAAGGAGATGATACGGTTGCAATCTTTCATGAAAGAATTGGGCACATAATAGGTTAACAATTATTTGTTTACGAATAGCCAGAGTGCCATACATCTTGCAAAGAATTCTGCCTTGCATTCAAAGACCATACACATACAGTTGAGGTATCACTTCATTCGGTCAGTGTTGGATGATGGACAGTTATAGCTGGCAAAGATACATATAGATGACAATCTAGCAGATATGTTTACAAAGGCAGTAACAAGGGAGAAGCTGAGCTGCTCTTTAGCTTCAGTTGGTCTTCTCGACTGAAAATAACAAAAACAAAACAGTAGAGTCTAGGGTGCTTATTTCCAGTGGGAGCTACAGGGTCAGTGGTGTTATGATTAGTCTCCAAGTGGGAGATGATATGGTGTGGAGTCTGATCAGTCTCCAAGTGGGAGATTGTTGTTATATGGAGCCTAATCAGACTCAGAGGTTATATTTACCCCACTTTTATCAGCGCGGTTTCCCCCCAAATTCCTACGGGGTCAAGGGGCAGCGCCCCTTGCAGGGGTTTGGGGGTAGCACCCCCAAGATGGGGTCAAGGGGCAGTGCCCCTTGTGGGATTATTTTTCATTGACTGACATAAAAAAACCCTATTTTTGTAACTGACAAAAGCTTGATAAAAAGTGGCTAAGGGTTAGGGTTTTGGTATTGTATTGTATTGTAGCATTTTGCAGTGGTATTGAGTTGTAGGGATTCCTGATTGTAATCAGTTTGATTTATTGGATAATAATATTGGACTCTCTGTTTGGTGGATGTAGCCCGAGTTTGGGTGAACCATGTTAAAACTTGTCTCTCGTTGTTATTATTTCTGTGTATTTCCATTTCTCTGTTTAATCTTTATTTGCACTTAATTGATATCTTCTACTGGCTAACCCTACCAAAAATATGCCCCTTTCTGAAACCCTAGTAGTTCAGAAGTAAATTCTGTAACCTACCGTCATCATGTTTTATCTGTATTTTGGGTCTTCTCATTGATGTCCCTTGACTTTCTGCACTTCATTCTCATCTTCTCTTTGCTTCTGAAATCTGATTCTCCTTCCAGGATGTCACTGCCATTAAGTTTCAGCTTCCTCTTCCAGCTGCTGACCTGCAAAAATAGACCAGCAATAAGTACCATTGATTATTAAATAACCTTTTTCAAAACACCTGTTAGATCCAAGTGGGGCTGAGAAAAAATCATGACTATCAGGTCAACATCTGCCAAAAAATGCCTTCATATTGCGCATACTGTGTCAAAAACTTACCGGGTCAACCATCGCAGACCAGAAATGAGGTAAACGTAGGGTCAAAGTGTGTCAAAAACCCTAAAAAAACTACCGCTAAATGTTTCTCGCCTATCGATGCCAAAAAACTATCATCGGTGGGCCCTGAAAATCACCCACCGACCTCCTATGTCTGGCCAAAAAATAGCCCTTTATATCCCATTTAAAGAAATGGTGCCCTCAGAGAGTGACATGTGGCATGTTCCATGCGAGGGGCTTATGAAACTGTTGCTCTATGCGGAAGGCGACACCTAGCGCGCTCTGCGCTTCCATTTGAAACTATTTCGAAACCTATAAAAACTTTTAGATATACGCAGAAGAAGACACATGTCGCCTTCCGCATCTCTGTTAGGGGCCACCGAGAACAAGCGGAAGCTCTCCCGAAACCATTTGAAACTATTGCAGAAAGTGACACTTGTCACTCTCCGCATGACTGTTGCGACCCTTAGACACTTTTTGAAACTTTTGAAAATGTTGGTGGAAGGCGCCACATGGTATCTTTCGCGCAGGCGCTGAGATACTTGGGGCTCGGTGGATCATACATCAGAGGGTGACACTTGTCACTCTCCGCGCTACATTTGAAACCTTTTGAAACTTTTGAAACTTTTGGAAACATTTTCGGAAGGCGCCACATGGCGTCTTCCGCACAACTTTAGAAACTTTCTGGAAACTCTTCCAGAACCTACGGAGAGTGACACATGGCGCACTCTGTGTGACTGTTGAAACTTTTTTGAAACCTTCGGAAGGACCTGCAGAGAGTGACACTTGTCACGCTCCGCGCTGCTCATTGAAACTTTAAAGGGCTACTACGGAAGGTACCATGTGGTGTCTTCCGCACAACCATTGAAGCTGTTAAGAAACTTTAAGGGGGGCCTGTGGAGGGTGACACATGGCACACTCCGCACTGCCCTTGCAACTATTAGAAACTTTTTAAGGAAACTTTCAGGAAAATTTGAAGGTCTTGCGGATAGTGACACTTGTCACTCTTCGCGTTGCTTGTTTGAAACATACGGGACTCTCCGCGACTCTTGAAACTTTTAAAGGGACTACTGTGGAAGGCACAATGTGGTGTCTTCCACACCACTCTGGAACTATTTAGAAACTTTAACGGGACCCGTGGATGGTTTAAATTTTAAAGGGGCTATCGTGGGAGGTGACAAGTGGCACCTTCCGCGCAACACTGGAAACTCTTTGAAACTGCTATGAAACTCATGCGGGATGTGACACTTGTCACACTTTGTGTAACTGCTAAAACACTTAGGAACATTTTAACGAAACATTTGAAACTTTGAATTATTTAAACCTTGTAGTGCATTTTACCAAAATGGGCATAACTTACAAAATATGGCAAATTTTCAAATGATTCAAAAAGCAACCCTAGCTCATTTTTAACAAGGAATCTGACCATACCATGCACTGGCACTCAAAATGCATTTTCTCACTAATTTTATCAAGGTTTGCAAATTTCACTCTCTTTTCCCTTACCACCAAGGACAGACCCACAAAAAAGAAGCAAAAAGCAAAGCCACAGCAGGGGTCCTTATTTTGCTAAGGAGTAAAATGGGGCATGTTGTGAACATCACAACATACCTCAAATATCTGCAACTGGTGATACCCTGACTTAAGGTCAATTTTAGAGAACACCTTGGCTCCCTTAATCTGATCAAACAAATCATTAATCCGAGGCAAGGGGTATCTATTTTTCACTGTCACCTTATTGAGCTATTGATAATCGATACAAAGCCATAGAGATCCATCCTTCTTTTTCATAAAGATCATAGGTGCTCCCCAAGGAGAGACACTAGGTTGAACAAATCCCTTGGCTAACAACTCCTCCAACTGCAGTCAAAGCTCCTTAAGCTCCTGAGTGGTCATCCTGTATGGAGCTCGAGAGATAGGCTCTGCACCGGGAACAAGATCAATCTTGAAGTCGATGTCATGCTTAGGTGGCATCCTCAACATCTCAGAAGGAAAAACATCAGCATACTACCTCAAAAGTGGGTGATCATCAAGAGATGCCTCTCGACTCTCCTCCATCTCCAAGTCACTAACAGAAACTGCAAAAAGTTGACATCCCTAATGCATGCATCTATTAAGTTGCATAGTAGAGATCATACATAGGGAAATGGATCTCTGAACTCCTACAACCTCCACCTCTGCACCAGAATCATCCACACATCTAATAGACTTATGTTGATAATCGATCATTGCCCGGTGGCTCTCTAGCCAATCCATCTCCAATACTATATCATATGATCCAAGGGGTAGAATGTGAAGGTCTACTATAGTAGATAGAGAGCCAATCCTCAACTCACAACTGAGCAATAGAGACTCAATTGCGACCTTAGCCCTAGAAGCTAACTCAACCTACCACCTATCATCTTGCTTTGTTGCCACTAAGCCACAACACTCCACAAGAGAAGGAGAAATGAATGAATTAGATGCACCAGAATAAAAAAGAATAGAAAAACCAATACCTCGCATGAAACTAGAAGTCTCCACCACGGTGCCCTGGTGCTCTACTTGGTGGTTATGAACCACTACAAAGACTCTTTGTGATCTATCTGCATCACCAACCGTTGGCTCTGAAGCCTCCGGTTGATGTCCAGACCCTGAAGTACTCCTCTAAGGACACTGTCTAGCAATATGGCCCTATTGGCCACAAGAGAAGCACCCAGTGCCTCTACCAAAACTATCGCCACCCTAGAAAGCACTAGACTGCTAGAAACTACCCCTGCTCACTATGGACTACATGCTTTGAGTAGCGAGATCAACACATTCCTATCTAGAACACTACAAATTCTAGTTCTTCTTGTTTTGAAATCTATTACCCTGTTGATGCTGTGAATATTTTGGTTTGGACTGAGAGAACTACTACTATTGTCCACCCTTTGAGGGTGCATGAAATCCTGATGCCTAAGTATGACCACCCTAAGAACCATATCCTGAAGAAGGTGTAGTGCCAATATGAACATTTGTATGCCCACCAAGTTCTATAGCCAAATTCTCCTCCACTAACCAAGCTTTCTCCACTACAACCTCCATAGACTTAGGTTTGAATACACGAGCCCCTGCACTAATCTAGGCATTCAAGCCCCTAATAAAATGTTGTACTAACATAGACTTATCATCTCCGATACCTGCATATTGTTTGACTCATAGAATCTATGCTCATACTGCTCAACTGACATGGCCATCTACCTCAGGTCATGAAATTCATCTGTGCGGTGCTGCCTCCAATGATCAGATAGGAAACGGGCTTTGAACCTCTCTAAAAAAACTCCCTAGAGACAGTGCTAATGTCCAAATGTAGCTTCTGCTCCTCTAACCTCCACCAAGTCAAAGCAAACCCACGGAGATGCAAAATAGCACATCTGGCTTTGGTGTTGTTGCCATAAGGATGCATGGCAAAACACCTACCTATATCCAATAAACAAGTCTCCGCCTCTAGACCACTACCAGCTCCATCAAAGGTGGGAGGGCATGCCCTCAATAAATCTCTCATATGGCTGACTAGTGTGGCCTCCTGCTCAGCTGTCAACTCTCTCCGCCTAGGTGATCTCTCTCTTTCCCTAGGTTCTAGCTGATCTACCTCCTGACCCCCTCTAGGATGCTCAACCTCTTGTCTAGGGCCTAAACGAGCAAGGGCCTCCTCAAGTAGCTGTCTCAACTGGGGTCCCTCAGGCTGCCCCTGACCCTCCATATTCTGACCCCCGCCTTCATGGGCACTCTCATGAGGAGAACTAGGAGGAGGTGTACCACCACCACCTCTCCCATGACCCCTACCTCTAGGCATCTACCTACAACACCAAAAGATGATTTATTACATTAAAAAAGGGACACAATAGGGATGAAGTTAATCTACAGAGTTTAAGCACTAGGCCACATAATGGGCTCAATTGTAACCAGAGTACCTAGTGTTTAAACTTGGCTCTAATACCAAATGTGATGCCCTGTCATGCAACCCTAGAGTGTTAGACTAACAAGAGATAATAGCATAGAAATATTTTTTTTTAAGCTAAAATATGCATTATAGATAGAAATAACAACACTAATATAACATTTAATGTTATGTACAACTAACACCTCTAGGGCACAGAACTGCATTAGAAAGAATTATAACCATATGAGTGTTATGCAACATAATGCAACAGAGAATAATACTTTAAACATTTGCTTAGATAAATGATTACAAGATTCCATACAAGGTTACAAGGCCAATTACATCGGTTTACAAATTGATACAATTGTGAATGAATACTACAACTCAGCAAGTGTAAAACAAATCTGGAGCTGGAACACTTCTGCACTGGACTCGAACCAAACATCCAAAGGTACCAATGAATAGCTCTACCACCCAACCACGTGGAACCCTAAGGTCCACCCCTCCGAGCTAGGAGATAACATCAAGGCTCCACTAGGCCAACGGCTATAGACAAGCAAAAATAGACTTGACATAGACAAGTCAGATCACAACTCAACAAGACAAATCAATCATCAATAAAGTACTCCAAAGGCTACAACAAGAGGTGAAAAGGAAGTAACTATGTTGTAGTTAGGAGACTATCATCGCAAGGTCCTATCATGGGATTTCTAGGCTATCTCTCACCAGAAGCTGGCCTCCATCTATGGTTTTCCTAGCGACCTCACTATAGGCACCAGCCCCATAGGGTGACACATGTGGAGTTGACTCTTCCTTTCATGGAGACAAGGAAGTTGACCTTGCCAACTAGGCCTTCTCATCCCATCCTTAGCCTGTGAAAGCACTCAAGGCATGGGTGAGGCATCAAACTTATCTTGTTAAATAAATTACTACCCAACCCACCTAGATCAATTATTAAGTTATCACTGGATTACAACTTCCATGGGGTTTTCTAGGCAGCCACTTTGCGCACCAACCCCACCATGGAAGCCACTCCCCCTACATACAACTAGCACTCCTAATCATTATTCAATTTCAATACATGCAAGGGAAAGGAAAAAGTAACATCTGTCTTTTACAATCCACTACATTCCAATTTTCCACCTCAATAATAAAGTTTTTCCTTTCCAACTAAAATCACTCAAAACGAAGAAACATTGAAACTGAATGACAAAAAAATGGATTGAAGACCCAAAATAAAACCTAACCTCTGGAGTTGGTAATTGCACACAAAGCCACTTACCTAAATCCATCTCACAACATAGAACGAGGACTTAGACGATTTATGGCATACCTTATAACAATATGACTCAAGACAAAATAACACCATAACCAAATTGCGTCGACACAAAAACTGATACTAACAATTAGAAATGGAATCTCGACCACACCCAAATAACATCTATGGATGATATAAACCAACAATTATCACAAGCTTCCTACATTCTTTAAAAAGAGGGAAAAATAACATATGTGATGACATCTAACATTCACGAAACACGATTAACATATTACCAACATAACTAGCAATTTTATTTCTAACAAGGTAAACAATATTTGGTTCACGCACTATTATTACCCTTTTTGAAACTAGTATTGCAATTCAAATCACTCTTAAATTTTTCTATCCCAATATATATATATTTACTAAAATAATGTATCATGGAATCATAATTGCCCAATATATGAGTATACTAATATTAATACTCAATCTTAACATTATAGCACTAATAATACAAAATGCTCTATTCCTACTCATATTCAATCACTTAACATTATTACATATTCTAAACACATTTCTAACCCTAAAAGATTCTAAAGAAATTTATTACAGATCTTATTCTAACAAAAGAATTGTTAACTAATTTACTACAACAAGTTAAACCTATTAACAAAATAAGATTAATCTAAACTTTACTTTAATGGCCTCCTACCATTAATCTTATCCTAATAATGATAAACATAAAGTTACATTAGGAAAAAGGTATACTTTACAACTCTTATACTCACAGAAAATAAAATAGTATTCTTTTTATTTAAAAACTACATTCCAATGAAATTAGATTATAAAAAGAATAGAACTAACACATTCCAATATTTCCCATATCACAACTATGAGAAACAAAATGTAAACCAACACTAATTTACTATAATTCTATTTCCTTTCCTAACAAATTGATACTTGCTAAGCAAACAAAGACATATAAGATTTATAAGAAATCTGGCTTTAAGAATGAGAATTATGTGAGAGACAATGATTAAAAAAAATAGAAGACTTCAATATACATAGTGGATCTCACGCTAGGAAGAGGACGCATGACAGACTAAAAGTCTTAAGAATAGCCATAAACCCATGATACACACAATATGGAATTATTATTAGTGTCAGGCGTGAAGCTGGGATGGGACGTGATCTGACCAACAGGCATGCAGAATGTAAAATGGCAAATATGACATTTGACAGAAACTTCAAGGGCATTGCCTCAGGGATGGAAGGATGGAAGGTAAGCACGACATGGATTACACAAGGGACAGTCTCCTAATCATCGAATTTATGATGCACATAGAATATATCTTAACACTGTGAGTTTTGCTAGTGATACAGTCATATGCTGCCACACAGGTTTAGTGGCGAAGCTACACATTCATCAAACACTTTGTAGACCCTCATCTAAAACAAAGACCTTAGCTTAGTCACTATAAGCATGGTTGATCTACTTGCCACCCTAATCTCATGCCAGGTTGACGAAGGAAGAACTAGATACAAAGGCAACAGAGAAGGCAACTTAGACAAGAAGATAACCCATACTCACCGCGAATGATAGAAGGAATAGCCAGAGATGGTCGAACGACCACGTTATCTGGCAGAGGGGGCTAGAGTAAAAGGGTTCGCTGACACAAGAAGACAAAAACATCATTTATTGGCAAGAGACACAAGAAACATTTGGCGACCTCCAATAGTTTTGACTGAGGTAAAAATTTACAATAAAATACCATTTTGGCTTAATCAATTACAGATTAACAAAACAAACACGTCATTACTTGGCTCGAATTCAAAGATGTTAGGCTGGGTGAGGCCATGCTATGTCCCTGAGAATAGCCAAGAATGGGTAGATGGTTCAATGGATCATCTTCTTTTAATTTGGGTCACTAAGAATGATCTAAAAATTGACTTGACTCTAAGATTTTAGGGAGGATTTGAAATAGAAACAACCAGAAGTAGAATAAACTTGGAAGTGACTACAGGGGTTAAACATTAACAGCAAATAAGGTGCACTTACCAAGGTGAGAGCATGGTCAGGGGAAACTACATTTGAACACATAGACATTCAGACACAGAGCATATAACGAATCAAGCTACAAAAAGATTTAAATTCCAAGCTTCAGAATGCAAATTTCACACACACAGAGTCATCATAAACATACCCAAATTTCAGTCCCCTTCAAACCTTCTCCATTTCCTGTAACCAATTCTTTCTTTTTCCCCAATTTTTGTATCCTTTTTCCCCCCACCACAACCCTCGAGAACCATTAAAACAATGGCCAATCTCATAAATTGCCACAATCATGCATCTGTTACCAAGAATCCCCACTCCAAGAATTCAAAATTTTACTAATAATAGAGATTTCACAAATCTAAAAAATTCACATTCGACAACTCACAACCATAAATTTTTACCTAATATTCTCCTATAAAAGCAATATATATTAATTAACCATAACAAACTCATATGCTTAATTAAATATTAAAATAATTAATTTAGTCAGTAATAACTTTTACTTAAACAATATTCCAAATTTTACGACTATTCAAAATACTATTAAATTTAACATATTGATAACATTATCATTCTAATAATAGTTCCTTAAGGTATTGCCAAAACAAACACATAGGCATAACTAACACAACACTCAACAATACTCCACAACACATGATGATCAACAACATGAGGCAAGGTCCAAGCGTCACAACACGACACATGACCACAACAAAAGACTAGGATTGACCTAACGGAATAAACCTCGTGTTATCTCCCATCATCGATATCCATTGGTACAAGAGCCCGCTCAAACCTGCTATACCAGGTGGAGTCAAGGCTCGGTACCTGTAGCCTACATCAGAACAATAGGTTGAATATGATCAAGTGCATATATGTCTACACACAAAGAGTTAGAGAATCATGGCGTAGTGGGTGCTCAAAGTGAGTAGTACTACACCATACCTGCTCTTGAAACAAGACTAACCACTATTTTTTGAATTCAGATATCAACAAATTGAATAAAACATGATAATATTAAACCATTACTAATCATGTCAAAGTCATCATAACTGGAATAATAATAATGTCATCATGAACTCATAACACATGTCAAAACTATATCAGTAGAACATAGTCCATCATGATCAAAATAAACATAAACCATAAGCCTACTAATCCAAATGTCTCAGAATTGTCAAAAAGCAATGGAAGAACTAGCAACTATCTCGGACTGATAAAGAGAAATGCAAAACTACCACTATCACAAGCCAAAAATAAGGGGGCATTACAGATATAATATTTGCTTCCAAAAACTTTGAAATATTTTACCGAAGGTATTCTTCCATACCACAATTCGTAAGGGGTTTTAGTATCATTACCTTTGACTTGAACTTTGTTTTGAATATAGATAGTAGTATGTATAGATTTTTTCCAATATGCTTCCAGTAGGTCAGCTTCCTCAATCATTGTCTTTATAGCTTATTGAATGGACGTGCTCATTATTTCCATCACTCTATTCTCTCTGGACAACTATCTTTTTATTCCGTGAGTCTCACACAACATATTGAATTTATCAGAGGTAAATGCTTCTCCTCTGTCAGACTTTAGACATCTGATTTTTATATTTAACTCATCTTCAACCATTGTTTTGAAGGATTTAAATGCATCTGGAGCTTCTGATCTTTCTTTGAGAAAACTAACCCAAGTCATTCTAGAATAATCATCAATAAAGAACATAAAGTACATGTCATCTTGGAGACTTTTTATTCTTGTAGGTCCAAAAAGGTTTGTATGAACCAATTCCATCAGTCCGGTTGAGGATCTTTCTTCATCCTATAGAGTTTCTCTTACTTGCTTCTCAACTTGACACTTATTGTAGGTGATGTTGCTAAAATGTATCCTCTCTGGTAGATCTTTCACAACTTGAGTTGAGGTTATCCTTGGCAGATTATTAGGATTGATGTGACATAATTTCCTATGCCAAAGCCAACTTTCATGATTCTAAGATATAGAGTAGATAATGTTACCTTCTCTAAGGTGATAAAGATTTCCCTCTATCCTTTTTCCACTAGCCATTACAACTCCAAATTTATCTCTGATTTCAAAGGTATCATTCTAAAATATGAAACTGTATCCTTCTCTACACAATTGTCCAACGCTCAGGAGATTTTGTCTTAGGATTTCAACATAGAGAACATTATCTATATGTTATTTTCCATCAAAACTGATTGAACCTTTTCCACATAATTTAGAAGTACAGTCATCTCCAAATCTAACTAATCCTTCTTCATTCTTCACAAAATTAGTAAACTTGCCTTTATCACCAGTCATATGATTTGAGAAGCTACTGTCAATAACCCTGTTGGTTTTTCTTCTGAATCAGCATTAGGGTTTGCCACTTCTAATGCACAGGTTGATTCAGCCAACTAAATACAGGAGGTTGCGTGAGCTGCCTCCCCTTCACTTCTGGTTCTGCCGCACCAAGGGGGGTATCCCTATAACTCAAGATGTAACCTTGACTAGCTCAAAGATAGAAAGATCTAACTTGACAACAATAGGCAGAATACTCTCATGTATGGACCAAGATCTGTATGATAGATCACAAGGCTGGCAACATTCTTGGACATGATGTCTAGTTGGGTATGAGAGCATGCAGGGGGTTCCTAATCCTACTCCTACAACTAACAGGTGGAAGTATGAAATGGTTTGAAAAGGATTTTGGATGCAAAGCTGGACATGGTTGTAACACAAAAACAAAGCAAGATTGGTGCCTATCCAGGGCTTGGAGTCGGTAGACATACACCTGTGAATGATCAGCATGAACAGCTAAAACTGGATTTCAAGGGGATATACATGATATCTGTCTTACAGATATCTCCCAATAAAGAGTGTCAAGTTATCTCTACTTATGGCATCCCTACTGCAGTATACCCTTCCCAATGTTCAACCTGAAAACAGTTTAATCTACCCCTTGAGCAGAAGTTAAAAGATCAGACATTCAACATAGGAATTCTATGCTCTAGAATCAAAACATTACCCAAATATCTAGATTCAGAAGAAGAATACATGCAATACTGGAGACAGAATTAACACAACACATGCTAAGATAGCATTACTCATATAAGATCAACCATGAAATCAGTGGATTCATGCCAAATCGTACAACAGGAGATACATAAACTCACAAGTTAAGCTGTACAGAGCAACCAGATCAGCTTGTATCTTATTACAGAGCCAAAAATCTTCAACTTTCAACAACCACAAATGAGTAACACTTCCTGCTTATAACAGCCAGGTAGTGTACCATAGCAATTAATTACAGGGTTGACCAAAAATCCCGCCAGATACTCAGTATCAGCAAGATGGCGCACAACGCATACCAGATTGGCACCCAAACATGAATGCAACAGGTAGGGGAGGAGACAGGAAGGAACCTCGAGCCCTGTGCCACTGTCCGCTGATGTACACCTTCAATCCGGTACCAGATCCGCCCATACCTCTGCAACCTTCGCCATTAATGGCGCACCAACCCGCGGCCTCAGGAAAACGTCAATTCTGCATCGCAACCATTTCCCGCTGAGATTCATCATCATGATATTTCGAATATGCAGGATATCAATTATCCCACATGCACCCCGCAGCATCCTCTTTAACACTTTATATACTAGGTCATGAGCATATATGATGTCGGTGCTTTTGCTCCTGACGACACTAGTATAAGACTTCATCATCATCATCCTTTAGCAGCATGATATCCTGTCGCTTGAAAAATCACCCTGACGTCAGCATCATATCGCAATATAACCTGCATGATAATCGCCTTCATCGGCACAACCTGATCCATCGGAGGAACATTCTCCTGCTGAGCCTATACTAAAAGTCTGGCCGATGAACATCCTGATGACGCCATCATCATATCCTGCTGACGTCATCATCATATCTACCCACTGCGCACCTCCTCATATCCGGATGACATCGTCATCATGTTTGCAAATATCGGGGGATCTCCACAAGATGATCAGTGTTAGAAACGTGACCCCCCCGGACCTTGATGACGTCATCATCATATCGACATCAGGATGATATTCGGAAGACAACCGGATATTTGGAAATATCATCCTGATGCACAAATATCAGGTTGCACTGTAGCTCCACTATAAGATCGGGGCGATAGATGAATATGATGATGCTTGAAAAGATCACCCCCACTAGATAATGCACGAAGCCGGCAGGCGGATATCTCCTTGATATCAGCATCATCATGACGCTGGAAAAAACATACACCCGAGTGATATGAAAATATCACCCCCTCCTTCGGAAATATCATGATGCAGATAGGCAGAGAAATAGGATATCACCCTGACATAAGAATGACGTCAGCATCATCAGGATGAAAAAACAATGAACATGAAGTGATACAACATCATCAGGATGATATTGACTAGGATCATCCTGACGTTCAAAATATGATGACCCCAGAGAATATCGGGTCACACTTAGAACTCTTCAACAACATCATCAGGATGATCATAACCAAGATCACCCGATGATAAAATATCACCCCGGCGAAATATCATGAAGGCAGAAAATATGATGACCCCCGCAAGCAGCACGGTGATAACTGGAAATATGATGATGATGATGACGACCCTTAAGAAAAAACAAGTCAGGTCGAAACAACTCAAAGAATAACCCCTTCAGAATATCGGGGCAACATCATCATCATGTTTGGGCAAGGTGATAATTGGAAGATCACCGGATACTTGAGAAATCACCCCCGCAAGCAAATCAGGGCGCACTCTAGCTCATCAGCAGGATCAGGATGATATCCAAACATCACCCGATAATAAAATATGATGATGACGATGAGAAACCGGTCGACGGAGAACATGATGATGCCGACCACCATCGAAGAAAATATGATGATGATGACCTCCTCCTCAGGAAAATATGATGATGCAGCTGAAAAATGCTGAGGAGGTCCAACACTTAGAACATTTTTTGGATACTTAGGGAAAGTGCCTACATGAAAATTGCTCAAAAACTGCCAGTCAATTCAAGCACTAACACTGGCTCTGTCTGGGGACGTGCAGGTGCAAGACTGCAGCGAGAACCCCAGATCTCTGGGATGCAGACCAGTCCTTATCCATTGGGCACAGAGTCAAATACTGCACCGACCTGCATCACCAAACACACTTGATGGCCTAAGGACACCAAGAAAAGAAAAACATGCATCTCCCTTTGTCAAACACTTTGTTTTCATCTGCATGCACTGGGTCAAGCTTGGAGATACTACAAAGATCCACCCACAAACAAACCTTGTCATCTGCATATTCAACCCTCTGATTTGGCTTGTCATTATCAGACCTGTGCAGACAAGCTTCAGCATCATGTGACATGTGGGTGCAGAATGTATCAAGCAATGCATATTCATATGGCATATAGCACTTATCATCTATATCATCATCATGCATTGCAACATGATCTCCTAGCTGGACTGAAAATAGGAAACACTCAAAGTCCACCACACAGCTAGGAAGATCAGGGCTCATTGTATTATATGCTGGCACATCAAAAGAAAAGCTTTCAAAATCACAATTGTGCACATCATGTACACAACAATCAGCAGCACCAGGCTGGAAAAGATCAGGCTCTGGCATCTCTTTCAAATCAGGCACATTTTCACAGTCACTTACCTGATGTATGTTGTTTCCTCTTTCATCAGGATGAGAAACAGAATCCAAGCCAAAAATAATGTCTAGATCCTCACCATACTCAGACAGATCCTCATCACCATATGTGTCATAAATGGGTGACCCAGGTGCATCAGTTTCATCATAGTATGCCATTTGTTCATGGGCAGCAGAACATGCATCTTCATCACCAATGGATTCCCTTTGTGGAGGAGTATCAGCCTGTGTGTCATAAGCAAAACAGCCATCAAATGAAAAACAATCATGCTCTGAACTAGCACTTATTTCAATTTCTGACTGCTCTTCATGATCTCCATGTGTTTGAAAGGTAGGCAATGGGTCACACATAGGACTGCTTCTCTGTTTGCTTATATCTTCTCTGTCTTGAGTACAATACTCACAATTGTCTCCACAGGTCCATTCCAAAAATTGCTCATTGCTGTCCACAACCTCGTTATTATTTTCATGGTCAGCTGCCTCATCATTACAATGGGAATCCTCACTAGTCCTTTCACTGGCATCCTCAACTGGTGAACAATCCAGTTGAGCAGTATTGTTAGCATTATGTTCAAACACAGCAGTCTCAACCTCTATGCTTTTATTTTCATTTTTATCTGCACATGATGCCATAATCATTTGGTCATTTGCAGCTTCATAACCATTTCTCACATCAAGGCCTGGGGACAGGGGTTTCAGCAGGTACACATTTCTGATTTTTTCTATCTTTTCTATGAACCTGTATGCCATCTGCACACTTGTCACCTTGAAATCCCTCAGTATTGCACTAAAGCCCTCCTCAAAAGCTTCAAAGAATATGCCAACACAGGCTGAAATATCAGGTCTGAAGACTTCCGGGATCTGTGAAAGGGCTATTGCAAACCTATGACTGAAATCAACACATGGCTCTTCATCTTGTTTTCTGATTCTCATCAATTCTGCAACAAGGTCAGCCGGTTCTTTTGCAAATTCTTCCTTGAAATAGTCAGCAAGCTCATCCCAACAGGCAAAGGATTTCTTTGGAAAGCCCAAATACCAGTCTTTTGCTTTTGCATCAAAGGACCTAACAAAAAACCTCATCCACATATCCTCATCTCTGAATGAATATTTTCCCATAAAACTGTGAAAATTTTGGATATGTGCATTCCCATCACATACATTGTGACCACCAAATCTAGGCATCTGACAGTATATCCTAGCAGGCATAGTTTCTACTTTATAGTCCACCCATGACAAATCCAGTTGGTCATACGAAGGATCAAAAGGGCTGATAGGAGGTTTAGCTTTCTGACTGGCAGACACAACAGGGTTACTGCTTTTCAACTGGGCCTGCTCAGCCTCTAAGAATATCAATCTATTTCTTATCTCTTCTATTCCTTTATTCAACATTTCACCACTGAGTATGGGATAATTCATACTTGGATTCATAAAAATCTTACTCTTAGACATCCTTTGTCTGTCTAAGACCTAAGGCTTCCCCTGGCATCTAACCTATGCAGTAGAACAGCAAATAAAGGGGAAGTAACAAGGTACCTTTTCTCATACAGATGCAGAAATATGTACATCTTTCAACCAATAACATACATCTATCTTTCATGTGCATTTGTATCTTTTTCAGAGTCGCCACCTCTCCAGAGAGGACAAAATTTACAGCAGCTGAAAGCTCATCAAATATGTTTCAGAGTTCATTCCACCAGCAGAGCAAAACTTCACCAGAGACTGCAGGATATCACTTTACATCAACTTCCCCAGCAGAGTCGCCAATTTGTTGGTGACTCGGATGGGTCACAAATGTATTACTGGAGATGATTAGATAGTACTTTTGCTTCTTAGTCCCCAGCAGAGTCGCCAATCTGTTGGTTTTTCTTCTGAATCAGCATTAGGGTTTGCCACTTCTAATGCACAGGCTGATTCAGCCAACTAAATACAGGAGGTTGCGTGAGCTGCCTCCCCTTCACTTCTGGTTCTGCCGCACCAAGGGGGGTATCCCTATAACTCAAGATGTAACCTTGACTAGCTCAAAGATAGAAAGATCTAACTTGACAACAACAGGCAGAATACTCTCATGTATGGACCAAGATCTGTATGATAGATCACAAGGCTGGCAACATTCTTGGACATGATGTCTGGTTGGGTATGAGAGCATGCAGGGGGTTCCTAATCCTACTCCTACAACTAACAGGTGGAAGTATGAAATGGTTTGAAATAGATTTTGGATGCAAAGCTGGACATGGTTGTAACACAAAAACAAAGCAAGATTGGTGCCTATCCAGGGCTTGGAGTCGGTAGACATACACCTGTGAATGATCAGCATGAACAGCTAAAACTGGATTTCAAGGGGATATACATGATATCTGTCTTACAGATATCTCCCAATAAAGAGTGTCAAGTTATCTCTACTTATGGCATCCCTACTGCAGTATACCCTTCCCAATGTTCAACCTGAAAACAGTTTAATCTACCCCTTGAGCAGAAGTTAAAAGATCAGACATTCAACATAGGAATTCTATGCTCTAGAATCTAAACATTACCCAAATATCCAGATTCAGAAGAAGAATACATGCAATACTGGAGACAGAATTAACACAACACATGCTAAGATAGCATTACTCATATAAGATCAACCATGAAATCAGTGGATTCATGCCAAATCGTACAACAGGAGATACATAAACTCACAAGTTAAGCTGTACAGAGCAACTAGATCAGCTTGTATCTTATTACAGAGCCAAAAATCTTCAACTTTCAACAACCACAAATGAGTAACACTTCCTGCTTATAACAGCCAGGTAGTGTACCATAGCAATTAATTACAGGGTTGACCAAAAATCCCGCCAGATACTCAGTATCAGCAAGATGGCACACAACGCATACCAGATTGGCGCCCAAACATGAATGCAGCAGGTAGGGGAGGAGACAGGAAGGAACCTCGAGCCCTGCGCCACTGTCTGCTGATGTACACCTTCAATCAGGTACCAGATCCGCCCATACCTCTGCAACCTTCACCATTAATGGCGCACCAACCCGCGGCCTCGGGAAAATGTCAATTCTGCATCGCAACCATTTCCCGCCGAGATTCATCATCATGATATTTTGAATATGCAGGATATCAATTATCCCACATGCACCCCGCAGCATCCTCTTTAACACTTTATATACTAGGTCATGAGCATATATGATGTCGGTGCTTTTGCTCCTGACGACACTAGTATAAGACTTCATCATCATCATCCTTCAGCAGCATGATATCCTGTCGCTTGAAAAATCACCCTGACGTCAGCATCATATCGCAATATAACCTGCATGATAATCGCCTTCATCGGCACAACCTGATCCATCGGAGGAACATCCTCCTGCTGAGCCTATACCAAAAGTCTGGCCGATGAACATCCTGATGACGCCATCATCATATCCTGCTGACGTCATCATCATATCTGCCCACTGCGCACCTCCTCATATCCGGATGACGTCATCATCATGTTTGCAAATATCGGGGGATCTCCACAAGATGATCAGTGTTAGAAACGTGACCCCCCCGGACCTTGATGACGTCATCATCATATCGACATCAGGATGATATTCGGAAGACAACCAGATATTTGGAAATATCATCCTGATGCACAAATATCAGGTTGCACTGTAGCTCCACTATAAGATCGGGGCGATAGATGAATATGATGATGCTTGAAAAGATCACCCCCACTAGATAATGCACGAAGCCGGCAGGCGGATATCTCCTTGATATCAGCATCATCATGACGCTGGAACAAACATACACCTGAGTGATATGAAAATATCACCCCCTCCTTCGGAAATATCATGATGCAGATAGGTAGAGAAATAGGATATCACCCTGACATAAGAATGACGTCAGCATCATCAGGATGAAAAAACAATGAACATGAAGTGATACAACATCATCAGGATGATATTGACTAGGATCATCTTGACGTTCAAAATATGATGACCCCAGTGAATATCGGGTCACACTTAGAACTCTTCAACAACATCATCAGGATGATCATAACCAAGATCACCCGATGATAAAATATCACCCCGGCGAAATATCATGAAGGCAGAAAATATGATGACCCCCACAAGCAGCACGGTGATAACTGGAAATATGATGATGATGATGACGACCCTTAAGAAAAAACAAGTCAGGTCGAAACAACTCAAAGAATAACCCCTTCAGAATATCGGGGCAACATCATCATCATGTTTGGGAAAGGTGATAATTGGAAGATCACCGGATACTTGAGAAATCACCCCCGCAAGCAAATCAGGGCGCACTCTAGCTCATCAGCAGGATCAGGATGATATCCAAACATCACCCGATAATAAAATATGATGATGACGATGAGAAACCGGTCGACGGAGAACATGATGATGCCGACCACCATCGAAGAAAATATGATGATGATGACCTCCTCCTCAGGAAAATATGATGATGCAGCTGAAAAATGCTGAGGAGGTCCAACACTTAGAACATTTTTTGGATACTTAGGGAAAGTGCCTGCATGAAAATTGCTCAAAAACTGCCAGTCAATTCAGGCACTAACAAACCCAATAGTTCTTTATATCTTCATTGTCAATACTTACCTCTAGATCAAAACTTTCATCATCTTTGCAATTGTCATTCTTTGAATTAAAACAATAGTCATCATCTTCAACATCATAAAATGTTTTCTTGGACTTTCTGCTTTTTCCTTCTTCATCATAAATTTTTGAGTTTCTTTTTGGACATCTAGATGCATAGTGTCCAGCTTCACCACACTTGAAACAATTGAAAAATAACTCATCCTTGTGTGACATCCCAGATCAATCTCAAGCTATTAGGCTTACCTCTGAGGAACCTTGTTGTAATACCAATTGTTGAAATACACTGGACAAATGAGAGAGGGGGGTGAATCGGTTGTCACAAAAAATTAGCTTCATATGAATATTAAACCATCAACAACTTAATTACTTATAATTAGATTTAACCATGAAAGCATGAAACCATAGACTTAATCACAATCGCACAACCAACATAGTAGACACCAGATTTTTACATGGAAAACCATAAAAGGGAAAAACCAGGGTGGGTGTTAGGCCATAGAAATATATGAGTTATAACAATACCAAAAAATAGAGGCTCACTACCTATAGTGCTCACTACCCAAATTGCTCACTACAAGAAACGGCTCATTGCCAAAGGGTGGCTCACTGCCAAGGAGTGGCACACTACCAAAATGGTGAACTGATTAAGTAGCATCTACTCCATGCCTGGATTCAGTTCCATTGAAGCATAATATAACTTCTATGTTATGATCTTCACACCTTCGTACTTATCTCTTGATCTTCGCACCACACTTATTTTCGCGACTCTATTACATATTTTTATACAATTCATCAACCTTGGAATGTACATCAATGGTGCAGGGGCACCATGTCAACTTTTGTAAATATAGTCTTATGCTAGGTGTTTTGAGTCTTGTGAGTCCAATAAGGTCATGATAGACCATTTTATCATGTAATTAGTTTTCTTATTGTCATATTTGGTAATATTTGTTTAAAAGTTATCATATTGTAAAGTTACAAAAGTGGGAAGGTGAAGAGTCAAAATTGCAAGAGTTAGGAATGTGAAGAGTCAAGTAGTTAGAAAGTTAGATGGAGTCATTGGTTTTGGTTGGAAAAAGCACAAAGAAGCCTCACAAACTTCGATGAAGCAGGTTGGATGTAACTTTGATGCACAAACAATAGTAAAACCTCAAATTTCTATATTTTCCCATGAAAAGTTGCTGTTATAGGAACTTGTAGGGCTCCGTACTGATGCATCATGAACTAAAGTGTATTGGATTTGATAGGTATATGAGTTAAATTTGTTTTGGATTTGATTTGAGTTGGTTTCATCAAGTTTGGAGGATTTTATAAACATTTGATTGAGACTACCTAGGAAAACCCTATTTGAGGGTTTGAAAGTGTATAAAATGGATGGTTAGAAGTTGTAGTTTGGTAAAATAACCTTGGAAATGAATGGGAGATGGTTTGGAAAGCTTGAGTAGGTCATTTGTGACATGTTTGAAGAGTTTATTGGGTAGTTTGTGCCCTAGGGTATTGAGAACCAATAAACCATCTTGCTACCAAACTTAATTTAGTCCTTGTGAGCAGCAGAACAGTCAAGTTTTGGGAGGTTTGGTCTAAAACAACTTATGCCAAGTTCTTGATATGTTTTAGAATTTTGAAAAGGGTATCCAAAAATCCTTTTATAGTCTTGAGATTTGGTCTGTACCAAAAGATATTCTATGACAGTCCTTGTAGGCAACCCTAGAAGGCCTAGAAGTGAGATTTTGGTGTTGGGTGAAATTGTGAGTGTGCCCATTGATAAAAACTATTGTTTTTGTCAATTTGTGACCTGAGGAGAGTAGAGGAATAGGTTTTGGTGGTTTGGGTGAAGGATTTTATAGACATGCTTTGGAAAAGTGGCCTAATTAGGCCCAGAAAATAGAGGACAGTCAATTTTAGAATGAGATGTTTCAAAACAACCTTACCTTAATTATTGATATGTTGAAGAAATCCATAATGGGTATCTATAAGGCCAATCCTTTTGTGTGTTAGAGGAGTATTTTGCAAGTTATGCTAGAAAAACCCATTTTGAAGGGCTACAAGGAAAGAGAGCAGTTTGTGAAGGATGACCCATGATTTGATGAGTCAAGATGTTCTAAGTGGATTGAATTAGTTTGGTTTGAGGTATTAACCCCTACACTATATCAATCAAGGTTGGCATTACATTCATCAACTATTGGAACATTCTTCAAGGTCGACATTATAATAATACTAAGAAATAGGTCTAGACCTAAACAAAATTTGCTAAGGTAAAGATGTATGTGGATCACGTTACACCTTAGCTAGGACTCAAACACAATTATTCACACCATGACATGCTTCCACAATCTTCAAGTCATCTATGAAATTAGTGAAATCAACCAAGTTGGCCAAGACAGGTGAGAACACTAGGTGTACTAAGAACATTCTTCATCCATGATCCAATTTTATCTTTGCAGACCAATCCAAAGGTAGGAACACAATTAGGAGACATCCACAAGCACATTGTAATCATGAGGAACAACCACATGATCTCTAACCACTCCGTCAAGAAGATTCTTCAAACCAGAGCATAAGAACAATACTATTAGACATTGTCATAAAAAAAGGATAGCTTGCGGACTACCAAATCATGAACCATTTTAGTTGAAAGTACTTATCATCATTCCAGAATTAACTCTAGAACTACAAACCAAAATACTTCAATGTGGAGGAATGCGGAGCATAAGACTCTCCCTGTCACCACCAAACATACATGAAAAGTAGCTTTCACTTTGGTGAACATAACTCACTCAAATCTTCATACTGGAGACTCAAACTTGGAATATAACATCTTTAGATAGACTTCTAAATACCTTCCAATCTGCAAACAAAGATATTCATCCTACATGAAATGTAGAGCCATCTCTTGGAATGTTCTTTTGTATGCAATACATTGTTTCCACTGCAATTCACTATTTCTATTGGAGGAGCTAATTTTCTCAATATCATCAACATCAAGATCACTTACAAAGCATCTTACTCATTACAAGAAAGAAATAGAATAAGAGCACAATTGACACCAATGACAACACAGATATGTTGACATCAATGACAACACCGATTAGGCACATACTTGCAACACCCCTTTGATCCCCACACCACCAAGTCTCATCCTCTATTCGGCTTGGCAGTAATCCCTTGCTTGGATGAATGTGACATCAAGAATATCTCAATTGGACAATAGAAATCAATGAAGAAGGGGAAGAAAAAGAGTAAAAGCAAAAATCAACTTACAAATTTAGAGAAACATCCTAATCACAAAATAATCAAGACCTATGAACTTTACATTTTGACAGAGCCAGTTGTAAAATGGGGGTAGGAATGGGAATAATCCTTACTTCCCTAGAAGGAAAAGTCCTCCCATTCACATTTAGGGTAGATTTATTTTGTAGAAATAACATCACCAAGTACAAAGCCTTATCCCTAGGAGTCATGTTAGCCATGAGAATAGGATTCAAGAGGATCTCCACCTTTGGAGACCCCCAATTGGTGATCAACTAGGTCATAGAGAATTATGAAATAAAATCAGAATGATTACGACCATACAAGGAAACTATTAGGAAACTAGTTCAATTCTTTGACTTCTTCTCCATAAGAGTCATACCTAGAGAAGAAAACCAAGTAGAAGATTTGATGGCCATGTTAGCTGCGCTATTTTTGCCACATGCTTAACTCTAGAATTCAGAATTTATCATGTCGGTTCATGGAGAGCCATTATTAGAAAGCAAAGAGTTACCAAGAATTTTAAATTATGTTGTAAATCAAATGAAGAAACCAACTCGAGACTATGTTGAGAATGATGAATCTATATTAGAGTATCTACATGGTTATGATGACCTCCCAAGAATATATCACAAGAAAGGATACATGTTCCTTCCTCATCCAAAAGACTATTTTGGAAGTGAAAAAAAATCCTCTAGATCGAAGCAAATTCAGATTTACCACCTGCACCTTAGAAATTTGAAGAGGGACATCCATCACTAACGAGAGACACCATTGATGTTAAAATTTGGAGGAGAGTTAAATGACAAGGAATTAGAGGAATACACTGAGTTCCTTATTGAATATTCTGATTCAAGATTTACCTGGACAAATTCGGACATGCTAGGGTTAGACCCAAAAATTGAGGTACACAACCTAGTGACAAAACCTGATGCAAAACCCATAAAGAAAAATTTGAGACCCATAAAGCCTCAAGTAGCTGAAATGGCAAAAGAAGAATTGAAGAAATTATTGAATGTTGAATTTATCAAACCAATGGCTTATTCAAGTTGGGTATCAAACATCGTTCCAGTTTTAAAGAAGAACGAAAAAATTTGATATGTCTCGATTTTAGGGATATCAATCAAGCTTGTCCAAAAGGTAACTTGCCCTTACCATCCTATTGTTCTCAAAATCGGCTATGCTCATTTTTGTAGACAACCCCACGAAACTTGTCCATTTCATGAATCTACACTCAAAGATCGCAAATCCAGACAAGATTCCCTTAGTCTCGTGCGAGGTCATTTGACATTCTAAACTTGTCTGTGACGTTCCCTTGAATTAATTTCTTGATTTTCGTGAGGATCATTTAAAGTTGTAAACTAGTAAAAATGTCATTTTGTTTATTTTTTTAGGAGTTAGTAAATTTTTTTCACTCTTGATATGCAAGAGCGGCGAAAAATGCCACTCATACATATTATTATTATTTACTTGTTCTTGTTTGATGTAATGACGGCATTTTTCGCCGCTATTACATTGTTTTTAGGTTTGATATGCAGAAGCGGCTAAATCTACTGCCATCACATGTGTTTTCCGTCAGATATGCAATGACGGCATTTTCCACTGCCCTTACATATTTGTCAATTGTAGTATCGTAGCGGCCGAAACTGCCACTCGAGCGAGATCTTCGGGATTTTGGTGTCGAGTGCCATTAATGGCCACTCATGCCAGGCATTTAAACTTCAATTTCAACCTTTTAAATTGTTATCAAACCCATTGTTGCTTGTCATTTCTTTTACTAAAGCCTCTTAATTGATCCGCCAACATTCTCTTCGACTGTTTGATCGCATGCTCCCAAGTGGTAACGGATCTCGTGTTGCGGATTGAACCTAGGGTTTCAAGTTTTTACGGGTAAGTTTCTTTTGTTTCTCTTCCCTGTTTTTACTCATTGATTGTTTGTGTTGTTAGTTTATAAAGTTTTGTTAGGTTTTTATCCTTCTATTGTTTTGTGATTCGTATCCAGAGTGTTTTAGATTGCCATTAGGGTTTATCATTTTGAAAATGATGTGTCTTTCATCAGTTAAACCTTCACCATGTACCAACCCTGCCATTGTGTGCAACAATGGCGAATTACACCTCCCATACACGGCAATCTCTTACCCATCGTGGTGTCTATTCACCTGATAGAACATTTCAAGCCAAACCTAGCATCATATGCATCGACAGAAATTTCCGCTGCCCCAACATCAAAACCCTCGAAGTTATACTTACCTACAGTAGCGGTTATTTTCACCACTCGAACATGTTGGCCGATAGATCTCCCAAATGCAGAAGCGGCATTTTCAACCGCCCTTACACCAAAACTCAAAATCCCTGCCCCTGCCTGAGCGGCCAAAATCCCCGCCTAAGCACTTGAAATTTTCACCAAGTTATATGCAATAGCGGTTGTTTTCACCGCTTGAGCATGTCAGAAAAAAAAAACTTCCAAAACACATGCAGAAGCGGCGTTTTCAACCGCCTTTACACATGAAATCTTTCCCAACTTGCAAGGGCGGCCAATTCACCCGCCCATGCACATTCTCCTGATTTTTCCCTAATACTAGAAAATTCACTTTTCAAAACCAAAAGCCTGCTTTCGCCTTCGCCTTGATTTACATGCTCAAGCCCTTTTAACGCATGCTTTCCCATCCATGATCCTCAAAAACGTAGTTGACCCAGTTTATCCAATTTTTCCCCTAACTGTGAGATCATGGCCTTTTACAGTTCTCAATCAACATTCGACTCTAGAGAATCTAAAGGATAATTTAGACAAGCATGAAAAGGCAGTAAAAGCGGTGAAAGATTCAATTCTCCGAGCTCGCACCATCTCTGAAAACACAGCAAAACCAGATGCATGTGAGATGTCAGTTGTTCAAACCATGTATCAGAACTTCCTGAGAAAAAAAGATGGAGGAAGCTAGTGCCTTAGCTTATTTTTCTTAGATATTATGTAAATGAAATTTTGTTTTGGACATCTACACATGTAATTTTCTAGAATGTAATTACATGTGAAACAAGAGAAGTCATAAGTCAAATAGGACTCTCTTGTTGAATAAGTAAAAGTAGTTGTAGATTTCCTAGATTTTCTCAAGGTCTTTCCCTATAAATAAAGGGGACCTCTTTTGTAAATACTATCTTTTGTCTATTGCAAGAAAACTCTGGTGAATTGAGAAGCAAATCAAGACTTTGTGCTTTTTGTGAAAATCAATATTCAAATATTTATCAATACAAGAAAGCAAGTTTAATTCCAATCTTTGTCTTGGGATTATTTATGTTGTGATAGTTTTATTCTTACGTCTTGCTATCATAATCTTATTTGATAATAATTGAAGTGTGGAGTTTGTTACAAGTGATTGAAGAGCACTCTTAATTTGATTCTGATAAACTTTGTGTTATCAAATTGGTTGTGGGTTATATGTTCATGTTTGTGAGAATACAATAGTTTGGAGACTTTGTGCTGCAAGTTGTTATATTCGATTTACTTTTATCATCTTGAAGACGAGTGAAGACTTTGGGCTGCATTCTACTTCAAATAGTTCCATTTACAAGTAGTAAGTGAGGTAACAGAAAACTTTGAGTTTCTGTGATTTTGTGATAATTTACAAGTCTTATATCAAGAGTTTGAAATATAAACATCTATTCTGAAAAAAGAGAATGAGATGAGATGGAACCACCACAAACATAGTTTTTAGTGTACATAAATTTGATAAGTTGTTTGATTTGCAAAAGTTAAGCAATTAGAGGGAACCTCCCCTTGCTGAGAGGAGAGACTTTGTCTCATCATAGCTGTGGCTGATATACCCATTTTGCCATTAGCAAGTTAACGATAAAATATTCACCCAACAGTTTTTTGGCGACTCTGCTGGGGAAGGAACGTGCAACTTGAAGCCTCACGCTCCGAGTTGAAGCATTTTTAGTTCTTTTCCATTTTCTTGCAAAATTGTGTTTAGCATAATACAGTCTGGCAGATTCTCGGTACACCAGAAGTAAAAGGGCTCAAGGTATTATTGATCCTGCATTTGAATTGATGCAGCATAATAATTTTGGATTCTTAACTCCACGACCTCGTCTTCAATGCACCAGGAGTTTTCTCCCTACAAACACCAGGTCTCCAATACCAGGTGAAGTTTCTATTGCTAGTGCTAACAAAGTTTTGGCTGTTCATACACCACCAAGGTTTGTTATACCACCTTTCAATCAACACGTCATGGCAGCCCAAGGCCCTTGGGGTAATACCTTTGGTCCTCTAAATTTGACCCCACCATTGCATGAACTACCTCGTAGTTCAAGAAAGAATTTCCCCAAATTCTATGGTGACAGAAAAGTTCATCCTGATGAGCAAATCGCGACTTTCTGTATAGCCTGTGGTGTGATAGGTGTCAAGCACGAAGATGTGGCTGTGTGACTCTTTGTAGAAACACTACAAGGCGCTGCTGCAGACTGGTTTTACCACCTCCAAGCTCAGACCATAACAAGCTGGGCTACTCTCAAAACCAAGTTCAAAGCCAGGTTTAAACCTGCGGAAGATGCTCATGCG
Organism: Cunninghamia lanceolata; assembly: GCA_027924645.1. Taxonomy (NCBI): domain Eukaryota; kingdom Viridiplantae; phylum Streptophyta; class Pinopsida; order Cupressales; family Cupressaceae; genus Cunninghamia; species Cunninghamia lanceolata. The sequence continues at coordinate 3,679,771 of BSBN01001569.1, forward strand.
TTGTTGGCACAGCTAACACAGATGAAAAAGGAACCTCATGAACCAATGCGAGATTTCATCACTAAGTTCAACAAATTGAGAAACAGGATTCCCGCCACCGCTGAGCCCACAGCGGAGAACCTCAAATGTTTCTTTATCAATACACAGCTTTTGGAGGTGAGTTTCCTATTGAGGTGAGCTACTCCTACTGATCTTGCTGCGGCTCAGATTCTGGCAATTGAAGTAGAAGATGATCTTATCCTGGCGGGTAAGATAAGAAGGGATACTAATAGAAATAAAAGCTCCTCTTCTACTGAGAACACTTCAACAAGCACCACGGATCCCATGGTGCAAAAGCTAGCAAATGAATTGCTAGCTCTGAAGAGACAAATGTCCCAAGGTATATCTGTGCCTCCTTCTTACCGAGATATACCAAGGAGGACATTTCCAAATAATTCATATCAAGGCAATGCTGCTAGGAATCAAGGACAACAAAACCATCTTCCTCCTACACAGGGGAAGCTTGCCATTGAAGCAGCGCCGGTCAACTCTGTTGTTGGCTACTATGAAACCAAAAATGAACTTTCTTTCCAACCTGAGCTGGAATATGAAAATGGTGCTAATCTCTTCACAGAAGGAGAAGAAGAGTTAGGTGGCGACTCTACCATCAACTTTTTGAACTACCAGGACGAAGCTGAAAAAGGAGAAGTGAGTGAAGGAGCATATGTTGTTTTCACTAGGTCTCAAAATCAGTCGGCTCTTCAAGCTGATAAAGGGAAGGCGAGAGAAGAATCTCAACCGGTGATTTAAATTGCTAAATGGGGGACTCCGCTACCTTTCCAATCAAAAGACCCGGTGGTCAATAAACAAGTAAGCGCTTCTAATGAATTTGTACCTTCCACTTCTACTCCTCAGACTAGTGCTATCTCTACCAAAAATCAAAATGATGGTTTTTCTTCCTCCGTATCTAATTCTTTTCAGCAGTTTGATATAATAGATCATGCTAGGAGAACTAAGATACAAATGTCTGAAGTTGAATATTTACAGGCTAATCCTGAACAATTTGATAGATTAGCCAAATATGTCAAAAATAAAGTCATCCCTATAGGACAAGAGTTTCCCAAAGCTACTCATGACTCCTCCAAAAGTAAACCTACCCAAAACAATCTTGTTACTACTCCCCTTGAAGTCTTTGGAAAAATCAAACCTTTCTATGTTTCCCTCTTAGTAAATGGTCATAAATTGAGCAATTGCATAATAGATTCTGGAGCCTCAGACAATGTTATGCCTGCTAAGGTAGCAGATGCCCTTGGCCTCACCTTAATCAAAACTTTTGGGAGGTGTTTCTCTATGGAGAATAAGCGAGTTCCACTTTTGGGTCAAATCAAAGATGCCCAATTTGTGTTTGCAGCTTTTCTAGATAAGAGAATCAAGATGACAGTCTTGGTAGCTGATGTTCCAGCTTCATACTGCATTCTTCTTGGACATAATTTCTATAAGGATGTGGGTGGAGAGTTGAACATGGATTTGTCTGAAGCTAGGATACCTGTTAAAGGTGTCATGCAGAAGCTGCTTCCTGAGAAGGAGGCAAAATACATTGTTACTCAAACATCAAACCCCAAAGCTCAAATTTTGTTTGAGTCCTCGAGAATGGGTAACTATTTTCTATCTACTAAAGATTGTTCCGATTCATCAGATGAGGGTACATTGGGTGATAGGTCCGATATGTCAGATGGAGACGCAGAAGAGTTTTCAGATGAAAGTTCAGGAAAGGGTATAGCAATTCCAGATTCTTCCCTCACCGATGAAGAGGAATCTTCTGACCAGAGAAAGTCCAAGAAATCAAATTCTGATGGAGTCTAGATTTTAGAATTTGATGGCAGCTATTCCTCTAACGGTTCTGGAGCCGGAGTGGTCTTGATATCGCCACAAGGTGATATTTTACCTTTTTAATACAAGCTACAATTTGATAATACCAATAACACCACCGAATACGAGTCCTTGTTGCTCGGATTGGAAGTGGCGCGTGCCAGAGGTGTTAAAATCCTTCATGCTCAAGGGGACGCCGAATTGGTGGTTTGTCAAGTAAGAAATTTGTACCAAACAAAAAATGAAAGACTGAGACACTATCGCAATCGCGTATGAGATTGCATTGAAGACTTCGATGCTTTCAATATTTCAGCAGTGCCAAGAGAGTTTAATGACCATGCAGACTCATTGGCTGTTTCTGCCACTCTCATGGTGCCTCACAAGGATTTCAAAGGAAATAAGTACACTATTGAGCTAGTCTTCCGACCAAGTGTACCTGATAACGCTAACCATTGGCAGGTGTTCAATGGCGATAATCAAATCATTGCTTTCCTAGAAAAGATGGATAGTTTTGATGAGCTTTACTTTGAAGGAAGTGAATCACCACCTCGTGAATATGTTTCTGAGGTAGATTCACAGACCGGTGAAGAATTTCTACAGTTGAAAGGAAATAAAATCCCAAAAGGTTTGGTTTCCCTTGAGAAACTCTTTGATAAACATGATAGGTATATCAAGCAGCGGTAACAACAACAGGATTCGAGTTCCTCCATAGAATTTGAGCAGGTCAATTTGGGTTCAAAAGTGCATCCTAAGATGGTCAACATTGGAAAATGTTGCACTGTTGATGAAAGATTCAAATTCATTACCCTCCTCTGCCATTATATTGATGTTTTGTCTTACTCCTATGATGACATGAAGTCCTTCAGGCCTAAGGAGGTTTGACGCGAAATTCCCCTCAAGGCTGGATCGTTGCCTCACAAACAGAAGCAGAGGCAATACAATCCAAAGATATCAGGTACGATTCTTTTTTAAATTCAGAAGATGCTGAATGCAAGGATAATTTTTCCAATTTATCATTCCGTATGGATTGCAAACATAGTACCTGTAAGGAAGAAGAATGGAGAAATCCGTATCTGTGTTGATTTCAGGAATCTCAACCAATCTTCCTTGAAAGATAACTACCCTTTGCCCATCATGGACCAAGTATTGCAAACAGTGACAGGTTCAAAAATGCTATCTATGTTAGATGGTTTTTTGGGGTATAACCAAGTGGAGGTAAATGAAGCTGATCAGTTCAAAACTGCCTTCACCACACCATGGGGCACATTTGCATATCGCAGAATGCCTTTTGGTTTGATCAATGCTGGCGCAACATTTCAGAGAGTGATGGATCTTGCTTTTAGATATGAGATGGGTAAGTTCATCGTGGTATATCTTGATGACTTGACTGTTTTCTCCAAAAATTGTCATGATCATGCGCATCATTTGCGACAAGTGCTGGAGCGCTGTCGGCAAAATGGTATTTCCCTCAATCCCAAGAAGTTAGTTTTTGGGGTGACAGAAGGCAAGCTTCTCGGGCACATTGTATCTCGGGAAGGTACTAAGATTGACCCGGAGAGAGTTAAATCTATTCAAAGTCTCACTCTGCCTGCAAGTAAGACTGTTGTTCACTCTTTCTTTGGAAAGGTGAATTTTCTGCGAAGCTTCATTCCTGAGTTTGCAGAGAAAACCCGTCACATTGTTAATATAATGAAGGGTAAGGCCACTTTCCGTTGGACTACGGAAGGTAAGGAAGTGTTCGAGGATATTAAGAGAGCTATTGCTCATGCTCCAGTTCTTGTTTGTCCCAACTACACTAAGGATTTCGTAGTCTATAGCTACGCTTTAGAACACACACTTTTAGCTATTCTGGTTTAGTAGAATGAAGAAGGCATCGAATCCCCCATATCATTTATGAGTTGTCCTCTCAAAGCTCATGAATTGAAGTATTCGAATATGGAGAAGCATGCCTATCCCGTAGTCAAAGTGATTAAGCATTTCAGGTTCTATATTCTAAACTCACACACTGTTGTCATGGTGCCTGATACAACAGTCAAATCTATCCTAACTCAACAAGAGTTTGAAACAAAGAGAGGTAATTGGATCACTAAGATTCAAGAATTTGATCTGGATATCAATCCTACCAAGCTTGTGTGTGGTAAAGGTTTGTGTCAATTGATTGCAGATAATGTTCCAAAAGAGACAGGGGACGAAGAAGAAGAAGTTGTGGACACGCCAACTGTTCTTTTTGTTACTACAACTGACAAGTGGTATTCTAATATCGCTCATTTCCTTACCTATGGTGAGTGCTCTTCTCACTTGTCTTATAAGGAAAAGAGAACTGTCAAGTTAAAAGCTGCTAACTATGTCCTTTGGGACAATGGTTTGTACAAGAGAAGTCTTGACGGTGTATTTCTCCGTTGCGTGGATAAAGTGCAACAAGGTAGACTTTTGGAGTCTTTCCACAATTTGGCTTGTGGAGGACATTTTTCAGCACCTGTAACAGCTCACAAGATTTTGTGAGCTCGATACTATTGGCCCACACTATTCCAAGATGTGTACAATTGGGTACGTAGGTGTGAGTTATGCCAACAGTTTGTTGGGAAACCAAAATTGGCAGCCTTACCTCTAAAACCAGTGGTGATTAAGGAGCCTTTTCAACAGTGGGGTATTGACTTCATTGGCGTAGTGAATCCATCATCAAGTGCAGGACATAACTATGTTCTCACTGCAATAGACTATTTTACCAAATGGGTGGAAGCTATTCCAGTCAAGCACGCTACTTCAGAGGTGGTATGCAGTTTTCTTAAAGAGAACATTATTTCCAGGTTTGGAGTTACAAACAAGATTGTGGCAGACAATGCTACTTGTTTTTCCTCTCATGAGATTACTGAGTTTTGCTACGAGCATGGGATCACTCTTTCCCATTCTTCAGACTACTATCCGCAAGGGAATGGTCAAGCAAAATCAAGCAATAAGAATCTGGTCACTATCATCAGGAAGCTGGTAGATGAGAATCAGAGAACTTGGCATAAGGCGTTGTTTGATGCTTTATGGGAAGATAGAATTACCCCTAAAAGGGTGATAGGTATGTCGCCATTTCAGCTTCTATATGGTCTAAATGCAGAGATACCGATTACCTTGGAATTGCCAGCATTGAAGTTGGTAAAGGCATTGGAAGATAGAACTTTTGATAGTTCTATTGATAAAAGGATCATGTATCTGACCGAACTTGAGGAGCAGCGCACTATAGTGGTGGACCGTATTGCTGAGCACCAAAATCAAGTAAAGAAACTCTTCAACAAGAAGACAAAGGCTCGTGAGTTTCAGGTTGGAGATCAAGTCTTGTTGTGGGACAAGAGGAGAGAACCAAAAGGGATGCATGGGAAATTTGATTCCTTGTGGAGAGGTCCATTCACCATTCATCAGTTCTGTGGTGAAAATAGTTTCTTGCTGGAGTATCAGGATGGGACACCATTCTCATTGCCTCACAGTGGACAACATCTGAAGCACTTCAATCCTTGAAGTTTCAGATAAGTTAAAAATTGTACATTTGTGTAGTTTTGTGTTTTTATTTGTGTTTTCATTTAGTCCTTTGTGTCTTTCTTTTTAGCTCGACTCTATAGCCCAATAGCATGGATGAAGGCACTTAGAGACTGGATTCTAATCCCTCTAATCATCTCAAAGTTTGATCAAAGGGATTTCCCCAGTTAGAGCCAGCTGTTGTTCTCAAAATCAGCTACGCTCGTTTTTGTAGACAACCCCATGAAACTTGTCCGTTTCATGAATCTACACTCCAAGATCGCAAATCGAGACAAGATTCCCTTAGTCTCATGTGAGGTCATTTGACATTCTAAACTTGTTTGCGACGTTCCCTTGAATTAATTTCTAGATTTTCGCGAGGATCATTTAAAGTCGTAAACTAGTAAAAATGTCATTTTGGTTATTGTTTTAGGAGTTAGTAAATTTTTTTCACTCTTGATATGCAAGAGCGGCGAAAAATGCAGCTCATACATATTATTATTTTTTACTTGTTCTTGTTTGATGTAATGATGGCATTTTTCACTGCTATTACATCGTTTTTAGGTTTGATATGCAGAAGTAGCTAAATCTACCGCCATCACATGTGTTTTCCGTCAGATATGCAATGACAGCATTTTCCGCCACCCTTACATATTTGTCGATTGTAGTGTCGTAGTAGCCGAAACCGCCGCTCGAGCGAGATCTTCAGGATTTTGGTGTCGAGTGCCATTAATGGCCACTTGTGCTAGGCATTTAAACTTCAATTTCAACCTTTTAAATTGTTATCAAACCCATTGTTGCTTGTCATTTCTTTTACTAAAGCCTCTTAATTGATCTGCCAATGTTCTCTTCGACTGTTTGATCGCATGCTCCTGAGTGGTAACGAATCTTGTGCTGCGGATTGAACCTAGGGTTTCAAGTTTTTACGGGTAAGTTTTTTTTGTTTCTCTTCCCCGTTTTTACTCATTGATTGTTTGTGTTGTTAGTTTATAAAGTTTTGTTAGGTTTTTATCCTTCTATTGTTTTGTGATTCGTATCCAGAGTGTTTTAGATTGCCATTAGGGTTTATTGTTTTGAAAATGATGTGTCTTTCGTCAGTTAAACCTTCACCGTGTACCAACCCTACCATTGTGTGCAACAACAGTGATTTACACCTATCATACATAGCAATCTCTTACCCATCGTGGTGCCTATTCACCCGATCGAACATTTCAAGCCAAACCTAGCATCATATGCATCGACAGAAATTTCTGCCACCCCAACATCAAAACCCTCAAAGTTATACTTACCTGTAGTAGCGGTTATTTTCACTGCTCAAACATGTTGGTCGATAGATCTCCCAAATGCAGAAGCGGCATTTTCAACCGCCCTTACACCGAAACTCAAAATCGCTTCCCCTACCTGAGCGACCAAATTCCCCGCCCAAGCACTTGAAATTTTCACCAAGTTATATGCAATAGCGGTCGTTTTCACCGCTCGAGCATGTCAAAAAAAAAACTTCCAAAACACATGCAGAAGCGGCGTTTTCAACCGCCTTTACACATGAAATCTTTCCCAACTTGCAAGGGCGGCCAATTCACCCGCCCACGCACATTCTCCTGATTTTTCCCTAACACTAGAAAATTCACTTTTCAAAACCAAAAGCCCGCTTTCGCCTTCACCTTGATTTGCGTGCTCAAGCCCTTTTAACGCATGCTTTCCCATCCATGATCCTCAAAAACGTAGTTGACCCAGTTTATCCAATTTTTCCCCTAACTGTGAGATCATGGCCTTTTGCAGTTCTCAATCAACATTCGACTCTGGAGAATTTGAAGGATAATTTAGACAAGCATGAAAAGGCAATAAAAGCGGTGAAAGATTCAATTCTCTGAGCTCACACCATCTCTGAAAACACAGCAAAACCAGATGCATGCGAGATGTCAGTTGTTCAAACCATGTATCAAAACTTCCTGAGGAAAAAAGATGGAGGAAGCTAGTGCCTTAGCTTATTTTTCTTAGATATTATGTAAATAAAATTTTGTTTTGGACATCTACACATGTAATTTTCCAGAATGTAATTACATGTGAAACAAGAGAAGTCATAAGTCAAATAGGACTCTCTTGTTGAATAAGTCAAAGTAGTTGTAGATTTCCTAGATTTTCTCAAGGTCTTTCCCTATAAATAAAGGGGACCTCTTTTGTAAATACTATCTTTTGTCTATTGCAAGAAAACTCTGGTGAATTGAGAAGCAAATCAAGACTTTGTACTTTTTGTGAAAATCAATATTCAAATATTTATCAATACAATAAAGCAAGTTCAATTCCAATCTTTGTCTTGGGATTATTTGTGTTGTGATAGTTTTGTTCTTACATCTTGCTATCATAATCTTATTTGATAATAATTGAAGTGTGGAGTTTGTTACAAGTGATTGAAGAGCACTCTTAATTTCATTCTGATAAACTTTGTGTTATCAAATCGGTTGTGGGTTATATGTTCATGTTTGTGAGAATACAATAGTTTGGAGACTTTGTGCTGCAAGTTGTTATATTCGATTTACTTTTATCATCTTGAAGAGGAGTGAAGACTTTGGGCTGCATTCTACTTCAAATAGTTCTGTTTACAAGTAGTAAGTGAGGTAATAGAAAACTTTGAGTTTCTATGATTTTGTGATAATTTACAAGTCTTATATCAAGAGTTTGAAATATAAACATCTATTCTGAAAAAAGAGAATGAGATGAGATGGAACCACCACAAACATAGTTTTTAGTGTACATAAATTTGATAAGTTGTTTGATTTGCAAAAGTTAAGTAATTAGAGGGAACCTCCCCTTGCTGAGAGGAGAGACTTTGTCTCATCATAGCTGTGGCTGATATACCCATTTTGCCGTTAGCAAGTTAATGACAAAATATTCACCCAACACATCCATAGATCAAATTGTGGATTCAACTGCATGATATGAAGTATTCTCTCTTATGGATGGGTTCCCAAGATATAATCAGATCAGAATCTTAGAAGTAGATCAAAACAAAATGACATTCACCACCCCTTGGGGAACATTCTATTACATAGTCATGTTGTTCAGGTTGAAAAATGCGGGGGCTACCTATCAAAGGGCAATGACACAAATCTTCTAGGACTTAATTCAAAAGATAGTGGAAGCATATGTTGATGATCTTTTGGCTAAATTAGATCAAAGATCAACACATGTGGAGGATCTTTTCAAGATCTTAAATCGGCTTCGAGAATATAAAGTAAGGTTAAATCTTGAGAAGTGTGTTTTCAGAGTCACGATAGGCAAATTGTTAGGTTTCATCATTTCGCAAAGAGGAATTGACGTAGATCCATCAAAAGTTAAAGCAGTCTTAAGTGCAACCCCACTAACAAGTAAGATGGCAGTAAGGACTTTCCTGGGACAACTAGGTGCAATTAGGCATTTCATACCAGACATGACCTTTATTATTAACATGATCAATCAATTGTTGAAGAAGAAAGTTGGCATAACTTCGATAGTGGATTGTTAAAATACATTTGAGCAAGTAAAGAAATGCTTGTTAACTCCACCCATGTTAATGCCATCAAAACATGACAAACCTTTCATCTTATATTTTAGAGCAACTCACATCTCCATATCTTGCATGTTGGCTCAGGAAGATGAAGGTGGAAGGGAAAGAGCCATATATTTCGTAAGTCAAACCTTGCTAGAATATAAGAAGAACTACACTTAGGCTGAAAAGGAGTGTTTGGCCATAGTCTTCACAACTTGAAGATCATGATATTATATGTTAAACCAAGAAACTAGAGGTATGATACGATCTAAACAATTGAGAACATTCTTAAACCAATCAATGTTGTCAAGAAGGGTTGGCCAATTGTAATATTTCTAAGTGAGTTTGAATTAACTTATGTCAATCAAAATCTAGTCAAAGGAAAAGTAATAGTGGAATGGATAGCAGACAATTTGGTTCCTCAATAGGAGCCCATAAACGAAGACTTCCCTGATGAAGAAATTTATGCAGTCAATCTTGAGAAATATAGTGCTTCATATTGGTATAGAGATGTGAACTATCTCGCAAATAGAACTTACCCAAAGAACATGACTCCCTTAGGGAAGAGACGCTTGCATGTCCTTGTAGCAAGATACGTCTTGAGTGATGATGTTCTGTATCAAAGAGACTTGGATGGGATGTTACTTTGATGTGTTGATAAAGAAGAGGCACATAAAACTCTAGAAGAATGCCATAGTGGAATCTGCGAAGGACATTTTGGCGGTCATGCTACAACAAGAAAAATACATCAGCTAGGATACTTCTAGCCATGTTTACAAGGAGACATAATAAAATTTGTTAAAAGATGCTCAAAGTGTCAAGCCTATGCACATGTTCACCACACACCGGCAAGAGATTTGCAGCCAATAGTTATTCTTTGGCCCTTCTATACATAGGGCCTGGACCTAGTGGGGAAGATATCTCCCCCATCAACATGTTGGGACCCAAAATAACAGTAACCCTAAAACCTAAAACATTCCTAAATCACCTAGCCCAGGGATGGTCATTCTAGGTGAGAGGAAGAGGTTCATCAACAAGTTCAGGGCAATTTTGGCCAACTAACAGGACTGGATTTACTCTGCTGCACTTTAGGCTTAGCTTAAACCTAGGAGGGATATTCCAAGGGGTATACTTGAATAGGTATTGGTTTCTACACTAGATGAACAACTAAAAATGAAAGGACAACCAAACCCACTCGTCTTTTAGGCCCCAAAAGCTGTCACTGGACCTAAAACAACTGGTTGTCACTAATAACCCCTATATAGCTAATGAAAAGGCAATCCCATTGACAATGGAAAGTACAGGTATGCTTGTTTGCAAGACATACAAACTAAATACTTACTTCACACATAATAATTTGTTTTGATTTTTAAGAGTGTGGGTGATCATGGAAACTTTCAGACTGGTGCCTAATATATTGGGTTATGGAGTCCACAGTTCAACAGAAAAGAAGAAAACAACAAGAGAAATGAAACATGAACTTTCTTGATATTCACATGCAAGAATAACAACAATCAATGGAGAATATGCTTAGTAATCCTTTATCAAGATACAATCAATCATCTACAACCATAAAAGAGATCATCACATATCATGTAATGTTTTAAGAATCTGTTCATTCACCTAATCAATGGTTATAGTCATACATTGAAATGTGCAAGAGGAAACCCTAAAAGAGATTCAAGATTTCCTTGAAAGATTACATAAGAAAAAAGAGAAGTTCATATACTGATAGCTGAAATCAATATGAAAAAACCTTTCATGACCTGTGTATTCACTATTGGAGAACTAGAACTTTTTTCTTTTTGAAACCCTAGAGATCTCTGCACTTGACTACCTAAAAATTCCCAAAAGACCAACCTTTTTTACATCTTACCTTCATGCATATATGACATCTGATTCCAATTGACCTAATTAGGTTACAACAAATATCCTCTAAGGGCCACGTCAGAAAATATCTTGCCTAGAAGGGATGTTTATCTACTATAAATAACTGCAAAATATCTATGATCTGGAAGTAGATGGAAGATATTTTCTGCCTTACTGCACACAATTGGTTTGCTAATCTGAAACCATAAATGTAACAAATATCTAAGAAGGAAGGGGTAGCTAAGAGGTATAGCACCTGCATTGATGGAGTATGAGATGTATCCCTTCAAACTCACCAAGAAAAGCCTTTAAAACACTTTAAATCTTGAACACCTGAGTCACTGTGTCTTCATCAGCTTTGAAAACCTTTGAAATTTGACCTCTCAATGCCCTTGCTGATTGAATCTGCACATTTCCTACCTTCGAGCTATTTGACAAAATTAACAATTCACCTAAAGTCTTCTGGCTACATCCACAAAGGATTATGAGCTCCTGCAAAACACTAATGAGCTCCCTAAAGAGCCACATGGACTGCCACGTTGAAGTCAATGGTCCTCCATTGCTAAAACCTTGCGACAATGCCAATTGAGACCTTACCATAGTCCCACATGCCATATCTGTTTCTATGTAAACCCATTGCAGGGCTATGGATACATATTATGCCTTATTAACCTGCTACTGTTGTCCTACAACAATCCCTTAAGACCCCTACGGGGCTACGAATAGCGGTCACATTATACCGCAAGCTTCTGTAAGCCTAAACACATCTTTATCGACAACTGTGGGAGTTTGGTGAACCCTTCAATACATTCACTCACATCTTTACCACCAACCCACATGATAGAGAGAAGACTCCTGCGAGGCTATGGTTAAAATTCACTTCATGCCTCAGGCTCCCACAAGTCCGCGTACACATTTTCTGGCTGTCGCTGCATTGCGGCGAACATTTTTCTTACCGCTAGCCCATGATACTTCATATAAACCTCCACGATATTGCAGTGGGTGGCTCCATTCTTGGGCTAAGTCTTCACCACTATCCCTCAGGCTCCTCCACAAACTATTGGGGTAGTGTAATGAGTACATTGTTACTCACCGCCATCTTGGCATGACCCATATAGACTGCTGCAGTAGTGCGGTAAAAATTAACTTTTACTGCTAGCATGTAGACAAGAGAAAAGTCTCCTATGGGGCTATGGGAAACACATTATACCTAGATCAAGCCTCACTGCCATCCTGTACACCTTTTTGTTGACCTTTGTGGTACAACGGTGAACACATTGCTTCTCACTGCTATCCTGCAAGCTTCTCCCTTCTACCGTAGCAATACAACAATGGTTAAATCCTTACTGCAGGCCCACCACACTTCATACAGATTATTGTGGTGTTGTGGTAAGTGGTTCAAACCACTTCTTTTACTCCCGCAAGTCTATAGACCTTTCAATCGATGGTCACGATAATGTGGTAAGCAACTATATTGCACCCAAGCTCCTGCAAGCCTCTAAGGGTTCATCAGACATACCCACGGGGATACAGTAATGATAAAAAGTGCAAAGATTTAGAAAAAAAAAAAGGAAATGACTTAGGAAGGCTTCAAACACAATTTTTGATTTTACAACAATAAGTAGCAGAAGGATTTAAAACATTTTCTAATGAAATTCAAGAATAGGGTTTAAAGAATATGACCTTCAAAATATTTAGACCCTAACCAAGGACTCTCATGTTTTGAATAATTAGGATTTTTACCAGAGTCCCTTCAAATTAGTTATAAGCCACATGTTCAAGAATAAAGTTATAGAGTGTGACATGAGGGCAAAATGGGGCATTTTGGAGATTGATTTTCTAGGTGTCAATAATGGCTTTGGTTGGGGACGTGTGCCAAGAAATGGCACAATGAGAATCCAGATCTCCAGGTAGACCATCAAAAAATGATACTCAAGAATAGAAACAAAACACCATCAAGACCAACAGTGGTCAAGATTTCTCAAAGTCAAAAAATTAGATATAGCAAAAAGTAATGCTTTAAAAGCTAACCATGAACAAGCAGCTCCAATAATTCTCCTTCTAGGGTCATCAAATGGTAGACATGTTGAGCTCTAATTTTTCTACAACTTCATAAAGCCCAAGTGATAATGGACTAAATTTGCCATGTTTCCCTTTATCTTCAAATCTTGCATCCTAGAGAAGCACTAAATTACCAACCTGGAAGTCTCTTGACACAATATTCTTATTAAATAAGAGATTCATTTTCTCCTTTTGGTGCAACATTTTGTCATGTGCAGCTTTTCTTCGTTCTTCTATCTTAGTTAGCGATAAGATCCTATGAGACATTGAATCATGTTGCTCCCCTTCAATCTCTTGTAGTAGCTGGTGGACTGGAAATTCTATGTTGATGGGCATCTTCACTTTTACTCCATATACTAGCTCAAATGGGCTTTGTTATGCCCTTAATTCTATAGCGTATATGGTTATGAATAGTCATCTTGTGGCTATCTTAACTCTTAATTAAGTCATATTATCATTATTATATTGTTATTTAGTTGGCTAGGTCAGTCTAAGGCTTCTATAGGGCTATCTAAGTCGGCCTGGGTGATATCCTAGGCATAAATAGGTATATATAGGAGGTAGTGAGTCTCATTTCATATCATATTGTGTATTGTGTTTTCATTGAAGACTATTGAAGGTATCCCCCTTGAAGTGGATTAGGAGGTTGCCCCCTCGAAGTGGCATATTATTATCAAGTATTTGTAGCATATTTACTATTATATTCAGTTATTGTGCAAGTTGTTTCATTACAAGTGGTATCAGAGCATGATCTTGGCACCGTAGAGGCAAGATTTTTTCTCAACATTGGAGGCGATTTTGGGAAGAGCATAACTTTCATATTTTAGCAAATTTTTAAAATATTTTTAAAGGGTTTTTGAAGGCCATATTAAAAAAGCTACAGTCTAGATTTCAGAGGAATTGGAGCATATTTGAGTGAATTATTGTAGAATTGTGATTTCTACATAATTATTTGAGAACTACATATCTCTCACATCCTACCAAATTGGAGTATAATTTGTATTGGGTTTTTGAAGAAATAATAGAGGAGGCTACATTCCAAAGATTGGAGAAATAGAAGCAAAAATAAGCAAGTTATTACAAACTTAGGATTTCCAACAAATTCAGTCTCAAGGCAGCAAATTTGCTAATTTCTTGGATTTTTTCTGGGTAAGTGGTATCTTAGCCCTAGTAAGTTACAGTAAAAATTTTAGAGAATTTACATTTCATTTGTGTGATTTATTTCAAAAATATTGGTTTCCATCATGACGGGGCCTGCAACAAGAGGCAAAAAGAATGCTGCCACAGCGAGGAAATCCTTTGATAAGGATGGGGAAACAATAGAGGATAATAATCCCTATGAGGAAATAAGTAAGTTAAAGGAAGAGATTAAGAGGGAGATGTGTGGCCTAAGAGGAGATATATCAGACATACAAAGCATGTTAAGCACCTTTATGAATGAACAACGAAAGGAGGTCTCAAGCAACCAAGAACCAGAAGAAGAAGAAGAAGAAGAAACAGAAGAAGAAGAAGAAGAAGAAATAGAAGAAGAAGAAGAAACAAAAGAAGCAAAAGAAGAAGAAGAAGAAGAAGAAGAAGAAGAAGAAGAAACAACAAAAGAAAAAGAAAAAGATTATGAAGAAGAAGTGAAAGAAGAAGAAGTTCCTGATCAAGTTATTCAACCAATGCAAGGGTACCATGTACTATTGCTCACCTCTTCCTCTATGGCACATCAAAATGTTCAAGTAAAGGAAGAACACATTCATCACCATCAAGAGCTAGATGCAAAGGGAAGACACATCTTGGAGCTGAAGTTAATTTTCCAAACACACATGAATAAGCTGAGGACATCAAGGAAATATCTTCTAGTTGAAGTTGCCACATGGGATGATGAAGATTATATGAAGAAACTACCACAATTGATCAGCGTTGAGGACAATGCTTTTGTAAAGGTGGGGGGCATGTTATGCCCTTAATTCTATAGTGTATATGGTTTTGAATAGTTAGCTTGTGGCTATCTTAACTCTTAATTAAGTCATATTATCATTATTATATTGTTATTTAGTTGGTTAGGTCAATCTAAGGCTTCTATAGGGCTATCTAAGTTGGCCTGGGTGATATCCTAGGCATAAATAGGTATATATAGGAGGTAGTGAGTCTCATATCATATCATATTGTGTATTGTGTTCTCATTGAAGACTATTGGAGGTATCCCCCTCGAAGTGGATTAGGAGGTTGCCCACTCAAAGTGGCATATTATTATCAAGTATTTGCAGCATATTTACTATTATATTCAGTTATTGTGCAAGTTGTTTCATTACAGGCTTCTACCAATATATCTCTTGAACATTATCCTATCAGCCCAAAGGGCATACTTTAAACTGTCATCCCATCTCTTCTTGTTATGATCTAGTGTCCTTCTTATGATCTTCATCAGGATTTTATTACTTGACTTAGCCTATCCATTACTTTGGGGATGATAAGGAGATGAATGCACAAGGTTATGCCAAATTTAGAACACATGTTCAACATCTCTTGAGATTTGAAACACATTGCATTGTCTACCAAAATCCTAGTTGGCACTCCAGACTAGTAATTATATTGCTTACTATGAAGTCAATGACTACATTGGAAGTTTCATTGTGAATGGGGACTGCCTCTACCAACTTAGTGAAGTAATCAGTGGCCACAAGTATCCACTTAAAACCATTGCTGAACCTTTCCTATATTTCTCCAATGAAGTCAATTTCCCATTGCTGGAAAGGTGCATCTACAACAAGAGGTAACAGGGGTAATGCCCCAGAAAACTTTAGCTTACTAGAAAATCTTTGGCAAGCATCACACTTTCTTATCTTTTTTTGCCACATCCTTGAACAAGGTCAGCCACCAATATCCAACTCTTAAAATCTAATGGGCAGTGATTTTAGCTCTAAAATGCCCCTCACAAACAACATGATGGCATTCATTCATCATTGTTTCAGCTTTCTCTTGATCCAGACATTTGAGCAATACACCTTCATGATTTCTCCACATCAGCTCATTGTGGAGCAGGACATACCTTTGAGATTTTAGCTTGAGTGTTCTTTTCTAATTTTCATCCATACATGGTGGACAATTCATGTTTTCAAGATAAAATATAACATCCTTGTACCATGGATTGTCAGCCAAAGCACATATACTAGCTCGACTGCTTCTAAGTTGAAATTTGCCATCATTTTAGCTAAGCCTTGGCTTCTTACTAGCTTTGTGACCTATATGTCCATGTCATATTCCTAGATCCTATTGATCCATCTACATATTCTTCCAGAAGCTTCCTTCTGTGTGAAAATATCCTTCACAGCTATGTGTAGCACATATGTTATAGTCTTGGCCCCTATGAAATAAGATCTAAAATTCTTTATGGCCTTAACCAATGCATAGGCATGCTTTTCCATTATGGAATAATTCAATTCAATAGCTAGTAAAGACTTGCTAAAGAATCCAATAGGTTGTTCAAATCCATCTTCATTCTTTTGAAGTAAAATAGCAACAACAATATAAAAAGAAGCAAAGGAAAACAACTAAAGGGGTTTAGAATAATTTGGACTTATCAGTACATGTGCCTCCTTGATAGCTTCTTTGATATCCATGAATGCTTCAAATGGTTCTTTCTCCCATATAATAGATTGCCCTTTCCTAAGCATTTTAGAAATGGCCTTAGTCTTTTCAACAAAATTTGGAACAAATCTCCTAACAAAGTTAATTTGCCCAAAAAATGATTGTATTCCTTTAATTGATTTGGGCTGGGGAATAAGATCAATATCTTTGACTCTTTCTGGATCTATCCTTACCCCATTTTTGATATAATGTGCCTAAGTAACTTGCCCTCTTCAACTCCAAGCTAGCATTTTTTAGGATTCAAAGAAATCCCATATTCTAAGCACCTCTATAAACTTACTTCAAGATGCTTGCAGTACTCTCCTCTTTCTTTCAAGAATGTTGTCAGGTCATCCTAATAAACAACCATGATCTCATCAATGAGACCAGCAAAAGCTACATCCATAGCTCATTGAAATGTCAACTTAGTGTTCTTCAAACCAAATGGCATTCTTAGGTGCACATAGGTCCCCCAAGGAGTGGTGAATGTTGTTTTGTGTTGTCCAGACTCCTTGACTAGAACTTGGTTGTATCCAGAGAATCCATCCATCATTGACATCAATTTTGAACCAACAACCCTTTGTAATAAATGGTTCATGCTTGGGAGAGGGTAATTATCTTTGAGGGATTTGATATTTAGATTTTTGAAGTCAATACACAACCTGATTTCCCCATTCTTCTTTCTTACCAGGACAAGGTTGGATATCCACTCAAAATGTTTGATAAATTTTACAATGCCTCCCTCTTTCATCTTCAACAATTCTTTTTGCATCTTGGGAGAAATGTTAGGATTTACAGGCCTTTGTTTTTGCCTAAATGGCTTTGCATCAAGTTCAAGGGGAATGGTATGCTAAAAAAAGTCCTCCTTGTAAGCCTTAATCTCATCATAGGACCAAGCAAAACACTTCTTGAATTTCTAAGCAAAGCAATCAGCATCTACTTTGCATGAGGCTTCAATCTCTTCCCAATGTAAACCATTCTAGGTGCTTCCCTAGTTCCAAGGTTCACACCTTCAACATTATCCTCTATAACATGTTTACATTTACTCTTCCATCAATCTAAGTTGTCAAATACTCTTTCTAATGCTACTAGCCCCTTTGGAATAGTATTTGTCTTTAATTATACAACATCAGTACCAAATAGAATTTCCTTACCATCTGTCACTTCTATCATTTGCTGCCAATCAATCAACTGATTTTCAAATTCATTCGTACAATTCATAAAACTAAAAATTTGATTGTTGTCATTGAAAACTTTCCAACTATAAATGTTATTAGGAATTGTTGGCCTTGTGAGTACCTCCACAACATATTGGCCATGGGGAAAATTCATTTGTGGGTCAAATTTTGAACTAATGACAGCAAGGTAATACGCTTCTTCATTTTTATTCTTTCAATCCATTCAATGACAATGGCATCAAACAATTCCATTATCTCCTAGACTACATTCTGGTACCCTCTAAGTCTTTTTTCTTTAGCAAAAAATATATTTCTAATCTGTTGCACAATCAATTTTGAATCACCAAGTATTCTTAGACATGTGATTCCATGTTTATGAGAAATATTTAAGCCCACCAATAGTTCCTCATATTCAACCACATTGTTGGTGCACTAAAAATCAAGTCTTAAAGACTTACCAAATTGATCACCATTAGGTGCTATTAGGACAATACCAGCACCTGAACCTTTCCTTGAATATGCACCATCAAAATATAAAGTCCACAAATTAGTTGTACCACAAACAGGAGTAATAGGGTTAGAAGTTAAAGCCTTGAAATTAGGATTATCATTACTGCAACATGCTATAAAGGTATCATATAAATTTGCATGATCATCCTATGTTTTGTATCTATATTCTATGTGTTTGTCTTCTACCTTTTGTTCCCTATACAACTTCACATCTACACCCTGTACTGGAATAGTGGCATATGAGAGATCCATCTAGATACTTCCACCCATAGAGGCTGCCCATTTTCTTGATAGTAGCATACCCCATTTAGCAAGGTAATCCACAATGATTATGTCTATTAAAAATGACTTGCCAGGATAGGCAACCAAATTGACCTCAACATCATTGACAAGACCACTTACATTTACTTCTCTAGTGTCCATAGAAAACACTTTCCAAAAGACTTGGACACCTTCAATCCCAATTTATTTAGTATAGACAAGGGCATAACATTATTGGAAGCACCAAAGTCAAGCATGAAGTTGTGTAACAACCATCCATTTATGATCAATGTGGTGAAAAAGGGGTCAACTCCCATCTCACTGTTGACAATAATTGATCCCAAATATACTTCCATGGTCTCATCATTACTGGGTTCAATAACAAGTTGTTTTTGTTCTTCTATGGTAGTAATAAGACACCCTGCTCTATCCCTATGCTCAGGGATCCTAAGGAGTTTCACTATTGGCAAAAAAATTCTAATTTGGCTAAATACTTCAACCATGTCAATAGGGAGATAATTTGGCAAAGGAGTATCAGATGAAATAGTTACATCATTTGTAGAAGGATTATAAGGTATTACTTGAGAGGATGAAATATCCTTACCTTCTTCCTTTGTCTTCTCTTTCTCTCTTTTTGAATCCTTTTGGACTTGAGGCTGATCACTCTTATTGTAATCTTTCAGATAATGGACCCCTCGAATAGGTGAGGTAATTGATTGCACCTTTGATGTTGGGTTCTTTTGTACATATTTTTGTTTTGCAGCTATAGGTTACACTAGAAGCTTTTTTCTTTTTAGGCACAGTCTTCTTTGGAACAATACTACTCTTTTATCCCACATCCTCCTCCTATCTCTTCTTGCCATCATCCAATGTATCCTATCTTGGATTAGAAATAGGAGAGTTCTGCATAGGCACTTGCTTGTTTCTCAATCGATAGCCCCCTTGAACTCGCAAGATAGAAATGTTAGTGAGAGCTTTCACATCCTTCTCAGAAGGTCTGGATTGTTTGTACTACTTTTGCATGAGAGCCCTCAAGTGCCCAAAATCATGAGCGGGCAAGTGATATCTTTTTGATATTCATCATGATCATATTGGAAAATATGATCATCATCCTCATAGCTGTCATAATTTACATCATGACCCATCTGCTCAAACCCCTAGCTATCAAACTAATTTATCTCCTCTTCATAATATTGAGCTCCACCCTCTTCATTGGGAAATTCCTCATCTTTACTTATTGAATGAGCAACTATATAGTTTTTTGGGTCATGAGGAAGGAAACAAACTTAGAACCAAAGACTCTCATCTTGAAAATTTGTCTGATCCTTACTCAATGGATCAGGGGTATCCCTTTTAGGCTGTTTGAAACTAACATGCCTAGGAACAACTTGTCTGTTATTTTGCTGTGGTCTCTTAGACCAATCAGTATTGTAAGGTCTATTATGTAGTCTCTAACCTTCATTGAAATGTGTTGCAGCACCTTGAGGTGGTAGCCCTTTGTCATTTTGAGCAACTTTGTAGGATAAATATTTCATGACTCCCATGAGTTTATCCAATTTGTCTTTAGTAGTTAGGGGCTTGTTAGAATTTTCCCTATCTGGCTGAGAAATCTTTACATCAAATCTCTTGACATGCTTACCTAAGGCTCTCATGTTACTTTCAATATTTATAGCCACAACAGAGGCTTCCCTCAATGTTTGAGGACTCGTATCCCTTAAACAATAACCAATCTTAGAATCAAAGGCACCACAGTATAAAACTAAATACTTGTTTTCATTAGGTCTCATCTGAGCTGGCACTTTTCTCATTGTCATATTGAATCTGCCATTGAAGTCAGCAATAGTTTCATTGATTCCCTTCTTAATTGTTGTGAGCTCATGGATAGCAAATTTGGGGTCAATCCTATCCCCATACTACAATCTAAACACTATCATGAACTCCTCCCATGAGTCAATGCTATTATCAAGGAGTGCCTTGTACCATTCTTTGACACTTTCTTCTAATGAGTACACAAACAACTTCATCATCACATCCTCATCCTCAATCTCATACTCATTTGTGATATTGATGAAGTGTCTCAAGTGTTCCTCACCAGTGACTACATTATTACCTCGAAACCTAGGAATTTTCCCTCTAATCTTATTGGAAAGGGATTAGGAAAATTAGGTATGCCAATAAAGTCAAGTTGCTTGTACCTTTCAGCTCCTAATGGTTGCCTCTATGGAAGAAACCTTTGTGTTTGTCTTCTAAATGGAGGCCTAACATTCTGAATATTGCCATGATGTTGATTCATTTGATTCTGCAAGGGCTAATTTTGCATACCTTGAATATGGGCATTGTTCACACCCTGTTGTCCCACTTGTTGTTGTATATCCTATTGTTGTTGTCTAGGATTGGCCTAAAAGTTAGGGTCCTACTGATTATGTTTCTGATGTTGTTGTCTGTGTTACTGTTGTTGAGGTATATGGCCTTGGTGCTAAATATTTTGATTTACCTGAGTCTGCTGAGCAAGTTGATCTTACTACTGTTGAAGTAAGGCCTGCACCTCTCTCTTCCTATTCCTGATAGGATCAAGTAGGTCCAACTCATCCTGGATTCTCATTTCTCTTTCCTCATCATTAGGTTACTACTGCTTGCCCTCATTTGGGATAGTATCATGCTGGCTTTCAATTATCCTGGTGGGAGAACAAGGATACTTGGCATTTTTATATGCTTCTTCATTATCACGGGGCATCCCAAACATCCTCAAGTAAGGATCATTAGATCTATCCCTACTCCCTTTGTCAATAACATTTTCATTTCTATGGACATCATATGCATCAATATTCATTCTCCTACTCATTCTAAGTATATTATCAGCAGAGTCCTTAAAAGTATACTGATATTGACTTCTGAGCCAACAAATACATTTTCTTAGGTATTTCTTGAGGGTACCACATCAGGTCTTCTTACCTTGTATCTACTCCTATTTCATTTACTGCTAGAGGACTCCCCATGTCTAGGTTGTCACTGATTTCTTCCTCTATCCATTTCAAATATTTTTATAACTGATTTTCTAGGTTTTTAATGGAGTCATCACTTCTCTAATGGGATGGACTTTTTTTATAACTATGTTGCAGAGGTCTCTAAATTTGAACTCACAAAACAAATAGGTGTTCCCCAACAACGGTACCAATCTATTGGGACACAAAAAACCTATAACCCTAAACCCTAAAACATTCCTAAATCACTTAGGCCAGGGATAGTTTTTCTGGGTGAGAGGAAAATGTTCATCAACAAGTTTAGGGCAATTTTGGCCAACTAACAGGAGTGGGTTTACTCCTCCACACTTCAAGCTTAGCTTAAACCTAGGAGGGATATTCCAAGGGGTATACCTGCATAGGTATTGGTTTCTACACCAGATGAACAACTAAAAATGAAAGGACAACCAAACCCAACTTGTCTTTTAGGCCCCAAAAGCTATCACTAGACCTAAAACAACTGGTTGTCACTAATAATCCCTATATAGCCGATGAAAAGGCACTTGCATTGACAATGGAAAGTGCAGGTATGCTTGTTTACAAGACATACAAACTAACTACTTACTTCACACATAATCATTTTTAAGAGTGTCGGTGATTATAGAAACTTTTAGACCGGTGCCTAATATATTGGGTTACGGAGTCCATAGTTCAACAGAAAGAAGAAAACAACAAGAGAAATGAAACATGCAATTTCTTGAAATTCATATGCAAGAAGAACAAAAATTAATGGAGAATATGCTTAGTAATCCTTTATCAAGATACAATAAATCATCTACAACCATAAAAGAGATAATAAATATCATGTAATATTTTAAGAATTTATGCATTCATCTGATCAATGGTTACAGTCATACCACAAAATGTGGAAAGAGGAAACCCTAAAATGGATTCAAGTTTTCCTTGAAAGATTACATAAGAAAAATGAGTTCATACACTGATACCTGAAATCAATATGAAAAAACCTTTCATGACCTATGTCTTCACTGCTGGAGAACTGGAACTTTTTGCTTTTTGAAACCCTAGAGAGCTCTGCACTTGACTACCTAAAAATGTCTAAAAGACTAGCCTTTTTACATCTTACATTCATGCATATATAGCATCTAATTCTAATTGACCTAATTAGGTTACAAAAAAATTCCTCTAAGGGCCATGTCAGAAAATATCTTGCCTAGAAGGGACATTTATCTACCAGAAATAACTGCAAAAATATATAGGATCAGATATTTTATGCCTTAATGCACACAACTGGTTTGTTGATCTACAACCAAAAATCAAACAAATATCTAAGAAGGAAGGGGTAGCTAAGAGGTATAGAACATACATTAATGGTGTACGAGATACATCCCTTCAAACTCACCAAGAAAAGCCTTTACAACACTTTAAATCTCGAACCCCTGAGTTACTGTGTCTTCATCAGCTTTAAAAACCTTTGAAATTTGAACTCTGAATGCCCTTGCCGATTGAATCTGCACATTTCCCACCTTAGGGATGTCTGATAGAATTTACATTTCACTTGCCTAAAGTTTTATAGTTGCTGCCCTCAAGTTTTTTAGTTCAATAATATCTTGTGAAGTTGCTACCCTTATATCTTGTAATCGTATTTAGTTTAATCTCAAGTTACGTATCTGCTCGTATGGTACTTCCTTCCGTGAAAGTGTGGGTATTAAGTAATCAGGGTGGGAGGCCCTTTTCTAGGGTGGGTGGGAGGATGAAGGTTGGGCAAACCCCTGGGGGGTTCAGTGTAGACAGTGACAGTCTTATTACATACACCCTACTATAGATGGCTATGATGCCCTATTGAAGAAAAGGGAGAGGCTCGACCTACTATAGGAAGAAAGGTGAGAATCACTCGGGTGAGAGATAACCTTCAGCAGTAGCCTTCTTCATAGCACATGCCCAGTTATATAGGTAGGGGGCCCTACCCGGAGGAAAGAATTAAATCTCCCTGGTCATCCTTGCCCTGGCCCAATCTCTCTATCATTCTCCCTATCATGAAGAAATCCTAATCTGCCCATCATGAATCGGCTAGTCATCCTTGCCCTAGCCCAATCTCCCCATGCTTACACTCCCTTCAGGGTTGGCTAGGGGTGGGTGGGAGGAGATAGCGCTCCCTTCGGGGTCAACCCCCCTTCTTTCAATTATTGAGGAGAATGGGCGCTTACGCTCTCACGGATGGGGGGAGAGGCATGCTGTGATCGGTCGAGGTCTTTTAGACCCCTACCTCTACTTGTCTATAGCTATTATAGAGGGGTGGGGGGACCTAGGGCACATAAAGGAATCAATCCATTAGTCGTAGCCCATTGCCCATATCTATGTAACATGATGTGGTTAATATGGTATTATTTCTGTTACGTCCACAATTCGACCGATAACAACATGCCTCTCCCCCCCACCCACGAGGTTGAGTCGACCGATAGGGTCTGAAAGACCTTGACTGCCCCCCCACTATAGACAGGTAGAGGTAGGGGTCTGAAAGACCTCAACCGATCACAGCATACCTCTCCCCCCCACCTGCGAGAGCGTAAGTGCCCGTTCTCCTCAATAATTGAAAGAAGGGGGGCCAACCCTGAAGGGAGCACTATCTCCTCCCACCCACCCACCTCTAGTCGACCTTGAAGGGAGTGTAAGCATGGGGAGATTGGGTTAGGGCAAGGATGACCAGGGAGATTCAATTCTTTCCTCCGGATAGGGCCCCCTACCTATATAACTGGGCATGTGCTATGAAGAAGGCTACTGCTGAAGGTTATCCCTCACCTGGGTGATTCTCACCTTTCTTCCTATAGTAGGTTGAGCCTCTCCCTTTTCTTCAATAGGGCATCATAGCCATCTATAGTAGGGCATACGTAATAAGACTGTCACTATCTACACCGATCCCACCAGGGGTTTGCCCAACCTTCATCCTCCCACCCACCCTTATCTCCCACCCACCCACCCCAGAAAAGGGCCTCCCACCCTGATGACTTAATACCCACACTTTCACAGAAGGAAGTACCATACAAGCAGGTATGTAACTTGAGATTTAACTAAATACGATCACAAGATATAAGGGCAGCAACTTCACAAGATATTATTGAACTATACTTCTCGTTGCATCCACGAAGGATTATGAGCTCCTGCAAAACACCAATGAGCTCCCTGAAGTGCCACATGGAATACCACGTTGAAGTCAACACTCATCCATTGCTAAAACCTTGCGTCAATGCCAACTGAGAACTTACCGCAGTCCCGCACGCCATATCTATTGCTATGTAAACCCATCATGGGGATGCAGCTACATTTTATGCCTTATTAACCATCTACTATTGTCCCGCAACAATCCCTTAAGACCCTTGTGGGATTGCGGCTAGCGGTCACGTTATATCGCAAGCTTTCGTAAGCCCACACACATCTTTATCAACAGCCGTGGGAGTGCGGTGAACCCTTTAATGGATCCACTCACACCTTTACTACCAACCCATACAGTGGAGAGAAAACTCCCATGGGGCTATAGTTAAAATTCACTTCATGCCTCGAGCTCCCACAAGCCTACGTACACATTTTCTGACTATCATGGCAATGCGATGAACATATTTCTTACCGCTAGCCAACCATACTTCATATAAACCTCCACGATATTGCTGTGGGTGGCTCCATGCTTGGGCTAAGTCTTCACCACTATCCCACAGCTCCTCCACAAATTGTTGTGGTAGTGTGATGACTGCATCGTTAATCACCGCCATCCTACCATGACCCATATAGACAACTATGATAGTGCGGTAAACATTAACTTTTGCCACCATCCCACAGATAAGAGAAAAGACTCCTACGGGGCTGCAGGAAACATCTTATACCCAGCTCAAGCCTCACTGGCATCCCACATGCCTTTTTGATGACCTCTGTAGTATAGAGGTGAACACATTGCTTCTCACCGCTATCCCACAAGCTTCTTCCTTAACTGTTGCAACAATGCAACAATGGTTAGATCCTTACCATCGACCTACCACACTTCATATAGACTACTACGGTGTTGTGGTAAGTGGTTCAGACCACTTCTTTTACTCCCACAAGCCTGCAGACCTTTCAATTGATGGTCGTGGTAATGCGGTAAGCGGCTATATTGCACCCAAGCTCTTTCAATCCCTCAAGAGTTCATCATACATACCCGTGGGGATGTGGTAATAATAAAAAATGCAAAGATTTAGCACCACCCCTTATGCCAGGTTACTTTTGGATTAGAGGCAGTGCTGTGATTGGAAATAGAATTTCCCAGTTTAAGGGTACATTACAAGGCATACTAGATAACAAGGAATATTGAGCGGTAAGGTTGGCTGAATTAGAAATGATGGATGAAAAGTGATTAATAGATGTTCAAAGACATAATTCTTACCTCGGGAGGATGAAAAAGAAGTATAAAAAAAAATTTGTCCCAAGAACTTTTCAAGTGGGAGACTTGGTACTTAGGATTGACAACCTAATCGATAAAAGAGCTAATGAAGGGTGTAAATTCAGGCCCAATTGGATAGGTCATTATATGGTTAAAGAAGATGTCAAAAGTGGTGCCTATCTCTTGTGCACAATGGAGGGAAAGGAATTTGGTGAAATAGTCAATGCCTTTCACCTCAAGAAATACTATGTCTAAAACTCATAAAACATAAAAATACAAAAAAAATCAAATATCCCAAAAATACAAAAAAAATCATAAAAAATCAAGAAAATGTTAAAAAGAATTTGTTTCTTGCATTTCAGTATCATTCTATTCATCTTGCATTATAGTGAATGACTTACTCTTATACTATTTTCATTTTAGTAAGGAGTTTAATGTTGCCTGGGTATATGTGATCCTTTTAGGTCCTGAGATTCCTCATTTTTCATAATCACCATTTCCCCTTTCATTCCCAGTGATTCTAATCAAAAACTAGCTCTTAGCTTTACACTGATCCTAGTCTTAATGAGCCAACATGTTAGGTCTAAGCAAAGTCAGTATTCAAACCTACAATGTTCAAAGGAAGCTTGCATGTAGACCTTCCCAATTCTTCCCTAGTAGAAGAGAACTCCAATTACAAAAACTTTTGGTGGTGCTCAACCCCTTATCTTCCCTAGCCAAAAATGTCAGGAGGATCAAAACTCTGAAGGAAGCAATCTAAAATATGAGAGAATAAAAAATGAGTGATCAAAAAAAGAGTGTTGAGAAAGTGAGAATTGAGAGATCAAATTATTGCATATCCAAAGTTCCAAAAGCATTCATTTTATAAAAAGTCAAAAAATTCAAAAAATGGGAAAAATCAAGTGAGGCATTCTAGAAAATACAAAAAAAAAGAGAACAAGAAAAAAAAGAGAGTTACACAAAAAAAAGATTGAAAGAGAGAAGATTGTTGAATGTTCGTACTCTTGTGTGGAGATCAGTCTAAGATCAAAGTTTCAAGGGTGACATTCTAATAGAGAAAATAAAAGGGAAAGGTACAAAGCACACACTTGCACTTGTTGAGAAACACCAAGAGTCTAGTAGTCTTTACGACCATTTTCTATCTAGGAACCTTGGTTATTTCCCATTTATCTTTTACCCCGGGTCTATCTTGCTTGCCATCTATGATCTAAGTCTAGAAAACATCAATAAAATTTGTTACTTGTCTAAGTTGAAAGCTTGACAGATTTTCTTATCTAGATAAGGATCAGTGTTTACCCTCTAGCAAAGCCTAGAATTAGAAACACTCCATTTCACTCTTATTCCCCATTTGAGTTCTAATTCCCTATCTCACAGACTTGAATAGGTCTCTTAAACCAGAATAACCTGCAATCCCCAGTATTGAAAATCATATTAAAGAGTAGTCATATTGTTTGTTCCATAATGCATTCTTACCAAAACCAGAAAAAGAGTTCCAAAGCAATAAATTCAATGTCATAACTCGTGACATTCCATAGAAGTAAAGGTTTCATTTTAGCATCCCTTGATTTCTTGCATTTGCATATCATGATCTGAATTTCATATGTGTTACAAAAAATTACAAAAACATATCATCGTTATCATACTTGCATCTTAGAGTTGAAGGTCAAAACATAATCAAAGAGTTCTTAAACTTCCAAAGTGCATAAGAGATGAGTACTCATACAATAGAAAAGCAACCATGAAAAGGCAAACGCTCATCGATACATCAGAAGTTTACATTCACAAAAGTGAAAGAGCTAGGACAAAATGATCTCAAAGCAAAGTAATGCTCCCCATGCAAGGGGCCATGGTTTCAAGAAAAGAAAATAGACTAAAGGGTAGTTCCCTCTATTATGTCGTAAAATGTCCCCCTAGGACTTTTACCTCCTAAGTTTAGCTCCTGGGTGTCATAGATTTAATCATGCATGTTAGAAATGTATCCCAGAGAAAAATCCCCTGAAAGCCATATCAAATGGGACCTAGGGGTGAACCTTGAGCTAAATCCAAACCCAAAATAGGCCCTTAGACAAGGGCTCCCCCACCCTAGTCTAGCCCTCTTTTGTCAGGGTCCCAAATTCATATTTCGGCTTATGACCATTAAAAGGTGTTCCTTATCGATGTCTTAAGTTTGAATTACGAAATATTAGTGGGAATGCATATATAAACATGTTTAGGACTTAATTTGAAAACTAGAAGATGATTTAGAGCTTAAGGCAAACTTAAGATCATTGAGAGAAGTTTATTCAAGGCATTCATTGTGTTGCAGAGTAGAATTGTGTTGTTGTTGTGTTTGTTGTTGCAGATTTGGCTTCATCTCCTTTAGAGCTACACCTCTAAGGTGGTATCTATTTGTGATTGAATCTATCTATTTTATCATTTTCTTTTACCTCTATCTACCAAGGACATGCACTCCCTATCTAACAATGGTGTTGGAAGGCTTGAATTCCATTCTGGGGCTTGACTAAGGCAAGCTCCTAAACACTACAACCCCCAACCCCTCTCTTGATTGCAAGTTACAGGTGTAGGATCTTGTGGAGTGGAGTTGTAGGAGATTAGAGCAGAGCATAGAGATTCTAAATCTAAAGAAAACAATAGAAAAGAACCCTAACTGGACAAGGGTGCCCACTCTTTTGTCCCTTAGTTTTGTTGTGTCAGAAACCTTTGAGAAGATCACAGTCTAAAGCACATTTGGATTTGAGTCACTCAAAAAAGTACTTCCTTAGACAAGGGCACCTACTCTTTTGTCCCTGAATTTTTGGCCTTCTGAAACCTGAAATCTATTGCATATCTAATCTATATTTTGTGCCTCCCTATGCGAGCATTTGTCGTGTTTCATTCGTTTGTTTACAATTTTGCATAATTAGGGTTTTAGGCCTAATCAAACTAGGGTTTAGTAAATCAATAAAACAAATTCCAAATTTCCTTATCATTCCAAGTAAGAGCAAACCTGATAGCCTAGTCCTCTTGCAAAAGTTGTGACTTGGCTCGGTTTAATGTGCTTGAATGTATGTAGTGAAAGGAGGATTTAATCAAACAATTAACCAAACCCTTCATCTTCCTTCTTTTCCTACATAACATTTTGGTGAACCTGTGTTTTTCTAAACATTGCATCTTGTTGAGTGTTGTAAATCAGATTTTCATTCATACATATCATTTTCATCATTCTACATTTAAAATCTTGCATAAAAGTTGAAAATTTAGAAAAATCAAGCATCCTAGGCTTGCAACTAGACATAGTTTGCACTATTTTTATTCCATATCATTCAAATCATTTAAATTTCTGATATTTATATTAGATTTGAGATAAATTACAGCAATTCATCATTCTATAATCATTTATCTTACATTTTCATACTTTATTTGCTAGGGTTTGCTAGAAATTATGTATTTTTCATATAACCTAGTCTTTGCAAAAGCTAGGGTTTGTGGTTATAATCTTGTTTCAGATTTTACTACTCCTTTGAACACTCTTTCAAATCTGATTTTGGATTGTAGTGTGGCTGCATGGTAAGTTTTTGTATTTACATTTGCATTTTACCATATTTACATTGGAAAAAGAAAAAAAAATCAAGCATTTTAGGTCATAAACAAGCATAGTTTTGCATTTGCTTCCTTGCATATGTTTTAAGCACCTTTCAATATAGATCTTGTAGTCATTTTAAAGCATACATTTGTTGCTCATCTCAAAATTTGGTAGCTTTTTACACTCTTGCTTAAAAATTTGCATGTTTTTAATTACACATTGTGTATTTCAACGCTAAGGGTTGTATACACTTTCTTTAAACAACCTTACAAATTACTCATATCGCATTGTTGTGTAGTACTTTTTCACCCTACCCACTTGGTTTTCTATGGACCCTATGCGTCCTTTGGTACCCATCTCCCTCAAACAAGTGCTTAAGTGTGTGAAATAGTCTCACATACATGGCTTCTCACCGCAACAATAATGCTAGGTTCCCTCCTAGACTTCATATGGAAGGAAAGACCCCTGAACCTGAAATAGTATTTACACCTCATGATAGAACAACTGGAGATATTGAGGGACCTCTTTACATCATAGTGAAGGTAATGGAGACCCCTATGCATGGAACACTTATCGATCCTAATTGTATGACTAATGTGGATACGAAAAAGTTCCTTTATTCACATGATTTGATACACGATTCTTTTGAACCTTCAGACATGATGATTAAGACACACAATGGAGCTTTTATTCCCACCTTTGGGAAGATATATTTGTTGGTTACAGTATTTGAGAAATCCATGGAATAATTATTTGATGTCATCCCTACCTCTGACCTCTTCCGTATAAAATTAGGTCATCCATGGCTCAAGGCTATGAAAGTTGTCCCCTCAACAATTCACAAATGTATAAAATTTCCTTTACATGGACAAGTGCACACTATTCATCGTAATACGTGGCAACCTATAGTTACTCAAAGAAACTTCACTCTTGATTACTTTTAGCCATGACCTACTATGGAACCTGAGCCACGAAGAGACCAACTTTTCTTGGGATATAGACAATACAAAGCAAAATTAATATCTAGAGTGGCCGAACCATCTATTCAACAAACAACAAATGAAGAACAACTCGCATTAGAAGAACCTCCTAGACTGAAAGGTAAGGAACTCTATGCCGAGGTTCCTCCTCCACCATCCATACAAGGATCAGGAAGCATGATAGGACTCTAATAAATTTTATGGGTTGTGTTCCAAGTTTTGATGTCTGTGGGTCCCTTGTTAGGGGCTGGTATTCAAAGTATTAAAAAAATTCTCATCTCCAAGGTGTAAAAACTTGAACCCTTGTGTCTCTAGAAAAGCATCGTAGTGCCTTTTTATGCTAATTGTGAGTTGACCATTTGTTACCCTCTTGGATCCTTGGGTCACATCTTGATGTCTAGCAGTGTTGTCCCTTTTACCAGCCCCTCCTTTGGTTTACCACTTATTTCCTGGGCCTAATATTTCAATAATATGTCTAAGTTTGAGTCATGGCTCCTTCTTGCCTAGTAGAGTGAATGTTGTTTTAAAAGGGGGGATGTACCTTTTTACTTTGCAACTTGTGCCTCACTTCAGATCGCTCCACATGTTGGCCCTGTGCATCTCCTAGCACAAATAAAAGGTAAGACTCTCCTAGGATTGCACCAGTGTTCCACGTGTCGGCTCGACGCAAGTTCTAGACAAAGTTAATATATGTTTCCTCCTGAATTGTGTCACTGCTCCACATGTCCCAACCTACCTTCCATTCAAAAAAGGTATGTTTTATTGTTGCATTATAAATGGAGGCCATGGAACATGCCAAGTTTCAAAAGGATGTGTTATTGTGCCAAGTTATACTATGGGCGCCGCTGATGATTAAGGTGGACACAGCCATGGCAGTTTTCTTTATAAAATATAGAGGGGGCTTTTTACATAGAATTTCAAATGTGTGCCATGTGGCATCATTTGGGTGATCTCCACCTCTCCATGGACCTTCATATCTAGTTTACTTTCATATTTACAGAGGTGTGAAAGCCTGCCATGTAGACTCTATGGATTCTCTCTTCAATGGTGTATCTAATGTGGTAATCTAGGTGGAGTTTTCTAATTGGTTCATACCTTACTTTTCATGGTGACAGGGATTCACATCTCAATAGACTTGTATGCACCTTTCATCTAAGTGACATGTGCTACAATCAACAACTCATTTTGAAAAGGGAAAAGGTACAGAGGTGGCTCATTGTAAACAATGACCCTACGCATTTTTGGCTCTTTTGAGCATGCATTGAGATATCCTTGCTGCTATTTTTGCATAGAATAGGTCCTTGAGGCTTGTGTGCTTGCCTGATAGGATGTCCTATGGGGTGCCATGGTAGAATCTACTGAGGTTAGCTTTTCAAAATTGATGAAATCCTGAGATCGAGGAGTTGAGTCTTGCAGCCACCGTGCGGAATTAACATTTACAGGTGCAATTGGCTACGTGACATAAATATGGGAATGATGTACAACCTCCATTTTCCACTTCCGGTAGTATTGGTACATTATTCAAGGATTTCCATTTATGACCACATGCCCTAGTATGTGTTGAACTAAATTATTCATAAAAATACTAAGTATGTGGGAGCCTTCAATTCATCTATAAATAGTTGTCTATATTTCTATTTGTGTCTTTCAATCTGTGTAGGTGAAAATGGAAGGTTTTCTGAGTTGTCTGCTACCTGTGCCATTTCTTTTCTTTAGAGACTCTTCTCTGTTTTCCTAGTTGATATTATTTTCTTGCAGAATGAAGGAATCAGAGACATTTTCTTCAATGGTATAGGCGGTTTAGGTAGAATGCAAGGAGTTGGGTAGTGTTTAGTGTAAAATTTGGTAGTTTGTTTCAACTAGTTTAAGTACTACTATTTCACCAAACTAAACATTGGGAGGACAAGGATTGAGTGTGAGGTCAATATGAGTTGCTTGTCTATCCCTTATGCTCACGGTATCTGATTTCAAGATCTTAACTAAGGTTTTATTAAATGTTTTGCTCATAGACCAAGTAAACCCTAGTTATGCCTTAAATCAAAGATATTTAGAAATTGATAATGAAACAGGCAAAACTGATCTCAAAAATATAGAGAAAGAGTTTCAAAGACTGTGCACCTAGATTTTGAGGGTTGACTAGACTAGGGCACCTACTCCTTAGTCCTGAAAGTTCCTAAATCTGGAAATCTTCTGCATAGGCTATCTGGCACTCCCAAATGGCTCCCAGATCCTAAAAATTGCCCCCAGTTGGACTAGGGTGCCTGCTCTTTAGTCCTGCAAGTGTTAGAATCTGAAAACTCAAAAGTTTGTGATGATTGTACCCATAATATCCTCCTTTCTGTAGCTTCTTTCTGCCAGAACCTGCAAAATATGATCTGCACCTACAAAAGAAGGAGAAAGATGTTGCAGCTATATAGGAGCTTAGCTCAGTCAAGCCCTATCTTTGGTATTTCTACCTCAAAAATAGCCAAGATAAAGATTTACAGAAGTGTGTGCAAACCTAACAATATGTATATAGAAATATCCAATTCTAGATGTCTCAATCAAGGGAAGATCAACAACTTGCTTTGAATCAACAAACACACACAACTTCACCTCAAGGAGATGAAAACAAATGAAGATTTGCATGAACAAGCAGGCGAATCAGCAATGTCCGTGCAGGATCTCCAAGCTCGATGTTGGAGGATTCAACCCTTCTCCTGATCATACAAAGGGTGTAAAAACCCTAGGAAGAGAAAGATAGTATCAAGATCTTGATTCCTAATCTCCATCGATTGTCTCCATGATAGAAAATATAAAATACATTCGAAAACTTCAACAAGTCACTGATCTTCAATGGCAATTTTTGTAGAGTTTTGGGATCAAGATTGCATAAGAATTGTGTGTGCTAAATTTATTTTCAAATGTCTTTTTATATCTAGATTTAGGGAAATTCAAATTTTGAAATAACATCATGATATCGTGCAAAAACGAAGAATTTGAAAACGGAATCCAGAGGCATACGGCGACATCCCGCCAAAATTCAAAATCCTGAGAAACAGGGGACGACTATGTTGGGAATTAAGGTGTCTCAACCTTGGTAATTCCTTGTATTATTTCATTGTATTTATTTATTTATTTCCTATTATTGTAATTAGGAAGCAAATCCTTATTGTCATCTTGTGGGAGTTGGCATGGTGATGTGTCATCCTACGTGGAAGGTGATAATTTGTAAATTTGTCCTCACATGAGGAGATAGGCATCCCACTTAGTGGTAGGAATATTTTTCCATGTATCTTCATCTTGGATAGTGTAAGAATCATAAGTGGAAGATTCTATGACAAATCTATGACGCGTAAGAGTCGTAAATGGAAGATTCTATGATAGGTGAAGACATGTGTCACAGGGCATCTTAGAAGGAATTTTTGGGTGCCCCAAGGAGGGTTATGGCATGTTGTAAGGGAATATGCTATTTATAGCGTATGTATGATAGATTCTCTTACAGTTGTAAGATATGACAACTATGACAGATTCTATGACAGTCGTAAGTGTCGTAAGATTATCTGTCATTGTCCAACTTGGGAATAGGTGACCTCTTTGGGATGGGGTGATATGACAAGTGTCCATAGGCATGGGTTTTAGGCCATGAGGCCATGTTGGATGCCTATCCCAAGATAGAGCCATTTTTGTCTTATATCTTCTATATAAACAGGTGCTTTGGAGAGGAGATGTATTATGTGATTGACAGGTATTATTATGCTACCAGACTGTCTCTAGATACGAGTGTCAAAGACTCCTACAAGAGCATTAGCTCTGAAACTATATTGTAACCTTGATTGTTTACTTGAATACCTTTGAGCTGTGTTTTGGAGTGGGGTTTTTCACCCATAAGGGTTTTCTCCACATATATCCTCTCTCTCTCTCTCTCTCCCCTATCTTCTTTCTTGTGTTGTGTATTGCTACAATATCTCTGTTGTTGGGTTAACATTGTTGTAACTTTAAAGATTAAAAAAAATTTGCACTCATCTCTCCTCATTAGATTAGTGTAGGAAGCAATTTCTGCACACCTAGCTTCCTTTCAGTTGGTATCCGAGCTTGATCACCTTTGGTCCTAGTTATTGGGTAGGATTTTTTGAGATAATCTTAGGTTGAGTGGGAGCTTTATATAGAACATTCTATATTCTTGTTGCAGGAAAGAGATGGCAGGAACATCCGGAAGATTAGAGGTGGAGAAATTCAGTGGCACTAATTTTGAGTTATGGAAACTTAAGATGGAAGACATGCTTGTTGATCATGACCTATGGGAAACCATATCTTTTGTAACACTAGCTACAATGGCACAAGCTGATTGGGATCTCAAAGATCAGAAGGCTAAGGGTCTCATAAGACTTAGTCTAGCTGACTCTGTCTTGTTAAATGTGCATGAGGAGAAGACCACAAAAGATCTTTGGAAGAAGTTGGGAGATGTTTATCAGGCCAAATCCATGGTGAACAAACTTTTTCTAAGAAATAAGTTGTATTCTCTGAGGATGGAGGATGGAGGATCTGTTACAGATCACTTGAATGTCTTCAACATGTTAATTGCATAATTGGCATCCATTGGTGTGAAGATGGAGGAGGAAGATCATTGTATGACCTTGCTTTGTTCTTTGCCGGACTCATGGGATCATCTTGTTATGGCTATTGGGAGCACCACATCCACTTTCACAATGGATGAAGTGGTATCTTCAATGTTATCCAAAGAGATGCAGAGAAAGTCTTCTGAGGCAACCAAAGAGGCTCTTGTAGTTCATGGAAGACCCAAGGAGAAAGGGAAAAAGAAAGACAAGAAAGCTGAGAAGTGCAGATCCAAATCCCGTGGGAGATCCAAATCTCCTAGAAAGTCCAATGCTCTCTATTGGAACTGTGGAAAAAATGGACATTTCTGAAAGGAATGCAAGGAAAAAAATAAAAAGAAGAAGAAGAATGTCCCAAATTTAGATTCTGACAAATCACAAGATGATGGTGATGCCTTCAATGCATTCCTAGCCACCCATGCATCTAATGATGTGTGGTTGATATATTCTGGTGCATCATTCCACATGACCTTGCATCGAAGTTGGTTCATGAAGTAGGAAGAATTTGATGGTGGAAGAGTGTACCTAGGTGATGATTCTTATCTGAATATTGTTGGTCATGGAAGAGTCTCAATCTGATTCCCTGATAGATGAGTGAAGGGGATCACTAGGGTTATGCACATCCCAGGCTTGGCATGGAACCTGCTTTCTATAAGTATGTTGAATGATGCAGGTGTGTAGATTGTCTTTACAAAGGATGGATGCAAGATGATAAGAGCATCTATGGTGCTTGTGAAGGGTACTCAGAGAGGTACTCTATTTCAGCTAGAGGGATGCACTTCATAGTGCAATAGTTCTTCTGACTCGAAGAAAAGAGTTATAGTTACTTCATCCCCACCATCTGAACAAGTAGTAAAAAAATCTAATGTAACAAATTCTGATGGCAGTGCATCTTGTGTACCCAAGGGTGCTCATGCTTTGGAAGTTAAGCTTCCTGTTGAAAAGACTATGTTATGGCTTTTGAGATATGGCCACATTGGTGAGAAGGGTCTTAGAACCCTAAAAATAAAAACCTCATTGAGGGGTTAAATAATTGTAATCTTGAGTTTGACTTTTGTAAACATTGCATATATGGAAAGAAAAACTGTGTTTAGTTTTACTCTCATTCTCACATGTCTTCTAGTGTATTGGATCTTATTCATTCTGATGTGTTTGGTCCTGTTAGTGTTCCTTCGATTTCCAAATCTGTATATTTTGTACCTTTCATAGATGATTATAGTAGAAGGACATGAATTTATTTTCTTAGAAGCAAGACTAAAGTCTTTAGTCAGTTTGAAGAGTTTAAAGCTTTTGTTGATAATCAGACTAGTAAAAAGATTAAGTGTTTGAGAACTGATAATGGTGGTGAGTTTTGTTTGGCAGAGTTTGATAAGTTCTGTAAAGAGCAAGAGATTGAGAGACATAAGACAACTCCATACACCTCGCAGAAAAATGGAGTTGCAAAGAGAATGAAAAAGACACTGATGGAGAGGGCTAGGAGTATGCTTAGTGGAACAAGCCTTGAACAAATGTTTTGGGTTGAAGATGTAGCCACTGCTTGCTACCTACTAAACAAGTCTCCTACATCAGCTCTTGTTGGTAAGACACCTATGGATGTGTGGTCCAGTAAGAAGCATTTAGTTAGACATCTTCATGTTTTTGGTTGTGAGGCATATGCACATGTGCCTAGGGAGAAATGGTCTAAATTGGAGAACAAGGATGTTAAGTGTGTTTTCATTGGCTATGGAGTCGGTGTGAAAGGATACAAGCTTTGGGATCTTGTGGCTGAAAAAGTGTTGTATAGTAGAAGTGTTATCTTTAGAGAGATAACACCCTCTTCCATTGTTCTATAGCTAGAAGAAACAGAAAAGAAAGAGGATGTGGTTCAGTTTCCTTCTATCACTAAGAAGACTAAATTGACAGACCCTGTGAGACCTAATGATGAGGAGAGCTCAAGTAGCTCTGAAAACTGAGAAGAAGAAGCATAACCTCAACCTTAGCCATTGAGGAGATCTACATGAACAAGGAAGCAACCTGATAGGTTTGTTTATTCATTACTTGATTCTAGTTGTGTTTTTTCCTTGCTTACTAACATTCATGAGCCTAAAACTGTGAAAGAGGCTATAGGCATGGAAGATGCAGGTTCCTAGAAGGAGGCCATGGAAGATGAGATGGCTTTTTTGGAAAATAATAAAACATGGGACTTGGTGCCTTTGCCTAAAGGATGGAAACCTGTTGGATGCAAATAAGTGTTCAAGAAGAAATTTGGTGCAGATGGTAGTGTTGAAAAGTACAAGTCTAGACTAGTTGCAAAGGGGTATTCACAAGTGGAGGGAATTGATTATGGTGAAATGTTCTCTCCCATTGCAAAGATGACATCTATTTAGTTCCTGTTATCTCTTGTAACAACTTATGACTTAGAGGTGGAGCAGATGGATGTGAAGACAACATTCCTTCATGGTGATTTGGAGGAAGAGATTTACATGTCACAGCCAGAGCATTACATAGAGAAAGGTAAATAAAATTTGGTTTGCAAGTTGAAAAAGTATTTGTATGGTTTGAAATAGTCTCCTCAAATGTGGTACTTAAAGTTTGATGCCTTTGTGTTTTTGGTTGGATTTCTAAGAACGAAATTAGATCATTGTGTATATTATAAGTTTAAAAATGATCACATTCTCCTTATTGCACTGTATGTTAATGATATGTTGTTAATTGGGAATGGTAAGAATATGATTTCTGATTTGAAGTCTTAGTTGTCAGCATAGTTTGAGATGAAAAATCTAGGGGCAGCCAGATACATTCTAGGAATGGAAATCTGAAGAGATAGAGCTAACATAAAACTTTGGTTAAGCCAGAGTAAGTATGTGAAGACCATGTTGGACAGGTTCAGCATGGCAGATTGTAGACCATTGTGTGTTCCTATTTCTTTGGGGACAAAGTTTTCTATTAATGATTGTCGAAAATCTCCTAGTGAGGTGGAGGACATGAGAAGAGTACCTTATGCTAGTGCTTTTGGCAGTTTGATGTATGCTATGGTCTACACGAGACTAGACATTGCCCAAGTAGTGGGAGTCCTTAGTCAATTTATGGCTTATCCTAGATGGGTACATTGGGATGCAGTTAAGAGAGTGTTTAGATATTTGAGGGGTACTTCTGAGTATTCCATATGTTATCATGGTAATCCTACAAGACCTCCGTATTCTATTGGTATTCATGGATTTGTGGATTCTGATTGGGCAGGTGACATTGATTGTAGGAGATCCACCAATGCTTATGTGTTCTCTATGTTTTGGTGGTGCAATTAGCTAGATGAGTAAGCGACAACCTGTGGTTGCTTTGTCCATGATAGGAGATAAGTACATGGCAGCAACTCATGCTTGTAAGGAAGCCATTTGGCTTAAGAGATTGTGTTCAGATATTGTTGTTGATGCAAGATAGATTACAATTTGTTGTGATAGTCAGAGTGTGATTTGCCTAGGAAAGAATCCAACTTTCCATGCCAGAACAAAGCATATTGTTGTACAGTTTCACTTCATGTGAGACATGGTAGAGGATGGGAAGGTGAATTTAGAGAAGTTAGACACTTTGAAGAATGTTGCGGATCCATTAACAAAACCAGTGGGCACAAAGAAGTTCAAATGGTGTTTGGAGCCTATGGGCCTCTCGGCCTACAATAGTTAAATCATGTTATTTCCATTGGCTCTTACAAGGTGTTCGATAAGTGGGAGAATGTTGGGAATTAAGGTGTCTCAACCTTGGTAATTCCTTGTATTATTTCATTGTATTTATTTATTGCCTATTATTGTAATTAGGATACAAATCCTTATTGTCATCTTGTGGGAGTTGGCACGGTGATGTGTCATCCTATGTGGAAGGTGAGAAGTTGTAAATTTGTCCTCACATGAGGAGATAGGTGTCCCACTTAGTGGTAGGAATATTTTTCCTGTTGGTAGCTTGGATAGCGTGTAAGCGAATATTGACTGAAACGATAATGATAGATTCCTACAACAAATCTAAGTGGTGTAAGAGTCATAAATGGAAGATTCTATGACAGGTGAAGACATGTGTCATAGGGAATCTTGGAAGAAGGCATCTTTGGGAACCCCAAGGAGGGTTATGACATGTTCTAAGGGAATATTATATTTATATCCTGTGTGTGATAGATTCTCTTACAACTGTAAGATATGATAGCTATGACGGTCGTGTCATAGGAGTATCTGTCATTTCCTAACTTAGGAATAGGCAACCTCTTTGGGATGGGGTGATATGACAAGTGTCAAAAACATCCTACAGTGTTGGACAAGTGTCCATAGGTATGGGTTTTGGGCCATGAGGCCATGTTGGATACCCATCCCAAGATAGAGCCATTTTGCCTTGTATCTTCTATATAAACAGGTGCTTTGGAGAGATGTATTATGTGATTGACAAGTACTATTATGTTGTTGGATTGTCTCTAGATGTAAGTGTCGAAGACTCCTATAAGAGCATTAGCTCTAAAACTATATTGTAACCTTGATTGTTTACTGGAATACAATTGAGTTGTGTTTTGGAGTGTGGAGTTTTCAACTCGTAAGGGTTTTCCCCATGTATATCTTCTCTCTCTCTCTCTCTCTCTCTCTCTCTCTCTCTCTCTCTCTCTCTCTCTTTTGTCTTCTTTCTTATGTTGTGTATTGCTACAATATCTCTATTGTTGGGTTAACATTGTTGTAACTGTAAAGATTAAAATGAATTTTCACTCATCTCTCCTCATTAGATTAGTGTGGGAAGTGACTTCCGTACACCTAACTTCCTTTCAGACTAGGGCGCGAGTGTCCAAGTCCAAGCCCCCATTTTCCACTCAGATATGCTTTTTGGGGGTCCCAGGGGCCTGTATTTCAAACTCCATTTTTGGGTTTCATCAAAAGGTCACCTCAAAAAGTGAATAGTTTGCAACTAGACCTAGTCAATCATGGTTTCAGCAAGGTCAGAAAGAAAAAGCGACGAGCTAAATTGAGGGAAATTGTACCATACCATGAAGGAGGACAATTTCTGACGTTACATTTAGCCCCCACTTTAGTGGCCATATAACACTACATGCATATGCAACTAAAGGAAAGTAAATACATCAATCATGAAAAGGATACCCAAAGGATACTGTAAAGGAAGCCGAAGTGTTTTTACTGAGAAGGAAGGAGCCCCCAAGTGTGTAATCCTGCAAGACCACATAGTTAGGAACTGCAACTTGAAAAGGAACACTTGTCAGAAAATCAAAACAAATCAACCTACAACCACCACCAATGAGTCAGTACAAAAACACTAAGAGGGTTGAGTGATGAGACATGATGAGGGAGGAAATGGAGGGAGATATATGGCCCCTCTTGTTTCTGCTTGCTTAGTCCGAAAAGGAGAAACAAGGCGATATCCACATGCATCGATTTCAGGGAAACTTGATGATAAATGTGTTATGAGGGTCATTTGAAGAAACAACACTCAAACACAACACATTGGGTAGGAAAGAGAGTAGAACCAAGATTCCTACACAACAAACAAAGTGAAAATTAGAGTTTGACAGCTCAAGATAAGGGCTCAAGAGTAAAAGAGATCAATCTTGCACCTACTTAGGGATAGGAATTCTCACTCATTTACACTATTTAAAGGGGAGTTGTCACTTATCACTTACTCATTATTATTTCTTCTCATTATAGAAAGGTAGAGGAGAGAGAGAGAGAGAAGGGAAAAGGGAGGACCACCATGTCAAGCTGACACCTGTACCAGCCACCATGACTAGAGATGATTTGAGCCTGAGTAGTGGAGAGGTGTTTTGAGGCTGAGGTAGGGTCCTAATCTTGCATTTCTATCATCTTTCAGTATACTTTTTGTTTTGACTTTAACATTTACTGTGCCAAGAGGGAGGAATGGACATGGGTCCCTGAGAGGGGCACCCAGGTCTACCTAGGGCGCTAGAGTCTCTTTGGGGCACCCTAGTCCCACAGGGGCACTAGTGTCCCTCTGGGGCATCCTAGTCTTCTTGGAGTGCCTTGGTCCACAGAGGAAACGAGCCCTAGGCATAGGCACACTTTTTCTATCTTTGATAACTGCTTTTAGTTTCTGAGAAGATTCTAATGTTCTTGCTTGCTTTTCAACCTGCAGGATGTACCTAAGTTACGTGAGCACACATGCAGT
The DNA here is from genome assembly GCA_027924645.1 of Cunninghamia lanceolata. Lineage (NCBI taxonomy): Eukaryota > Viridiplantae > Streptophyta > Pinopsida > Cupressales > Cupressaceae > Cunninghamia > Cunninghamia lanceolata. Next base: position 3,720,804 of record BSBN01001569.1, read on the forward strand.
CACCTGATGGAGCTTCTACAAGAGCGTGCCAGTTCATTGTCTACTACAAAGAGAGAGAGTATTTGCAAACAGTGGGCCTATGGTGGGTGTTTGATATGCCCATAATCAGATTCCACTGCGCTATGTTGATGGCACTGATGGAGAGGTGGGATGCAGATACATCCACATTCCACTTACCTATAGGTGAGATGACCATCACGCTAAAGGATGTATATAGGATCCTTCGACTTCCCATCTGAGGAGAGATAGTGAGGATAGTAGGACATCACTCAGCTCACACTAGAGGATGTATATAGGATCCTTCGACTTCCCATCTGAGGAGAGATATTGAGGATAGTAGGACATCACTCAGTGAGGTACACCACAAGAGTCAGCTATACTACTTAGTTTTCACTGTTTCTCAGGTAGAGTGAGAACACATTTAGCTTTGACTTCTAGAGCAGGGATGCGGTGACATTCCCTTACTATGGAGGATTATGATATTCATTGTCACATTAGCCATTACACTAGATGGATGAGGCACTCACCTACACGAGGGTCTCATTCACACCATTAGGGAGATGGAGGAGCATCAGATGGTCTATGCATGGGGGCATAGTATGCTTGCACACCTTTACCATGACTTGGGGTAATATGTCCATTATGAGATGCATAGTCTAATGATCTGTACATTAATATAGGTCTAGGCCTTTGAGCACATCAGGTGTACATGATCAGTAGGTTATCCTATAGAGGCAGCATTCACCCACCTACATGTTTATGCCTATCCACTAGTCAGGTGTTGGAGGCATGAGAGTCTTCTAAATTGGAGAGTTGTTTTTGACAAATTATAGCCCAATGACACCATCTAGAGACCATATCGCAGCTATATTAGATGGCCTATCTAGCAGAGCTAGTTAGCAAAGATGCAGAGGGATTGGTTGATGGCCGGTCTCCTTGATCGTGTCGTGGCTATTGCAATTATGGGCCTAACCGGTCTTGTCATTGATGTCAACATACTCATGTTGCATTTATGTCAAAGATTGGATGAGTTATGTGCTAAGGATATTGAGAAAATTACCTTCATCAGAAACAGAGAAGAATAGTAAAGAAATGGAAGTTCTATGAAATGAAGATCCCATCCTGATGAAGATTAGAGTATGCGCATCAAAGGGTTTTTAGATATGTGTCTGAAGATCCTCTAAACAAGTTCTGAGAGGTCCGCATGAATATTCGGAGAACTTATGGCCATATGAGTAAAATTGGTTCTAGAAACTATTCAGAGGTGATAGAATGACACAAATAGGTCTGGTGAGATCTAGAAATACAATATCATGTTCTGTGGATTTGATGTCATGTTTGGGAAGCTAATGTTCATCGACCATTCAATTGGTTCATGGTTTGGAGGTCTGCAATAAAACCTTCTATTATGACAGTGATGACTGACTATGTTCTTGAGGTTCTGGGTGAAGATGTGATTGATTATAGTAAGTAGAAGTGGTGCGGATGTTCTTTGTGATTCAAGCAAGATTGTGGTGGTGTCTAGATTGTGTCTAGTTCATGTTGACGGTGCGCATTGATTATTGAGCTCGTGAATGAAGATTTACTTTTGGACAATTGGTGTTCTTCCCAATTTTGGCTGACCGGATGATTTGTACATGTTGTGGATGATCTTGAAGATGTTTTACAAAGCATCACATGTTATGATTGAAGTCTTAGCTGTGTGTGTCTGACATTGTAGTGATGCACATGATAAGTCGAGTTGTATCTTTGTAATTTCTCTATAAATAAAATAAGTATATGTTGTGCCAACTTTGATGATCATTCTAAAGTTGATGTCATGTATAAATAAGAGTTGTGAAGTCATTCAAATGTATCTCTATGGTCATGATGAGAAAGTGGTAGCGAAGAGGAGCAAAAAGAAGAACAGAGGTATTGAGCTTAAATAGAATTGACTCAAGCATTGTGAAGATGCTAATCTCTAGTTCAAGTATGTAATATCTGTTGAATTTGTTTCTTCTCTTGAATGATTGCATTATGCTTCCATGATTAATATCTGATATGCTATTGACATATAAGAAGGCTTAAAATAAATAAAGAACTGAGATTTTGGTAACAATTGATTCACCCCCCCTCTCAGTTGTCTATTCTAAATCCAACAATTGGTATCAGAGTTAAGTTCCTCTAAAAGAGATTAACTGCTTGAGGAGATCTAGGATGTCTTCCTACAAGAAGGATAGTCTGAGGTTTGATGGAACAAACTACACTCTTTGGAAAATCCACATGGAATGTCACTTGCAATGTATGGGATTTCAGTATTGGAACATGACTATAAAAGAGCATATTCCTCCAAAGAATGGTCTGACAACTCTAGATGAAATTAGAAATGTTGAAGATAATCTTCGAGCTAGAGAATCCTTACTAAGTGCCTTATCTAATACAGAGTTGACAAATGTTATGGATTTAAAAACTGCATATGAAATTTGGTCAAAGCTAGAAATTCTTCATGAAGGAGATAAATATGTTAAATGTGCCAAGCTACAAAGTCTGAAAGGAAAATTTGAAAACCTGAAGATGAATGAAAATGAGAATATCACTACATTTATGCCAAAAGTAAATGAGCTTGTTTGTGGTATTAGATGTGCTAGTGGAACTTTGGATGAAGATGAGATTGTTGCCAAAGTTCTCAGATCCTTACCTCCTGCTTACAAACACAAGGTTGCTGCTATTGAGGAATTCAGATCTTTATCAAATCTTACAAGGGATCAATTGGTTGGGAAGTTAGTTGCATTTGAATTGGCTGAGTTTGGAGATGCTCCCCCCAAGACTGAATCTGCATTCAAAGCTAGTGCATCTGTAAAAGGTAAACAAAGGTTTGATCTAGGAGAAAGTTCCTCAAAGAAATTATCATGGTATGAAAAAGCAAGAAAAGATTTGGAAGAAGATGAGGCAGAAGCTATTCAACTTGAAGCCCTTATTGCAGAAAGATTGCCAAGAGTATCCGGTAAGTATGAAGGAAAATTGCCTTCCAAATGTTTCAATTGCAACAAGATTGGTCATTTTGCCTCAAGACTTTCGGAAAGATTTTTAAGGCCTAACCCTAATAGATCAAGATTTCAAAAGAAGTGTTACTATGTTCAAGAAGATGATGATGAAGGAGTAACAGATGATAAATCTGAGATAGGAACCAAATCTAGAAGTGACTGGGTGTTTATTGCCATCAAGGAAGAAGATCCAATGCCTATTGAATCTACAAATCTTAAGATAGAAAGGGCTCTGGTTGTTCAAGTTGAAGAAAAGGATGAATGGGTCATTGGCAGTGGATGCTCCCATCATATGACTAGTGATAAGAACAAGTTCATAAATCTGGAAAGGTATGAAGGAGTTGTAAAATTTGCTGATAACTCTACTGGCAGAATCAGAGGCAAAGGAAGTATTTCTTTTGATGGAAAGAACAAAACTAGTGATGTTTTGTATGTTGAAGGTCTGAAGCATAATCTTCTCAGTGTTGGACACTTGGACAAAGGCTATGATCTCTGTTTCAAAAATGGAAAATGCAAGATCTTTAAAAGCTCTAGAACTGAGATTGCATCTGGTACTCAGACAAAAGGTAACATCTTCCACTTGGTTGATACTGACAAAAGTTGTTTATTTGTTCAAATTGATTAGAGTTGGTTGTGGCATAGAAGAATGTGTCATGTAAATTTTGATAATATCATCAAGATAAGCAACACTTAGGCTATAAGAGATCTTCCAAGACTAGTGAAACCTAATAATAGTTTGTGCAAAGAACGTTAGTTGGGTAAGCAAAATAGAGTCACTTTTAAAAGTAAAGAACAATCCTCTACCAGATTGTTGGACTTGGTACACACTGATCTATGTGGCCTGGCAAGAATCAGGAGTCTACAAGGTGATAGATATTTCATGTTACTAATTGATGACCACTCCCAGATGATGTGTGTGACTTTCCTAAAAGAGAAATCTAAAGCACTTGAAAAGTTTAAAATATTCAAGGCTATGGTAGAAAATGAAACTGGGCTAAACATAAAATGTCTCAGGTCTAATAGAGGTGGTGAATTCACATCCCAAGAGTTCATAGAATATTGTGAGAAATATGGGATAAAGAGATAGTTATCTGCTCCAAGGACTCCACAGTAGAATGGAGTAGTGGAGAGAAAGAACCGAACCATCTAGGAAGCATCTAGAACCATGATGATTGAAGTAAATGTCCCTCAGATCTATTGGAGAGAAGTTGTAAGTGTTACAAGTATGAGGATAACCAGTGTTGTCATTGATGTCAACATACTCATATTGCATTAATGAGAAGGATTGGATGAGCTGTGTGCTGAGGATACTGAGGAAATTATTCTCAATCAGGAATAGTGAAGAACATTGATGACAAGAAGACAAAAGTCCTCAATAGGTTGAGGATCAGAGGATATGGTTTAAAGGGTTTGTAGATATGAGTCTTGAAATGTTCTAGTCAAGATTTTAGTGGTCCACATGAAGACCTAAAGAAGTTATGATCACTCAAGTAGAACCGGTTCTAGCAGGTGTTCAGTGGTGACAGAGTGTCACAGATTGGTCTGGTGAGCTCCGAAATTGCATTATCTCATTCTGCAGATTGGAGAGAGTGTTGAAGAAGTTTGTGTGAAGTGACAACTAGATTTGTTCATGGTTTGGAGGTTCGGAAGCACCTTTTTCATTATGATAGTGATGACAGACTGTGTTCTTGAAGTTCCAGATGAAGAAGAGAAGAATTCCAGTAAGCTGATAAAGTGCGGATGTTCTTAATGTCTCAGGAAAGGTTTTGGTGATCTTTTGATCATGTAAAATTCTTATTGGTGGTCCGCATTGAAGTTAGAGTTTGCATTTGAAGAATAACCACAGATATTGGTGTTCTTCTGGAGACTGGTCGACCGGATGTATTACACGTCTTGCGAATGATCTTGTAGGTGTTTGCTGACTTAGATGATTGTTCCTAAGTCGATGCCTTGTATAAATAAGGAATTGTGAATTCATTTTGAAGTGTGTCTTGGTGTGAATAAGTGTGGCATAGCAAAGAGAAGTGCGAAAGGCAGAGCAGGAGTTTTGGGCTTAAATGGAACTGATACAGGCATGGTAAAGATGTCAATCTCCAGTTCAAGTTTGTAATACTTGTTACTTTGTAGACAATGTGTCTCTTGTAGGCAGTGTGCCTCTTATGGCAGTGTGTTCGGGCAGTGAGCCCTAATTGGCATGTGCCATCTATTTTTCTTATTCTTCTAATAGAGAATAATCCTTAGGTTAATCACCCCGTGGTTTTTCCCTTGACCGGGTTTTCCACATCAAAATCTTGGTGTCTCATGTGTTGATGTGTATCTGCTCTAGTGTTTATGCTTTATGCTTTCACGAGTGATTAATTGATATGCTATTAAATAACAAAGAGGATTTAAGTGTTTGAATTAGAAGCAAGTTTTGTACAACAGATTCACCCCCCCTCTCAGTTGTGTGCCCTAGATCTAACAATTGGTATCAGAGCCAAGTTCCTCTAAAAGGAGCTTAACCACTTGAGGAGATCCAGGATGTCATCATACAAGAAGGATAGTCCGAAGTTTGATGAAACCAACTTCTCTCTTTGGAAAGGTCACATGAAATGTCACTTGGAGTGTATGGGAAAAGCGTACTTGTCCATGGTCACAAAAGCATATTTACCTCCACAGGGTGGTCTGACAACTCTAAATGAAATCACAGATGCTGAAAACAATCTACATACCAAAGAGGCTCTTCTAAGTGCATTAACTGATTCATAGCTCTCAAATGTTATTGACCTACCAACTGCCTATGAGATCTGGATTAAACTGGAACTTCTACATGAAGGAGATGAGTATGTTAAGAATGTAAGGTTGCAGAGTCTTAAAGGAAAATTTGAAAGACTGAAGATGAGAGATGATGAAAATATTACTACCTTTATGCCAAGTGTAAATGAGCTGGTGTGTGGAATTAGGAATGCTAGTGGAGTTTTGGATGAAAATAAGATTGTTGGCAAAATTCTCAGATCCCTTCCTGCTGCCTACAAAATCAAGGTTGCTGCCATTGATGAATTCAGAGCCCATACAACTGTCACAAGAGACCAATTGGCTGGCAAACTAGCTACATTTGAAATGATCGAGTTCGGAGATGATCCCCCTAAGACTGAATCTACATCCAAAGCTAGTGCCTCTGTGAAAGGTAAACAATGTTGTGATCTGGGAGAAAACTCTTCAAGGAAGCTATCATGGTATGATCAAGAAAGAAGAGACATGGAAGTAGAAGAAGCAGAAACAGCTCAACTTGAAGCCCTTATTGCAAAGAGACTGCCAAGAGGATCCAGTAAGTATGAAGGAAAATTACCCTTTAAGTGCTTCAACTACAATAAGATTGGTCATTTTGCCTCAAGATGTCCAGAAAGATCTACAAGGTCAAATTCTAACAGACAAAGGTTCCAAAAGAATTGTTATTATGTTCATGAAGAAGATGATAATGAAGGAGTAACAGATGATGAATCGGAGATAGGAAAGAAATCTAGAAATGAATGGGTGTTTATTGTCATCAAGGAAGAAGATCTAATATCCTCTGAATCTGTCAATTATAAGGTTGTAGAAAGAGCTTTGGCTGCCCAAGTTGAAGAGAAGGATGATTGGGTTATTGACAGTGGATGCTCTCACCATATGACAGGTGACAAGAACAAGTTCTTAGATTTGGAAAGGTATGAAGGAGGAGTGGTAAAGTTTGGTGATAATTCTGCTGGTAGAATTAGAGGAAGAGGAACTATTTCTTTTAATGGAAGAAACAAAATTGGTAATGTGCTGTATGTTGAAGGTTTGAAGCACAATCTTCTCAGTGTTGGACAGTTGGTGGACAAAGGCTATGATCTCTAATTCAAGGATGGAAAATGCAAAATCTTTGAAAGATCCAGAATAGAGATTGCATCCGGTACTCAAACTAAAGGTAATATCTTCCACTTGGTTGGTGCTGGTAAAAGTTGTCTGTTTGTTCAAGTTGATCAAAGTTAGTTATGGCATAGAAGGATGTGTCATGTAAATTTTGCTAACATCATCAAGATAAGCAATACTCAGGCTGTAAGAGATCTTTCAAAATTGGTAAAACCTACAAACAGTATTTGCAAAGAATGTCAACTGGGTAAACAGAGCAGAGTCTCATTCAAAAGCAAGGATCAATCCTCTATAAGATTATTGGAATTAGTTCATATTGATCTATGTGGTCTGACAAGAATCAAGAGTATGCAAGGTGATAGATATTTCATGTTATTAATTGATGACCATTCCTAGATGATGTGGGTTACCTTTCTGAAAGAGATATCAAAAGCTTTTGAGAAGTTCAAAATCTTCAAGGCTATGGTAGAGAATCAAACCGGATTAAAACTGAAATGTTTGAGGTCTGATAGAGGTGGTGAATTCACATCTGGTGAATTCATAGATTTTTGTGAGAAGCATGGTATAAAGAGACAAATATCTGCCCCTAGGACTCCATAGCAGAATGGAGTAGTAGAGAGAAAGAACTGGACAATCCAGGAAGCATCTAGGACAATGATGATGGAAGCAAATGTTCCCCAGATGTTTTGGAGAGAAGCTGTCAGCACTGCAGTGTACACTCTCAATCAAGTTCAAATCAAAAGCAATACTAGTAAGACTCCTTATGAACTTTGGTTTGGAATCTCTCCTACTGTGAGATATTTCAGAGTATTTGGTAGCAAATGTTACATTAAAAGAGATGAAGATCTAGGAAAGTTTGATGCAAGAAGTGATGAAGGAATTTTCTTGGGTTACTCCACTCAAAGCAAAGCATACTAGTGTTACAATAAGAGACTGAGAAAGATGATAGAAAGTACAAATGTGAAGGTTGATGAAGGAATTGAGAAGCCCTCAAGGTTTTATGAGTATGATGAAGATGATCAAGATGGTGTTCTCGTTCAAGGAGCTTAATCCTCTCCTAAAAGTCAGATTCAGAATGATCTGGTAAATCAGGAAGAAGAGATAGGTCTGAATGAGCCTGATCAAGAAGCAGAAGTGTAAGAAGCTCCCAAAGTTCCAAGGTATATAAAACTGAACCACTCTGAAGATCAGATCATAGGTGACAAAAGCAAAGGTGTGCAAACTAGAAGGAAAATTGCTCAAAATCTAGATGAATGTTGTCTGATTTCAAAGATTGAACCTAAGACAATAAATGAAGCCTGCAATGATGAAAATTGGACCAAAGCAATGGAGGAAGAGTTGATGCAAATTGAGAAAAATCACACTTGGGATCTTGTTTCTAGACCTAGTAACAAGAATGTAATTGGAACCAAATGGGTCTTCCGGAACAAACTAAATGAAGTTGGTGAAGTAATCAGAAATAAAGATAGATTAGTCTATAAAGGCTACTCTCAAATAGAAGGGATTGATTTTGAGGAAACCTTTGCTCCAGTGGCAAGAATTGAAGTAGTCAGACTATTTCTTGCATTTGCTGCCTTCAAAGATTTCAAAGTGTATTAGGTGGATGTCAAATCTGCTTTCCTAAATGGTGACTTAGAAGAAGAGGTGTACATTGAACAACCAAATGGATTTTAGTTATCTGAGCATGGTGATATGGTCTGCAAATTAAAGAAGGCACTATATGGTCTAAAGCAAGCTCCAAGAGCATGGTATGAAAGGCTAGACAAACATCTTTTGAAGATTGGTTTCAACAAAGGTACTACTGATAGTAACCTATATTTCAAAATTGATCATAAAAACATCTTGATTGTTAAAGTATTTGTTGATAATATCATCTTTGGAGGAAGAGACAGTATATGTAAAATCTTTGCAAATCAAATGAAAAGTGAGTTTGAAATGTCAATGCTCGGTGAAATGAATTTCTTCTTGGGTCTGCAAATTACACAGACAAATAAAGGAATCTTTATCTCTTAGACCAAATATGTGAAAGAACTATTGAAAAAATTTGGAATGGAAGATTCAAAGCCAATGAGCACTCCTATGGCTACCGGATGCAAGTTGAGCAAAGATGATGACTCTCCTAAGATAGATCAGACAAAGTACAGATCAATGATTGGAGGATTATTGTATCTCACTCAGACTAGACTAGATATAATGTAGGTTGGTGGTCTTGTGGCGAGATTCCGGGCTGATCCCAGAGAATCTCATGTCATGGCAATCAAAAGAATTTTTAGGTACTTAAAAGGAACAATTGAGTACGGTCTATGGTATCCTAGAGATCATAATTTTTCTCTTCATGCATATACAGATGCAGATTGGACAGGAGATGTGGATGATAGGAAGAGTACAAGTGGAGGAGCATTCTTTTTGGTAAAAAGGTTGGTTTCTTGGCTAAGCAAGAAACAAGAGGCAATATCCTTGTCTACAATTGAAGCTGAATACATTGTAGCAGCAGGAAGTTGCACTCAACTTTTGTGGATGAAGAAAATGCTAAGAGATATTCAAGTAGAATATGAGGAGCCTATCACAATTTTCTGTGATAATTCAAATGCAATAAATATTTCTAAGAATCTGATATTGCATTCTAAGACCAAGCATATATCTATCAAATTTCATTTTTTGAGAGAGCAAGTGAACAAGGGTGAAGTAAGATTGGAGTATGTGCCCTCCAAGAATCAGCTTGCAGATATTTTTACTAAACCTCTTCGCAAGGACTCTTTTGAGTATCTTAGGGAGAAGTTAGGCGTCATGGCCCCTCCGGTGATGAACTAGGATGCACTGATGTGCATCAGTCTGGTGGATATCATAGTCATATCTTGTGATCTGGATAGATGATGGGGAGCTGCTACTCAGGGGGAGTAGCTGGTATGATTCTAATGTCTTAGAATTGCAAGTATGAGCCCTTTGCCATTGATGTCAAAGGGGGAGAGAAGACATGTGAAAAACAAGTGGTTGATGATCAAAGGGGGAGCAGTAAAGGAAGAGAAGACATGTGAAGATTTGTTGCTGATAGGGGGAGTTGTGACAGAAAGGAGAAGTTCTTGTCTTGATGGTTTTTCACATCATATGTTGCCATGAATGACAAAGGGGGAGATTGTTGCAAGTATGAGGATAACCAGTGTTGTCATTGATGTCAACATACTCATATTGCATTAATGAGAAGGATTGAATGAGCTGTGTGCAGAGGATATTGAGGAAATTAGTCTTAATCAGGAACGGTGAAGAACAATGATGACAAGAAGGCAAAAGTCCTCAATAGGTTAAGGATTAGAGGATGCAGTTTAGAGGGTTTGTAGATATGAGTCTTGAGATGTTCCAGTCAAGATTTTAGAGGTCCGCATGAAGATCTAAAGAAGTTATGATCGCTCAAGTAGAACCGGTTCTGGCAGGTGTTCAGTGGTGACAGAGTGTCACAGATTGGTTCGATGAGCTCTGGAATTGCATTATCTCATTTTGTAGATTGGAGAGAGTGTTGAAGAAGTTTGTGTGAAGTGACAACTAGATTTGTTCATGGTTTGGAGGTCCGAAAGCACCTTTTTCATTATGACAGTGATGACAGACTGTGTTCTTGAAGTTTCAGATGAAGAAGAGAAGAATTCCAGTAAGCTGATAAAGTATGGATGTTCTTGATGTCTCAGGAAAGGTTTTGGTGATCTTTTGATCATGTACAATTCTTATTGGTGGTCCACATTGAAGTTAGAGTTTCCATTTGAAGAATAACTGTTGATGGTGATGTTAGTCACACATAACACACAAACAAAAGTTACACATCAACCCTTGTTTATCCTAGAAGATACAATGAATTCATAGAATTCATGATCCCAAGTCCCCGATGATTAGGTCAGAATCTGCTAAGATCTCTTAGTGGTTGATGTGTGTTGCTATTTTCCATTTTGGGGTCTTACGTGAATCAGTAGGTTCTAGTTCTGCAACAATGCTTTCAAGGAAGTTACTCTACACAGCATATACCTCCAAATGATGTGCCTAAGGTGATATTTGCATGAGCTCTACCCTTATCAGTGCTTTCCTGCATGAAATTTTCAATGGTACATGCATCTAGCTCAGGAATATGCTAAGGATGATCAAGTATCTATGGGATGTCTGCATATTCCCCTATTCTGCTTAATATTTACCATGATGTGCAATTATGGAAGTGATTTCTATAAAATTAAAATAAGAGAAAGGGTTAAAGAGAGACATATTCCTAAGATTTACTTGACTGAGATCACTGACCCACATACATGTTCCCATACAGTAATGAAGAGAAGAAAACTGAAATCATACTTCACCAGGATATTCCACAAATCAGCATGATCCAATGCAAATCTTCAAAGATAGAGTTGACAACAACATGCAATGAAATGAAAGCGCTTCTAAAGAACACAGCATCCACAAGTACATATCTAGAAATCAACTTGAAGATTACTTAAGGTTTACAATCATGATGTAATCTGAAGCTTCATCTCCATACAGTATGTTCATAAAACATGCATATTTACAATGATCATGAGGAAAGAACCTTGAATGTTTCAACAATTCAGTCCCCACTAGTCTCAGCAATCTGGTCTACTACCTAAAATTTCTACCGGTCTCCCTTGTATGATTGACCTCTCTTTTCCTTAATGGGATGCCCACTTTAATAAAACCTTCCACCTCCATAGTGGGATGCCCACCTTCTCAAAAAAAATAATAAAATATTCTTCATAGTGGGATGCCCACCTTAATAAAACATTCCACCTCCATAGTGGGATGCCCACCTTAATAAAATATTCCACCTCCATACTCCACCTGCATGCCATCAGGTCAAATCTGCATATTGACCCTCCATAGGCCTTGCATGTACTTCTTGTTTGACCAAAGTTATACATCGGGCTCCAAAATAATTTCAAATTCCTCCTGCTCTACTTTCCCTCCATTTTCCATTTGAATATCAGGTTGCACTTTGAAATTCTTCACTGATCAGGATATGATGATGACATCATCAAGATGGACTGGCCTTGCTAAAGTGTGAAAGGATGACATCATCAGGTTTTGGGATGGCTCAAAATCCATCTACCTTGCTTTTCCATTGCGACTGCACATCATCATGATCATCGATGAAACCCCACCTGATCGGAGCGAGCCAACAATGTCTCACCGATCCCATCTTCTGGTCAATGCACCTGCAGTCATCATATAAAGTTAGGCACCATCATTTAAATAATCAGCAGGAGGATAAAAACTAATGCTAAATCATGCCTTGAAGGTGCAAACATAAATATCCTATCATGATACTACGAAAATCCGCCTGCACACGAGAAATTAGTCCCCTTTTGATAATTCATTCAGTTCCGCCACCTGCATGTAGATTTCTGGACATTCTCTTTACTTGGTCATGATATGATGGTGATGTCACATTGATATTGAAGGAAATCAGGTCCAAGGAACATGATCCCAAGGAAAGAGCTTTGAAGAATATCACCCTCCCAAGGAGATGACGTCATCAGGATATGTCGAGTTTTGCTTATCGGGTCACATTTTAAGATCAAGATGATATTTGGAACATGACCCCCGTGGGTAAGATGACCTTCCTTTCGAAAGATTGGGGTGACGTCAGCGGAAGGGTGGACTTGTTTATCACTGCAGTTATCATGACGTCATCATCATGTTTATCGGATAGGAGTGATGTTTGAAAAAAGTGCCTGTACAAGGCAAAAGGATGATGATGTCATCAGGAGGTGATTTCCTTTGTTCATCAAGCTTGGATGATGTCATCATCATACTGGCCATGGGGTGATATTTGAAAGATCATGATATTCAAAAGATTGATTGATCTTCAAAAACAAATTGGGTGATGCACCAAAGGTCGGGGTGATGCATCCACATCAGGGTGATATTTGGCGAGGAGGGTAATCTTTCAGAATATCGGGTGACATTTGAAACATCAAGTGATATTTGGCAAGGAGGGTGATCTTTCAGAATATCAGGTGACATTTGAAACATCAAGTGATATTTGACGAGGAGGGTGATCTTTTAGAATATCGAGTGACATTTGAAACATCGGGTGATATTTGGCAAGGAGGGTGATCTTTCAGAATATCGGGTGACATTTGAAACATCAGGTGATATTTGAAAGATGATGATCCCCTTAGACTAAAATGACCTCTTGTTGAAATATCAGGATGATGTCATCCGGATGATGACTTCGTTTAGCGCTGCGGCACTATGATGTCATTGTCATGTTATGCAGGAAAGGTCATGTCTGAAGATATACCTCCGTGAGGTAAAAAGGATGATGCTGTCATCTTCATGTGACGTTTCTTTTTTATCGGGTTCTAATGACATCATCAAGATATTGGTTCGGGGTGCTATTTCGCGATAGGAGGATATTGAGAAATATTGGGTTATATTGAGAAACATGATCCTCGCAAGATACATAAGGTTGTTGACGGGTAAAGGTCACTATCACCTAAAATTGACGTCCGGATATTTGGACCGCATGATTTATCGGGTGATAGATTAGATCAGGATGACCCTCTGTAATATGACTGATATTAAGAAATATGATCCTCCCCCTATGAATATCAGGTTTGACCAGAACTTTGACCAAGCATAACTTTCTGACTTGGCCGAATTTCAGGGTGATGTAAAAGGCAAACTTGCTTAGAATTTTACACTCTTTCACATGGCAAGCTTCCTGAGGCAAGATTCAAACCTTTGAATTTTGGGCTCATATAGGAGGATCATCATGCACTTGATATGATGATGCTTTTTACCATTACCATCCAGAGCACAAAAACAAAGGGGGCAAGCCACAGCAGGGGTCCTCATTTTGCTAAGGGGCAAAAAGGGGCATGTTGTGAACATCACAACAATAACCACGGAAATTGGTGTTCTTCTTGAGACTGGCTAACCGGATGTATTACACATCTTGCGAATGATCTTGTAGGTGTTTGCCGACTTAGATGATTGTTCCTAAGTCAATGCCTTGTATAAATAAGGGATTGTGAATTCATTTTGAAGTGTGTCTTGGTGCGAATAAGTGTGGAATAGTGAAGAGAAGTGAGAAAGGTAGAGCAGGAGTTTTGGGCTTAAATGGAACTGATCCAGGCATGGTAAAGATGTCAATCTCCAGTTCAAGTTTGTAATACTTGTTACTTTGTAGACATTGTGTCTCTTGTAGGCAGTGTGCCTCTTGTGAGTAGTGTGCTCGGGCAGTGAGCCCTGATTGGCATGTGCCATCTATTTTTCTTATTCTTCTAACAGAGAATAATCCTTGGGTTAATCACCCCATGGTTTTTCCCTTGACCGGGTTTTCCATGTCAAAATCTTGGTGTCTCATGTGTTGATGTGTATCTACTTTGGTGTTTATGTTTTATGCTTTCATGAGTGATTAATTGATATGCTATTAAATAACAAAGAGGATTTAAGTGTTTGAACTAGAAGCAAGTTTTATACAACTGATTCACCCCCCCACCTCTTAGTTGTGTGCCCTAGATCTAATAGTAAGAACTATTGTCTATACTCTTAATCAAGTACAAATCAGAAACAATACTAGTAAGACTCCTTATGAACTTTGGTTTGGTATCACTCCTACTATGAAGTATTTTAGAGTCTTTGGTAGTAAATGTTATATCAAAACAGATGAAGACCTTGGCAAATTTGTGTTGCAAGTATGGGCCTAACTGGTGTTGTCATTGATGTCAACATACTCATGTTGCATTAATTAGAAGGATTAGATGAACTGTGTGCTGAGGGTATTGCGAAAATAAGTCTCAATTAGGAACAGTGAAGAGTAGTGATAACAAGAAGGTAAAAGTCCTCATAGGTTGAGGATCAGAGGATGCGGTTTAAAGGGTTTGTAGATATAAGTCTTGAGATGCTCTAGTCAAGATTTCAGAGGTCCGCATGAAGATCTAAAGAAGTTATGGTTGCTCAAGTAGAATTGGTTCTGGCAGGTGTTCAGAGGTGACAGAGTGCCACAGATAGGTCTGGTGAGATCTGGTTTCTCATTATCCTGTTCTTTGGATCTGAGGGAGTGTTGAGGATGTCCTTGTGAAGTATCAACTAGATTAGTTCATGGGTTGAAGGTCTGGAAGAGCCTATTCATTTGTGACAGTGATGACAGACTATGTTCTTGTAGCTCCAGATGAAGGAGAGAAGAATTCCAGTAGGATGATGAAGTGCAGATGTTTTTGGTGATTCAGGGAAGGTTATGATTATCATTGGATCATGTCCAGTTAATGTTGGTGGTCCACATTGAAGTTAGAGTTTGCATTTGAAGAATAACCATAGGTATTGGTGTTCTTCTTGAGACTGGTCAACCGGATGTATTACATGTCTTCCGGATGTTCTTGTAGGTGTTTGCCGACTTAGATGATTGTTTCTAAGTCGATGCCTTGTATAAATAAGGGATTGTGAATTCATTTTGAAGTGTCTTGCAGTGATAAGTATGTGGTAGAGAAGAGAAGTGTGAAAGGCAGAGCAGAAGTATTGGGCTTAAATGGAACTGATTCAAGCATGCTGAAGATGCTATTCTCTAGTTCATAACGGTGATACTTACTCCTTTGTAGACAGTGTGTCTCTTATAGGTAGTGAGCCTCTTGTGAGCAGTGTGCTCGGGCAGTGAGCCCTAATTGGCATGTGCCATTTTGTTCTTTCTATTCCTCTAACAGAGAATACATTCTTGGGTTAATCACCCCGTGGTTTTTCCCTTAACTGGGTTTTCCATGTCAAAATCTTGGTGTCATATGTGTTGATATGTTTCTGCTTCTGATTTAAATGCATTATGGTTCATGATTAATATTATGCTAATCACTAAAGAAGATTCAAGTGTTTTAAAAGGGAAAGTTTCACACAACTGATTCACCCCCCTCTCAATTGTATGCCCTAAGTCTAACAATTGGTATCAGAGCTAAGTTCCTCTAAAAGGAGCTTAACTGCTTGAGGAGATCCAGGATGTCATCATATAAGAAGGATAGTCTGAAGTTTGATGGAACCAACTTTTCTCTTTGGAAAGGTCGCATGAAATGTCACTTGTAGTGTATGGGAAAGGCGTACTGGTCCATGGTCACAAAAGCGTATGCACCTTCACAGGGTGGTCCAGCAACCCTAAATGAAATCACAGATGCTGAAAATAATCTGCGGACCAAAGAGGCTCTTTTAAGCGCATTAACTGACTCAAAGCTCTCAAATGTTATTGACCTACCAACTGCCTATGAGATCTGGATTAATCTAGAACTTCTGTATGAAGGAGATGAGTATGTTAAATGTGCAAGGTTACAGAGTCTAAAAGGGAAATTTGAAAAACTGAAGATGAGAGATGATGAAAATATTACCACTCTTATGCCAAGAGTGAATGAGCTGGTTTGTGGAATTAGAAATTATGGTGGAGTCTTGGATGAAAATGAGATTGTTAGTAAGATTCTCAGCTCCCTTCCTACCTCTTACAAAATCAAGGTTGCTTCCATTGATGAATTCAGAGCCCATACAACTATCACAAGAGACCAATTGGTTGGCAAACTAGCTACTTTTGAAATGACCAAATTTGGAGATGAACCCCCTAAAACTGAATCTGTATTCAAAGCTAGTGCCTCTGTGAAAGGTAAACAAGGATTTGATTTGGGAGAGAACTCATCAAGGAATTTGTCATGGTATGGAAAAGCAAGAAAAGACCTGGAAGAAGAAGAATTAGAAACTGCTCAACTTGAAGCCCTCATTGCAAAGAGACTGCCAAGAGGATCCGGTAAGTATGAAGGAAAATTGCCTTTTAAGTGTTTTAGCTGCAATAAGATTGGTCATTTTACCTCAAAATGTCCAGAAATATTTTTAAAGCCAAATCCTAACAGATCAAGGTTCCAAAAGAATTGTTACTATGTTCATGAAGAAGATGATAATGAAGGAGTAACAAATGATGAATCAGAGACAGGAAACAAATCCAGAAGTGAATGGGTGTTTATTGCCATCAAGGAAGAAAAACCAATATCCTCTGTAGCTATCAATCATAAAGTTGTAGAAAGAGATCTGGCTGCCCAAGTTGAAGAAAAGAATGATTGGGTCATTGACAATGGTTGCTCTCACCACATGATAGGTGACAAGAATAAGTTCATAGATTTGGAAAGGTATGAACGAGGAATGGTGAAGTTTGGTGATAATTCTGCTAGTAGAATCAGAGGAAGAGGAACTATTTCTTTTAATGGAAGAAACAAAACTGGTAATGTACTGTATGTTGAAGGTTTGAAGCACAATCTTCTCAGTGTTGGATAGTTGGTGGACAAAGGCTATGATCTCTGATTCAAGGATGGAAATGCAAAATCTTTGAAAGATCCAGAATAGAGATTGCATCCGGTACTCAAACTAAAGGTAATATCTTCCACTTGGTTGGTACTGGTAAAAGCTGCTTGTTTGTTCAAGTTGATCAGAGTTGGTTATGGCATAGAAGGATGTGTCATGTGAATTTTGATAATATCATTAAAATAAGCAATACTCAAGCTATAAGAGATCTTCCAAAATTGGTGAAACCTACTATCAGCTTGTGCAAGGAATGTCAGTTGGTTAAGATGGGCAGAGTCACATTCAAAAGCAAGGAATTGTCTTCTACCGGACTATTGGACTTAGTGCACACTAATCTTTGTGGTCCGGCAAGAACTAGAAGTATTCAAGGTGATAGATACTTCATGCTGCTGATAGATGACTATTCCCAGATGATGTGGGTAACCTTTCTAAAGGAGAAATCAGAAGCTCTTGAGAAATTCAAAATATTCAAGGCTATGGTAGAGAATGAAATAGGAATAAAACTAAAATGTCTAAGGTCTGATAGAGGTGGAGAATTCACATCCAGTGAGTTCATAGAATTCTGTGAGAAACATGGAATTAAGAGATAGTTGTCTGCTCCGAGGGCTCCACAGCAGAATGGAGTAGTGGAGAGAAAGAATTGGACCATCCAGGAAGCATCTAGGACTATGATGATGGAAGTAAATGTTCCTGAGATCTATTGGAGAGAAGCTGTCAGCACTGCAGTCTATACTCTTAATCGAGTTCAAATCAGAAGCAATACTGGTAAGACCCCTTATGAACTCTGGTTTGGCATTACTCCTACTGTAAGATATTTCAGAGTCTTCGGTAGCAAATGTTACATCAAAAGAGATGAAGATTTGGGCAAGTTTGATGCTAGAAGTGATGAAGGAATATTCTTGGGTTACTCTACTCAAAGCAAAGCATACCAGTGTTATAACAAGAGACTAAGAAAGATGATAGAAAGTACAAATGTGAAGGTTGATGGGGGAATAGAGAAACCCTCGAGGTTTTATGAGTATGATGAAGATGATCAGAATGGTGTTCTAGTTCAAGGATCTCAATCCTCTCCTGAAAGTCAGATTTAGATTGATCCAGTAAATCAGGAAGAAGAGATAGGTCTGAATGAGCCTAATCAAGAAGCAGAAGTGCAAGAAACTCCCAAAGTTCCAAGGTATGTAAGACTGAACCACTCTGAAGATTAGATCATAGGTGACAAAAGCAAAGGTGTGCAAACTAGAAGGAAAATTGCTCAAAATTTAGATGAATATTGTCTGATTTCAAAGATTGAACCTAAGACAATAAATGAAGCCTGCAATGATGAAAATTAGACCAAAGCAATGGAGGAAGTGTTGATGCAAATTGAGAAAAATCACACTTGGGATCTTGTTCCTAGACCTAGAAACAAGAATGTGATTGGAACCAAATGGGTCTTCCGGAACAAACTAAATGAAGTTGGTGAAGTAATCAGAAATAAAGCCAGATTAGTCTGTAAAGGCTACTCTCAAATAGAAGGGATTTATTTTGAAGAAACCTTTGCTCTGGTGGCAAGAATTGAAGCAGTCAGACTATTTCTTGCATTTGCTGCCTTCAAGGATTTCAAAGTGTATCAGATGGATGTCAAATCTACTTTTCTGAATGGTGACTTAGAAGAAGTGTACATTGAACAACTGGATGGATTTCAGTTATTTGAGCATGGTGATATGGTCTGCAAATTAAAGAAGGCACTGTATGGTCTAAAGTAAGCACCAAGAGCATGGAATGAAAGGCTGGACAAACATCTTTTGAAGATTGGTTTCAACAAAGGTACTGCTGATAGTAACCTATATTTCAAAATTGATCATGAAAACATCTTGATTGTTGAAGTATTTGTTGATGATATCATCTTTGGAGGAAGAGACAGTATGTGTAAAACCTTTGCAAATCAAATGAAAAGTGAGTTTGAAATGTCATTGCTCGATGAAATGAATTTTTTCTTGGGTCTGCAAATTACTCAGTCAAAGGAAGGAACCTTTATCTCTTAGACCAAATATGTGAAAGAATTGTTGAGGAAATTTGGAATGGAAGATTCAAAGCCAATGAACACTCCTATGGAAACTGGATGTAAGCTGAGCAAAGATGATGACTCTCCTAAGACAGATCACACAAAGTATAGTTCAATGATTAGAGGATTATTGTATCTCACTCAAACTGGACCAGATATAATGCAGGCTGTTGTTCTTGTGGTGAGATTCCAGGATGATCCCAGAGAATCTCATGTCATGGCAATCAAAAGAATTTTTAGGTACTTAAAAGGAACAGTTGAGTATGGTCTGTGGTATCCTAGAGATCATAATTTTTCTCTTCATGCATATACAGATGCAGATTGGGCAGGAGATGTGGATGATAGGAAGAGTACAAGTGGAGGAGCATTCTTTTTGGGAAAAAGGTTGGTTTCTTGGCTAAGTAGGAAACAAGAGGCAATATCCCTGTCTACAACTGAAGCAGAATACATTACAGTAGCAAGTAGTTGCACTCAACTTTTGTGGATGAAGCAGATGCTAAGAGATATTCAAGTAGAATATGAGGAGCCTATCACAATTTTCTATGATAATTCAAGTGCAATAAATATTTCTAAGAATCCGGTGTTGCATTCTAAGACTAAGTATATATCTATCAAGTTTCACTTTCTAAGAGAGAAAGTGAACAAGGTTGAAGTCAGATTGGAGTATGTGCCCTCCAAGGATCAGCTTGCAGATATTTTTACTAAACCTCTTCCCAAGGACTCTTTTGATTATCTCAGGGAGAAGTTAGGGGTTATTGCCCCTCCGGTGATGAACTAGGATGCACTGATGTGCATCAATCCGGTGGATATCACAGTCATATCTTGTGATCCAAATTGATGATAAGGGAGCTATTACTCAGAGGGAGCAGCTGGTATGATATGAAGTAGTGAAGTTACAAGTATGATCCCTTTGCCATTGATGTCAAAGGGGGAGAGAAGACATGTGAAAAACAAGTGGTTGGTGATCAAAGGGGGAGAAATAAAGGAAGAGAAGACATGTGAATAGTTGTTGCTGTTAGGGGGAGTTGTAACAACAAGGGGACGTTCTTGTCTTGATGGCTTTTCACATCATATGTTGCCATCAATGACAAAGGGGGAGATTGTTGCAAGTATGGGCCTAACCAGTGTTGTCATTGATGTCAACATACGCATGTTGCATTAATGAGAAGGATTAGATGAACTGTGTGCTGAGGATATTGAGAAAATAAGTCTCACTCAGGAACAGTGAAGAACATTGATGACAAGAAGGTAAAAGTCCTCATAGGTTGAGGATCAGAGGATGCAATTTAAAGGGTTTATAGATATAAGTCTTGAGATGCTCCAGTCAATATTTCAGAGGTCCGCATGACGATCTGAAAAAGTTATGGTCGCTCAAGTAGAATCAGTTCTGACAGGTGTTTAGAGGTGACAGTGTGCCACAGATAGGTCCGGTGAGATTCGGTATCTCATTATCCCGATCTGCGGATCTGAGGGAGTGTTGAGGACGTCCCTGTGAAGTATCAACTAGATTAGTTCATGGGTTGAAGGTCCGGAAGAGCCTGTTCATTTGTGACATTGATGACAAACTGTGTTCTTGTAGCTCTAGATGAAGGAGAGAAGAATTCTAGTAGGATGATGAAGTGCGGATGTTTTTGGTGATTCAAGGAAGGTTATGATGATCGTTGGATCATTTCCAGTTAATGTTGGTGGTCCGCATTGAAGTTAGAGTTTGCATTTGAAGAATAATCACAGATATTGGTGTTCTTCTTGAGACTGGCCGACCGGATGTATTACACGTCTTGCAGATGTTCTTGTAGGTGTTTGCTGACTTAGATGATTGTTCCTAAGTCGATGCCTTGTATAAATAAGGGATTGTGAATTCATTTTGAAGTGTGTCTTGCGGTGATGAGTGTGTGGTAGCGAAGAGAAGTGCGAAAGGTAGAGCAGAAGTATTGGGCTTAAATGGAACTGATTCAAGCATGCTGAAGATGCTATTCTCCAGTTCATAAAGGTGATACTTACTCCTTTGTAGACAGTGTGTCTCTTGCAAGTAGTTAGCCTCCTTTGAGCAGTGTGCTCGAGTAGTGAGCCCTAATTGGCATGTGTCATTTTGTTCTTTCTATTCTTCTAATAGAGAATACATTCTTGGGTTAATCACCCTGTGGTTTTTCCCTTAACTGGGTTTTCCATGTCAAAATCTTGGTGTCATATGTGTTGATATGTTTCTGCATCTGATTTAAATGCATTATGGTTCATGATTAATATTATGCTAATCACTAAAGAAGATTCAAGTGTTTAAAAGGGGAAAGTTTCACACAACTGATTCACCCCCCCTCTTAGTTGTATGCCCTAAGTCTAACAATTTGATGCTAGAAGTGATGAAGGAATATTCTTGGGTTATTCTACTCAAATCAAAGCATACTAATGTTACAACAAGAGATTGAGAAAGATTGTAGAGAGCACAAATGTGAAGGTTGATGAAGGCATGGAAAATCTCTCGAGGTATTATGAATATGAAGTAGATGATCAGGATAATGTCTAAAATCAAGGAGAGCCAGTCCCCACTCTAGTTTAGATTCAGACTGATCCAGAGAATCCGGATATATAAGAGGAAGAGACATGCTTGGAAGAAACTATCCAAGAATCAGATGTACAAGAGAATCCCAAGACTCCTAGGTATGTAAGACTGAATCATTCTAAAGATCAGATCATAGGAGATAGAAGCAAAGGTGTTCAAAAAAGAAGAAAAATTGCTTAAGATTCAATAAAGTATTGTTTGATTTCAAAGATTGAACTAAAAATAGTAAGTGAAGCATGCAATGATGAAAGTTGGGCTAAAGCAATGGAGGAAGAACTGATGTAGATTGAAAAGAATCACACTTGGGATCTTATTCCCAGACCTAAGGACAAAAATGTGATTGGAACTAAGTGGATCTTCCAGAATAAACTGAATGAAGATGGTGAAGTTGTCAAAAACAAAGCCAAATTGGTCTGTAAAGGTTATTCTCAAGTAGAAGGCATTGACTTTGAAGAAACCTTTGCTCTGGTGGCAAGAATTAAGGTAGTTAGATTATTTCTTGCCTTTGTTGCCTTCAAGGATTTCAACGTATATCAGATGGATGTCATGTTTGCTTTCCTGAATGGTGATTTGGAAGAAAAGGTATACATTGAGCAATCAGATGGATTCCAATTGTCTGATCATGGTGATTTGGTCTGCAAGTTGAAGAAATCTTTGTATGAACTCAAACAAGCCCCAAGATCCTGTATGAAAGATTGGTTACACATCTTTTGAGGATTGGTTTCAACAAAGGTACTGCTGACAGTAACTTGTACTTCAAAATTGACCATGAAAATATCTTAAATGTAGAAGTATTTGTTGATGATATCATTTTTGCAGGAAAAGATAGTATGTGCAAGACTTTTGCAAATCAAATGAAAAGTGAATTTGAGATGTCTATGTTTGGGGAAATGAATTTCTTCTTGGTTCTGTAAATTACCCAAACAAAGAAAGGAATCTTCATATCACAGACCAAATATGTGAAAGAATTGTTAAAGAAATTTGGAATGGAAGACTCAAAGCCAATGAATACTCCCATGGCAACTGGGTGTAAACTGAGCAAAGATGACGAATCTCCTAAGGATGATCAGAAAAGGTATAGGTCAATGATTGGAGGACTTCTCTATCTCACTCAAACTAGACCTGATATTATGAATGATGTTGGTCTTGTTGCTAGATTTCAAGTTGATCCTAGAGAGTCTCATGTCATGGCAATCAAGAGAATTCTTAGATATCAGAAGGGAAAAGTTGAGTATGGTTTATGGTATCCTAGGGATCATGATTTCTTTCTTCATGCATATACAAATGCTGATTGGGTAGGAGATGTGGATGACTGGAAGAGTACCAATGGTGATGCATTCTTTTTGGGGAAAAGATTGGTTTCTTGGTTGAGCAAAAAATAAGAGGCAACATCTCTATCCACTGCAGAAGTAGAGTATATTGCAGCAGCAGGTAGTTGCACTCAAGTATTATGGATGAAGCAAATACTAAGAGATATCAGAGTGGAGTATGAAGAACCTATCACAATCTTCTATGACAATTCAAGTGCAATAAATATATCAAAAAATCCAGTGTTGTATTCAAAGACAAAATATATATCCATCAAGTTTCACTTTTTGAGAGAGTAGGTGAACAAGAATGAAGTCAGATTGGAGTTTGTGCCCTCAAAGGATCAGATTGTAGACATCTTTACTAAACCTCTACCTATGGACTCTTTTGAGTATCTCAGGGAGAAGTTAGGGGTTATTACCCCTCCGGTTCTAAATTAAGGTGTACTGATGTGCATCAGTCTAGTGGATCTCACAGTCATATCTTGTGGTCCAGATTAATGATAGGAAGCTACTACTTAGGGGGACCAGTCTGTATGATTCTGAAATATTAGTATGTGCCCTTTGCCATTGATGTCAAAGGGGGAGAAAAGACATGTGAAAAACAAAAGTGGTTTATGATCAAAGGGGGAGTAGTAAAAGGAAGAGAAGACATGTGAATGGCTACTATTGATAGGGGGAGCTATGTCAGTCAGTAAGGAGAATTTCATGTCTTGATGGTTAAAACAGTTTTTCACATCATATGTTGCCATCAATGACAAAGGGGGAGATTGTTGCAGGTATAGGCTTAACCGGTGTTGTCATTGATGTCAACATACTCATGTTGCATTGATGTCAAAGATTGGATGAGTTGTGTACTGAGGATATTGAGAAAATTAGCCCCATCAGAAACAAGGAAGAATAGTGAAGACATGGAAGTTCTATGAAGTGAAGATCCCATCCTGATGAAGATCAGAGTACATGCATTAAAGGGTTTTTAGATATGTGTCTGAAGATCCTCCAAACAAGTTCTGAGAGGTCTGCATGAATATTTGGAGAAGTTATGGCCATATGAGTAAAACTGGTTCTAGCAACTATTCAGAGGTGATAGAGTGACACAAATAGGTCTGATAAGATCCAGAAATACAATATCATGTTGTGCAGATTTGATGGCATGTTTGGGAAGCTAATGTTCATAAAAAATTCAATTGGTTCATGGTTTGGAGGTCATCAAGCAAACCTTCTATTATGATAGTGATGATTGACTGTGTTCTTGAGGTTCCAGGTGAAGATGTGATTGATTACAGTAAGTAGAAGTTGCGCGGATGTTCTTTGTGATTCAAGCAAGCTTGTGGTGGTCTCTAGATTGTGTCAAGTTCGTGTTGGCAGTCCACATTGATGATTGAGCTCGCGAATAAAGATATACTTTTGGACAATTGGTGTTCTTCCCAGTTTTGTCTGACCAGATGATTTTCACATGTTGCAGATGATCTTGAAGATGTTTTGTGAAGCATGGCATGTTCCTCAAAGATGATTGAAGTCTTAGCTGTGTGTGGCCGACATTGTAGTGATGCGCATGACAAGTCAAGTTGTATTTTTGTAATTGCTCTATAAATAAAATAAGTATATGTTGTTCTGACTTTGATGATCATTCCAAAGTCGATGTCATGTATAAATAAGAGTTGTGAAGACATTCAAATGTATCTCTATGGTCATGATGAGAAAGTGGTAGTAAAGAGAAGTGAGAAGCAGAACAAAGGTACTGAGCTTAAATGGAACTGACTCAAGCATTGTGAAGATGCTAATCTCTAGTTCAAGTATGTAATACTTATTCTTCTGTAGACAGTGTGTCTCTTGTAGGCAGTGGACCTCTTGTGAGCAATGTGCTCAGGCTGTAAGCCCAAATTGGCAAGTGCCATTTTATTTATCTTTATTCTTCTAACAGAGAATACAATCTTAGGTTAATCATCCTATGGTTTTTCCCTTAATGAATTTGTTTTTTCTCTTGAATGATTGCATTATGCTTCCATGATTAATATGTGATATGCTATTGACATATAAGAAGGATTAAAATAAATAAAGAATTGAGATTTTGGTAACAACTGATTCACCGCCCCCCTCTCAGTTGTCTATCCTAAATCCAACACTGGCTTGGTTCTATTCTAATATACCAAATGTTCCCACAGTTCATCCGAGCTATGTGCATGCTGCACGCAATGTAGTCAAGAAAAATATTGTCCGATGACTGACAGTAGAAAACATGCCACTTAGTGATGATGAGAGTCCTAAGGATACAGAACTAGTTTCAAACAGATGATTTCAGTTGTACCCAAGCATATCAAGCCTAGTGGCACACAACACGGCCTGCTCCTATCTTTCCACCTGGTCACCCTACAGGTGATGCCCGTCCTTGGGCCAGTCACGCTAGTGATACAAGGGTAGAAGATGATGTTAATAATTTTGTAGGATACTATGATCTTGATGAGGATGCGGAGGATGACAAGGATGAGTCAGAGGAGGTCCCACCATAGTACGTCTTCAGAGTGAGACCACTAAAGGGCTAGCAGGAGGCAGACACTGATGAGGAGACTGAGTCAAGACCGCGGTCTAGGGATCGTGGTCCTATACATGCAGGGGATGCAAGATCTAGTCAGATAGAGTGGGGGGAGTGTGTTCCCCCAGTTATAGATCAGATTGTAGAGCTCATCACACCTTCAGCGATCTAAGATCCATCCTAGTGAGATGGAGATCTAGGTTAAGTTTGATTTATTATTTTGATTCTTTGTATAGTTTATTATTTATGAGATTTGTATGGGATTCTAATATCTATCTTATCCTCTATTTTGTAGTTGGGATAGATGCTTGGCGAGACTTTTTGGGTCACATCATAGTAGACATAGTACCTACAGATGTTTCAGAGTGTTGAGTGTGGGCAGGTTGTTCACCACAGTCATCCACTGGGTGACATGCAGAGATGTTTATGCCATTCATCTAGTACAGGACCGCTACAGAGGCTATGCTAGAGTAGTCTGCATGAGAGAAAGAGGAGTTTTGACAGAGAGCTGAGCGCACCGAAGCTAAGCTTAGGGTGTAGTGAGAGAAGATAGTAGCAATGCCTACATCAAAGGTAGAACCAACTATTAGTGAGTTCTTACTGCATGAGGTTCGTCAGGCAAGAGCTGATAGAGACAGGGTTCAGTCTGAGAGAGACCAGTACCAAAGGATGTACTAGGAGGCACATAAGCAGATGATAGAGATGAGAGGTGAGATCAGGGGGTTACGATCGTGAAGCATCTCTAGGAGTCATTCATGATCTATAGCCACACATGGTTAGGCTTCTGTCACTCGCACACCATGAGGGCCTAAGGGTACTGGCGATCGAGGCTCAACTATGTGTTGTATAGATTTTAGGCACTGTAACATCCCATTTTGTCCTGAGGGATAGTCAACTCAGATGTATATCTAAGACTAAGGATATATATGATGTTTATTTCTTTTCATCTATGTGTAATGGTTTTTGATCTATCACATGTGATTTTCATAAAAATGCAACTAGTGATGATATTTAAATGCTATAATTAATGCTATTGTGATATACTAACAATTCTTAAAAGAACATGTAGTAATAAGCACAATGATCAAACATTTTACACATAATCCAAATTTTGAGGTTATATTCAGTTAAGACCAAAGTGATCTAAGAAAATAATACTTAAACAGGATACAACTATGATCAACTGAACAAAGATGAAATGCTAAATGAACACAAAACAATATTTTTTTTTTCAAAATTGAAGCTAATCTATATAATAAATTGGCTTAGGAACATTTAACATTAGATATTTTAAGCATAAAATCTTTTGAGGTGTGTTGCATTAATGGGTTCTTTAAGTGGCGTACCTTGCTCATTAGCTAATTTATACGCTCTGGATCCAAAGGTTTCAATAATTATATGCGATCCAAGCCAATTAGGGCTGAACTTGCCTTTTTCACTAGGTGGTGCATTTATATTGTGTTGATTTTCATAAAGAACCAGATCCCCAATGTTGAATGAATGTTGTATGACTTGCGCATTATAGGATCATTGTACACCTTTTTGATAAGCCTTGAGGTGCTCAAGAGCATTAATTCATCTTTCATCAAGCATCCCAAGTTCTTGTAATCTTTTCTCACATTACATGTCATCATCCATGATGTCTCTTAGGGAAATTCTTAGGGAAGGAATTTCTAACTCCAAGGGCATTATCGCGTCTGCGCCATAGACGAGACTATATGGTGTATTACTAGTAGGCATTCGAATGCTTGTTCTATAAGGCCACAATGCGTATGTTAATTGAGTATGCCAATCTTTTTGATTTTTATTAATAGTTTTTCATAAAATCTATCTAATGACTTTGTTTGAAGCTTTTGCTTGACCGTTTGATTGAGGATAATAAGGCGTAGAGAAGTGATGTTGTATATGATATTTTTTGAGGAACTTTTTAACATCCTTGTTCTTAAATGGCATACCATAGTATAAAATGAGGGAGGAAGGTATTGCAAATCAAGAAACAATGTTATCTTGTATAAGTCAACATATTACATCAACAGTCGTAGATCGCAAGGGGACTGCTTCGACCCACTTTGTAAAATAATTAATGGTAGTAATGATAAATGTATGCCCTTGAGAGGAGGGTGGGGAAATTTAACCAATTAGATCCAAGCCCCAAATAGAGAATGACCATGGTGACACCTAGGTATGAAGCTCTTGAGCAGGAGCATGGATTAGGTGTTTGTGTTGTTGACATTACAGGCATCTCTTGACGTAAGCAAAGGAATCTTGTTCCATATGCTGCCAATAGTAGCCCATTCGTAACAATTTTTGTACCAATGACTTTCCTCCAAAATGCCCTCCACAGGCACTAGAGTGAGCTTCTTCTAAACCTATCGGAATCTCTGAATTACTTAGATATCAGAGTAAAACACCATTGTAACTTTGTCGATATAAGACATTTGATAGTATAATGTATCACATTTCTAGTTTGCATAAACTAATTCAGGCATTCTTAGATGTTGAATTAGGAATAGTTCCATCATGCAAATAGTTGAATATATAGAACCATTCATCAGTGTATGTATTACCATAGAGTTCCATATTCGCAACTATAGGATATTCAATTGTTGGTGTTTTAAGATTATGAACAATGAAAGTAAATTCTTTAGGAGAATCATCAAGGGATATAAGGGAAGTTGCGCTTGCCATTGCATTTGCATGTCAATTATCTTTCTTGGGAATAGTTCTAATTGAATATGATGTGAATTGTTTTAAGAGAGATAATGCCAACTCACGGTACTGAGATAGCTTATCATGCTTAGTTTGATATGATCTAGTTATTTGTTTGACAATTAACTGAGAATCACCATATATTGTAATGTGTTTGATATTAAGAGCCAATGTGGCATGAAGTCCTGTAATAAAAGCTTTGTATTCAACTATATTGTTTATACATAAGAAGTCTAAGTTTTAAGATAGAGGAATCAGCTTACCTATGGGAGGTATCAATATAACACTAGTCTCGGAGCCAGTTTGACATTTTGATCTGTCAAAGTACAATTCCCATTTTTCATCTTTAGAGATTGTTAAAATTTGGTCATCAGGGAATACATCCTGATGTTGTGTAGAAAAGGGTGAAGGAGCTTTAGCTAACTAATTGGCTAACACTTGCCCTTTAATTTATTTTTGGAAAATGAACTTAAGATCAAATTCTGTTAGTAACATAACCCATTTAACGAGATGACCCAATAAATCTATTTTTGCAAAGAGATGTTTCAGAGGGTCAAATTTTACCATCACATGCACTTCAACATTTAAGAGATAGTGTCTAAGCTTTTGAGTCACAAACACTAAAGCTAAGCAATGCTTCTCTATAAAAGTGTATCGCACTTCATAATTGAGCAAAGTTTGACTGATGTAGTAGACAACGCATTCCTTGCCTTCAACATTATGTTGTGCTAACAAAGCTGCTAGGGCATTGTTAGATGTTAAGATGTATAACAGGAAAGGTTTATTAGAGACAGCGGGTTGTATAATAGGTGGATTAGCTAGATAATCCTTTAAGTCCTTGAAAGCTTTTTGACATTTAGAATTCCATTGAAAATTAGAATCCTTCTTCAACAGTTGTGTAAAAGGGCAATTTCTATCCACGAGTTGTGAAACAAATCGACGGATGGCCTATATCTTTCCCTGCAAATTGTGAAGTTGAGATATTTTCTTAGGTATTGGCATATTAACAATTACATCTATCTTTTTCATATCTACTTCAATACCACAATTTGAGACAATAAATCCTAATAGCTTTCCACTGTCCACACCAAAAACACACTTACAGGGATTCAATCACATATTATGTTTCCTTATGCATTCAAATATTTGTCAAAGATTTGTAGCATGATCCTTACAATGGATAGACTTCACCAAGATGTCATCAACGTAGTCTTCTAAAATATTGTGCATATAATCATGAAATATAAGAGTCGTTGCATGTTGATAAGTAGCTCTCACATTCTTAAGTCCAAATGACATGACTACCCAACAAAATGTACCCCAAGAGGTTATAAAAGCTATTTTATATTGGTCTTGAGGATTTATTAGAATTTGATTATAACCTAAAAAACCATTCATAAAAGAGAGCAATTCATGGCTAGCTATGGAATCAACAATCATATCAATATTAGGGAGTGGAAAATCATCTTTCAAAGATGCCAAATTCAAATCTCAGAAATCTATACACATTCTTATACGACCATCGGGTTTAGCGACATAAACAATATTCAAAATCCAAGGTGAATAATCAATAGGTCAGATGAAACTAGCTTGTAGAAGCTTTTCTATTTCAGTTTTAACAAGCAATGCAATCTTACGATTCATCTTACGAATCTTTTGTTTAAATGGCTTAACATCTAGTTTCAACATGATATTATGTGTTACAATCTGAGGATCAATGCCAGGAATGTCAGAATACTTCCAAGCAAATAATTCTTAGAATTCATTCAATAACTTAATCATCTCTTCTTTTTTTTCCACATTTAAGCAATCACCAATAGGGAGAACTTGTTCAGTGTTATCCTTATCTATAACAACATCAATAGTCTTTCCATTAAGGAGAGTACTATGGTCTAATGGATTATATGATTGTAATTGTTCTTTAAATTCTCCATTGGGATTTGCAGTAGTATTTATTGTGCTAGTAGATTTTCCAAAGTATGCATTGTTGTTTAAATAATAAGGCAGGCCGCATTTATGATGATAATGAGGAATGTTGTCATAAGTGCCCAAGAATTCCATTATCGGTTCATCTGTTGAGAATACATCCAACGAAAGTGGTCCTAGAGGACAATTAGTGTCAATCATCTTAGGAAATATCAAGCTAAGTGTTGATATTGTATGCACATTAAGAGTAGGGCATTTATGTGCTTTGGATTCATTAAGAGGATTGTATCCAATACCACTAGAGCAATGTCTCAAAGCAGATTCTATAGGGACTTTGATTCCTTGTTGATTTATACCACAACCTTTACCTACATAATCACAATCTTTATAAAGGATTCAGAATCATTGACCATAAAGAGAAACCATTTCCTTAGAGGAAGGTGGAGCTTCATAAGTGTCATAATCAGTAGTGTAAGTAAGGGTATTATCCTTATTTGTCACCAAAGAAGCTTTATATTTATCAATTGAAGTGTACGATGTGATTGATGCAATATTTGATGCTTCGGGGATGGGGTTTTTGGGTTTATATTCTCCTGTAGAGGAAGATGTAAAATCTAGTGAACCCCAATTGTCACCAATAAATGCATTCAATTGTTTAAATTCTTGTGTAGCATTTTTAGAAGCAAGAGGAATTGATAAATCCATTTTCAAATTGTTTAGAGTCTTAGGACAAACAACATGCTTATGAACTTCCATTTGTAAGCAACTATCAAGTTCAGGATTAGCATGAATAGTGTGTAACTTATCTTTGAATATAAACTTGAATAAACGATGTAGAGTAGAAGGAACTGCTCCTAATGCATGTATCCAAGGTCTACCAAGAATCATGTTATAAGATAGAGAGCAAAGCATGACATGAATTAGGGTAGGCACCATCACAGGTCCAACTTGTATAGGTAAAGTTATAGTGCCCATGGATTGTCATCCAACATTGTCAAAACTATGGATACTTAAAGATTCTAGTTTGATTGCAAATGTATCAACCTTAACCTTATGTAATAAGTCAATGCCATAGACATTAAGGGTTGATCCATTATCGATCATAACTATCTTAACCAATGTTTTGTTTATTGTAATAAAGATAATCAAAGGATCATACTGATTTTGAACTTTGAGAGATGGCAATTCGTGTTGTTGAAACAAAATATCTATTTTTGTGGCATGCATACAATGTAATAAAGTAGCAACATCATTTGGTTTAACAATAGGTGGAACAATCACCTTTTGTAAAGCTTCTTGTAGCATTCCATGGTAGGTAGGTGAGGTTTGTATAAGTTCCCAAAGAGATATCTTTGTAGGAGTAGCGCGAAGTTGCTCTACAAGATCATAGTCTTTACCACCTTTATATGTTAAATGAGGTGCTTGAGGAAACATATGTTGAGAAGCCAGTAAAGAAATCCAAATACTTGATTGTTATGTACTTTGTTTATTATTCTGAGTGTTGTATGCATGAGCAACCACATTATGATTAGTTTGTTGTAAGTTTTGTTGCACTATTTATTTAGCATAATCATAAATGTGATCAGGAGGTTGAAAAGAAGATGGACAACCTTTAATAGTAAGCACATGTTTAGAAGATGGTTGCACCACATTTGAACATAAAGTGACCATAATTTTTGGTTTTTCAAGCTCTTCTTTAGATTTGGGAACATAAATCATAGTTACAAATCTTTGAAATAATGATGGCTTTGAGGCTATAGTGGAATGTTCAATCAAGATAAAGTCCTCAAGGGCTTCATCTAACATATCAAAGTCATCACGACTAAATGGCTCATCATAAGCATGAAAATCTTACAAAAAATAATCGGACATTCTAACGTACTCTTTTTAATCCAAGATTCAAATGCACAATGATGGCCTATGAAAATGAAATACCATGCAAAATAATGAATAACAATTTTTTCCAACTCTTTTAGTGAAAAGATAAAGAATATGATTCGCAATTCAATGCATGCAATTTCACCAAAGAGATTTTTCAATCTAAATATGCTCTAGGACAACAAACTATTTCTGATCTGAAGTGTAAAAGGATGCAAATTCTTTAAAGGTCGGGTTCACCAAAATGTTTAGTGTAAAATTTGATAGTTTGTCTCAACTAGGTTAAGCACTACTATTTCACCAAACTAAAGATTGGGAGGACAAGGATTGAGTGTAAGGTCAATCTATGAGTTGATTGTCTATCCCTTATGCTCGGGGTATTTGATTTCAAGAGCCTAACTAAGGTTTTATTAAATGTTTTGCTCATAGACCAAGTAAACCCTAGTCATGCCTTAAATCAGAGATATTTAGAACTCGATAATGAAATAAGCAAAACTAATCATAGAAATACAGAGAAAGAGTTTCAGAGATTATGCACCTAGATTTTGAGGGCTGACTAGACTAGGGCACTCGCTCCTTAGTCCCTTAAGTTCCCAAAACTAGAAATCTTCTACACAGGCTATCTGACACTCTCAAATGGCTCCCAGATCCAAAAAATTGGCCCCAGTTGGACTAGGGCGCCCGCTCTTTAGTCCCGTAAGTGTCAGAATCCAAAAACTCAAAAGTCCATAACGATTGTACCTGTAATATCCTCCTTTTTGTAGCTTCTTTCCACCAGAACCTATGAAATATGATCTGCACCTACAAAAGAAGGAGAAAGATGTTGCGGATATATAGAAGCTTGCCTTGGTCAAGCCCCGTCTTTGGTATTTCTACCTCAACAATAGCTAGAGATAAAGATTTGCAGAAGTGTGTGTAAACCTAACAATGTGTATGTAGAAATATCCAACCCTAGATGTCTCAATCAAGGGAAGATCAACAACTTTCTTTGAATCAATAAACACATACAACTTCACCTCAAGGAGATGAAAACAAATGAAGACTTGCGTGAACAAGAAGGCGAATCAACAATGTTCGTGGAGGATCTCCAATCTTGATGTTGGAGACTCCAACCCTTTCTTGATCATGCAAAGTGTGTACAAACCCTAGGAAGAGAAAGACAGTCTCAAGATATTGATTCCTAATCTCCATCCATTGTCTCCATGATAGCAAATATAAAGTAATTTAGAAAGCTTCAACAAGTCACTAATCTTCAATGGCAATTTTGGCAAAGTTTTGGCATCAAGCTTGCATAAGAATTGTGTGTTAAAATGATTTTCAAATGTCTTTTTAGATCTATCTTTAGGGAAATTCAAATTTTAAAATAACGTCTCGATATCGTGTGAAATCTGAGAATTTGAAAACGGAATCCCGAGGCATACGGTGGGAGCCGACATCCTGCCAAAATTCAAAATCCTGGGAAACAGGTGGGGACTAGGGCGTGGGCGCCCAAGTCCAAGCCCCCATTTTCCACTCAGATCTACTTTTTGGGTGTCCTAGGGACCTGTAATTCAAACTTCCTTTTTGGGTTCCATCAAAAGGTTACCTCAAAAAGTGAACATTTTGCAACTGGACCTAGTCAATCAAGGTTTCAGGAAGGTCTGAGAGAAAAAGGTTGAGAGGTCACCCAAAGCGAGGAGTTAAAATGATGGAAATTGTACCATACCATGTAGGAGGACAATTTCTAATGTTACAGGTAGAAAACATGAGACCCTTGTTTGACCCTAGCATCCCCTTGTTTTCATCTAGATTGGGACTTTGAGTCCCAGTCTCTAGACTCCCTTGACTCTCTGTTGCTGTAAGTTTCCAAGTTGGAGTTGCTAGAAGCAAGGACCTATTTTTCCCTCTCCCCCCCTTTACACGATTAGTTCTAATAGAGGCTTGGCAGCAATTGAAGGGTTGTTTTCCCCATGGATTAAATGTCTAGAATTGGGGAAGGAGAATTAAGTTGATGAAGAGGGGTAGTCCTCTATTCAACTTAAATAAACACTTTCTACTTCTTCCTCCTTGGCTCAGATTTTGGCACTGCCAAAGTCCACTTTCTATGGCTTCTTTAGGCTTCCTGATGGCTGAAATTGTTGAAGGCTCCCCCTCAAAAGATGAAGAGCTACATTTCCATGCCTAGAGCACAAGAGAATGGAGGTAATTTTGATTTTCTCATTTATACTGTCGTGGCAGGGATTCCCATGTTTGTGCATGGAAATGGAGAGGCAAGGTAGGGGATTCCTATGTTATTGGCAAGTATCTCAAGATTAAAGGTGGTAGAGTAGAAAGAGCATCTAGCATATTGCCATCTATTGATATTATTTCTAGCCCCCATACCAAGATTAGAAAGCTTAAAGGACAAAGGACAGTTATCTCAGCCTGCTGGAGGAGATAATTTATTACAAAGTAATCTCTTATCAGTTATGAGATGGTTATATTTACTTTCTAATTGATGTAACATTTGTCAAATGAAAATGGGACATGTGTAAATGGCACATTGCTTGTTGCTCCCTTGTGTTATAAAAGGGTATTTCAAGGCCATTTATAAGTGAGTGTTGTTGGTTAGTCTCTGGAAAGTGTTGTAACAAAAATGCAGGGAATGGATGGATGTCTTGTCTTTTCTTAGGATTTTGAGTCTGTTTTATTTGTTCTTGTGAACTTGATATTGGTACTAGCATCTTGATTGAATATAGTAGTAGATTTCTGAATCAAATTGTCTCCTGATGTATGGTTGGTGTAGACTATGAATAAACAAGTCAAGGACTATTTACTTCATCTCCATTAATATCTTATGGATGTATCTTTCTAATTAAGGCTCTGGTTCAAAGAATAGGTTAAATGCCTTGAATGGGAATTTAAATTTGTGTTAATGTATATGAGGATCTAATAAGTATGATTTGTTAAGAAGGTTGAGTATGATATTGTAAGGCAATATTGTGAAGCTCTTTGATGCTTAGATGAAATGCTATTGTTAAGTTACAAGCTGCATTTGATTGACTCTGTGACCCTAAAGTAAGGCACTGATCTCTTGCTTCTCCATCTAGTTTCCAACCCCTAGACTGAACATACACCCCAAATACTTTGAAAATCTTTAAATTTAGTTGTAAATGTTTGTTAAGTTGATGTTTCATCTCATTCTGTGATCTTGAGACTGTAAAAGCTTGAATGATTTGATCCATGTCTTCATATTTTTCACAATTTTCAAGAAAATCCACATAGAATGAAACTTCTATATTCACAATAGTGATAATAATTGGCACAAGATATTCTAAATACTGTTAGGGATCACCCTCCCAGGTTTTGCAGAGATTGAAGTGCAGAGGGAAAGTTATTTCAACTTTCACCTACATATTGGCCAACCCCCCACAATAACTAAGTATTGAAAATGGCTAAATCATAGGTTATTTGTGAGATCAAGTTGGGAATTAAAAAAGTACCAACAAGTCACTCGTAGAGAACAAAGCACTGTTGGCAAGAGACACTACTTTGTTGAATAATTAAGTGTTGTCATTGATGGCAACAAGGTAAAGAGACTTCGCTCTGGTAGACCAAATGGATTTGGCAACAAGCATCAAGGATTCATAAGGGTTGTGAGGTTATAGTAATCCCCATGAAGTCAAGTATACAAAGAATTCTAGTCCGAAAAGAAGACTTAGGCATTTTGGCTAAGTGTTGGCAGAATATAGAGAGGATTGCAAAACTACAGTGTTATGGTCCGCATTGGTCCATAGTTGAAGATCTTGTCTTGTAGTTCTAGTAAGATGTTACTAATCCTTAGATGATCCCAAATCCAAAGTTTCATCTTTTGATCATCTCCAGAAGTATAGTTTCAAAAAGCATAAGTTCGGCTTAGTAGAGAACATTCTTAAATAGGACAAAATGTCAGTTTGATTTGATCCACATTTCTCTGGTAATAGATATTTCTTTCTGTGGTTTTGAGGTTTTGTAAATACATGTCAAGATTCTCTAAATCCAAATTTGTAGAGGTTGAAGACCACAGGTAAGATAGTTATAAGGACTTAAGTATCGTTACATGCTTTGATAGTGTTTGACAGTGATAGAGTTTGTGTTCTGATAGTCCACATTTTGTTGCATGTTAATATTATGCTCTGTAGTTTTAAGGATAAGCTTGGGGATTCCTAAAGAGTCTTAGTTGTGAATTTGAAGAAGTTTTGTTGTCCATATTAAAAGTTATGATCTGATAATTGATCTGAGTCTGTGACAATCAGTTTGTGAAGCTAACCTAATACTGGGATCTATGTGTGAAAGAATCTAGTGATTGGGATCATATCCTAAGTGATCTTAGAGTATGAGTTGACATAGAAGAATGTATTTCAAAGTATTGTTTTAGTCCACAAAATATTTTGGTAATTGCTTTACGCCGACAAGCTACACATTCTATAACTACATGTTTCATCCTAGCAGGCCAACCTAGCTTGATGTTTTTTAAGTATTGTGGATATATATATATATGTGTGTGTGTGTGTGTGTGTGTGGGATCAAAATTGGTGTTTGATTGATGTGATGTGAATGTGAATAGATGTATGGGTGACATGCGAAGTAAGGTGATTTTGTGGAAGTGATAAAAGTAGAAGAAGAGAGATCTTGTTTCTATGTAAAAGCAGAGTAGTGAAACAGAGCAGTCAGAGATGAAGAGTTTTGAGACAATATTTATGTGCTTCATTGGAGCTATAACCATGCATGTGTAGATGCAATCTGAGTAGTTCAACTTGGCAGTGAGTCATTCTTCCTCCCTCTTCCTTTCTCTAGGCAGTGAGCCTTTCTTGCAGTGAGCATTTCTTTGGGGAGTGAGCCCTAAGGCAGTGAGCTTTCTTGTAATCTAGTATTGTGCTATCATAATATATTGTGAGCTAACACTCATCGTGGTTTTTCCCTTTTTGGGTTTTCCACATAAAAATCCTGGTGCTCATGTGTTATGTCTTTATGGTTGTTGTTCCTATGCTTATTCTTCTTTCATATTTTTAATTTTGTAAATTGGATTAATAAACTTGTTAAGAAGTGGTTTTGTGGAATGCTTATTCACTCCACTCTCACTATTCCTTACTATCAACAATTGGTATTAGAGAAAGGTTCATTGGAAGAGGCCTAATATCTTAAGGAAAATCTAGGGAAGTGTAATCATGGAAGCAAGATGATATGGAAATTATGAAAGCAACAAAGAACTTGAAGCAACTCTTACTGATCTTGAAAAACTTGAGTCAGAAATTAGGGATTTAAAAGCTAATGTTCAAGAAGCTGATGAATGCATCCTAAATCAAAGAGGGCAAGTTAGGAAGTTTAAGGAGAAAAGAAAGAAGCTAAATGATCAATTAGATGAAGCACATGAAATCCTAAATAGTTTTACATTGGAAGTTGAAAAAAAAGAAGAGATTGAAAGGCATCTAAATCAAGTTGTTAAGGAGAAGTCAGAGGAATGTGAAAAATTGGGCAATGAAGTGCTACTTCTAAAATTTGATATGGAAGCAACTAATAGCTATAAAGAAAAATTAAAAATAAGCTCTGCAAAGCTTGAGGAGTTGCTTGATAGTCAAAAACATCCAGATGACAAGCAAGGTTTGGGATTTGAGAAAGTAGAAAGTTCAAATTCAGATCAAACAAACACTATGTTGAAACAAAACAAAGGGAACTACTTCAAAAATCAAAGAAGACCTAAAAGATCTTTGGTCAGGCAGCCAAATGCTCAAAGGTATCCATCTTTCAATGGCCACTATTTTTATTGCAATAAGGTTGGTCATAAAGCTACTGAATGTAGGAGTAGAATAAATCAGAATGTTCAATCATTCTCTGGTCAATGTTTTAATTGCAAGAAAATTTGTCATAGATCAAATGAATGTAGAAGTCCAGTTAGGAATGGTTCTTACAATGCAAGGAATCCTCAATGATTCAATGGAAAGTGTTTTGCATGCAATATATTTAGACACTTGGCTAATCAATGCAGATCAAGGTTGAATTCATTCAGAGGAAGGAATTAAGGACAGGGAAACATTGTATGCTACAATTGCAACAAGTTTGGATATGTTGCAAGATTTTGCAGAAGCAAGAATGTGAAAAGAAACTACTATGCTGAAGAAAGGAAAACAAAGTAGAGGAATGATAAGGGAAATGAAAAGGTTTATCGGGTTGAAATAAAGAAGGAAATGAGCAAGGTTTGGATTAAGAAAGATGTTGACAATACCAAGGATGGATCTGCACTAGATTTTGGTGTAGATACTTCCTCCGGGAAGTAAATTGGGTGCTCTGGCTCA
This sequence comes from Cunninghamia lanceolata, assembly GCA_027924645.1. NCBI lineage: Eukaryota > Viridiplantae > Streptophyta > Pinopsida > Cupressales > Cupressaceae > Cunninghamia > Cunninghamia lanceolata. The sequence goes on from BSBN01001569.1 coordinate 3,759,252, forward strand.
GGGGGAGCAGTCTTAAAAATTCAAAACCCCCAGCTAGAAAGTTAGTGCTAGGATCTAGTACTAAGGTATGTTGTGAACAATCTTATGAGAAAAAATCTGAAAGAAGTTCTAGTAGAAGAAGATCCAATGTGAAGGATTGTAGAACAATTTGAATGGATTGTGAGTGTCAGAGAAGTGCTTGACAGCTTTTTGAAAAATAACATTAATGACACTTAGGTTTTGGCAAGCAAGGGTTAAAAGGAGTTGTATCTGAAGGAAAAATTATTTTTGCATTCTAAGCTCTAAAGTGTCCAAGGTAAATCAAAGCAAGATTCAAAAAAAACTACAGTGTTCTCCAAAGCATTTCAAGGCAAGATCGAGTTCAACCATAATCTAGTCAAAGAGGTGTTTTTTATTTGAAACCCTTTCTCAAATTTTCTCGATTACTCGTAGAAATGGCAACACCACAAGTAGTGGTTATCACTAAGTGACCCAGACCAAAATTCAAGAAATACCCAGTCAAATCAATCGAAGTCGATCGAATGGGCGCATTTTCAAATGTTCCACATGGAGTTATGCATGTAGAGGATGTTAGGGCATATATTCATGTTGTCCTAGAGGAATTTGGTGATAGTAGGTTTTTTGATCTATACTTGAAGACTTGAGTAATGAGAATCTCAATCTGAAGGGAGAATATAAAGCATTGGAAGAAAAGAAATTCATTCAGTACGTGGAATTCCCAACTTTTGCAGAGGATGAATGGGTCTGATAGTATTTAGTAGGGTTCATGATGAATTCATGTGGCTTGAGAGACCTTTTAAGATTACAAAAAATGCTATAAGGACAGTAACTAGATTAAGCTCCACCATATTAGTACCATTGTTGAAAGTAGTAAAGAATGATACAGTAATGGCAGTCACCAGAGCAAGATTTGATAAGAGGGCTTTAACAATTAATAATATTGAAGACCATGCTATAAGATTTGCATCCATGGTACTGGGCTACAAAGTCTATTTCACCAATTGGGAAAATTCTATTTCAGGAACAACCATATACATTGCCTTTTAGATGATCAAGGAGAATGTAAACTATGATATCTATGAATTGCTCCGATAGCAAGTGATGGAGAACCTAAGGAAGACAAAAGAGAGCAATCATCCATTCAAATTTGGTACGTGATCATATGTTTATTCTTATATTTCATGTAAGAGTTACCTGGCATAAAGAATTGTTTGTGGACTAAAGACAAACTAGTTGCAATTCATATTAGAAATCAGTTGAGCAGCATAGGCAATATTGATGATCAAAATTTAGCCCTATGGGGCTATTTCAAAAACTTCTAGAAGTCAATGCAATCCAAGGAAAGAATCCTAGAGCAGTTGTTGAAAAATACAACGATACTATCTATTTTATTGTAACAAAAAATCAATGCTTGATGGAAGTTGTTGAGCCCAGAACGGTTTGGGTTATGCCTATGGGATATGAGGTAGATGAAGGAATATTGGAAAATTATGCCCAACATATGTTAAGTAAACCCAAAGATCCCAATGAAGAAAGATTTGGGACTTATGAGGAATTGCATGCTAAAATCTATGTTGTGGTAAGAAAACTAGAGATCTCCAAGAAAATGCGGAGAATAGTAGAGGATTTTGCCCTGAGACAATGCTTCACAAAAGAACAAGTGGAAAAGGCAAGGGAAAAAGTACAAATTGATAAGGAATCAAAAGAAAAGAGGAAAAGTGAACCAGTTAAAGCTCTAGAAGAACCCAAGGGTAAACCAAACAAACCAGAGGCATCAAGAAGAAGAACTAGAGGATCTACCTCTATAGAAGTTGCATCCATACTCTCTGATCCCACACCATCTGCAAGTGTGGAGATTCCTACTACCAGTCACAAAACAAAGAAAACCAAGGCAAAAAGAATGGATGTAAGCATTGCAGTTGATGAAGAAGAATTAGAGTCAGATGAAGAAGTAAAGAAAATGAAATATGAAACTATCAAAGCCTCTAGAACTAGCTAGAAGAAATCCTCTAGTAAAGGTAAACCTGAGAAAAAGCAAAAGCAAGATGTGCCTTAAACTGAAGAAGCTATTATATCTTTAGAGGATGTATTGAAAGCCATAGCAGTTGCACAATTGTATGATGAGTATAATGATCTAGATAAGAGGATCATTGAGTTTTCTATTGTAGAATACCTAAACATCTACAACAAGGCCTTAATTGAAATAATTACTGATCTTCCACATAGCCTAGCAAGTATAGTGAGTGCAAGAAAGGAAGTGGCTATGGCAAAGGATGTTGAGCTTAGAGAACACTCATTAATAAAACTATGTCTAAAGATCACTCTAGAAGAAAAGGTGAAAATCTCCAAAGCACTTCATAACAAATTCAGGACAAAAAGAAAAATGAACACTCTTATGGGAGGAGATATTGAAAAGGTGGTAAAGGAATCTAAAGAAATCATTATGAACACATTGAAGGGATTTAATCTCCCTACCATTTATGACAATAAAGGAGAAAATGATGGAGATATATCTATACCGGAGATAAGCCAAGATCAAGGACCAAATAAGAATGATCAAGCCCCTAACATTGATAGATTAGATATGACAAATCAAGGCAAATATGAAACTGATATTCCTCCTGAGCAATAGGCTGATGTTGAAAAGAACAAAGAACAGATAAGGAGCCCCACACCTAAGCAAAACATTTATCAACAAGAGAACATAGACATGGATACTCCAGAACAAAGTCAAGAAGAAGTATCTGGTAGAGCAAGAGACACTATAGCTATCTCAGCTGATTCTAAGAGTCAACAAGATCTGGATGAGTCTGAACTTCTTCAAGGACCAATTAATTTGGCCTCAATGTCACCTGTGTAGAAATTCAAGCTAGGATCAATTGTTCAAGCCAAAGTATAGGAATAAATTCTTAAATCACATATCCAAGACAGTAAATTAATCAATGATGCATCCAACAGTTTGGAAAAAGATGATGCTGACATTTCAAAAGGATACCACATTACCCTCCACTGATCAACTCAAGGGTCTATTAAACCCTATAAGTACACATTCTAAATCTTTTGAAAAATCTACAGAAGCAAAAGTCAGAAAAGAGTTTGATGAGAAGAGATTGGTTGAGTTAAAGACTATGATAGCAAAAGATAAAACTCCATTAGAAAATGGAATAAAAGGCATACAAAGTGCCATTGAAGAAGCCTGTAAAATATACAAATTTTGATTATCTTGGATAGAAATTACATAGGAATTAGAAGATAAAATCAAGGACTTGGAACTCAAACTACTTAATATCTCTAAGACATATAATCTAGTAGTTGAGACAATAAATACCATAGAAACACAGGTTGCAAATATTCACAATGATTTGAGCAATTTGATGAAGAAAAGGGAAGACGTCAAAGATAGATTGTGCCAAGTAAGGAGACTGATAAGTCCAAAAATTGATTCCATGCCTAATCTAGCATAAGAAGCCTTGAAATCACAAGCATTAATTGATATACCCTCAGATGTGTAGAAGGCATAAAAGCTAGTTTTTTTCTGATAAATGGCCACATCCATATTTTGGAGAGTACAAGGAATAGATGGAATGGAGAGAAAGCTCTGATAAAGACTTCTATAATGATATTCTACCTTCAACCATAAATTGAGATGGAAATGTGTACCTGTATATATGTGGCAGAATATGACAATTTTGAAGAATTTTTGACACAATTTTGCTTGAACACACACCTTTGCCATTGATGTCAAGGAGGGAGAGGAAAACTAGTGAAAAATAAGCATACATCTAAAGGAGAACAAAAAAATAGAGTGTACAGAGTAAGGGGGAGCAACACAAGCATTTTTTACTGAGTGTTGCCATCAATGCCAAAGGGGGCGATTGTTGGCAAGAGACACCGCTTTGTTGAATAATTAAGTGTTGTCATTGATGGCAACAAGGCAAAGAGACTTCACTCCGGTAGACCAAATGGATTTGGCAACAAGCATAGAGGATTTAGAAGGATTGTGAGGTTATATTAATCCTCATGAAGTCAAGTATACAAATAATTCTAGTCTGGAAAGAAGACTTAGGCATTTTGGCTAAGTGTTGGCAGAATACAGAGAGGACTGCAGAACTACAATGTTATGGTCTGCATTGGTCCACAGTTGAAGATCTTGTCTTGTAATTCTAGTAAGATGTTACTAATCCTTAGATGATACCAAATCCAAAGTTTCATCTTCTAATCATCTACAGAAGTATAGTTTCAAAAAGCATAAGTTCGGCTTAGCAGAGAACATTCTTAAATAGGAAAAAATGTTAGTTTGATTTGATCCGCATTTCTTTGGTAATAGATATTTCTTTCTGTAGTTTTGAAGTGTTGTAAATACATGTCAGTAGTCTCTAAATCCAAAGTTATAGAGGTTGAAGACCACCAGTAAGATAGTTATGAGGACTTAAGTATTGCTACATGCTTTAACAGTGACAGAGTTTGTGTTCTGATAGTCTACATTTTGCCGCATGTTAATATTATGCTCTGCAGTTTTGAGGATAATCTTGGGGATGTCTAAAGAGTCTTAGTTGTGAATTTGAAGAACTTTTGTGGTCCACATTGAAAGTTATAATCTCACAGTTGATTTGAGTCTATGACAATTAGCTTGTGAAGTTGACCTAATATTGGGATCTCTGTGCGGAAGAATCTAGTGATTGGGATCATATCCTAAGTGATCTTACAATATGATCTAACAATAGAAGAATGTATTTCAAAGTATTGTTTTGGTCCGCAAATTATTTTGGTAAATACTTTAGACCGATAAGATACACATTGTATAACTACATGTTTCATCCTAGCAGGCTGACCTAACTTGAAGTTTTTAAGTGTTGCAGATATATATATATATATGGGATCAAACTTGGTGTTTGATTGATGTGATGTGAATGTGAATAGATGTATGGGTGACATGTAAAGTAAGGTGATTTTGTGAGTGATAAAAGTAGAAGAGAAATCTTGTGTCTATGTAAAAGCAGAGCGGTGAAATAGAGCAGTCAGAGATGAAGAGTTTTGAGACAATATTTATGTACTTCATTGGAGCTGTAAACATGCATTTGTAGATGCAATATGAGTAGTTCAACTTGGTAGTGAGCCATTCTTCCTTCCTCTTTCTTTCTCTAGGTAGCGATCCTATTTTGGTAGTGGGCCTTTCTTGTAGTGAGCATTTCTTTGGGTAATGAACCCTAAGGTAGTGAGCCTTCTTGTAATCCAGTATTATACTATCATAATATATTGTGAGCAAATACTCACCATGGTTTTTCCCTTTTTGGGTTTTCCACGTAAAAATCCTAGTGTTCATGTGTTATGTCTTTATGGTTGTTGTTCCTATGCTTATTCTGCTTTCAAATTATTAATTTTGTAAATTGGATTATTAAACTTGTTAAGAAGTGGTTTTATGGAATGCTGATTCACCCCCCCTCTTAGTATTTCTTACGATCAACAAGAACTTCATCAAAGAAAATCAAATTTGTACCAGCTTCTTCCTCTAAAATGTCAAGAACTATGGAAAATCACAACAATCCTTTTGACAACATCACTAAAAAACAAAAAGGAATAGACAAGCAAGAGAAAGGAGGAAGAAAAGGCAATATTTCACTCAACAAAATACACCTCAACAAGAAAACATTCCACCACCTAACTATTAGCAAGAGACACTATATGGACTCATGAATGTTGTCATTGATGGCAACAAAAGTTATCCCACACATCCGCAAGACATGATAGGTCCTCACCGGAAGTCAGATTCAAGAAGTGTTGAGGTCTGGTAAGCAAGAACAAAGCAATCAGTAAGGTCTGATAGACAGGTTTGGATCTCTTAGTAGAAGTATCTCAGTGAAGTACAGATTTGGGGAAGTCAAGAGGAGTATCTTGACTGATAGATTCCAGGGTTTGAGCCTCCAGTGTGGAAAGGATAAAGAAATATGAATACTTGAGTGTCGAGTTCCCAAGTGATAGTGTGAATAAAGGAAGAACTGAATAGCAAAACATCAGACATTATTCTGGATGTGTTACTAATGATGGAAAAGGTTCTTAAGGCATAAGTTATGTTTGGCCGATGTGATTGATGACTTCTACAAGTATATGTTTGATCCGCATTACTTGGTGTGCAAGGATTCAGCCGACAGATCAGAGTTTGAGGAAATTATTAACTATTTCAGATGCCGACTAGAAAGGTGATGAAATCACTTGTGTGGATATATATATATATGTGATTGATTTAGTTGTGAGAGGTGTCGTGGGGTATTGTGTAGTGTGAAGAAAAGAAGTAGAGCTGAATAAAAGCAGAAAGGAAGGTCCAGTATGTGAAAGGAGAGCAGCACAAAAGAAGAGGAAAGATGAAGTGTAGCAGATTAGTGTACAGAGCCTAACCAGAACTGAACTCCAGCATATGTTGATGCTCCTTATCAGTTCAAGTATTGTATTGCACTCTTTATAAATTGTAGACAATGTGTCTCTTGTAGGCAGTGTGCCTCTTGTGAGCAGTGTGCTCGGGCAGTGAGCCCTAATTGGCAAGTGCCATTTTGTATTTCCATTCTTCTAACAGAGAATATAATCTTGGGTTAATCACCCTGTGGTTTTTTCCCTTAACAGGGTTTCCATATCAAAAATATTGTGTCATGTGTATTTCCATTTCATGGTTATGTTTGCTTATTTGAATTAATGTTGCATTGATTATTAAGAAAGTTCAGAAAGTAGAAATAATTAGGATAACTGATTCACCCCCCCTCTCAGTTATCAACAATTGGTATCAAAGCCAAGTTCCTCCTAACAGAGTCTAGCAGCTTGAGGAAGATCTGGGAATTCAAATGGATGTATATGGTTTAAGGGAGAAACTCAAGACTGCCCTTGATGATCTTGAGTAGTCAAACTCTGAAGTCAATGAATTAAAGGAAAGACTCAAACAGGCTGATGATTTCATGAGAGAACTAAAAGACAAATTAAGTCTCTCTATGAAAAAGAGAAAAGAGCTACTTCAGCAATTGGCAAGTCAAGGTGAAGCCAATGATACAAATGAAGATCTGAAGGAGAAAACCAAGTTATGTGAAAAGTTATCAAAAGAAATCATTATGGTAAGACATGAAATGGAATCAGGAGTTATGAAGTTTACCCAAGAGGTTGAAGAAAAAAGAAAAATTAAAGATAATCTAAGACAATCTCTCGAGGAGAAATTAGAAGATTGCCACAAGATGGATAGAATTATTAGACATCTTGAATCTGATCTTGAAGATGCTAAAGATAATAAGAAAAACTTGAGGATCAAATTGTCTCTCTCAAAAGGGATCTTCAAACAGCAAATGAATATAAAGAGAAATTCAAGATAAGTTCTACTCAACTTGAAGTTCTTCTTGAAAGTCAAAAGAGGGTAGATGACAAGTGTGGTTTGGGATATGAGAAAGGAGAAAGCTCTGGATCTGGTCAGAAGAATTTTGGATCAAAAAATCCAAGGAATAGGTCTAGAAGACCTCCGGTAAGGCAGCCTAATGCTCAAAGATATCCATCCTTCAATGGATACTGCCACAACTGCAATAACTTTGGTCATAAAGCTAATTAGTGCAGAAAGAGAATGAATCAAACTAATACATCCTTCTCTGGACAGTGTTTCAATTGTAAAAGGTATGGTCACAAATCTCATGAATGCAGAAATATGCAAATAAATAATTCATTCAATGGTAGATGCTTTGCATGTAATAGAATAGGTCATATGGCTAATCAATGCAGATCAAGAGGATATCAATCAAATATGCAAAGAAGTGTTGTTTGCCAAATTTGCAATAGATCCGGTCATATTGCAAAATTCTGTAGAAGCAAGAATCAGGACAAAAGAGGTTTGGTATATCATAATCAGAATCAAGATAAGGGAAAACAAAAAGTGAATACAGATGAAGTTCAAAGTGAGATGAACAAGATTTGGGTGAAGAAAAGTATAGAGAATGTTGGAAATGGATCCGCACCAGACTCTGGTGCTGATATTTCTTCCAGAAACTAAAAGGTGAGCTCTGGCTTAGGGGGAGCAACAAAAGATAAGCCAATTCCCCTAGCCAGTCAATTTGTGCCTAAAATTGGCACATAGGAAGCTGTGGATCAAAGGGTTCCTAGAGAAACATCTGAATAAGGTATGGTGAATATTTGAGATATCTGCAAAAGATTTGAAGAGTCTAATCTTTCTAGAATTGATCCAGTAAAACAGTCTTCCGATAAAACAGTCTTCCGGTAAAAATAGGTTCTTCACAAATTTGGTCCAGTATGATTCTAAAATTGAAACATCTTGATCTCCAGATAAATCAAATGATTAAGGAAGGTAAGAGAGCCTATAGGAAATCATCGAGGACAACTCTAAGTATATCATTCTGATCTGGAAAGATACATATTTCAGAGTAAAGAAAACAGAGCAACTGGAACAACTTAAGTTGCACATTTATTGCAATGAAGAATTAGGGTTTGCATAGCAGTATAAGGGCTCATTCTCTCATCATTTGCACATTCACATTCAAGTAGAAGAGGAAAAGAGCTTCGCAAACAAGTCTCCTTCATCTCTCACAAGGATCAATCACAGAATTCAAGTCAATTGGCAATCTTTTCAGCTCATTCTGGGAACCCTAAAAGCTTAAGAGGTATTTTCCACTTTTGAAATCCATTTTTGAATCCTTTTAAGATGGACACACCAAATGTTGTAAAGATCTTTGATAGGCCGCACCCTAAATTTAGAAAGCATCCCTATAAATCCCTAGAAGTTGATCCCCTAGGTGCATTTTCAAGCATTCCGCATGGGGTTTTACACATAGAAGATGTTAGGGCATCTGTTCATGCAAACATTGAAGAATTTGGGGAATCCAAACTGGTTGATATCTATCACAAACACCTGCTAGATGACTCTTTTGAGCTCAAACCTCAGTATAAAGCTATCCGGGATAAGCATTTTGCACAGTGCATTCACTTCCCCTATTTTGCAGAAGACGAATGGGTCTGGTACATATTAAGTAGAATACATGATAACTTCATATGGTTGAATAGACCATTCAAGCTCACAAAAGATGCCATTAGGGTAGTTACCGGATTGCATTCATCTGGTGGGATACTTGTTCTAAAATCTGTTAAAAATCAAACAGTGACTAAGGCTACTGGATCAAAGTTTGATAAGAGGGCAATGAAAATTGAGGATATCACTGATCTAGATATCAAGTTTGCATCCATGATCATCAGATATAAAATATATCACTCTAGTAGGGAAAACTCAATACCTGGAACTGCAATATATACTGCCTATGAAATGTTAAGAAAGAATGCTGACTATGATCTCTGTGAGCTCCTTCTGAACCAACTTCTGGAAAATCTGCAGAAGATAAAGAAAGACAAGAAGAACTCCTTCAAATACGGTGGCTTGATACTATGTCTATTCTTCTATTATATGAATGAGCTACCCGGATCTAGTGGCTAGATATGGCAAAATGACAGACTGGTTGCCATATAAATCAGGGATTATTTGCATGGACTTGGTGATGTTAAGGCACATAATACAGCACTCTGGGGCTATTTCAAGAACTTTCAGAGTATGATGCAAGCAAGAGAGAGAATCCCCCAAGCTCTAGTTGAAAAGTATAAGGATACTATTTGCTTCATGGAAGAAACTGATCAGTGCCTTATGGAGGCAGTGGAACCAAGATTAGTATGAATCATGCCGATGGGGTATGAAGTTGATGAGAAAATTGTTGAGTTGCATATTGAACACATGTTAAGTTAGCCAAAAGATCCCAAGGCAGAAAGGTTTGGAACCTTTGAGGAGCTAAGTGTAAAGATTCATGTTGAACTCAAACAACCAGAGATCAAGAGGAAGGTAAGAAAAGAAGTTGAAGATGTTGCAAAAGGCTTTGGTATATCAAAGAAGGCACTTGATGCCAACAGGGAAAAGATGGAAAGGGCTGAGGAAGAGAAGAAAAAGGTAGAAAAGAAAAGTGAGGAAAGTGTTCCAATAAAATCTTCCACCCAGACTAGATCATCAAAGAGATCTGCACCTACCACTACCAAAAGCTCAAGGCCATCAAAACTAGAAGCAAAATTATCCAACAAAGGAGAGAAAAGAACAAAGACAAAAGCCACAAGGGCTTATGCCAGTCAAAGGGATGAAGAGGAGACTGAATCTGATGAAGAAATCAGGAAAGTGAAGAAAAAGAAGAAAACATCCAGTGAACCCTCTACCAGACAAGAGGAAGAAGAAAAGATAGAGGAATATGTTGAAAAACCCACTCTTCACATTGATGACATAATCAAATCAGTCACGGTGGATGAAAATCTTCAGCCAATGATCAAGTTCTATGATGATTATGGTGAAGCAGATCGGAAGATATTGCAAGATGCCACATTCAGGTATCTAAATATCTACAACAAAGCATTTATTGAAATTATGTCTCTGATCCCCAAAAGCTTGGAGAAGGAACTAGAAATAAGAAAGAACAATGCCCAAGCCAAAGACCTAGAAATCCGGGAACAGATAGTAATTCAGCTATATCCTTCAATCGATCCCAAGAAAATGAATATGGTATTCAAAGATTGTAAGGATGAGTTTAGGAGAAAAGCAAGGATGAATCAACTTATGCTCAGAGAGACTGACAAAGTTGCAAAAGAGAAAAAAGAGATCCTCTGGAATGCATTCAAAAGATTCAACATTCCAATTATAGAGGACTTGGGTACTAACCCCTCAACCACAGGTGTTGCAGAAGAGTCTACTGAGAAAATGACAGAAGAGGTAATGAATACCAGTGTAGAAATAGCCAAGGACTTGGAATCCTCTACTCTGGAAGAGGTGGCCCATGAACAGACTAACATTTCTCCTCTGGATTCCACTGTTGACCCCAGATCTAAAGAAGAAGAAATAATAAAGGAGAAAGAAAAAGAGGTGAAAAGTAAAGAAGGAAGTCAAGCTAAAAAGAACATAAGTGACACTGCAGAAGAGAAAAAGAATCTGTCTCCAGCAAGAGACACTGCAGAATCTGTCAAGGACTTCTTGATAAAAGAAACTAATGAGATGGATGAACCGGAATTACTAAAAGGGCCATTAGATTTTGACTCTCTATCTCCGGTACAAACAATGAAGATAGCTTCATTTGCAAATGTGAAGGCCAAAGAAAAACTATTGAAATCTCACATGGAAGACTGTGAGCTTATAGAGGTAGCATCTGGAGTGTTGGAAAAGATCATGCCATCTTTTCAAAAGGATCCCATAGCCTCTTCCTCTAGTAATCTCAAAACTCTAGTCAATAGTGTTAGCAAACATTTTAATTCTCTAGAGAAATCAGCTAAGGAAAGAATATTTGGATAAGAGATTCTCAGAGCTACAAGGGTTAATATCAAAAGATAGAAGAGTTTTGGGTATTGGGATAAAAAGTCTAGAAAATGCCCTTAAGAATGGAGGTGATGTATACAAGTATTGTATATCCTGGTCTAAAACAATAGTGGAGATTGAGAAGAAAATGAAAGAACAGGAGGATCAACTAATAAAACTTTCTCAAAATTTTGATCCACTTACTACATCCATCATAAATTAAGAATGTCAAACGGTTGTAGTTTTGAATGAAATTAAGAAGCTTGAAAAAGAGAAGAAAAATAGAATCAGTAGGTTGAGTGAGCTCAGAGGGATAATTGTCCGTAAGTTAGAGGCCATGCATGAGGCCATAAAAGAAGCTCAAATCACAGCCCGAACCAATGATCCAACAGATCTAAAAAGGGCAGATGCGTTTGCATTCCTATTGAGTGGTCATATATCAATTTTGGACATAATGAAGCAAAGTTGGGCTACAGAATTCATTCAATTGAAAACAACTTTTGCAGACATACTTCAGTATATGTAAGTATTCCATATGTATATACTTATGCGGACAAGATTTTGAATATTTTGGTGTGCAGACCCTATCCTTTGCTATTGATGTCAAAGGGGGAGTGAGGAGCAGTGAAAAAATGAGGAATCCAACTAAGGGGGAGCTTCGGTAAATGTGAAGTGCGGATTTGGGGAAGTCAAGAGGAGTATCTTGACTGATAGATTCTAGGGTTTGAGTCTCCGGTGTGGAAAGGATAAAGAAATATGAATGCTTGAGTGTCAAGTTTCCAAGTGACAGTGTGAATAGAGGAAGAACTGACTAGCAATTCATTAGACATTATTCTGGATGTGTTACTGATGATGGAAAAGGTTCTTAAGGAATAAGTTATGTTTGGCCGACATGATTGATGACTTCTACAAGTATATTCTTGATCCGCATTACTTGGTGTGCAAGGATTCAGCTGACAGATCAGAGTTTGAGGAAATTATTAACTGTTCTGGATGCCGACTAGAAAGGTGATGAAATCACTTGTGCGGATATATATAGGATTGATTTAGTTGTGAGAGGTGTCGTGGTGTATTGTGTAGTGCGAAGAAAAGAAGTAGAGCTGAATAAAAGTAGAAAGGAAGGTCTAGTATGTGAAAGGAGAGCAGCACAAAAGAAGAGGAAAGATGAAGTGTAGCAAATCAGTGTACAGAGCCTAACCGGAACTGAACTCCAGCATATGTTGATGCTCCTTATTAGTTCAAGTATTGTATTACACTCTTTATAAATTGTAGACAATGTGTCTCTTGTAGGCAGTGTGCCTCTTGTGAGCAGTGTGCTCGGGCAGTGAGCCCTAATTGGCAAGTGCCATTTTGTATTTCCATTCTTCTAACAGAGAATACAATCTTGGGTTAATCACCTCGTGGTTTTTTCCCTTAACAGGGTTTCCACGTCAAAAATATTGTGTCATGTGTATTTCCATTTCATGGTTATGTTTGCTTATCTGAATTAATGTTGCATTGATTATTAAGAAAGTTCAGAAAGTAGAAATAATTAGGATAATTGATTCACCCCCCTCTCAGTTATCAACACTAACATTGAACCAAACAAAGAAGAGCTTAAAGAAGAAGAGTTTAAGGACAATGACAAAAGTTGTGTAATTATACCATATGTACCTCTCTCCTCTGACATTTAGGATTGGGAAGAACATGATTTTCTCTACAACAACCACTAGTTTAGTTGTTCAATAGGTAAGTATTTCTAACCCTGGTGGCCACCTTTGTCATAGCATAGTTTGCTCATTTATGTGGCCTCCCCTCTTGTTTTGTGTTCCCCTGTGATGTGTTATGTGTTGTTTAGGCCTCTTGGGATGACCCTTGTTACTCTTGTAAGGTCAAGGATACTAAGGGACTGCCTCTATTGTGACCATTCTTATATTTGGTTCATCATTCTTCTATCATTCCTCTCCTCTATTTTATTGTTGTGTGTCATGCCTTAGGGGCATTGCATTGGAGTTGATGTCTTGGGGGAATCATCCTATGTGGTGATCCTAAGGCACTTTCTCCTCTATCTCTTTTATTGTTTCCCTTCTTCTAGTGATTCTATCTAGTCAACAAATGACGAAAAACAAACAACTAATTGATATGGACCATGTGTCTCTTCAGGAAGAAAGTAAAAATGGACCAAGCCCATATATGAAGATGGGGTTGATTTATATATCTGAGACTTGGCTAGTAGAATCACTCTATGTGACATTTCATGTTGTCTTATCTCTTCTAACACACCATTGTAATACATCTACTCCATGCACTTTGTCTTGTCTTATATCTCACCTTGTTGTTACACTCAGTTTTGAAGCACCTATAGTATAAGCCCCATGGCTATACTCATATTTGAACCCGTATGTGTAGCCTTGGTTTTGTTGATGTGATCTCATATATGATTCATGCATAGATTTCATGATTTCATATGGTTATTATCTTAGAAGAAGAAGTTTTAACCTTATCTCTTGTTGATTATCTTATCTTATCTTATCAATGTGTTTGTGGGAACATTTGGTGATCATAAGCACATGTCACCTTGGGGGCATGGGCTTTGCGAAAGCTCTTGTTTCCTTGCATGTCTTACCTCTACCTTAATGTGCTTGATATTGGTACACGAAATCAACCACCTTAAGGTGGGAGCATATATAATGTTATCTATTTGATGATTTTGGTACTAATGAAGCGTGTTTTTAAGCCCTCTATACGAGGTGGGATGTTGTATCCCCACCACGAGTGCACATCCTTATATCAATTGTAATAAAAAATTCCTCTCCGTGAGGTGGGATACTGTATCTCATGAACTAGTGCATGTCCTTTTATAAAAAAGCCCTCATCATGAGGTAGAATGGTGTATCTCTTGAGCTAGTGCACATCCTTTTATACAAAGTCCTCATCAGGAGGTGGGGTTGGATCTTGATCTATCCTCCCTTAAGTGTGTTTTTGGTGGTTGTTGTGGCATAAGCCCAACTGTCAGGTGTGCCTATGGCATGTTTGAGATAGTAGGACTTAGAAATAAGCTCCTACCATCACCTTTCTTGTCATGTTTTAGACATATAGTATGTCTATGGCATGCTATACGACACTCGTGTCTTCCATGTGTTTTCCCCTTTTGTAGTGTAAAGGGTGTGGCGATGGGTCCCCCCTACACTTTAGTTTTGTATGGCATGTTTTCTTCCTTGTGTAGTGTCAAGGGTATGGCAATGAGTCCCCCCTACACTTGGAATTTGTATGGTGTATTTTCTCCCTGGTGTAGTGTAAAGGGTCTAGCGATGAGTCCTCCCTACATCTAGGATTTTGTTTTATGTGCTTTTTATATTTCATTTTAAATGCTATGAAAATATTACAAAAATGCTATATCATCATGTCTTGCATGACTACTCTCATGTCTTCATCATGTTTTGCATGTCTTTAATATTGTCTTCTTGGTGTTTTGCATGGTTATTATTGTCTTCATTGTGTCTTATGTGTCTGTGCTGGGAGCTAGAAAAAATTCCTCAATCTTTGTGTATGCCATAGCTCCAAGTGCCTGGCATGTTTGCTATGTTTTTGACCACACTTTAATGCATGTATGGGTCATAAGATCATACATACATTAAAGTGGGGGCTAAATGTTATGTCGTAAAATGTCCCCCTAGGACTTTCACCTCCTAAGTTTAGCTCACAGGTCTCCTAGATTTAATCATGCATGTTAAAAATGTATCCCAGAGCAAAATCCCCTGAAACCCATGTCAAATGGGACCTAGGGGTGAACCTTGAGCTAAATCTAGACCCAAAATAGGCCCCTAGACAAGGGTACCCATGCCCTAGTCCAGTCCTATTTTGTCATGGTCCCAAATTCATATGTCAGCTTATGATCGTTAAAAGGTGTTCCTTGCCAGCATCTTAAGTTTGAATTATGAAATATTACCAGGAATGCATGTAATGAACTAGTAAGGTTGGTGCCTCCTATGGACTGAGTTGGTGCTCAGGGGGATTGTAGTCTCCTTAGAGATGGTGCTCTTAAAGTAGGGGTTTGGTGACTCCTTAGAGTTGGTACTGCTCTTAAATATTGTAATCATGGTTTCATTTGTGAGGTTGGATTAGGACGGTAGATCCTAGCATAATTTTCTCACCATGGTTTTTTCCATATTGGGTTTTCCATGTACATCTAGTGTTCATGTGTGCATGTTTTCTTGTTGTTTATGTTATTACATTGAAAGTTAATTTAATATGCAATCTAGATGCTTGAAGTTTTAAGTTTTATTGATCTACTCTTTCACCCCCCCCTCAGTAGATTGCTTGTGTTCTAACAATTGGTATAAGAGCAAGGTTCCTTGGAGAAGCATAACTACTAAACATTGATCTGGGAGATTGAACACATGGCTGGTCAAGAAGGATCTCACTCAAACTAAGCACCATTGTTTGATGGAACAAATTATGGGTTCTAGAGTATATGGATGGAAACCTACCTAACTTCAATAGGGTTAGATGTATGAAAATATGTTAACAATGGTTATACTACTCCTGCAACTCCTCCAATAGATCAAGCAGGTAAGAAGGAATGTGAGAATAATGCTAAGGCCAAGAATGCAATTCTATGTGGTTTAGCTAACTCTAAATTTGTGAAAGTAATGCAATTCAAGTCTACCAAACAAATCTGGGATAAGATCCAGAGCATCTATGAAGGAGATACAAAGGTGAAACAAGCCATGCTACATTTAAGGCATCAAAGAAGACAGCGAATGTAGATCCTAAATCTAAGATAGACGAGGAAGAGGCCAATTTTGTAAAAAGATTGAAGAGAGGATCTGGGAAGTATAGAGGTAAGTTACCTTTCAAGTGTTTTAATTGTGGAAAGGTTGGTCACTTTCCTACTAAATGTCCTTTCAAAGGAAAAGATAAAAGTGATGAATTTGATAGTAAGAAAAGTAACAAGTAGTTATATCTAAAGAAGAATATTTTTTAGAAGAATAAGAAGAGTCTTTACATAGAAGATGACAATAATTCCTCTGAAGATAGCCCCATCTTAGAATAAAATAATGAAGGCATTTAAGAAAATAAATACTTATTCATGATAGTGGAGACTATTGATCAAAACAATACTGATCTAGAAGATCCAGAGAATGAAGAAGAAGCAAAAGTAGATTTGGAAGGAGAGTTGGTATGTGCTTTAGACGAGATTGAGAAACTTAGGAAGAAAAAATCTAAACTAAAGTTGCAACTTCAAGAAGATATGTTGTCTAAGAAGCTTGTTGAATCAAAAGAGATGATTATTGATTTGAAGACACAAGTGGAAGAAGCCAAAAGAATAGAAGAAGTTACTAAATTTGAATTAAAAGCTAGAATCTGAATTGGTAACTCTGAGAAAAGAATTAGAAAAAGATGAGGATAAGATTGACCTAATTCTAAAGTTTGAAAAGAGCAGTGGCATGCTTGATGAAATGATAGGCATTTAGAGATTTCCAAAGAGCATGGATGGTTTAGGATTTGAAGAAGGTCAACATTCAAAGTCTAGTGATCCTCCTAAAAATACTGAAGAAAAGAAGTAGAAGAAGGAAGATCATGTCTTCACAAAAGTCAGATATCTGAAGGAGAAAAGATTCAAAGGTCCCACTCCTGAAAGATATTCTAGCATGACTAGGTTTCCTCAATCCTTTTATGACTATTGTTATTCATGTAATCAATATGTTCATAGGGTTGTTAGTTCTAGAATTGTTACTAGGACAAGAACTGATTTTATTATCAAAAAATCTTTTGCACCTCTAGGATATTTTAGAGTAGTTTGTTACAAATGCAATAACTTTGGTCATATTGTAAAGTTTTATAGAACAAACTTTGTAAAAACTAACAAACAGGAAAGAAAGGAGAATGTTCCTCCTAAGGAGGATAATGCATTAGACTCTCTTGTGAATAAAGAGAAGGAAACTAAGAAATTTTGGAAGAAGGATTATCAAAAGAAAGAAGCATCTCTTATAGTATAGACAACATTTCATGCTAAGAGATAAAATCCATGGGTGATAGATAGTGGTTGTTCTAGTCACATGATAGGAGACAAAAGCAAGTTTATATGTCTACAATAATTGGATGGAGGCTTAGTAAAGTTTGGTGACAACACAACTAAGAAGATCTGTGGTAAAGGAACAATGAGTATTTATGGAAATGCTAAGACTCACAATGTCTACTATGTGGAAGGACTAAAGCATAATTTACTGAGTGTAAGTAAGATGTGTGATAATGGATATAATATGACCTTTAATGCAAAAAGATGTGAAATTAGAAAGGCAAACTTTGGTAAGTTGGTTGCTGAGGCAAGTAGAATAGAAAGTAATCTTTACAATCTCAAGGAGATTCAAGGAAGAAGCTACTTAATGGGACAAATTGATAAAAGTTGGTTGTGGCATAGAAGATTGGGACATATCAATTTTGACAACCTTGTGAAGGTAAGTTCAAAAGGTGTATTTAGGCACATGCTTAAAATTACCAAGCCAACAAATACACTTTGTATAGAATGTCAACATGGGAAGTAGACAAGGCCAAGCTACAAAATAAAAGAATACTCTACTTCAAGACTCTTGGAGTTAGTTCATACTAACCTATGTGGTACAACTAGGACACAAGGACTGAAAGGTGAGAGATACTTCATGTTATTAATTCAAATGATTTCTCATGAATGACATGGGTAACCTTTCTAAAGGATAAATTAGAATCCTTTGAAAGATTTGAGACTTTTATGTCTTTGGTTGAGAAGGAGAGTGGTCTAGCAATCAATAGCTAAGGTCAGACAGAGGTGGAGAATTCACCTCCAATGAGCTCAAGTAGAAAACTGTGAAAGTCATAACATAAAAAGACAATATTATGCACCTAGAATACCACAACAGAATGGTGTTGTGGAAAGGAAAAATAGAACGGTAAAAGAAATGGTAGGAACAATGCTAAATGAGGCAAAATTACTTGATGTTTACTAGCAGAAGCAGTAGACATAGCATTATATACTTTGAATAGAGTGCAGCTAAGGGTAAACACTGACAAGACGCCATACAAATTATGGCATGGCAGATCAATGACTATCAAATATTTTAGGGTATTTGGTAGCAAGTGCTACATCAGAAGAGATGAGGACAGATTTGGAAGCTTTGATTCAAGGTGTGACAAAGGCATTTTTCTAGGATATTCTAGCAAATCCAAAGCATATAAATGTTATAATAAGTGATTGCATAGAATCATGGAAAGTACTAAAGTTAGGGTAGATGAGGACCAGCTGCATCTAACTCAGAATAAAGACAACTGCTCAAATGGATCATGAAAGGAAGCAAGGTATGTAGAAACACTTCCTACACTGATCTAACAAAGGGAATGTAGTGCAAATTTTTAGATCCTTACAATTACAATTATGTTAAGCATGTAACATAGAGATAAAACAACAAACAACACATAGAATGCAAGTGACACAAGATGTACGTGGGGAAAACCTTTATAGATGAAAAACCCCACACTCCAAAACTTACACAATGTATTATCAAAACTAATGGTGTTTACAAGAAACTTACAATGTAAGTTCTTTTAGGAGTCTTCAAATGTCATTTCTAGAGTAATTCTAGTAGCATAATAGTACCTATAAAAACACTATGCAACTCCAACATCAAGTACCTTAATGTATAGAGTTTACAAGGCCATCCTAGGAAGCTTCTAGAGATGGGCATCCAACTTGGCCTCTTGGTCAAAACCCAACACCTTGGGACACTTTGATAGCATACAATAAACCCCCATTCAACCATCATAACATGTAGATTTGACATTCCCAATGTGGAGCGCTCCCACCAAGAATAGGCTATGACAGATGCTTTTATGGATCTTACAGCTATCATAAAATCTGCCCAACATAACAACATTTAATGTTGTAAGAGAATCCATCATACAAGACTAATAATAGCATATTCCTCTTACAACATGTCATAGTCAATCTTGGGTGCTCCAATATGCCTTCCTCACATGCAAAGATACTCTCCAACACTTGTCTTCACTTGTCATAGGAATCTCTATCTTTGGGTCTTACGAGTCATAGATTCCATCATACAAAATAACTCCTTCCACATACCTCAAGATGCTGACACATGGCATAATGGGATGCCTAGATTCTCATGTGTTGACTTGATCATCCAAGTCATATTACAAGTAGGATAACATGTCACAATGTCACCTCATACTAAATGACAAAACAAGATGTGCAAGTAAGTACAAAATTAGGCAAATAAATAAATACATAAATGAATATCATATGCTAGGAATTTGCAAAGGTTGAGACATCTTAATTCCCAACATTCTCCGACTTGTCAAACACCTTACAAGAGCCAAAAGAATGACAAGATTTTTAACTTCTAGGGGCCAAGAGGCCCATAGACTCCAAACACCATCTAAACTTATATGTGCCCATAGGTTCTATCAGTGTACCTGAAACATTATTCAAAGTGTCTACCTTCTCCACTATCATCTTCCCATCTTCTACCATATCACAAACAAAATGAAACTAAACATCAATATGCTTTGTTTTGGCATGGAAATTTGGATTCTTTGCTAAGCAAATTGCCCTCTGATTGTCGTAACAGATAGTAATTTGTCCTACATCAAAACCAATGTTTGAACACAACCTCTTAAGACAAATGGCTTCCTTACAAGTATGAGTAGCTGCCATGTACTCTGCTTCTGTCATGGACAAAGCAACCATAGGTTTTTTCTTACTCATCCAACGGATAGCTCCACCAAACATAGTAAATAAATAGACACTGGTGGATCTCCTACGGTTAATATCACCTGCCCAATCAGAATCCATGACTCCACAAATACTCACAAAATGTTGTGGTCCTATAGGATAACCATGATAACATAGGGAATACTTTGAAGTATCCCGCAAATATCTAAACACTCTCTTCACCGCATCCCAATGTACTCGTTTAGGATTAGCCATAAACTAGCTAAGGACTCCCACTGCTTGGGCAATCTCTAGTCTTGTACAGACCATAGCATACATCAAACTACCAACCGCACTAGCATAAGGTACTCTACTCATATCCTCCATCTTAGAAGGAGACTTTCGACAATCATCAACAGATAACTTTGTCCCCATCATAATAGGAATAGTCAATGGTCTGCAATCCACCATACTAAATCTCTCCAACACAGTGTTAACATACTTACTCTGGCCTAACCAAAGTTTTCTATTTGCTCTGTCTCTTCTGATCTCCATTCCCAAAATGTACCTGGTTGCCCCTAAATTTTTCATTTAAAACTATGCTGACAACTGAGACTTCAAATTAGAAATCAAAACTTTACCATTCCCAATTAGCAACATATCATCAACATACAATTCTATAATAAGAATACGATCATTGTCAAATGTGAAATACACACAATGATCCAATTTTGATCTTAGAAATCCAATACTCAACACAAAGGCATCAAACTTTTGGTACCACATCCTACGAGAATGTTACAAACCATACAAAGACTTCTTTAACTTGCAAACCAAATTTTCTTTACCTTTCACCACGTAGTGTCTGGTTGTGACATATAGATTTCTTCCTCCAGGTAACCATAAAGGAAAGTTATCTTCACATCTATTTATTCCACTTCTAAGTAATAAGTTGTTGTAAGAGATAACAGGAATCAAATAGATGTCATCTTTGCAATGGGAGAGAAAATCTCACCATAATCAATTCCCTCCATTTGAGAATACCCCTTCACAACCAGTTTGGCCTTATATTTCTCAACACTTCCATGTGCACCAAATTTCTTCTTGAACACCCATTTGCAAACAACAGGTTTCCATCCATCAGGCAAAGGCACCAAGTTCCAAGTTTTATTCTTTTCCAAAAAAGACATCTCCTCTTCCATGGCCTCCTTCCAAGAGCCTGCATTTTTCATACCCATAGCCTCTCTCACAGTTCTAGGCTCATCAGTGTTAGAAATCAAAGAAAAACACATCTAGAATCAAGAAATGAATAACCAAACCTCTGAGTTTGCTTCTTGATTCGTGTGGACCTCCTCAAGAGTTGAGGTGGAGGTTCTTCTTCCTCTTCTAAACTTTCAAAGCTGCTAGAGATCTCCTCATCATTAGGTCCAATAGGATCTTTCGGTTTAGTCTTCTCAGGGGTAGTAGGAAACTGAACCACATCCTCTTTCTTTTCATTTTATTCTTGTTGTAGAACAACAAAAGAATGAGATACCTCTCTGAAAATAACACTTCTTCTATACACAACTTTCTTGGCCACAGGATCCAAAAGCTTGTACCCTTTCACACCGACACCATAGCCAATGAAGATACACTTAACTTCCTTGTTCTCCAATTTTGACCTCTTCTCCTTAGGCACATGTGCATATGCCTCACAAACAAAAACATAAAGATGTCTCAAAGAAGGCTTCTTACCAGACCACACGTCCCTAGGTGTCTTTTCAACAAGTACTAAAGTAGGAGACATGTTAACTAGGTAACAAGTAGTGGGTACAGCTTTAGCCCAAAACTTATGTTCAAGGCTAGCTCCACTAAGCATACTCCTATCCCTCTCCATCAACATTCTATTCAATCTCTCTGTAACTCCATTTTGCTGAGGGGTGTATGGAGTTGTCTTATGTCTTTTAATCCCATGATCTTTATGTACAGAACTTATTGAACTCTATCAAACAAAACTCACCACCATTGTTAGTTCTCAAACACTTAATCTTTTTTACCAATCTGATTCTTTACAAAAGCTTTAAACTCTTTGAACTGACTAAAGACTTCAGATTTGCTTCTGAGAAAATAAATCCATGTCCTACTGTAATCATCTATGAATGATACAAAATATAATGATTGAGAAGTTGAAGGAACATTCACAGGAGCAAACACATCAGAATGGATTAGATCCAACACACCAGAAGACTTATGAGAACTAGAGTAAAACTGAACACAGTTTTTCTTTCCATATACATAATGTTCACAAAAGTCAAACTCAAGATTAGAATCATTTAACCCCTCGATGAGGTTTTTATTTTTTAGAGCTCTAAGAGCCTTCTTACCAATGTGACTAAGCCTCTCTTGCCACAACATTGTCTTCTCATATGGAAGTTTCATTTCCAAAGCATTGACACCATTAGGTACCCAGAAAGCATGACCATTGGAAGTTGAAGCAACACACTTCTTCACTACCAGTTCCAATGGTGAGGATGCAGAATCTGAAGCTCTTTTCTTTGAAATAGAAGAACTATTGTACTAAACAGTGCTTGCATCCACCTGAAATAGTGTACCTCTCCGAGTACCCTTAGCAATCACCATAGCTCCTCATGTCATCTTGCATCCTCCACTCGTGAAGACAACCTACACACCCATATCATTCAACTTACTTACAAAAAGAAGGTGACAAGGTGTCGTTGTACCTCATCATTTAATCTATTTTTCAGATGTCAAAGAACCAGGGCTGTGTCCGCAGTTGTCTACAACTAGGGATTCTATAGTTACCAGTTTATTGCTAGTCCTAATTTTTAAAAGAAAGATTAATCTAACTGCTTGTTGAATAAATGTAATGAATGCTAGAAAACAGAATGAAAACAGGAAATGTACTCAAAGCAAAGAAACAATAACATGCATCTATCTATTAAAATAGGAAACACCTTTATAAAAGAAAACTTAAAACAATAAAACAGTGATACTCGCCTCCTGCCCGAGTGGTGAGAGTGGGCCCTTGCTCCACACCCTTGAGGTTGAAGGCTATAGCAGGAAATCAGCACAAAAGATGATCAAAACTAAATTCAGTCTAATTCATTCATTTCTGCATTCATGAAAATATGGCTATAACAGAACTGAGATCTCCGAGAATCAGAATAATTTTATCATTGTTGTTCTATTACTATTTCTGAGAGTATATATAAAAAAATGAGTGATGATATATCACTGAACTTATCTATCAGTCTTTCTAGGAGATGACACCATCTCTTATTTGTACTTAACTATCTAACTTATGAAAAATCACCATGCGAGAAAGGTAGACTTGAGTGGAACAAAAGTCCACTCAGAGGTCTAAGTTTAAGTCTTAATACACTTGGGCATCAAAGCCCTGAAAATAAGAATCTTGGATTAGTTCAATTCGTAACTCATGTAAAATCTTTGAAAAGGTAAAACTTTTGCAGTTTAATTGATAGTTGA
The DNA here is from genome assembly GCA_027924645.1 of Cunninghamia lanceolata. Classification (NCBI taxonomy): domain Eukaryota; kingdom Viridiplantae; phylum Streptophyta; class Pinopsida; order Cupressales; family Cupressaceae; genus Cunninghamia; species Cunninghamia lanceolata. The sequence continues at coordinate 3,782,765 of BSBN01001569.1, forward strand.
CCCTTCACCACTCAGGTGATGATTTGAGTGAAGTGAGGGGGTATTAGGATTGCTGCTGAAGTGTCTGGTCGGTAGCTCTACTTGGAAACATGCTTTGTTCTCAGGAGGCGCCAGAGATAGTTGTTCCTATCTGCAGCTTCGGAGATACTCTAGACTCTCGCAGAGCTCCGGAGAGTCATTCCCCATATCTTCAAAACTTCAGGTGTCACTGTTCTTTGTTATTGTCTCCGGAGATCATTGAAGACGATCTCTGGAGATGCATAAAATCGCTGTTCCTGGGATCTACACCTGCTGATTCAAAAAGAGAGAAATTCTACATTTTTCCATTAATCCCATGCACATTAGTCACCTAATCAGAAATTCTAATCTCAAGTAATCTATTTTAATTAATCACAAAAGAGAACAATCTTGCTAACTTATTTGAGTGCAGACACAAGGAAGATGAATTGAAAAAGGGAAAAAGAGAGGCAAAAAGGTGTATTTCATGAGTGCAATTTGGCACTCATCATCCCCCCCATACCTAAGGTTTGGTAGGTCCTCCTGCTTTTCACATCCTGGATTTATTTTGGCGAAGCAATCTGTCAGTCAGGCTAAACTCCTGGAGATAGGTTGTCCAAGTGGTTCTGTTGGTGTTACCATTTCCTCTGTACTTGTCAAATTGCTTCATCTAGTCTTGCAATTTTTCATCTTCCAGTTGTTCTGTCCATACAGGGAGTGGTTCAATTATCAGAGGAGGTCTGAACTATCCACCTATCCATTCCTATTTATGTTTATCCATCAGTTTGGATATCATCTTTGCCTTTCTCATGAATAGTCTTAGGTTTGCAGGGGTGACCACCTCTCTAAGCTTTTACTCTAGGGTCAAAATATTCCATCTCCTCTTTGCTACAGCAAGTATAGGATTTACTGAATTAATCATAAAAAGACCAAAGTCAATGGAGCATCGTTGCAAACTTTTCAGGTATAATAGCAATATGCTAGTTGCACTTGCAGCATGATAGATAAGGGACCTGAATTAGGTCTGAAAAGTAAAAGGATTGGGACATTCTTTTTTGATGAGGAGATTTGTTTTGAATCCTTTTGAAGATGATCTTCCATCCTTTCATTCCAGATCTGGTGGTTTCTCCGGAGGGACACGAATACCTTAAGCTGGCATTCTCCCACAAAGTGATTAATCATGAAGGCTATATCATTAATGTAGAACCCATGTAAGTATAATTCACATAGGAAGTTTTTGTCTTCATCATTGCTCCTGGTGTAAGCTGCCATGAAACCTTCTGCTGTTTTGGTATCCTCAGTTATGTCAGACAGGACTAAGGAGAGTTTCCTTTGCAGTACCCTTTCCTGTAGGAACATTGAATAGATGGCAGTTGGAGGCCTGCAGGATAGAATTTCTGAGGAAAGAGAGGCTATTTGAATGATTTTGCTTTCCAAAGTTGCTATTCTTTTTTACTCTGGCAGTGACAACCCTTTGTAATTGCAACATTGGTTTGGAGGCCTCAAATTCCCTACACCTTTCCTCCCAATGAAACATGGATTTGGGAATGTCAATGGGGATTAGACCCACATAGGCATCTGTTTGAATTTCATGTTCATTGGTTACCCTTGGGCCAGACAGTTCTTGAATATATTCTTCTTGGTCATCCAGTCTGTTATTGGCCCAAGTTAATTGTTTATCCTGACTTTATACCTTTTGAATTAGTGCTGCCATTACTGTGAGGCCGTTGTCTCTGGCCATGGTGAACTCAGAAACCTTTTGTGTTGTTTCTTTTTCCTTTTCTTCCATCACTTTTGCTGCCTCACATTTCCGTGCTTCCAACTCTGCCTCCTTCTCCTGGATGATTCTGTCCTTGTTTTGGAGGTTTGTTTGGATATTTGCAATAGTTTGCTTCAGCTCCATCTCCATCTCTGCTCTGACCTTCTTGAGGTCAGTAATAATCAAATTCTTTCCCCAGAGCATTCTTTTTAAATTTTCAATTTCTTCCAATAATTGTTGCTCTATTGAGATTTCTATATCCTCTTGGTCAAAGGGATGAGATAGAGTTTCTACCTCTATTTCTATGGCTATTGGCTGATTATCAATATTATCCATGGCCACCTGCCCTATTTCTCCCAATGTATCCATGTGCCCTGTTTCTCCTTCTGCAGTGTTCCTATCTTGAGGGTCCTCTATTGTTGTTGGCATTGATGAAGGTCCTGCTTTGTCCTCACATGTGCTCAATTCCAGGAGTGCCTCAGCGAGCAGGGCAGTATCCTTCTCAGCTTGTGAGAGTTGCCTCTTCCTTTTGCTTCTCTAGAGAACAGGTGGGATTGGTGCCTCCAGAGTAGGTCTCCCTTCCTCAAAATTTGAGGAGATAGTAATAGTTGGTAAGTTTCCTATCTCCGAAGCACATGGTGGTGTTGAAACTGGACTTGACTCCACATGAACAGATGGTGCTAGAGAATTTTCACTTTGCTTCCTCTTCCTGACCAGAGGTACCTCATCTGAATCATGGGATGGTTCTTCAACCCACCACCTTCCCTCAATTCCCTGTCCTGACTTTTCCTCTGTTAATTCCTTAGGCCAAGATTCCTTAGGTAGAGTCATTTTTTGCCTGACTGATCGAGTCATGTATAGAGGTCACGTAGGAGCAGGTTCTCTAATTTGTTTACCTTTCCCCTTTTTGTCAGGAATAGGGGCTATAGATGATGTAGCCTCCTGTGAGGGTGATGTCCCTTTGTGAATAGCTGTGGAGGAGGCTGTAGGCTCAGTTTCCTTATCTTGGTGAGAGGGAGAACTCTCACCTTCTGTTTGTGTTATCTCTAGTTCTCTGACCTGAGGGTTATGCTCAAGAAAGTTCTACAATAGTTCTTCTCCATTGGCTTGAGATAGGAAGTGGTGCTTGACTATCAGAAAGATGAGGCCATGATGTTTCATGGGTCCCTTACCCTATTGGTATTTCTCTACAGTTGCCCTGATGGCAGAATATAGGAAATTAGGGATATTTATGTTATATATGGGGTGCCTATTTCCATGTCTGAGAAAAATCAGTATTTTCATTATGGGCCCTAAAACTATGGAGAATTGGCCATCATAGGTAAAGTACTTCATTAACCAGGTAGCAACAGTTGCCCAAGGGTTTGGGAGAGTGGACCTCAAAATTCCTTTGACCTCATTCTTATTCATATGCAATTGAATAGCAGGTTCACCACGAATAGAAAAATTTCTAATTAAATCAGTATATAAGGTTTTCAGGTGGTAGAACCTCTCACCTTGTTCAGGGAGTCTGAAAATGTGGCTGATAATTGTGGAGGAGAGACTGATTTGGTTTCCTCTCACAGTGGTCTGGTTGTCTCTTAAATTTCTAAGGAATTTGTCCACAATATCCTCCTTAAACCCTTCAAACTTTTCTAGGAAATCTAACCATCCAGCAGCCCTTAAAATGTTTGCTACAGCTGCATCCTTCAGAAGACCTATAGTATTTTCTAGCTCAGACTTTTTCTTGACCCCCATTGCTGAATTGATGGCACTCTCTGTGTTTTATTCTTTTACTTCCCCAATCTGCAGTCTATCTATCCCTCTTATCTCTGTGGGCTCTGGAGTATTGTTCAAATTGCTCTGTAGACTCTAGAGAGTTATTTAATTTATCTTATGCTTCAGTTTATTCCAGAGGTTTGAATGAGGGATGTTATTGTTTTCAGGTTGGGCTTATGCAGATGGGTTAATGGACCAAAGCAGCCATAAATGTAACGGACTGTCAAGGCACTCTGGAGGTAAGGTGGCATTAAGGCACAGATGGCGGCATGCTTGGATGTGAAGAAGGAAATGACGGCGGAGGGACGTGTCATCTTGGCAGCACCCAAAATAGAAAGACATGACAGTTACTAATTAATGATTAATTAAAAACAAATTTACCTGGATCAGTTTTAATGATGAGGTGATGTACACTGGAGAAATGCTGCGCCATTTTGGAAACTGCACGTGTCATGGCATTTAAGCAATGGCCTTAAATGACATCCACTTCCTACTTGCACGTGACCTGCAATCATTGCACTGAGTGGCACTAAAATCCACACCTATGGGTGATGTCAGTGCCGGCTCATGGACACTCCTGCAATTATTAGTATTCTAATTTAATTATGCTTTGCGATGAAGTAGAAGATGAGTCATGATGACCTCATCATATGAGTTGTCTACTTTACCACCTGGAGAGGTGGGTCCCTCCCTTATTATGGAAACTGTCAGCGTTATTAACAGAGCGCTGGAAGTGCTCCTAATTGGAAAGTGCCAGAGGTGCTCCTTATTGGAAAGCGCCGGAGATGCTCCCGTTTGAGAAGCGTCACAGATGCATTGGGCCAATTTTTGGCAACTGATCATAACCGGAGCTCAATTATTTCAACTATCTTGAAGAAGGGAACCACCATTTTACTGGTTTTCAACTCCCTTGGTCAAGAAAGATAGCCATTTGCTAGTTTTCCATCTTCTCTAATTTTTTTATTTTTAGAAGGCGGCCATTGCTGGTTTTCAACCTTCTTTAGTTTTTTTTTTTTGGTTTTTTTTTAGAATGTCATTCAATCCAACACTGTGACAGATGAGGAATCCCCTATATCAAAACACAGATCATTTAGAAAATCTTCTTTAGTAGATGGTCTTTTGTAGAGCTTTATCCGGTGACCATTTACTAGAAATGTGTTTGTGCTCCCATCAATTGGTTGCAATAATACAGTTCCATTTTCAAACACTTCCTTTATTTGATAAGGACCCAACTAGTGAGTTTGCAATTTCCCTTTGAATTCTTTGAATTTAGAATCATAAAGAAGAACCCAATCTCCTTGTTGAAATGTCCGACTCTTAATATGTTGGTCATGCCATTGTTTTCTTTGGTACTGAACCAGTTCTGTTTGCTGAATGGCTTATGTCCGAATCTCATCCAACTCATTGAGCTGAAGAATTCTGTTTTGCTGAATTGTAGACAATGGTAACCCAACATCCAATACAGTTTTAAGTGTCTAGAGTTCAAATTCTATAGATAGTATAGGTTTTTTCCCATAAACCAATTCATATGGTGAAAACTTTGTTGTGGACTTCCAAGTGGTGTTGTAAGCCCAAACTGCTTCAGGTAGTCTATTAGCCCAATCTTTTCTATTCATTGCCACTGTCGTTGTTAGGATATTCTCAAGTTCTTTGTTAGTTACTTCTACCTGCCCATTTGCTTGAGGATGGTAAGGTGAAGATTTTCTGTGCTTGACTTGGTATAAATCTATGAATGCCTTGATTACCTGTGAAGTAAATTGAGGTCCTCTATTTGAAACTATTGTTTTGGGGCTCCAAATCTCAAGAAAATTTTATTGTAAAGGAAATCAGCAACTTTTTCTTCTCTTGCAAATTGTAATGCTTGAACCTCAGCCCACTTAGTAACATAGTCTGTGCATACTAGAATATACTCCTTGCCTAATGATGGCGGTGAAATTAGTCCCACAAAGTCTAGACCCCATTGCTCAAACGGTTCTGTCATGACTTGAGGATGTAGCAGCATTTCCTGGGTAAAGGTGGGCTGCCCCATCCTTTGGCACTAGTCACAGTGCTGCACATACTTCTTTGTGTCTTTATGAAGAGAAGGCTAGTAGTAACTAGCTCCAAGGATCTTGTGGACTATCCTATGGAAAGAGTAGTGGTCACCAGATGGTTCATCATGACATGCTCTCAACACATCAAAAGTCTCATCAGCCTTCAAGCACCTGTGTAGAATGAAATCAGGACCACATTTAAATAGTAACTATTCAACCATTTGTAGGATAAACTTTCTTTAACCAAACATTTTCTTTGTTTTGAAGTAAAATGGGATGGATACAAGCCTGTAGCTAAAAGATTAGCTATGTCAGCAAATGAAGGTGCAGTAGTGCATATGGCAAAAAGATGTTCATCTGGGAATTTGTCTTCCACTGGTTGATTTTCTCCTCCTGTATGCAATCTTGACAGAAAATCAGCAACCAAATTAAACTTTCCTGGACTATCAACTATGGTAATATCAAATTCCTGCAATAGCAATAACCATCTGATGATCCTTGCACCTACTACTAGTTTATTCATTTGGTACTTGATGGCTGCATGATCAGTGTGTACGAATATTTTATATCCAGTGATATAATACCTAAATTTGTTTATAGCATAGATAACTGCCAAGAATTCTTTTTTAGTTGTATAATTTCTTTCTGCAGAGGTGAGGTTTTTGCTGATGTAATAAATGGTTTGCATACTCTCTCCTTCCTCCTTTTGTCCTAAAACTGCCCCAATGGATTCATTTGAAGCATCAGTTTGTATGTGAAATGGTAAAGTCCAATTAGGTCCCCTTAAGACTGGTGTGATAGTAAGCTTCTCCTTCAAAGTTTCAAATGCTGATTGACAGTCTTCTGTCCACAGAAATTTTGTTTCTTTGTTAAGCAGGGTAAACAAGGGGGCAACTATTCCGCTAAAATTTTCTATAAACCTCCTATAGTAGCCTGCATGGCCCAGAAAACTTCTGACATCAGTCTGGTTTTTAGGTGAAGGCAATTGTGTGATGACTTCTATCTTGTTCTGATCCACTCTGATCCCTTTTTCTGAAATATGGTGTCTCAAAACAATTCCTTCCTCCACCATCATAAAATATTTCTCATGGCTAAGGGACAGTCAATTTTTATCACAGCATTTTAGTACTTTTCCAAGGTTTGTGAGATCTTCCTCAAAGTTATCTCCATACACAGTAAAGTCATCCATGTAGACCTCCATGCATTCATTAGCTAGTTCAGCAAAGATGGCTAGAACCAGTCTCTGAAATGTAGCTGGGGCATTGCATAACCCAAAGGGAAGAACTTTGTAAGCAAAGGTTCCCCAAGAACATGTGAAGGTGGTTTTGTCTTGGTCTTTAGGTGCTACTTGAATTTGATTATACCCACTGAGTCCATCAAGAAAAGAAAAATACTTTCTCCCAGCAAGGTTGTCCAGAACTTGGTCAATAAATGATAAGGGAAAGCAGTCTTTTTTTGTGGCCTTGTTGAGTTCTCTATAATCAATACACACCCTCTATTTCCCATTCTTTTTAGGCACAATGACAAGGGGTGAGACCCATTGACTGTCTGAGATTGGATATATGAACCCTACTTGGAGTAATTTTTCTATTTCAATTTTGACAATGTCCTTTAAGGCAGGATTCAATCTTCTTTGTGGCTGCCTGACAGGTTTAATATCCTTAGTGTAGATATGATGGGTACAGATCTCAGGAGGTATGCCTTTCATATCTTGGTATTCCTAGGCAAAAGATGCTAAGTGGGAGACCAAAAGCTGGATAAGTTTTTCTTCCTGACTTGCTGTTAACTGATTACTTATATTAAGTGTTTTCCCTGGCAGAATAATGACCTGTTTTGTTATTTGTTCCATAGATGTGGTAGATCCATACATTGGTGTTATGGCATTGAGAGGACAAGAATGTGGGAGTAACATGTGGAAGGTGGCTAAGTCCCTGTAAAAGGTTTCCCCACAAGGAATAATGTTGGCAAGGGTATAATGAGAAGAAACAAGAAGTTCTCTCTGAGGATCTTGGGTGAGTTCCATCACATCTTTATTGATTAGGATGTGAGTGAAGTCTTCCATTGTATCATAGTATACTTCTTCTCCTAATTCTCCCAGATGTTCCCTAATGGTTACCATAGCTAATGAGGCACTGTTGTCCATGTTATTCGGTTCATCCACCCATACTCTTCCTGTGTAATGCACCGATGGTTTAGCTGGAGGATACAGAGATATTTTCTTTAAATCTATCCCATTAGAAATGACCATATCTCTAGTTTGACAATCAATAGATGCTACTGCAGTAGCCAGCCACAGTCTTCCTAAAATCAGCGGATAAGCATTTCTCTAGTTTCTAGGTTCTAGTATTAAGAAATCAACTGGGAATTCCCATGAATCTATCACAATAGGTACATCAGTGATCACTCCCTTTGGAATAGCTACTGACTAATCAGCAAGTTGAAGAATTATAGTCGTGGATTGGATACCTGATAGAGCTAACTTGTCCATTGTATGAACTGTCATCACATTAATTGCTGCTCCTAAATCAACTAGAACATTTGAAATTTCTACCCCCAAGATGAAAACAATTATGACAGGGTTTCCAGGGTCTCCATATTTTGGAAGGAGAATTTCTCCCATTAATAGATCCACTACTTTTCCTTCCACCTGTATTGTGGAGGGAAAGCTTTTCTTTCTGCCCTGTGTTTTGATGCAATACTGTTTGATGAACTGATTTAGTTCCGGTACATCTCTGATGGCCTAGAGAAGAGGAATTTCAATGTTTAGCTGCTTGATTTCCAGCAAAAGTTCTAATTCCTGATTGGTTTGGATTTGTTTTTGTAGAATATTTCTCTGGGGAGCATTCTGTTTAAGTCGTTCTGGGTATGGTGCTAGCTTTTCCATCTCCGGAGCATCTCTGGAGCTCTTATTAGAATTATGTTCAGGACTGTTCTCTGGAGCCAGCCTTTTAGGAGTAACTCCAGAGTTGTCTGTGGATGATTTTTCTAGCACTTTTTCATTAGTAATCTCCTCTCGAGGTTGATTGGATGGATTTTTAGGTTCCTCGTCATTGGTTATTTCAAGTATAGTTGGAGGAGAAGGTCTTGGGAATGCTTTCCTAGAACGCAGCTGGAGATTGTTTGAATATATAGCATTAATTCCAGCTAGATTTTCTTGCTTTGTCATATAGACAGCTGCTCCCTGTTTATTTCATGGGTTTGGTATAGGTTGAGCTAGTAAAGGTGGTTGACTAACTGGTTCATTTTGTGTTTGACCCTATGTGTTGGAGGATCTAGTTAGTAAAGCCTACTGTTGAGGTTGGAAACATCTAGGTTGTCCTTGGTATTGTTGATGATATCCCTATTGAGGACCCCATTGAAGTTGCATATTTTGTGATCCAAACTGTGGTGGCCACTATTGATTTCCCCAAGGCTGATTTTGCCAGTTTTGGTTTTGCCAATGTTGACTTGGCCAATCCTACTATCCCCAAGGAGGATTATTTTGAGGGCCATGCCAAGTTGGATTCCACTAATTATTTCCCCAATTAGAAGGACCCTTGTAAGAAGACTGGTTTGGATACTGATTATAAGGGAAATTTCTGGTTTGTTTTTGTCCCACATAGTTCAACTCCTCTTCTATCTCAGCATTCTGTTTACTCAATCTTTTCAAGGCTGGAAGTTGACTACACTGACTGGTAGGATGTTCCCTATCACAGATCTGACAAATCTCTAATTTGTCCAAGGGACATTATCTCAACAGGTGTTTGTTCCTACACCTAGGACAATAGATGGAGAGCGGTTCAGTTGCTTTGTTTTGATCAGTTGTTCTGGTTTTTTCTTGAATCCCATCCAATGTGGTATTTAGTTGGACTAGAATGTCTATTTTTAGATTTGCAATTTCCTCCATCAATTGTCCTATCTCATTCTTCCCTTTAAAAGTTTTGGATGACCTTACTCCATCTTAAGTTTTGGAATAGTTCTTGTAGAGTTCCTCTATGTCAGGTATTTCTATTTTGTTAATGTTCCCTTTTCCCATTAGGTCCAGTGCCTGTTTTGATTCTTTATCCAATCCTTTTATAAACAGGGTTCTGGCCAAGGAGTGATTCACTAGATTGCCAAACCTTTTCAAGGCAAAATTAAACCTATCCAAATAGTCTTCTAAGGATTCTTCCTCCCCCTGCCTAATTTTGAACAACTCCTCATTTTTATTACTGGATCTGCAATAATCTTGGAATTTTTTCAAAAACTCTATTTCCATTTGATCCCAAGAACGGATAGAACCCTAGGGTAAACCCATAAACCATCTCATCATAGAATCTTTCAGGGTTGAAGGGAACAATTTGAGTTTCTAGTTATCTAATCCGTAATCATAAGTTTGGTAGACTACTTTGAATTCAAACAAGAACTGATCTGGATCCTCAGAAGAAAGTCCTCTGAAATTTGGCAGATGTGCTAGTGAGATATTCTTCATAGGAGCATTATCTCCAGCAGCCAAAACAATAGGATAAGAGAAGGTTCTTGGAGCCTGATTTTTCTCTTCCCCATGATCATCATTTTCCATGTTTAGTACTGGTTCTTCTTCCTGAGGTTCTAGGAAATTATTTTCTACCAAAGAATCTACCTCAACTTCTTGTTGTAATTCCTAGATGTAATTGGCAAGTGGGATGTCTGGAGGATCTAAGGGATTGCTGTTTTGAAGTGCAGGTTCCAAATTAAGATCTAGGTTTCCTTCTTCAATAGGATTTTGTACCACCTCACTGCTTTCGCCTATGGTGTGTTGTTGGGGTGTCTGCTTAATATATCTTCCTTTTAGATCCCTAGCTCTAACCATATAGATCTATTCTAAAAACTGTTTTAACTCAGTGTCCCTAATTAACACAAACTATTCCCTAATAACGGTGCCAAAAATGACAAGGTGTCGTTGTACCTCATCATTTAATCTATTTTTCAGATGTCAAAGAACCAGGACTATGTCCATGACTATTTGCAACTAGGGATTCTATAGTTACCAGTTTATTGCTAGTCCTAATTTTTAAAAGAAATATTAATCTAACTACTTGTTGAATAAATGTAATGAATGCTAGAAAATAGAATGAAAACAGGAAATGTACTCAAAGCAAAGAAACAGTAACATGCATCTATCTATTAAAACAAGAAACACCTCTATAAAAGAAAACTTGAAACAATAAAACAGTGATACTAGCCTCCTGCCCGAGTGGTGAGAGTGGGCCCTTGCTCCACACCCTTGAGGCTGAAGGCTATAGTAGGAAATCAGCACAAAAGATGATCAAAACTAAATTCAGTCCAATTCATTCATTTCTGCATTCATGAAAATATGGCTATAATAGAACTGAGATCTCCGAAAATTAGAATAATTTTATCATTGTTGTTCTATTACTATTTCTGAGAGTATATATAAAAAAATGAGTGATGATATATCACTGAACTTATCTATCAGTCTTTCTAGGAGATGACACCATCTCTTATTTGTACTTAACTATCTAACTTATGAAAAATCACCATGCAAGAAAGGTAGACTTGAGTGGAGCAGAAGTCCACTCAGAGGTCTAAGTTTAAGTCTTAATACACTTGGGCATCAAAGCCCTGAAAATAAGAATATTGGATTAGTTCAATTCGTAACTCATGCAAAATCTTTGAAAAGGTAAAACTTTAGCAGTTTAACTGATAGTTGACCCTTCACCACTCATGTGATGATTTGAGTGAAGTGAGGGGGTATTAGGATTACTGCTGAAGTGTCTGGTTGGTAGCTCTACTTGGAAACATGCTCTATTCTCATGAGGCACCGGAGATAGTTGTTCCTATTTGCAGCTCCAGAGATACTCCAGACTCTCGCAGAGCTCCGGAGAGTCATTCCCCATATCTTCAAAACTTCAGGTGTCACTGTTCTTTGTTATTGTCTCCAGAGATCATTGAAGACGATCTCTGGAGATGCACAAAATCACTATTCTTGGGATCTACACTTGCTGATTCAAAAAGAGAGAGAAATTCTACATTTTTCCATTAATCCCATGCACATTAGTCACCTAATCAGAAATTCTAATCTCAAGTAATCTATCTTAATTAATCACAAACTAGAACAATCTTGCTAACTTATTTGAGTGCAGACATAAGGAAGATGAACTGAAAAAGGGAAAAAGAGAGGCAAAAGGTGTATTTCATGAGTGCAATTTGGCACTCATCAGAAGGTTTCATACTAAACCAGGGATGTGCAAAACTCCATTGATCCCATTCACTCATCCATTAGAGAATCAAATCAAGATTCTTCCACAGCCAACTATCTTCAGTTGAGAGTCATCACCAGGTACACCTTCCCACCATCGTATTCTTCATACTTTGTGAACCAACCTTGATGTGAGGTCATCTGGAAACAAGAACTGGAGTCAATCAACCACACATCTTCTGATGCATGTATGGACAAGGCAGCAACAAAAGCATCACCATCATCTTGTGATTTGTCAGAATCTGAATCAGAGACATTCTTCTTCTTTTTCTTCTCCTCCTTACACTCCTTTCTGAAGTGCCCAGATTTACTATAGTTCCAAGATAGTGCCTTAGACTTTCTAGGAGACTTAGATCTCCCACAGGATTTAGATCTACCCTTCTTAGCTTTCTTGTCCTTCTTTTTCCCTTTATCTTTGGGTCTACCACAAACCATAAGAGCCTCCTTAGCCGACTCGGAAGACTTTCTCTACATCTCTTCAGACAACATCGAAGAAACCACTTCATCCATTTTCAAGGTGGTAGTGGTACTCCCACTAGCCATGACAAGGTGGTCCCATGAGTTTGGCAAAGAACAAAGAAAGGTCATACAATGAACCTCCTCCTCCATCTTCACACCAATAAAAGGCAACTATGCAACCAACATATTAAAGGCATTCAAATGATCTACAACAAATCCTCCTTCTTCCATCCTCAAAGAATATAGCTTCTTCTATAGGAATAACTTGTTTACCAAGGATTTAGCCTAATGAACATCACCAAGTTTCTTCTGTAGCTCTTTCATGGTCTTCTCTTCATGAACATTTAATAGGATGGAATCAGGTAAATAGAGTCTTACAAGACCCTTATCTTTTCAATCTTTGAGATCGCAGTCTACTTGAGCCATTGTCATTGGTTTTGTACTAAATATCGCTTCCCATATATCTCTATCAACAAGCATGTCTTCCATTTTGGGTTTCCACAACTCAAAATTGTTGCCATTAAAGTTTTCCAACTCCATCCTTCTGGATGTTCTTGTCATCTCCTTCCTACAATAAGATCACATAATAATCTGCATAGACTCTCACTTAATCAAAGATCAGTATAAAAAATCCCTAACCAACAACTAGGATCAAAGGTGATCAAGCTCTGATACCAACTAAAAGGAAGCAAGGTACGTAGAAACACTTCCTACACCGATCTAATAAGAGGAATGTAGTGCAAATTTTTATATCCTTACAATTATAGTTATGTTAAGCATGTAACAAGAGATAAAACAACAAACAATAACACATAGAATGCAAGGGACACAAGATGTACGTGGGGAAAACCTTTTCAGGTGAAAATCCCCATACTCCAAAACCTAGATAATGTATTATCAAAACTAATAGTGTTTACAATACAATTGCAATGCAAGTTCTTTTAGGAGTCTTCAAATGTCATTTCTAGAGTAATTTCGGTAGCATAATAGTACCTGTAAAAATACTATGCAACTCCAACATCATGTTGGAATTAGTTTGGACAACTGAGAGGGGGAGTGAATCAATTGTCCCACCAATTTAAACTTTTTTTTTTCAATCTTCTTTATCAACTTACAATTCGATAAAAATTAAAGCATGAGTCAACAAAACAAGAGCAAAAATAAATTGAGCACACATAACACCAAAATTTTTACATGGAAACCCGGTTAAGGGAAAACCATGGTGGGGGTTAACCCAAAAGATTCATACCCTGTTAAAAGTACTTAGAAGAAAAAGAGAAGGCACGTGCCTTCGGGGTCACTACCCAGAGCTCACTGTTCAAGGGAGGCTCATTGCCTACAGAATTTATGTTTAATATAGAAAGAATTAACTGATAAATAGCATCTTCTTCATGCCTAGTTCAGTTTCATTGAATGTTCACAAAACTTCTACTCTGTCCCAAATACTTCTTCTCTCTAACTCTTCATCAAAACATCTGTTGTTCTTCTGCTTCTCCTCTACTATGCTTTGCGTTTGATCCTTTCTTCAGATTGTATTATTTTCACACAAGGATAATTTTCCACAACTCATCAACAAGTATTTATACGCTTCATCAACCTTGGAATGAACATCAAGGTCGGCACTACAAACATCTGACTTAATGTGAATCACTAAGCTGTCAGCCAAACATAACTGGGACTCAAATCTTCCTTAATCAAGATGCCATGCTCCATAGAAATTCTCTTAGATCATCTGCAACATGCTTGAATCATCCAGTCAGCCAAGACTGGGAAGAACAATACCAAGAAGGAAATCTTCATTGATAATCTCAAACTTCAATGCGGACCTTTAACATTGCAGTCACACGATCCAGAGACTTCCACAAGCACATTAAATTCAACAAAAACATCTGCACTCCTCCAAATCATCAAAATCACTTGCATCTTCCTCCAGAACCTCAAGAACACTATCTGCCATGACTATCACTTTAGAAAGATTGCTTGTGGACCTCCAAACCACGAACCACTTGAATGGATGATACACATTGACTTCCTAAACATGCCTCCAGATCTGCAGATCATAATTTGACATATCTGGAACAATCTAGACCTCTTTCATGTCACTCTATCTCTTCTTAACACTGCAAAATCGGTTCTACTTAGATGGCCATAGCTTCTTCAAATCTTCATGCGAACCATTCAAAACTTAACTAGAGCTTCTTCAGACAATCCTCTACTCAGCCATATGGTCCACATACATTAATCCTCATTAATTTTCTCAATATCCTCAACAATCTAGTCTTCTATACAGGCAACAAAATAGGATACAGTTGACACTAATGGCAACAAGGATATGTTGACATCAATGACAACACCGCTTAGGAACATATTTGCAACAATCTCCCCCTTTGTCATTGATGGAAAGATATGATGTGAAAAACTAATTTGACCATCAAGACAAGATCTTCTCCCCCTTTCTATTATCAATTCTACAATCACTTTCTTCATTGCTCCCCCTTTCATCAGCAACTAGTTTTTCACATGAACTTCTCTCCCCCTTTGACATCAATGGCAAAGGGAACATATTTGCAGTCTTTTCTCCTTATTTTTGTTTCAGACCAAACTCAAAAATTACATGTAGACTACTCCCCCTAAGTAGTGCCTCCTTGACATCAATCTGGATTACAAGATGCGACTGTGAATTCTACCAGACTGATGCACTTTAGTACATATTAATTCTGATTAGGAGGGGTAATAACCCCCAACTTCTCTTTGAGATACTCAAAAGTATCCTTGGGAAGAGGCTTAGTGAAAATATCCACAATCTAATCCTTTGAAGATACAAACTCCAACTTGACTTCATTCTCATTTACCTTCTCTCTCAAGAAATGAAACTTGATGGATATGTGCTTTGTCTTTGAATGCAACACTGGATTCTTTGAGATGCTTATTGTAATTGAATTATCACAGAAGATTGTGACCGGCTCCTCAAACACAATTATGATGTCCTTCAACATTTGCTTCATCCACAGAACTTGGGTACAATTGTTTCCTGCTGCTATATACTCTACCTCTACTATAGATAGGGATATTGCCTCCTGCTTTTTGCTCAGCCAAGAAACCAATCTGCATCCCAAGAAGAATGCACCACCACTAGTACTTTTCCTATCATCCACATCTCCTACCCAATCAACATCTGTATATGCATGAAGAGTAAAGTCATTGTCTTTTGGATACCACAAGTCATAATCAAGCATTCCTTTGAGATATCTGAAGATTCTTTTGACTGCTACAACATGGGATTCTTTAGGATCATCTTGGAATCTAGCAACAAGCCCAACTGCATTCATGATATCAGGTCTGGTCTAATTCAGATAGAGCATTCCTCCAATCATTGATCTATACCTTTTCTAATTTTTCTTAGGGGATTCATCATCTTTACTCAACTTGCATTTGGTTACCATAGGCATACCTACTAGCTTTGAATCTTCCATTCCAAACTTCTTCAACAATTCTTTCACATACTTAGACTGAGATATAAAGATACCTTTATCCGACTGAGTGATTTATAGACCTAAGAAGAAATTCATCTCACCAAACATGGACATCTCAAATTCACTTTGCATCTAATTAGCAAATGTTTTGCACATGCTCTCATTTCCACCAAAAATGATATCATCAACAAATACCTCAACAATTAGAATATTCTCATGATCAATTTTGAAGTAAAGATTATTGTCGGCAGTGCCTTTGTTATATCCTAGATTTAGCAAATACTTATCTAATCTTGCATACCAAGCTCTTGGGGCTTGTTTGAGTCCATATAATTCTTTCCTCAATCTGTAAACTATGTCTTTTTGATCAGACAACTAAAATCCTTCCGGTTGCTCAATTTAGACTTCTTCTAACTCTCTGTTTAGGAATGCTACTTTGACATCCATCTGATAGATCTTGAAATCTTTATAAGCAACAAATACAAGAAATAACGTGACTACTTCTATTCTTGCCACTGGAGCAAAAGTTTCTTCAAAATCAATTCCTTCCACTTGAGAATATCATTTGCATACCAACCTTGCTTTGTTTCTTACAACTTTACCATATTCATTTAGTTGTTCTGGAAGACCCATTTAGTTCTAATCACATTTTTTTCCTCAAGTCTAGAAACAAGATCCCAAGTGTGATTGTTTTCAATTTGCATTAATTCTTCTTCCATTGCCTTTACTCAGTTTTCATCTTCGTACGCTTCACTTACTATTTTTGGTTCAATCTTTGAAATTAGACAAATCTCTTCTTGATCTTCAACAATTCTTCTCCTAGTTTGAACACCTTTATTTCTATCTCCTATGATTTGATCTTCAAGATGATTCATCTTTACATACTTGGGAGTTTTGGGATTTTCTTGAACTTCTGTTTCTTGAGCTTGTTCCTCAACTTCTGCACTATCCTCTTGAATTACTAGATTTTCTAGATCAATCTGGATCTAAATCTAAGTTTGCACTTGCCTTTCTTAACTTGGATTTTCATCTTGATCATCTGAATCATATCCGCAAGACCTAGAATATCCTTCCTTTCTCTCATCAACTCTAACATTAGCACTTTCAACAATATTTTTCAACCTCTTGTTAAAGCACCGGTATGCTTTGCTTTGAGTAGAGTAACTCAGAAAAATTCCTTCATCACTTCTTGCTTCAAACTTGCCTAGATCCTCATCTCTTTTGATATAACATTTACTACCAAAAACTCTAAAATATCTCACAGTAGGATGATGACAAACCAAAGTTCATAGGGAGTATTACCAGAATTACCTTTGATCTGCACCCAGTTAAGAGTGTAGATAGTAGTACTCAGAGCTTATCTCCAATAAACTTGTGGAACATTTATTTCCATCATCATGGTCCTAGTAGCTTCTTGAATGGTCTAGTTATTTCTTTCCACAACTCCATTTTGCTAAGGAGTCCTAGGAGCAAATAACTATCTTTTTATTCCATGTTTTTCATAGAATGTATTAAACTCACCAGAGGTAAACTCTCCACCTCTATCAAATCTTAGACACTTTATCTTCACACCAATCTCATTTTCCACCATAACTTTGAACACTTTGAATTTGTCAAGAGCTTATAATTTTTCTTTTAAGAAGGTTACCCACATCATTCGGGAGTAATCATCAATCAGCAACATAAAATATTTGTCTCCTTGCACACTCCAAATTCTAGTAGGACCACATAATTTGGGATGCACAAGTTCCAATCGCCCACTTGAAAATTATTTTTTACTTTTGAATGATGCTTTGTTTTGTTTACCCAATTGACATTCTTTACACATGCTATTAGGTTTCACAAGTCTTGGAAGATCTCTCACAGCCTAAGTAGAACTTATCTTGACAATGTTATCAAAATTCACATGACACATTCTCCTATGCCACAACCAACTTTGATCTATCTGAGTAATCAAACAACTTTTACCAGAACTACTTAATTGAAAGATGTTACCTCTAGTTTGCATACCGGATGCAATTTTAGTTCCGGAGCTTTCCAAGATTATACATTTGCCATCCTTGAATCGGATATCATAAACCTTGTAAACCAACTGTCCAAAACTGAGAAGATTATGCTTCAACCCTTCCACATATAGAACATCATTTGTGTTATTCTTACCATCAAAAGAGATGGATCCTTTGCCATGAATTCTACCAGCTGAGTTGTCTCCAAATTTCACAATTCCACCTTCATATTTTTCAAAGTTTATAAACTTACTTTTATCACCAATCATATGATGAGAACATCCACTATCAATCACCCATTTATCCTTTTCACAATCTGATAAGCTAAGCCACTTTCCACATTTGTACAACTAGCAAATTTAGTAGACACTGGATCTTCTTCTTTGATAGCAATGAACACCCAATCATCTAAAGTGGCACCTCCATGACCAGATTCATCATCTGTGACTCCTTCTTGTCCATCTTCTTGGACATAGTAACATTTCTTCTGACCTTTATATCTATTAGGGTTTGGCTTTGAAAATTTCTCCAGACATCTTGAGGCAAAATGACCAATCTTATTACAAGAAAAACATTTGAATGACAACTTTCCTTCATACTTACCAGATCCTCTTGGCATCCTTTTGGCAACAAGAGCTTCAAGTTGTGTAGACTCAATTTCATCATTTTCAAGATCCTTCCTTGCCTTAGCAAATCTATTTGATCTTGCAGAAGATCTTTCACTCAAATCATATCTTTGTTTTCCATATACATTGGCCTTAAAAGTAGTTTCAAACTTAAGAAGAGAATCACCAAACTCACTTAATTCAAAAGCTAAAATTTTGCCAACTAACTGATCTCTTGTAACTTTTGAGACAGTCCTGATCTCCTCTATAGTAGCAACCTTATGTTTGTATGAATCAGGTAAAGATCTGAGCACTTTTGCCACAATCTCTGATTCTTCCAAAGTTCCACCAACACACCTGATACTACACACAAGTTCATTTATCTTTTTCATGTAGATTGTGATGTTTGCATCTTCACTCATTCTCAGATTTTCAATTTTTCCTCTCAGACTTTGTAGCTTGGCACATTTGACATGTTTATCACCTTCATAAAGATTCTCCAACTTCTTCTAGATTTCATGAGCAGTTTTTAGTCCAAAGACATTTGTCATTTCTGAATCAATCAGGGCACTCAACAAGGCTTCTTTAGCTCAAAAGTAATTTTCAGCATTTTTTATTTGATTTGGAGTTGAAGGACCTTTCTTTGGAGTTTTATACTCATCATTGGTTATCACCCAATAAGCATCACCCATGCATTGAAAATGGCACTCCATGTGACTCTTCCAAACAGAGTAATTTGTTCCATTGAATCTTAGACTATCCTTCTTGTAAGTCAGCATCCTAGATCTCCTCAAGAAGTTAAGCTTCTTTTAGAGGAACTTGGCTCTAATACCAATTGTTGGAATTAGTTCAGACAACTGAGAGGGGGGGTGAATCAATTGTCCCACAAATTTAAATTTTTTTATTTTTAATCTTCTTTATCAACTTACAATTAGATAAACATTAAAGCATGAGTCAACAACACAAGAGTAAAAATAAATTAAGTACACATAACACAAGAATTATTACGTGGAAACCAAGTTAAGGGAAAACTATGGTGGGGGTTAACCCACAAGATTCGTACCTTATTAAAAGTACTTAGAAGAAAAAGAGAAGGCACATGCCTTCGGGCTCACTGCCCAGAGATCACTACTCAAGGGAGGCTCACTGCCTACAGAATTTATGTTTAATATAGAAAGAATTAACTAATAAATAGCATTTTCTTCATGCCTAGTTTAGTTTCATTGAATGCTCACAAAACTTCTGCTCTACCCCAAATACTTCTTCTCTCTAACTCTTCATCAAAACAACTTTTGTTCTTATGATTCTCCTCTGCTCTACTTTGCCTTTGATCCTTTCTTTGGATTATATTATTTTTGCACAAGGATAATTTTCCACAAGTCATCAACAAGTATTTATATGCTTCATCAGCCTTGGAATGAACATCAAGGTCGGTACTACAAACATCTGACTTAATGTGAATCACTAAGTTGTTGGCCAAACATAACTGGGACTTAAATCTTCCTTAATAAACACACCATGCTCCATGGAAATGCTCTTAGATCATCTACAACATGCTTGAATCATCTAGTCAACCAAGACTGGGAAGAAAAACAACACCAAGAAGGAAATCTTCATTGACAAGCTCAAACTTCAATGTGGACCTCCAACATAGTAGTCACATGATCCAAAGACTTCCACAAGCACATTGAATTCAACAAAAACATCTGCACTCCTCTAAATCATTAGAATCACTTGCATCTTCCTCTGGAACCTCAAGAACATTGTCTGCCATGACTATCACTTTAGAAAGATTGCTTGTAGACCTCCAAACCATGAACCACTTGAAATGGATGATACACAATGACTTCCCAAACATGCCTCCAGATCCGCAGATCATAATTTGACATATCCAGAATAATCTGGACCTCTTTCCTATCACTCTGTCTCTTTTGAACACTGCAAAATTGGTTCTACTCAAATAGCCATAGCTTCTTCAAATCTTCATGTGAACCATTCAAAACTTAACCGGAGCTTCTTCAGACAATCCTCTACTCAGCCATATGGTTTGCATACATTGATCCTCATTAATTTTCTCAATATCATCAACAATCCAGTCTTCTATATAGGCAGTAAAATAGGATACAATTGACACCAATGTCAACAAGGATATGTTGACATTAATGACAACACCTCTTAGGTACATATTTGCAACACATCAAGTGCCTCAATATATAGATTTTACAAGGCCATCTTAGGAAGCTTCTAGAGATGGACATCCAACTTGGCCTCTTGATCAAAACCCAATGCCTTGGGACACTTGGACAACATGCAAGCAACCTCCATTCAACTGTCATAACATGTAGATTTGACTTTCCCAATGTGGAGCACTCCCACCAAGAATAGGCTTTGACAGATGCTCTTATGCATCTTACAACTATCATAAAATCTATCCAAGATAACAACATTTAATGTTGTAAGAGAATCCATCATACAAGACTAATAATAGCATATTCCTCTTACAACATGTCATAGTCAATCTTGGAGCATCCCAGATGCCTTCCTCACATGCAAAGATACTCTCTGACACTTGTCTTCATTTGTCATAGGAATCTCTATCTTTGGCTCTTACATGTCATAGATTCTGTCATACAAAATATCTCCTTCCACATACCTCAAGATGCTGACACATGGCATATCAGTGTCACCTCAAATTGGACACTTAGATTCTCACGTGTTGACTTTACCATCCAATTCATATTACAAGTAGGATGACATGTCACAATGCCACCTCATACTAAATGACAAAACATGATGTGCAAGTAAGTAAAAAATTAGGTAAATAAATAAATACATAAATGAATATCATATGCTAGGAATTTGCAAAGGTTGAGACACCTTAATTCCCAATAGATCAATGATACCAAAAAAAAAATAAGATGCTACTGATGAAGAAGATCATGAAGAATCAACTAGTAAGGTACCCACAAGATATGTGTAGAAAGATAATCCAGAACAACAAATACTCGACAACAAGAATGAAGGCGTTCAAACTAGAAGAAAGATGAAAAAGGCAAAAGAACAAGTAAATTCTCTTTACTCTCTAAGATTGAAGCTAAAACATTAATGATTCTAGTAAGGATGAAGGATGGATAAATTCAATAGAAGAGGAACTCAATTATATTGAGAAAAATTAGATGTGGGAATTGGTTCCACAGCCTGTAGAAAAGAACATGATAGGCACTAAATGGGTGTTTAAAAACAAGTTGAATGAGGATGGAGAAATTGTGAGGAATAAGGCATGTTTGGTTTGTAAAGGATGTGCATAGGTTGAAGGCATATAGTTTGAAGAAGCATTTGCACCTGTAGCAAGATTGGAAGCCATTAGGATTTTTTTGGGATTCTCTATTTATAAGAACTTCAAGGTTTACCGAATGGATGTTAAATCTACATTCTTGAATGGGAATCTTAATGAAGAAGTTTATATTGAGAAACCTAAAGGATTTCATCTATCAGAGAAAGAAGTTTATGTTTGTAGAGTGAAAAAGGCTTTGTATGGTCTAAAACAAGCCCCTAGGGCTTGGTATTCTAAGCTAGATAGTTACCTTCAGCATTAAGGATTCAGAAACAAGTGTACAAATAGTAATTTATACTTCAAATCAGAAGGTGAGCACATGTTTCTTTTTGTAGTATATGTTGATGATATCATTTTTAGTAGTAGTGATGACAGGATGAATAAGGAACTTGTTGATCAGATGCAAAAAGGGTTTGAAATGTCCATGCTTGGAGAACTGTCTTTCTTTCTTGGTTTACAAATATCACAATTAGACCAAGGTATATTGATATCTTAAACCAAGTATGCAAAGGAAATTCTCAAGAAGTTCAAGATGGGAGACTATAATCCTATGAGTACCCCCATGATGACAAGATGCAAGTTGAGCAAGAATGATGAATCAGTTGATACAAATTAGACTGTATATAGGTCTATGATAGGTAGGTTGTTGTATCTAACTACATATAGACTTGATATCATGCACGCAGTATGCATGGTGGCTAGATTTCAAGCTGCTCCTAAGGAATCTCATGTTTAAGTAGTAAAGAGATTTTTTAGATATCTGAAAGGTGTTGTGGAGTATGGATTATGGTACCCTAGACATGATAATTTTACTTTGACAACATTAACAAATGTTGATTGGGTAGGAAGTATTGATTATAGGAGAAGCACTAGTGGTGGAGGTTACTTCCTTGGTGATAGGTTGGTATCTTGACTCAACAAGAAGAAAGATTCAGTCACATTGTCCACTGCTAAGGTAGAATATGTTGTTGGTGTTTCATGTTGCACACAAGTTTTATGGATGAAATAGATGCTCAAGGATATAAAGGTAGAGTTTGATGATTCTATTTCCATTCTTTGTGATAATACAAGCGCAAATCAATATCTCAAAGAATCATGTGATGCATTCAAGAACAAAGAACATTTCCATTAAATACCATTTCTTGAGGGAAAGAGTTGCAAATCAGGAAGTCACATTGGAGTATGATAGCACAAGATTAGATTGTTGACATTTTCATGAAGCAACTTGACAAGGATACTTTTTAATATCTCATGCAGAAGCTAGGAGTTGTTGCTCCTCACAAGTAGAAGTGCATCTATGACAATTGTCCAAGGAGAGTAGATCAAGGCATATTTTTCATCCTTGTTTTGGACAGCGACTACCTCTTAGGGGGAACACATAGATAGATGGTAGTTTGTATGTCACAAGTTCATGTTACATGGTGAGGAGAAGCATTTTAGATAGTAGCAATTGGCTCTCAGAAAGGAGGTTATTTACCTCCCTTTGCCATTGATGACAAAGGGGGAGAGTAAGAGTAAGGGGGAGTAGATGCAAAAAAACCTAGAGAAACATTAATGGATGGAATTAATGTAGAAGGAATAGAGAAGCACTAAGAATAGTTTATGCATAAGTCTTTTCATCAATGACAAAGGGGGAGTTTGGTGCAGTCACAGTCGGAGGGTCATGGAGTGAACTATCCAAACTGTGCAGCAAGAGTAAACACAACAGAAACAACTCAAATATAGAATGCAATGGAAGATTAAAATACTTAATATATCATATATTCATAATACTTACATGCCAACAACATGCTGGCTACAATCATAGGGCTCACATGCCTGAATTCCAGATTACAACTGATATGCAAGATATAGCAATGAAGTGCCTTCCGAAACAAAATATCTATTCTAATATATCATAATCAACTAGTGTCCTCCTAATACATCCTAGAGATCTATATATATCATCTTCAAGTTAAAGAAATCCTCTGCGTCGGCCAAGAAGGGTTACCAACTCCAATGAAGGAATGTAATGTGTAGGAACAATTAGGTTGGCCTAAAACATATGGAATTCCTCCACAAATGAATAAAACTTGGTGTAGACCTCAAGGAATGTCTATCTGATCATCGTGTGTTGTGTATGATGTTTCATTTATCTCCACAAGTCATAGAAGTGCTCCATAAACCTTCTCCTTCAACTGACTACCTAAATGCTCTACTCTGTGAAAATGGGTGATCTTCTGATAATGATAACTTTTAGCAGACAAGTCCTAATGACCTAGATTTTGGATATGATATAGATGATGATGTGTAGATCTTAAGTCCTT
Organism: Cunninghamia lanceolata; assembly: GCA_027924645.1. Classification (NCBI taxonomy): domain Eukaryota; kingdom Viridiplantae; phylum Streptophyta; class Pinopsida; order Cupressales; family Cupressaceae; genus Cunninghamia; species Cunninghamia lanceolata. The sequence continues at coordinate 3,806,715 of BSBN01001569.1, forward strand.
CTATGTGAGCTCTAATCTTAATATGTGGTAAAATGCAGTACAAAATGCTGAAACTATAACTGACTGAACTAAATTGAAAATGAAAGAAAGAAAGAATGCAAAATGTTTTTGGTTGATGCAAGATTGCTTGGCAACCTAGGATGCTCCTGCATCAGACACCTAGGGTTGTTGAAAAAGTGAGTCCCTTTCTTTTCTAGGGCTAGAGGAAAACCAAGGCGGTCCACCTCATCCAAAGATATCCATGATGAATCTTCTTTTGGTCTTCCTTTCCACTTTACCAAATATTCTTTGTATTGCTTGTCTGTGGTACTATGTCCAACTCTGCTATCCAAGATGCTCTCTATCTACTCCGATTGTTGTTGTGGTAACTGATTCTTCAAACCATCTTTAATCTTGTCACTTGAGTCTCCTTCATGGTAGTAATATAGGTCTGCAATGTTGAATATAGGTGATATACCAAATGTCTCTGGTAGCTCCACTTCATATGCATTTCCTGAATCAAACTTCCTAAGTATCATACATGGTCCAAACTTCTTCATCTTCAACTTGTTATATGTTCCCACTAGAAATCTCTCTTTTCTTAGGTATACCATTACTTCATCTCCAACTAAAAATTCTCTGTGTCTTCTCTTCTTATCCGCTTGCTCCTTATACTTACTATTCATCTCCTCCAAATGATTCTTGACCTAGTTATGTGCTGTCTCCATGTATGCTAAAAATTCTTCTACCTCTACACTTCTCTTATTCTCCATTTTGATGTCTCTCAATTCTGCACCTCCTCTAGGTTTCATTCCAATTACAATCTCAAATGGTGTCTTCCTTATTCTCCTATTCATTGAATTATTGTATGCAAACTTTGCTTGTTGTAGAATTAGATCCCAATTTCATGTCTTCTATCCTACCAAACATCTCAACAAGTTACCCAAACTCCTATTTACCACTTTGTTTGTCCATCTGTCTGTGGGTGAAACTTTGGACTAAACTTTAGGTCTATATTCATCTTCTTCTATAGTGTTCTCCAAAAGTATCCAATGAATCTTCTATCCCTATATGAAATTATACTCTTGGGTAATCCATGCAATCTCACAATCTCCTTGAAAAATAGGTCAACAACATGCACTCCATCATTTGTCTTCTTAAATGGTATGAAATGTGTCATTTTTTAAAATCTATCCACCACTACAAATATAGAATCATGTCCTCTCTGTGTTCTTAGAAATCCTAATATGAAATCCATGCTTATATCTTCCTAAAGTCTCTCCAGTACTATCAAATATTTGTACAAACTAGTATTCTGACTACTCCCTTTCACAACTTGACAAACTCTACAACTCTACACAAACTTTCTTACATCCTTATATATCTAAGGCCAAAAGTAATATTCACTTACCAAAGCCACTGTCTTGTCAATTCCAAAATGTCCTACGAATCCACCACTATGCTTCTCTTTTATCAAATTATCTCTCATTGAATTTCTAGGTATACAGAATTGATTTCCTTTAAACAACATATATTCCTAAATGATATAATCTAACCACTTACTTATGTCTATCACAACAGGTTCCTTACATGCTTTTCAAGGTTCTACAAAATCATGGTCTTATTCATACATATACTTCAGTTCTTCAAATCCTAATACTTCTATCGTCATCTCTATCAGCAAATTCCTTCTTCTACTCAATGCATCTGCAACTTTGTTTTACTTCCCATTCCTAGGCTTCAATACAAATGTGTAACTCTGCATGAACTCTAGCCATCTCATATGTCTCTAATTCAAATTTCCTTGATTGTTCAGGTATTGTAAAGCTTGATGATCTGTATACAACACAAATTCCTTAGGCAATAGATAATGTATCCACTTCTTCAAAGCTTGAATTATGGCATAGAATTACTAATCATAAACTAAATATCTTCTCCTTGCATCATTCAAATTCTCACTAAAATATGCTACTAGTCTACCTTCTTGACTTAACACTACTCCTATTGGATTTCCACTTGCATCACAATCTACTTGAAATACGTTGTTGAAATCTAGTAATGCTAACATTGGTTGCTCTATCACTTTCTACTTCAATAATTCAAAACTTTTATCTGCTCTTGATGTCCACTTAAAATCCTTTCTATCACCTCTCATTGTCTCTATCATAGGTGTGCATACTGAGCTAAAATTTCTAATGAACTTTTGGTAGAAACTAGCTAATCCATGAAATGGTCTAACTTCTCCAATGCTCTCAGGTTTTGGTCATTCAACAATTGCTCTAACTTTCTCAGGGCCATCTTCAATCCTTCCGCAGAAATCACAAATCCCAAATATACCAACTCTTCCTTCATGAAACTACATTTCTTGATGTTTATCAATAATTTCTCTTCTCTCAACCTCTGCAATACTTGTCTAATCTGCCATAGAGGTTCTTTCTTTATCTTATTGAAAATCAAAATATCATCTAAGTATACAATAACAAACTTACCCAAAAATTTCTTCAAAACATCGTTCATAAACCTCATGAAAGTACTCGGTGCATTAGTCAATACAAAAGGCATCACTAACCATTCATATAGTCCTTCATTTGTCTTAAATGCAGTCTTTCATTCATCTCCTTCTCTAATTCTGATATGATGATATCCACTCTTCAAGTCTATCTTTGTAAAATATTTTGTTCCACTCAAACAGTCCATAATGTCATCCATTCTAGGCAATGGAAATCTATACTCAATTGTAATTTTGTTGATTTCTCTAGAGTCTATACACATTCTCCATTCTCCATCTTTCTTTGGTGCTAAGACTACAGGTACCGCTCATGGGCTTAAACTTTCTCTGATCAATCCTTTCCTCAACAATTCCTATATCTGCCTATTCATCTCTTCATTCTCTGCTAGTGTCATTTGGTGTGCTGGTTTGTTAGACAAACTAGCTCTGGGTATAAGATCAATATGATGAATGATACTCCAGATTGGGGGTAGTCCATTAGGTACATTATCTGATATGATGTCTTCATACTCTATCAACAATTCAGTTATCTCCTCTGGCTATGATTCTTTAGTTTCTGTACTTAAGGTTCCATGCTTCTGAGGAATCAAAGCAAAACACATATTCTCATGTCTCAATCCATCCAAAAATTTACTTCCATCCACTAAATAGATTCTAGCATTCCCACATATTTCACTCTTTAGCTCATCTTCCAAAGGTATCGAGGTAATTCTCTTTCCATTAGATGTTACAATATAAGTGTTCTTTCTCTCATCATATATAGCCTTTCTATCATACTGCCATGGTCTACCCAACAATATATGACACACATCCATCAGCATAATATCACACAATACCTCATCATGATAAGATCCAATATGAAATTTCACCAAACATTGTTCACTCACTAGTACCTTGTGTTCATCCCGAATCCATGCTATCTAATAGGGCTTAGGGTTTTTCAATCTCTCCAGGTTTAGCTTAGTCACCATCTCCTTTGAAACCAAATTATCAATACTACCACTATCAATGATCACTTTACAACATTTAACTCCTAATTTGTATCTAGTCTAGAACAAACTTTTCCTTTGCGATGGTTCCTTAGTTGTCTCTACTTGAAATAGTGCTCTCCTCATGACTAGTGATTCTCCTTTCTCTGGATTTCCACCAAATTAAGTGATCCAATAGGTTCTTCTTCTACATAAGTTGTTCTTGCACTGTTCTCTATCTTCTTGCTTATACTTCCCTAATGACATTCAAATACTGTGTCCTTCACCTCCATAGTTAAAATAGGTTCCTCTAAACATTCTCTTGTAAAATCCTCTTTTATCTCTCCTATATCCTTCATTGCGGTAAGAATTAGGGTTTCCTCTGTAGTAGAAATTTTTGTCATCTTTTTGATATGAACTATTATCTCTATCTTTCTTCTTGTATGGACTACTTTTCTTGTTCTTATCCCCATATGATCTTTCACCTCTAGAATATGTTCTACCTCTTTGAAATTTACCTCCTTTACCTCTCTATCTCTACTCATGCTTCTTATTCAACTTGTCTTCAACTTTCAAGGAAAACCGATATGCTTCTTCTATTGTTGTCATCCTTACCAAGCTCAGTTCTTCTTGAATATTCAACCTTAGTGCATTGATGTATCTTGCCACTTTCTCCTTGCTTGCTTCACTATGTCCAGTCCTTATGATCATCTTATGAAATTCTTTAGTATATTCCTTCATAGATTTCTCCTTTTGTCTTAGGTTTTACAATCTCTTCAACAGTTCCAACTCATAGTCAGTAGGTATGAACCAATTCTTTAATTTTGTCACCATCCTATCCCATTTTATGATATTTTCTTTTCCTCTCCTATTTCTATCCAACTGTACTTATTTCTAATGAATAGAAGAATGTCCTTTCAACTTAGTCTTTGCAAATCTTACTTTCTCTGTATCTTCAATTTATTCATATTCAAAGTATTCCTCCAAGTCATTTATCCAATTAATTGATTCCTCTAGATTAAAATTTCCAGTGTAATTCAGTACTTCCACTCTAGGTCTCTTTCCAATATTTAAAATAGCTGTCAACATTTTCACTTTATCTGATTATTCTTCTTCTAGGGTTTCTTCATTTTGTTCAGCAGATTGAAATTCATCATCATCACTTTCAACATGATGTCTAGGGTTTAGTCCTCTTCTTATTTCTTCTTCTATAGCATCCAACATAACTTTCATTTTTTTCATCATCTCCATCATTTCTTCTATTCTTCCAACCATAGTACCCATAGTAGGCATTCTCCTCAATGGCATCTCTTCCTAGGATCCGGTGCAACTACCTCAATTCAGTGATCTGACTATAAGGTAGCAATTGCCTCATGCTTGATGATCTATTGACAAACATAAGTAGACTGCCTTAGGTCAGCAATTGGTTCACCACAAGATCTAATGGAATGCCTTCACTTCCAAAACTTCACTCCAAAGGATTCAAAATTCACTCCCAAAGGATTCAAACTTTGCTTTGATACTACTTGGTGCAGTCATAGTCAGAGGGTCCATAGAGTGAACTGTCTAAATCATGCAGCAAGAGTAAACACAATGGAAACAACTCAAATATAGAATGTAATAGAAGATTCAAATACTCAATATATCATATTTAGAATGCTTACATGCCAGCAACATGCGGGCTACAATCATAGGGCTCACAAGCCTGAATTCTAAATTACAACTGATATGCAAGATATGCCACTGAAGCACCTTCTGAAACAAAATATCAATTCTAATCTATCATAATCACCTAATGTCCTCCTAATACATCCTATAGATCTATATATATCATCTCCAAGCTTAAGAAATCCTTCGCATTGGCTAAGAAGGGTTACAAAGTCCAATGAAGGAATTTAACGTGTAGGAACAATTAGGTCAGCCTAAAACATATGGAATTCCTCTGCAAATGAATGAAATTTGGTGTGAACCTTGAGGAAGGTCTATTTGATCATCGTGTGCTATGTATGATGTTTCATTTAGCTTCACAAGTCATGGAAGTGCCCCGTAAACCTTCTCCTTCAATTGACTGCCTGAATGCTCTACTCTATGAAAACAAGTGATCTTTCGATAGCGATAACTTTTAGCAGACAAGTTCAAATGACCTAGAATTTGGTTATGATATAGATGATGATGTGTAGATGCTATGTCATACTCCATGAGCTCTAATCTCAAGATGTGGCAAGATGCGGTACAAAATGTTGAAACTACAACTAATTAAACTTAACTAAAAATGAAAGAGAAAAAGAATGCAAAATGTTTTTGGTTGATGCAAGATTGCTCGGCAACCTAGGATGCTCCGGCATTAGAGATTGTTTATATATTGTCATTGATGTCAAAGTTGGATATCAAAGACATTTATTAGAGTCTCTCTGGTAGTGTAGAAGTGCATAGAAGCAAAATGTTCTAATTCAGAAGGAAAGGAAAAATACTAAGGTATTATTTTTGTCCTTAGTCAGAAAAAAGGTTTAGTTCAAAAATTTGCAAGTTTTCCTATTTTGTTTTTTGGATGTTTTCTGATTTGGTGATTTGTTGATAGAAGAGAGAGGAATCCCTCTTAATGAATACTTAGTAGAAATAAAAACACTAAGTCTTGCCAAAAGTTGAAAGATCAAAAGTTATGATTTTGGTCGATTTGCTGACAATGAAGGGAGTATGGAAGGAAGAGTTGGAAAGATAAAGTAAAAAAGACATAGTCAGGGAAATGATTGTTTTCAGAACTTGTTTAGAAGTTTGGCATTTTTATGATTCACCAATAGGATGACTAAGGCACTCAAAGTAAAGGTTTGAATTTTGACTATTTCGCCGACTAAAGATTTTATAAGATGTAGATAAAGCAATGAAGGCTTGAATGGTCAGTTCATTGTATGGAACATTTGTTGACAGAGGCAAAGTAAGATGAAAGGTGAGTTTGCAATTTGGAGACTTTACAGATAGAGGCAAAAAGGAGATGAAAACAAAGTTGGAAGGTTGGGAATTTTTCTAGGATAGAAGGAAAGGCATGTTAGTTTAGAGAATGAGGTTTTCTCTGATAAGGAAGACAAGTGCCAAAGTTCAGAAAAGATGGTTTTTCGTCGATAAAAGGAAATGGACCAAGAGTTTGAAGAAATAGATATTTATTGATAAAGGGCTAGAAGTCAAAAGTTCACAAAAAGATGACTTTTGCCGATAGAGGAGATAGAGGCAACAGTTTGAAAAAGGTAAAGCTTGCTGATAAAGGTAACAATTTGAAAAAGGTAAGGTTTGCCAATAAAGAAATAATAGCATAGGTTCCAGAAATAACAAAATTACCGATAGAAGAGGATATTTAAAAAAATAATAAAATGTTTTTTAAATGGATATTTATGGCGTGGAACCTGGATGTTTTATTAGCAAATAAAGACTAATAGTTTGAATGGTGATGACGATAAAAGAAAATCTATAAAGCTAGATTTTGGCATGTAGATATTAATAGAACTATGACTATAAACATCAGTAAAATTGATTTAATGCATGCACAAAAGCTACATGTAGAATTATTTTTCTAGACATGCAAAAAAGTGGATTTGTAGAAAATTTGGAGTGGAGTGTGGACATGCAATAAGCGCAAATACATACAAAAAGTTCAAGTGGAAAAAGACTGGAGTGCACACATGTAGATGTGCAAGTGTATGTAGAGATAGTTGTATATATAAAAGTTATCATAATAGAAGAAAATAAATAGAGAGATGGATTGATGATGTACGTGTGAAAAGAATTTAGTGTAGAGAGAGTCTAGGTGAGCTGAGTGAGAGGAGAAGGTTGTATATGATTTGAATTCATGTAATTGAGGTTTATGAAGGACCAAACAGCTACATACTTGAATATGTAATGAACCAATGAGGTTGGTGCCTCTTGTGGACTGAGTTGGTACTCAAATTAGGGGATTGTAGTCTCCTTAGAGTTGGTGCTATTAAATATTGTAATCAAAGTTTCATTTATGAGGCTGGATTAGGATGGCAGATTCTAGCATCATTTTCTCGCCATGATTTTTCCCATATTGGGTTTTGTATGTATATCTAGTGTTCATGTGTGCATGCTTTCTTGTTGTTAATGTTATTGCATTGAAAGTTAATTTAATCTACATTCTAGAGTCTTGAAGTTTTAAGTTTTATTGATCTACTGATTCACCGCCATCTCAGTAGATTGCTTGTGTTCTAACAACTACTTATCATAGAACAACTAAGGTAAAGGTATCTAAACTACAAACTCTTAGTAGAAATTTGAAAAATTTGCATATGAAGGATTATGAGTCCATAGATTTATTTTTTGAGTCAAGTTAGAAATATAGATAATAAAATTATATCACAAGGCAAGGAGATAACTAATCAAAAGATTATACAAAAGATTCTTTGGAGTGTATCTCTATTAAGTTTGATGTTATTGTAGTTGTTATTAAAGAGTCTAAGGACCTAACACAACTATCTATAGATGGATTGATGGGATCTCTATTATTTAATGAATCTAGAATGGATAGGAAAAATAATTCCTCTTTAAAGAATACATATAAATCTCAGGTTTCATTCAACAAAGGTAGAGGAAGGTCAAGCTCCAAAGGCAGGGACAAATATAATAACCATAGAGATGGAAGAAGAAATCAAAATCAAGGTGAAAGGAAAAATCAAAATTTAAATTCTTACAACTCTAGAGGGCGTAGAAACAACCATAACTAACAACAATCTTAGGGGTATGATAAATTAAATATTTAGTGTTATTATTGTAAGAAATTTGATCACTATGCATATGAGTACAAAAAAATGTCAATAAACAGAATGTAAATTTTTCAAATGTGTCTGAAAGAAATCATGGGTCTTTGTTCATTACATGTCATGCTGATCATGAGAGAACTAGTGATGTTTTCTTTTTAGACAATGGGTGTAGTAACCACGTGATTGGAAATAGAGATTTGTTTGCAAGTTTAGATAGTTCTATGAAGTTAGAAGTAAAGTTGGGTAAAGATAATAAAGTGTCAATTATGGATAAAGGTGTAGTTAATATTTTTACAAAGAATGGTGAAAGAAAGAATATCATAGATGTTTATTTTATGCTGAAATTGAAGCATAATCTCATGACTATTAGGTAGATTATTAAAAAAGGTTATAGAGTGTGTTTTCAAGAGAATGCTTGTATTATACTAGATAGAATTCTTAGTTCAATAGGTTGACTGTAAAGGTTGAAATGACCAGGAACTGAATGTTTCCACTCTGAATTAAGAGAAAAAGTTAAAAATAGGCCAAGAAGAGCCTTCTCAAGAGGAAGCAATTTTCAAGGTAGCATATTTAGACCTGACATGGCTCTAGCATCTAAGGTATGGTCAACTTCAGTTTGGAGGTGAGTTTATTACAAAAGAAATAGATTGTGAGATGATTACCACCAATTGAGAAACCAACCAGTTTATGTGAGACATGTATACTAGAAAAATAACATAGATAAAATTTCCCAATAGGGGTGTCTTATAGAGCAAGGACACCATTAGATCTTGTGCACACCGATTTATGTAGACCAATGCAGACTCCACCATTATGAGGAAGTTTTTATTTTCTAATCATTATTAATGATTTTAGTAAGAAAACATGGATTTGTTTTCTCAAGAAGATGTTTGAAACCTTCATAATATGCAGGGATTTCAAAGAAATGGTTGAAAAGTAGAGAGGCTAGTACATCAAGGTACTTAGGTCAAATAAAGGTGGAGAATACTACTCAAATTAATTTTTAAAATTTTATAGATATAATGGAATTAAGTAGTTTACTATAAGGTACACACTACAACATAATGGTGTTGTAGAGAGGAAGAACAAAACAATAATGGATATAGCTAGGAGAATTTTAAGTGCCAACCACTTGTCTAATGAATACTAGGTAGAAGTAATAGCATGTATTCTAAATAGATGTCCTACAAAGAGTGTCAAGGAAAAATTTTCATAGGAAGCATGGAGTGGCAAGAATACAATGTATTTCACTTAAGAATTTTTTATTTATGGAATATACACATGTGCTATAAGAAATGAGAAAAAAACTACATGATAGAAGCAAAAAATCTATTTTTCTTGGTTACATTGAGTAGTCAGAAGCCTACAAGTTGTACAATCCCATTCCCAAGAAAGTAATCATCAATAGAGATGTTGAATGCAATGAAGAAGAAGCATGGGATAGAAGGGTTGATAAATCAATTACAAATTTGTATGCTTCTAGATTTGACTATGTGATGTTTATTTCCATCAACCTTTTCTAATCACACTCCATGATCCATGATTATGATATAGAGCTAATAAAGAGAATGAAAATGGTAAATTACAGACAATAGCTCACTAAATAGAGAGGGTGGTGGGGAAAATTGAGGTGGCTTGAGAACCAAGAAATCAGCAAGGGTTAAAAAGAAACAAACCATTAAAAAGTTCAAAAAAATATAATAAAAACATGATTGACATTAGATGAAGAAGAATGAGATAAATAACATGAAATAAAGTATAACAATGAGATAGATTAAAAGGAAAATTTAGAGAAGGAAACAAAATAAAAAGAAAAGAGAAATAATATATGCAAGAAAATGCGAAGCCTAAATTATATAGCCAAGAGTGAAAAAGAAAAAATACTAAAAAAATAAAATAAAAAACAAATACACATGCACACACACACGCACACACACACACACACACACATCTATATATATATATATATATATATATATATATATATATATATATATATATATATATATATAAAAGATGATGTATCACCTAATAAGTAAATAATAGAATATGCACCTATGAATGCATGAAAATATAAAGCCAAAATTGAAACTATGACAACAAGAAATGCAAATAAAAATGAATGCGTATACATGTACATTTAGGCTAACCATATATGTATATGTATACAAAAACAAGCACCTATAAAAGAACCAAAATGAAAAAAATAAATAAAGAAAATGTGTATAAATGTATATGTATATATCTACATATATATGTAGATGTGTACATATATCCAATTCTCATGTATACACATATGCATTTATACATATATGCAAAAACATTAGTGCAAATATATATACAGGAGTACAAAACAAAAAGGAATAGGGACAACTAGTGAACTAGATGAGAGACAAAAAGTGTATTAACAATTAAGCATACAACAACCAACATGTAAAACTAAGAAAGGAAAAATCTGAATTTGTGTGTGAGAATAAAAAGTGAGAGAATGCAGAGAAAGGTAAAATCTACCTACAAACTAGGACAAAGCCACAAGATCAAAAAATAAGGAGGAGAAAGGACAACTAGGAACTGAGACATCAACAAGACAATGAAGTAGTAGAGGAGAAGAGGGGAACAAGGAGGTTGAAAAAAGGGTGGAAGAAAGAAGAAAGTGATGGATAGAGAGGGGAAGAAGGGTATTGGGAAGTGATAGAGAGAGACAGGGAAGGAAAAAGAGAGAGGAGAATAAGATCAAAATGGAGGGGAAACAAAAATATGAAGAGGGGGGAGAGTGGTTTCTTAGGTGAGTGAGCAAGGGTTTCTAGGAAAATCTAAGAATCCAATCCTCATCACGTTTGAGGTTGGAGGGGTGGTTGCCAATTTCTATGGCCTCTTTAAGTTTTCTCTTGAAGTAGTTATCCTCTTTAACCAAGATTTGAGTTTTTTCTATGAAAATATGGTGTTTGGTCAAGGAGGAGTGCTCTACAAGGGAATACTTTTGGACCTACTCATGCTTGATGTTGGTGCTATGTTCTTTGATCCTAGTACTAAAAGAACGGATTGTCTCACCAATGTAGGGAGTGCCACAAGAACATATAACCTTATAGATGCCTGAGTTAAAAAGGATTCCAATAGGGTCTTTAAGAGAGGGGATATGATTTCTAAGAGTCAAAAATAGTTTGTGTAACATCCCAATTGGAATATTATATAAACTTAACCATAATTAAGCAAATAATCATAGTTCTTAAAAAAAGAAAAAGAAATATCCATAATAAATATATTTGCAATATCTAAGTACAATATACATATTTCAAAATAAGGTCACTTCACATGTGACTAGCAAATTACACATATAATAAATGGTCATATTTCTTATGACTTGTAGTTTTATCAATATCATTTACAAAATAAGCAATATGTTCTTGTTCGCAAGTCTTCAATAGTCAATTACAGGAGAGAAAGCATCACCCTGGTGCTTTTCCTCCAACCATAGACTGGTGGTCTCCCACTCACCTTCCATTCTAGAAGTGGCCCTTCCCTTCACGAGGGTAATAAATAAGGAGAATCAACTAATTCCATATGCTATCTAAGAACTAGTGATGTGTCCTAGCTAATGACAATCAGGTTTACAACTCTAGTCTAGCTCTAGCTATGTATGACCCATTTTGATTGTTCAGCTATCTAGTACACTGTGAACCGACAATGCAAGTAGTGACTTTCGCATTACTTTTGCCTAAGTTTCATATATTTAATATTTGTATGTTTACTCACTATTTTCTTAACTTGGAGACAACATTCTTATTAATCATTTATTTCCTTTATACATAACAACTCTCTTGGTCATGGCTGAAATTGAGGTCCTTGAGAAGAATACTGGAAAGAAAGGTAAGAAAGTTCAAAAGTTGAAGTTGAAAATGGGGATGGATAAGAACCCCAAAGAGCAATAGATCAAGGGCACGGTGACTGAAGATCTTGGTATTGATACTCTATTTCCTCATATCCTTGACCCTTGAAGCAAGCTCCCCGATAACTTTTGTTTCCTTCTATCTTCATCTACAAAAAGAGAGAAGCTATATGAGGCATTGGACATGGTGAGGGAAGTTGTTGATAGCCAACACACTTAATTAAATGGTTTATGATTGAGATTAATGGCATCAATATTTGTCTTACTTCTATTTAGCAAAGGATCGAGAGGGGTGTTGAAATTGATGATAAAATAGATGAGGAAATTCAAATGTCCTAGGAATCCATCTCGAAGGTTAACCAACTAGAGAAGGATTTAGTGTCTCATAGCCAGGAACATGATACTCAGTTGAGCAAGGTGGAAACTAAAATGAAAGAAATTAAGAACAATCTAGAAAGAATGTTGGAAATCAGCTAATGCACCATACAAAATAATGTAGAAGGCATAAGAATCTTCATTGAGAAGCTCAAGGAAATGAGGGTAGAACACATGGTTGGAATGGGGGAAGAGAATGACGATGAGGGCAAGCTACATAAAACTAGTAACAAGGGTAAACAAGGAAAAAGTGATGATCCAGGGGGGACCGAGCTCCAGGACCAGGGGAAGTAAGAAGAATTCATTTCAGGAGGAGAAAGACAACCTTTTGGGCTTTGCCAAACTTCATGGAGAATTTTACAAAAAAGAGCTAATTGTTGTGAAAACTCTTAAAAGTATGTGACCCTACTGATGGGTTCTAGGTGGATGGGCATATGGTGGGCTATTGCATGTTTCCTAATAGTATCTTTTATAGGTTTAATATATAGGTCTAGGTTTTACTGTTTTTGGTGTATTTTTCTATTTGGATGCTATCATCTCATGTTTAAACTATGGGGCAACATCTGGTTGTAGGGTTTCAGGGCCCCTTCAAAACTTGGTTTACCCCTCTAATAAAAAACAACTCTCTTGGTCTTGCTTATACCACATTAGTCATAAATACATATACCCTTATATACTAGTCATTCTTGACATGTCTAGGGTGAGAGTTTAGGTGACTAGTGTAAACATATGTTGAGTCCCTCTTTGCATCCTTACAATCATGGGTCTATGACATCATGTCATCTACTCAATGGCTTGTTTACCTAATCCCATTATCATCCATAGTCATCTACACATACAAGGTTGACATCTAAGCCATATAGATTATGAAATAGATACTCTTTTTGTCTTAATAAATATTTGACTCACATATGTCGATAATAATCTATAAATATGTATTCATATGAATTAAATTCTTCTCTTTATATATATATCAAAGAGAGAATTCTAAATACCACGATAGTCTAAATCTTGACTTATCATTGGCATAAAGAATGTTTCTCATGACATTCTTGTGGCTATTCTTAGCCTACGATGGATAAAATAATATTTCTCCACAGAACTAAAATATAGACAAATTAGGATAAATCCAAAATAGCATCAACAAAAAACTCAAATTGTCTTCATATTTCTACTGAAATAGAACTCTAATGTCAAGTGTTTCTACACCATGATTTTGTCTTTTATACTAGATTTATAATCTTTCTAAAACACACTCTCAATCCTCTTGATCGACGGTTGGTAAGAGAAGTATACTTTATAAATGACCTTCTCTTAGGTCCTATAAACTTGTTGTTGATCCTTTTTAGGTTACTAAACCTAAGCTTGGTTTTCAATAAATAGTCGGTCTCTTATAAAACTTGAGTTATACTTATCACCATCAGCCTCCATGTTGTACACATTCATCCTAAGTATGAAACATAGTTGACCTAAATCTATTAACTCAGTCAACCTCTATTTAATATCACAGTCGGACTCTTATATTATCATCACAGTCGGTGTTTTATATTATGATCACAGTTGGCCTTTTATATTATGATCATAGTCGACCTCTTATATCATGATCACAGTTGACCTCTTATATTGAATGATCATAGTCAGCCTCTTATATCATGATACTTGGCCTGAATATAGTAACATAAGAAATTGGTTATAGACTTACACTATCAACCATTTATTGCCATACTTGGACATCAAACTTAATCAATCAGCCTATAACACAACACTTAGCCTTAAGACTTACTCAGTCGACCATTTGACTTAATACTCAACCTTAAGACTTAGTCATTCATCCATTTGATGTAATACTCAGCCTTACGACTTATTCAGTCAGCCATTTGACTTAATACTCAGCTTTAAGACTTACTTAATCAGCCATTTAACATTTCTTCAACCTAATACAAACTTATTGAATGGTTCGATTACTAGTCCTTTGACTATTACCATCATTTCTAATATGTTTAGACAATCAATAAGGAATATGCTAAGCTAAACATAGATATTCAACTCTATTATCCTGAGATATCATGCACATCAAATTTCCCTTAAGATGCATAAATATAAATACAAGTACAAACATATCTTCTAAGTTATTCAACTCTATCCTAACCGAGATATGATACTTATAATATAGATTTAATCCTCAGTTGAGGATGAACATTAATAGAATCTTTGCATAAATCTTACTTGTAGATTCAAACAAATGAAAGGTGATATCAAGATATATATCATCTCATTTGGTGGTATATGATGAACATACCTATTGTATGCTATAGGTAGTAAGCTAATAAGATCTGACTTCCTCTCACGTTCCTCTCCACTGCTCTCTTTCCTTTGAGCCTTTTCCAAAAGTATTCTCTCCCTCTCTCAAAACACTCATCTCACTTCCTTTTCTAAAGTTGACCTCTCCAAGTTATGGGTGCATCATTAAAGCACCATTATACATCTCTCTCCCTATCCCCATGGATCTCTCTACATGCAGAAGATAGAGGAGAGTGTGGAGCTACTACTCCTTCCCCCACTCCCAAGCATCTAGGGAGTTTGCTAGAAGAAAAAGGATACTTTTTACCTTACCTAACATAATTATTAACTATAAAAATAATATTAACAATAAAAAAAATAACAACAATAATAATAACTTTGTCAATAGATATGTTGGGACCTAAAAATTTTTGTTCCTGGATGCCCCAATTTGTGCCAATTTCCATCTGAATCCCACTTTGTGCCCTCTTTATTGAACCCATTAGTTATATCCGATAAGAGACATCTTCCATGGGTTTCCATGTGTTTGTGCCTTTTGAAATATAGGGGAAATCCCATAATAATGACTAAGTCCAAATCTTCCTAAGTGTTCCCTTGTATTTTTCACCTTGTCAGAGTTCTAGTTTCTTGCCTTCTGTCACACTTTATTTATCAACTTCAAAATTAGGCTCCAAGGATGTCTAAGTGTGGTAGACTTCAAAGTTTCAAGCTTCTGGTCTTTAGTCTTCTTCATGGCAAGTGTTAGGGAGAAGCCCCGATGTCCGAAGTCTGACAGGTCTATATGAACAATATTCTATGTATGAAATGATTGGCGGATTTAGGAGTTTGGTTCTTCTTCCTTCCTTTTTTGAAGGTGAAATGGGGAAGGCTCGATGACCAATCTCTGAAAAGTACTCTCTTCTTTGTGCTGAAGGAGGATAGTGGGGCTCCTCTATTTTCTCTTCCAAAGGGAAAGTGGTAGATGGGAAGCCTGAGAGTTGACCCTTGGTGTTTTTGAAATTTTCCTAAGTGTTGTAAATTATTCTAAGTGTGTCAAAGGTTAGAGTTTAGCCTTCTTTCCTTCCATCTTCATGGAAGAAAGAAGGTGGAAGGCCTGATGGCTGATCCCTGACAAATGTTCCTTATATGTAAAACAGAGGTTAGGGTTTCCTTTCTCTCCTTTCCTAAGGAAGTTTTGCAAATTTGATGGTCAAATGGATGTCTTCCATGATTCTGCGGAAGCAAATTATAAAGGGCAAGGCATTCCCATGGAACTGCAGAATGATGCCACGCAGACAACCTTTTCACCAACAAGATGGCATCAACAGTAGTAAAGAAGCAACCTCACTAAAAGGTGAAGCAAATATCTAAGTAAAGGCAGTTGGTGAAAGTCTATGGTTCAAGAACCCGAAGGTTCACCCATTGGAGGTTCGTCCAATGGCCATTTTATCAATAAATGGTGCTGAGGACCTTGGTTTGGTGAACGACATTTTTTCTGATAATGAAGAAGTGGCACCATGGCTTGGTTTGAAAAGAGGGAAAGTTGCTGATAAAGTTAAAAATGATTAAGGCAAGATGCTTTATCTTCTAATTGGCGGAAGGCCAAAATTGCTAATAGTTCAAAGATTTGAGAATTGGCCGATAAGGTGAATAATGCAGAAAGGTGCAGTCAAGGTTAGATGACTTAAATGAAAAAATAGGATCACACATTGGGAGTTCTATAAATACTTGAAATAGATAATTCCCTAAATGTATGCCATGATTGCAGGGATATACAAATTGATTTGTACCGAGATTTTAATGAGCCTACAGAGCACTATTTCAAGGTGGTTGGCATAGTGATTTTCTTCAATGCACAAAGGATAATTCTAATAAGTCAAAGTTCTAGATAATAGGGAGAGGATTAGAACCTTCCCTCTTTATTTCTCTAGGTACAATTGGAGTGCAAGTAATCTCTTTTTGATTATTTGTAGAAGTGATAGAGCATGGGTTTTTTGTCCCAACATGTAAATCTTCTAACAAACTGGGATTGGAATTTATGGCAGCATGGGTGCATTCTTAGATAGGGTATGTCACCTAGGAAACTTGAGTGAAAGAAATGCTCTATATGTAGGTGTTTGAATTGTAGAAAGGGTTGGTCAGTTTGGCATGTTCTCAGTAGGGTTCTGAGTTCCAGAAGGCAGGATAGTAAGGATATTTTTGTAGTCATTGTTTTACATGAAGTAACTATGAAATGTATGTAATATACTTTGAAAAAATTTGTATTGAATCTATGTTTTCTCCACCACTGTGAGTGTCCTTTCTAGTGAACTTTGATCGCAATCAGGGTTTTCTCTTGCCACATTTTGTGGTATGAATGTAAGCATTGATTTAAATTAATGTGATAGTTCTTAATTTATTTGGAAGGCTTTGTAAATGATCTTTTCAATATTACATGAGAAAGAGCATGGTATGGTGTTGGATCATTAAGTATTTTCAATGATTTGGTATTGATTTCCTTGCATTTGATTTATCAAATAGGTAGTTATACATTTTTGGGTGGTTGTTTCTCCTTTGTTGAACATTAGACTCTACAACCCATTGAATAGGCACCAATCTAAGTAGCCTTAGATCACCCATCTTTAAAAAAATAATACAACCTATCTTTAAAAGTAAAAGTAATCTTAATGCATCCTCATTTAGTGGGATTGCCATTATCAGCTATATAGGCATCTGTAACATCAGAAAATGTCCCTTTGGGGGCTTTTCCCTCATAAGGTTTAGCTCATGGGTCTTTAGAGTGCATTTAGGACATTTTAGTTCATATTTCAGCATCCTGATGGAATGAGGCCTAAGTCCCATGGCAAATAGGACCTAGGAAGACCCCTTGAGTTGTACCCTGCCTAAAATATGGGGGAGGACTTGGGTGCCCACGCCCTAGTCCTACCCTATTTTAGGGCAGCCCTAATTTCTAGGTGTTAGTTTATGACCGTTAGGAGGTTATTTTGCTGACACGGTAAAGTTTGAGTATTAAAATCTTGATGGGATTGCTTGTAGTTCTATTTATAAGCAAACTTAGGCATTCATTTGTAAACTACATTTCAATTAGATGATCATTGTGAACTCTAGAAATTCTCAAGGTGATTAAAGGCTTTCTATTGTGTTGCAAGAGTAGACTTGTATGTTTTGTGTGTTGATATTTGTAGATTTGAGCTTCAATCTCCTCATGGCATGAAGAGCATCTTCCTCCATGAGAGATTCACTACAAGGTGACATATCATTGTGTTTTTATCATTGATTCCTTTGGTTTTTGCCTCTGCCTTACAAGGTCATGCACTCTTTGTCTAACAACGGTGTTCAGAGACTTAAGTGTCCTCTAGGGCTTGACTGAGGCAAGCCTCTAAACACCACAACTCGCAAACCAAGTCTTGTGATTGCAGGTTACAGGTGTCACATTTGGGAAAAGTGGAGTTATAGGAAGGAGTGGAAGACATCAAGGATTTGAGATCTGAAGAAACGTCAAACAAAGGAGCACTTCCAAGACTATGGTACCTGCAAAAGTGTCATCCACAAACAGATTTCAGAAAATAGAAGTTACAAGGCTGATCAGTGTCAGAAGGACATCCAGATTCCCTGAAAATGAAAGTACCTTGGACTTGGATGCCCGTACCAGTGTCCCTAACTATTCCGCCTTAGAACCCCAAAAATATGTATTCTTTGATTTGTTAGTTTACTCCCGTCTGTAAGAGCTTTTTCTGTTTTTCATCAATTTGTTGTCGTATTTGCATAATTAGGGTTTTAATGGTTAATGAGATAGAAGAGAAGGAAAATTAGTAATTAAATTCCCTAATCCAAGCTTCCCCTCATTTGTAAGTTACCTAGGGTATGATAGTGTTTGCCACTCAACCCTAGATCCTTCAATGTTAGGGTGAAAGGAGGATTGAAGCATCTAAACAACAAAGATTAACAAAATCCAATTTTACCCTAAACATTTTAGTGAAGCCATGTTTTTGTACTTCAATTTCAACTTGCTGAGTTTTTTTCTTCATATTTTGTGTAGTTTCATTCATTCATTTGGTCATTTATTTTATTGCATTGAGAAAAATCTTAAAAAATTGAAAAATTAGAAAAATACAAAAAAATTGCATTGTTTGGCTTACTAATATGCATCAATTCTTTCTAATTTTTACTAATTCATGATTTTTACATCATATCTGATATAAACTACAGAAAAATACAAAAAATTAGAAATTTACCTTGCATTTTCATCATTTAATTGCTAGGCTTTTGTGGAATTTTTGACAATTTTATATAACCTAGTAATTCCAAAATCTAGGGTTTGTTGGAAAAATATTTTATCATATTTTTCTACTGATTTTAGAGGCTCATTAAAATTTTTTTTTGGCTGTAGTCTTTCATTTTAGTTTGAATTTGCATTTAGATTTAAAATATTTACATTTTTACATAGAAAATTTCAACAAAAACTAGCAATTTTGGTGCATTTTCATTAAATTTGCATGGGCATTTTGCATGTTAAGGCTTGAAAATCATTTTTATATCTAATATTAAGTCAATTTCATCATAAATTAGACTTCAAATCATTTGCATAGTATTTTGTCTCAAGATTTCAAACCTAGGGCTTCAAAAAAATAATTTTCACTAAAATCGGCCTTATCGACTCTCTAAACTTGCATTATAGGTGTGTTGTGAAGGGAAATTTTACATTAATTTTATTTTATCAGGCTAATCATTTTCTTCCCCTCATAAAAATATTCACAACTCCATTTTAACGGGCTCTTGTAGTGAAAATTTTGCAAAAAACTACATATTTTGGCTATTTTTACCCTAGGGTTTGACCTAGTTTACATTCCAACTATGTTGTGATCAATTTTATAGATTGAGGTGACTGCTATTATCGATATTATTCTCTTTACCTTCTAAAATTCCTTACAATACCTCCTTTACTAGGTCTTGGAATTGAAAAATTGTGAAAAATAGCTTATTTTTGCTATATTTTCACTAGGGTTTGACCTTAAGTGACGGTAAAAGCATGTTGTGTTGGGTATTTTGGCATCAAGTAGCTGTTATTACTGATATTATTTTTTTTCCATAATAATTTTCCTCACAACACCCTTTGTTATGCTCTTTTGCATTGAGTTTTGGTGGAAAAAAGTGTCTATTTTGACATATTTTTATTATATTTTGACTTGGCATTATCTTGGATTTGCATAAAGAGTGTGTTGAGAGTGATTATATTGATTTTTTGGACTGATATCAGACATATAACTTTCTTCCCTTAAATTAAATCCTCATAGCATCCTTTGTTTCATTCATTTGCATTGAAAAGTATCGAAAAATCAAACATTTTAGGCTATTTTTGCTCTAATCTTTTGCACCGATTTTGAAAAGCTTTCAAAAATCTGATTTTTCATTGGTTTGAGCATATAAACATGGCCTCTAATCATAACAGAAATAATAGGTTCCCTGCTAGACCTTACGCAAAAAGAAAGGCTCCTGAACCTGAAATTGTCTTCACTCCTCATGATAGAACAACTAGAGAAAAAGATGTTGCAAGTAGGGGCCTAACTGATGTTGTCATTGATGTAAACATACTCATGTTTCATTGATGTCAAGGATTGGATGAGCTATGTGCTGAGGATATTGATAAAATTAGTCCTATCAGAAACATAGATGAACAGTGAAGACAGTGAATCTCTATGAAGTGAAAATACCAGCTAGATAAAGATCATAGAATGTGCATCAAAGGGTTTGTAGATATGTGTCTAAAGATGATAAAGT
The DNA here is from genome assembly GCA_027924645.1 of Cunninghamia lanceolata. NCBI lineage: Eukaryota > Viridiplantae > Streptophyta > Pinopsida > Cupressales > Cupressaceae > Cunninghamia > Cunninghamia lanceolata. The sequence continues at coordinate 3,827,256 of BSBN01001569.1, forward strand.
CAAGATTTGAGAGGTCCACATGAGGATTTACAGAAGTTATGGCCATATGAGTAAAATTAGTTTTGGCATCTATTTAGAGGTGACAGAGTGACACAAATAGGTCCGGTGAGATCTGAAAATGCAATATCTTCTTCTACAGATTTGGTGGAATGTTTAGGAAGCCAATGTGAATTGACAACTCAATTGGTTCATGGTCTGGAGGTCTGCAAGCATTTATCCTAATGTGACAGTGATGACAAACTATGTTCTTGAGGTTCCAGATGAAGATACAAATGATTTTAGTAAGCAAAAGTGGTGTGGATGTTCTTGGTGATTTAGACAAGCTTATGGAGGTCTCTAGATTGTGTCCAATTTGTGTTGGTGGTCTGCATTGAAGATTGAGCTCGTAATTGAGGATTTACTCTCTGGTGATGGTGTTCTTCCTAGTCTTGGTTGACTAGATGTTTCACACATCTTGTGGATAATATTGAAGATGTTCTGTGAAGGTTAGCATGTTCCTCAAAGAAGATTGAAGTCCCAGATATGTGTGGCCGACAATGTGGTGATATGCATAAAGTTTTGTAATAAGTCAAGTTGTATTTTTTCTCTATAATAAAATAAAGTATGTATTGTGCTAACTTGGATGATTATCCCAAACTCAATGTCTTGTATAAATAAGATTTGTGAAGTCATTTCAAAGCATGGATGTAAAGAAGAGAGAGTGGTAGAGAGGAGAAGAGCGAAAAGTAGAGCAAAAGTGTTGAGCTTAAATGGGACTGTCTCAAACATGGTGACGATTCTAATCTCCAGTTCAAGTATGTAATATTTATATTATTTTGTAGACAGTGTGTCTCCTGTAGGTAGTGGGCCTCTTGTGAGCAGTGTGCTCAGGCAGTGAGCCCTAATTGGCATGTGCCATTTTGTTCTTCTTATTCTTTTAATAGAGAATACAATCTTGAGTTAGTCACCCCATGTTTTTTCCCTTAACCAAGTTTTCCACATTAAAATCTTGGTGTCATTTGTGTTAATGTGTTTCTACTCTTGAATTATTGTATTGTGCTTCCATGATTGAATTATTATTATGCTGTTGAAATACAAGAAGGATTTAAGTGCTTAAAGAAAAGAAAGTTTTGTGACAACTGATTCACCCCCCTTTCAGTTGTCTATCCTAAAACCAACAATTGGTATCAGAGCTAAGTTCCTCTAAAAGAGCTTAATCGCTTGAGGAGATCTAGGATGTCTTCCTACAAGAAGGATAGTCTGAGGTTTGATGGAACTAATTACACTCTTTGGAAAAGCTACATGGAATGTCACTTGCAATGTATGGGAATGCAATATTGGACCATAACTTCAAAGAAGTATGTTCCTCCAAGGAATGGTTTGACAACTGTAGATGAAATCAAAGATGCTAAAGATAATCTTCAAGCTAAAGAAGCCTTACTAAGTGCCTTATCTGATTCAGAGCTAACAAATGTTATGAATTTAAAAACTGCATATGAGATTTGGGCAAAACTAGAACTTCTACATGAAGGAGACAAATATGTTAAATGTGCCAAGCTACAGAGTCTAAAAGGAAAATTCAAAAACCTAAAGATGAATGAAGATGAGAATATCACTACATTTATGCCAAAAGTAAATGAGCTTGTTTGTGGTATTAGGTGTGCTGGTGGAACCTTGGATGAAGATGAGATTGTTGCCAAAGTTCTCAGATCCCTACCCCCTACTTACAAACACAAGGTTGCTACTATTGAAGAATTTAGATCTTTGTCAAATATCACAAGAGATCAATTGGTTGGAAAATTAGCTGCATTTGTATTGACTGAGTTTGGAGATACACCCCCAAGACTGAATCTATATTCAAAGCTAGTGCCTCTATAAAAGGCAAACAAAAGTATGATCCAGGAGAGAACTCCTTAAAGAAACTATCATGGTATGAAAAAGCAAGAAAAGATCAGGAAGAGGATGAGGTAGAAGCTTCTCAACTTGAAGCTCTTATTGCAAAAAGACTGCAAAGAGGATCTGGTAAGTATGAAGGAAAATTGCCCATCAAATATTTCAACTGCAACAAGATTGGTCATTTTGCTCCAAGGTATCTAGAAATATTTTCAAGGACAAATCCAAATAGATCAAGATTATAAAAGAAATGTTACTATGTTCATGAAGATGATGATGATGGAGTAACAGATGATGAATCAGAGATAGGAAACAAATCTGGAAGTGACTGGGTGTTTATTGCCATCAAGGAAGAAGATCCAATGCCCACTAAATTTGTCAATCATAAATAGGTAGAAAGAGCTCTAGCTACTCAAGTTGAAGAAAAGGATGAATGGGTCATTGACAGTGGATGCTCACACCATATGACTGGTGACAAAAATAAGTTCATAGATTTGGAAATATATGAAGGAGGAGTTGTAAAATTTGGTGATAATTCTGCTAGCAGAATCAGAGGCAGAGGAACTATTTCTTTAGATGGAAAGAATAAAACCAGTGATGTACTATATGTTGAAGGCCTGAAGCACAATCTTCTCAGTGTTGGGTAGTTGGTGGACAAAGGCTATGATCTCCAATACAAAAATGGTAAATGTAAGATCTTTGAAAGTTATGGAATAGAGGTTGCATCAGGTACTCAAACAAAAGGTAACATCTTCCACTTGGTTGGTATTGGTAAAAGTTGTTTATTTGTTCAAATTGATCAGAGTTGGTTGTGGCATAGGAGAATGTGTCATGTAAATTTTGATAATATCATCAAGATAAGCAACACTCAGGCTATAAGAGATCTTCCAAGACTGGTGAAACCTACTAACAGTTTGTGCAAAGAATGTCAGTTGGGTAAGCAAAGCAGAGTCACATTCAAAAGTAAGGAACAATCTTCTACCGGATTATTGGACTTAGTTCATATTGATGTATGTGGACCGGCAAGAATTAGGAGTTTGCAAGGTGATAGATATTTCATGTTACTAATTGATGACCATTCCCAGATGATGTGGGTGACTTTCTTGAAAGAGAAATCTGAGGCTCTTGAGAAATTCAAAATATTCAAGGCTATGGTAGAGAATGAAACTGGGTTAAACATAAAATGTCTTAGGTCTGATAGAGGTGGAGAATTCACATCTGGAGAGTTCATAGAATTCTATGAGAAACATGGGATAAAAAGATAGTTATCTACTCCAAGGACCCCACAACAGAATGGAGTAGTGGAGAGAAAGAACCAAACCATCTAGGAAGCATCTAGAACCATGATGATGGAAGAAAATGTCCCTCAGATCTACTGGAGAGAAGTTGTAAGAACTATTGTCTATACTCTTAATCGAGTACAAATCAGAAGTAATACTGGTAAGACCCCTTATGAACTCTGGTTTGGCATCACTCATACTGTGAAGTATTTCAGAGTCTTTGGTAGCAAATATTACATTAAAAGAGATGAAGACATTGGAAATTTTGATGCTAGAAGTGATGAAGGAATATTCTTAGGTTATTCTACTTAAAGTAAATCATACCAGTGTTATAACAAGAGATTGAGAAAGATTATAGAAAGTACAAATGTGAAAGTTGATGTAGGCATTGAAAAACCCCTCAAGGTTTTATGAATATGAAGAAGATGATCAGAATGATGTTTTGGTCCAAGAAGTTCAATCTCCTTCTAAAATTTAGATCCAGACTGATTTGGAGAATCCTGAAATATAGGAAGAAGAGATAAGCTTGAATGAACCTGTCCAAGAAATAGAAGTGCAAGAAATTTCCAAAACTCCTAGGTATGTAAGACTGAATCATTTTGAAGACCAGATCATAGGTGATAGAAGAAAAGGTGTTCAAACAAGAAGAAATATTGCTCAAGATTAAAAAAAGTATTGTCTGATTTCAAAGATTAAACCAAAAATAGTAAGTGAAGCATGCAATGATGAAAGATGGGCCAAAGCAATGAATGAAGAGTTGATGCAAATTGAGAAAAATCACAATTGGGATCTTGTTCCTAGACCTAGAAACAAAAATGTGATTGGAACCAAATGGGTCTTCCTGAATAAACTGAATGAAGATGGTGAAGTAGTAAAAAACAAAGACAAATTGGTCTGCAAAGGTTATTGTCAAGTAGAACGAGTTGATTTTGAAGAAACTTTTGCTCCAGTGGAAAGAATTGAAGTAGTCAAATTATTTCTTGCTTTTTCTGCCTTCAAGGATTTCAAAGTATATCAGATGGATGTCCAGTCTACCTTCTTGAATGGTGACTTAGAAGAATAAGTATACATTAAGCAACCAGATGGATTTCAGTTGTCTGGTCATGGTGATATGGTCTACAAGTTGAAGAAAGCACTATATGGACTCAAACAAGCCCCAAGGGCCTAGTATGAAAGACTAGATAAACATCTTTTGAAGATTGGTTTCAACAAAGGTACTACTGACAGTAACTTATACTTCAAGATTGATCATGAAAATATCTTGATTGTTGAAGTATTTGTTAATGATATCATTTTTGGAGGAAGAGATAGTATGTGCCAGATTTTTGCAAATCAAATGAAAAGTGAATTTGAGATGTCTATGTTTGGGGAAATAAATTTCTTCTTGGGTGTGTAAATCACTCAAACAAAGAAAGGAATCTTCATATCTCAGACCAAATATGTGAAAGAATTGTTGAAGAAATTTGGGATGGAAGATTCAAAACAAATGAATACTCCCATGGCAACTGGATGTAAACTAAGCAAAGATGTTGAATCTCCTAAGGTTGATCAGAAAAAGTATAGGTCAATGATTGGAGGACTATTGTATCATACTCAAACTAGACCTAACATTATAAATGTTGTTGGTCTTGTTGCCAGATTCCAAGCTGATCCTAGAGAATCTCATGTCATGGAAGTCAAGAGAATTCTCATATATCTAAAGGGAACAGTTTAGTATTGTTTATGGTATCCTAGGGATCATGATTTCTCTCTCCATGCATATACAGATGCGGATTGGGCAAGAGATGTTGATGACCGAAAGAGTACTAGTGGTGGTGAATTCTTTTTGGGGAAAAGATTAGTTTCTTGGCTGAGCAAGAAACAAGAGGCAATATCTCTATCCACTATAGAAGCAGAATATATTGCAACAGCAGGTAGTTACACTCAAGTATCATGGATGAAGCAAATACTAAGATACATCAGAGCGGAGTATGAGGAACCTATCACAATCTTCTGTGATAACTCAAGTGCAATAAATATATCAAAAAATCTGGTGTTGCATTCAAATTCAAAACATATATCCATCAAATTTTACTTGTTGAGAGAGTAGGTGAACAAGAATGTAGTTAGATTGGAGTTTGTGCCCTCTAAGGATCAGATTGCAAACATTTTTAATAAACCTCTACCTAAGGACTCTTTTGAGTATCTTAGGGAGAAGTTAGGGGTTACCACCCCTCTGGTTCTCAATTAAGATGCATTGGTGTGCATCAGTCCAATGGATCTCATAGTCATATCTTCTGGTCTGGATTGATGATAGGAAGCTGCTACTCAGGGGGAGTAGTCTGTATGATTTTGATTGATGAAAGTATGTGCCCTTTGCCATTGATGTCAAAGGAGGAGAGAAGACATGTGAAAAACTAAAGTGGTTACTGATCAAAGGGGGAGCAATAAAGAAATAGAAGACATATGAATGATTGTTGTTGATAGGGGGAGCTATGTCAGTTAGTGAGAAGTTCTTGTCTTGATGGTTAAAATAGTTTTTCAGAACATATGTTGCCATCAATGACAAAGGGGGAGATTGTTGCAAGTATGGGCCTAAACGGTGTTGTCATTGATGTCAACATAGTCTTGTTGCATTGATGTCAAGGATTGGATGAGTTGTGTGCTAAGGATATTAAGAAAATCAGTCCTATCAGAAACAAAGAAGAATAGTGAAGCTTTATGAAGTGAAAATCCCAGCTAGATAAGGATCAAAGAATGCACATCAAAGGGTTTATAGATATGTGTCTAAAGATGATACAGTCAAGATTTGAGAGGTTTGTATGAAGATTTAGAGAAGTTATGGCCATATGAGTAAAACCGATTCTGGTAGCTATTCAGAGGTGACAAAGTGACACAAATAGTTCCGGTGAGATCCAGAAATGTAATATCTTGTTCTGTGGATTTGGTGGAATGTTTAGGAAGCCAATGTGAATTGACAACTTAATTGGTTTGTGGTCTAGAGGTCCACAAGCATTTATCCTAATGTGATAGTGATGACAGACTATGTTCTTAAGGTTTCGGATGAAGATGCAAATGATTTCAGTAAGCAAAAGTGGTGTGGATGTTCTTGGTGATTCAGGTAAGCTTGTGGGGGTCTCTACATTGTGTCCAATTCATGTTGGCAGTCCGCATTGAAGATTGAGCTCGTAATTGAAGATTTACTCTCGGGTGATGGTGTTCTTCCTAGTCTTGGCTGACTGGATGTTTTACACATCTTACGGATAATCTTGAAGATGTTCTGTGAAGCTTGGCATGTTCCTCAAAGAAGATTGAAGTTCCAGATATGTGTGGCTGAAAGTGTGGTGATACGCATGAAGTTTGGTAATAATTCAAGTTGTATTTTTGCTCTGTAATAAAATAAAGTATGTATTGTGCTGACTTGGATGATTATCCCAAATTTGATGTCTTGTATAAATAAGATTTGTGAAGTCATTTCAAAGAATGGATGTAAGGAAAAGAGGGTGGTAGAGAGGAGAAGAATGAAAAGTAGAGTAGAAGTGTTAAGCTTAAATGGAACTGTCTCAAGCATGGTGAAGATGCTAATCTCTAGTTCAAGTATGTAATATTTATATTATTCTGTAGATAGTGTGTCTCCTGTAGGCAGTGGGCCTCTTGTGAGCAGTGTGCTTAGGCGGTGAGCCCTAATTGGCATGTACCATTTAGTTCTTCTTATTCTTTTAATAGAGAATACAATCTTGAGTTAGTCACCCCATGTTTTTTCCCTTAACCGAGTTTTCCACGTTAAAATCTTGGTGTCATATGTGTTAATGTGTTTCTGCTCTTGAATTATTGTATTGTGCTTCCATGATTGAATTATTATTATACTATTGAAATATAAGAAGGATTTAAGTGCTTAAAGAAAAGAAAGTTTTGTGACAACTGATTCACCCCCCCTCTCAGTTGTCTGTCCTAAAACCAACAGAAGGACCTCGTTACATTATTGTGAAAATAATGGGAAACCCCATGAATGGAACTCTTATCAATCCTAATTGCATGACTAATGTTTCCACTGAGGAGTTCCTCTTTTAACATCAACTAATGCAAGGTTCTTATGACCTCTCGAGCATGATGATTAAGACACATAAGGGAACCTTTATCAAGCCTTTGGGTAAGATATCTTTCTTAGTAACATTATCTGGAAAACATGTCAAACAATGGTTTGATGTTGTCCCCATTTTTGATCTCTTTCGCATCAAATTGGGACATCTGTGGCTAAAAGAAATGAAATCCATCCCTTCAAGAATACACCATTGTCTAAAATTCTCTCTGGATGGCCATATAATCACCGTCCCTCAAAACAAGTATAAACCTTTGGTTTAGGAAAAACATTACGAGTTGAATTACTTCTGGGATAAAACTGAAATACTTAGTCCTCCTACACAAGAAATGACAAAAGATAAACAACCCGCATGTGAAGAGAACTTTAGACCAAGAGGACAAGGTCCCTATGCTAAGGTTCCTCCCCTGAAATCTTTACAAGGATCAGGAGGTCATTGTCAACAACAAAGTGTTCCACTGCGACAAATGAGGTTTTATCCTGGTGCTTCATCTTCTAATTTGCACAAGCCTATGAAAGAGGATAGCCGTATCTTACAAAAGATAAGTGATAAAACAAAACAAAATAGAAAAGCAAGAGAAAGAAGAAAAAGAAGACAAGAATATGGGTGTGTGCAAGAAGTTGTCCACTTATTGGCCAAAAAGTGGAAGTGTTTTCCCTAATTTTCAGAATTTGTCACATTTGACCTAAAAATTTGAAGCACTTAACGGTGGAATCTTGGAAAAAGTCACTAAATATGAAATGTAGTACTCAGAGTCTAGTTTCCAAATATGTAATTTTTTTCAATACCCAGATGATAGAAAGTGATTTTGAATAGGTGTTTCTAAAAACCACTGTTTAAAAGTCACTTTTTTTTACTATACCATGTACATGTACGTCATCCATATTTTGACCTAAATAATCACATTTTTCAAAATCCTTTTGGGAAAAGATTTGTAACTCACTGAAGCATGTTTTCTATATTTTTTTGTAATTTTTTATTGAATATTTTTTTTTAATTAATTTTTTATTGGCCATTTTTGGTCTTTTAAAAAATCATCATGTACATCACGCATAAGATGACCTAAACTTAACATTTTTAAATTTTTTTTTTTTAAATTGAAAAGAATTGTCTAAAGTACGTTTTCCTACAATTTTTTTTACAAAAAAATATGTTAATAAAAAGTTATTAAAATACTAAAAAACCCTAATAATTCAAGTTTATGGACCTATTTCATCAGAAATTGATTAAAAAATAGAAAAATTAATCCAATTGTAAAAAAAATTACATATTTGGAATCTACACTATCTCATCTATAATGGGTTTTAATTTCGTCAAAATATTCTGCAAAATAGACCTTCAGATATACGCCCAAAGTCACTATTTTGTTGTGACATTGACAGGCCCTTCAAGTTGCAGGTCAAACCTGGTCCAGAGGTCAAGTTCGGGTCCCCAAAGCATTTGCCGAACCGGGTTACAAAGCAAAACCTGAGCTTAAAATTCAAATTTTAAATAACGGGATCCCGTTTTAAAATGGGATCCCATTTCATAAAAGGTTAATATTTTAAGCTTTATGAAACGGGATCCCATCTTGAAATGGGATCCTATTTTCAAAACGAGATCCCGTTTTCAAAATGGGATCCCGTTTTATAAAGGTTAAAATATTAACCTTTTATGGAACTCAAAACGGGATCCCATTTTTTGAAAACGGGATCCCGCTTTTGGCTCGGGATTCTGAAGCAAAACGGGATCCCGTTTCATAAAAAGTGGGATCCCGTTTTGGTTAACCCGATTTCAAATTTTTTTCTAACTCCGAAACTTCCACCTTAAGTGGACACAACTTCTTGCATTTACCCATATTCTATAAACCTTGCCTCTCAATAAGAAAACATTGATGCCAACATTCAAACAAACAATAATGATCCTAACGATGAACAAGATATGAATTTGGCTATGGTACCATATGTCCCACTATATTCCAACATTAGGGAGTGGGAAGATGATGAGGATGATTTGCTTATAGACAACTTCTAGCCTAAAATGGGCCCTATAGGTAAGTATCTCTAATCTTTTATTTCTCTTGTGATGTGCTTCCCCCGTGATGTGTTATGTGTTGTTTAGGCCTCCTGGAATGACCTCAGATTCTCCTGTAAGGTTCAAGATTCTAGGAGACCACCTCTGTTGTGACCTTCTATTTGTATCATCATTATTCTAAATTGCCTCTCTCTCTAATTTTGTTGTTGTGTGTTGTGTCTTACGGACATAGCGTCGTGGTTGGTGGCCTAGGGGCACCCTCCTACATGACTATCCCTAAGACACTTGTTTCTCCTCTGTTATTTATTGTTTCCCTTCGTCTAGTGTTTCCACCTAGCGGGCGGATGACGACAAACATTTATACTAATGCAGACCTAGTGTCACTTTCGAGAGAAATCAAAAAAATGGACTATAGTTCCTAACATGACAATGGGGTCATATATCTTCTCTGATTCTTGGCTAGTGGAAGCACTCATGCTTTCTACATAGTGAATTTCATGATGTTTTTATCACATTTACAAACTTTAACAATACTGTTGCTCCATGCACCTTTGTTTTCCTTTGATTCTACCCTTGGCAGTACTCAATTCAGGGAGCTTCATGATATAGCCCCTGGTTATCTTCAAACTCTGACTTCATTGTATAACCTTGGCTCTTTGTGTGGTTAATCATATGCAATGATGTTGTTGTTTGTCATGATTTTGTAGACACTAACATGTTTCTTGTAGGGATGTGTTTGTGGGAACATTTGGCGATCGTAAAGCACATGTCACTTTCGGGGGGCATGGGCTTTGCGAAAGTCGGTGTTCCTTTGTGTGTTTTCTTCCTACCTTAATGTGCTTGATATCGATAACTAATATCAACCACCTTAAGGTGGGGGAATATAAGGTAAGCTGTATGTTATAGATGTTAGCAATGTGTTTGACCTCAGATGTAAAGACTTGCACCCTAGAGTAGTGCATTGTCCATCTTGAGTTTGTTGGAAATCAATCAGTCAATCATGTAAGCCCTCTGTCGAGGTGGGATATCGAGCATATCCTTTTTGTTAAGCCCTCTATGGAAGCAGGGATGGTGTATTTCTCAAAGCAGATTGCATCATCCTGTCATTTTCAAAAGTCCTCTATGGAGGTGGGGAGCGGTTCTGTGACTAACTCAACCCTTAAGTGTGTCTTTGGTGATTGTTTTGGTTAATCCCAATCGTCGATGTGTGCCTGTAAAGTGCCTAAGATGGTGTTGGACCTAGAAATAGGTACACTCCATCACTTGTCTACCATGTTTTCTTCGTGTCTTCAAGTGTGTGTGTTTTGGTGTGCTTCTTTTGTGTGGCATGTTTGTTGCCCCATATATAGAGACCAGCACCTTTGAGTAGTGCTTCATACATTTTGGGAGGTTTTCCATGTATTGCATGTGTGTTGCCCCATATACAGAGACCAGTGCCCTTGAGTAGTGCTTCATGTATTATGGGAGGTTTGTTTACTTTCCAGTACTTGCATTTGCATTTCATATATATGAGAAAAAGAAAAGAAAAGATATCATTTTTGTCTTCCATGCATTAATGTGTCTTCTATGCATTGACTGTCTACTTCATGTTCTGCATGACTATTACTGTCTTCTTCATGTTTTGCATGCTTATTACTGTCTTTTATGCAGATGGTGTGTCTTCTCTGTGATTGGTGTGTTTGTTGTATTTGTGACCTTACTTTAATGCATGTTTGGGCCTTGTGTTCATACATACATTAAAGTGGGGGCTAAATGTAACATCAAAAAATGTCTCCTTGGGGGCTTTTCCCTCATAAGGTTTAGCTCCCGGGTCTTTAGAGTGCATTTAGAACATTTTAGTTCATATTTTAGCATCCCGATGGACTGAGGCCTAAGTCCCATGGCAAATAGGACCTAGGAGGACCCCTTGAGCTATACCTTGCCTTAAATAGTGGGGGAGGACTTGGGCACCCGTGCCCTAGTCCTTCCCTATTTTAGGGTAGCCCCATTTTCTGGGTGTTAGTTTGTGACTGTTAGGAGGTTTTTTTGCTGACAAGGTAAAGTTTGATTTTTAAAATCTTGGCAGGAGTGCTTTTAGTTGCATATATAAGCAAGCTCAGGCATTCATTTGTAAACTAGATTTCAATTAGATGATCATTGTGAACTTTAGGCATTCTCAAGGTGATTAAAGGCTTTCCATTGTGTTGCAAGAGCAGACTTGTATGTTTTGTGTGTTGATATTTGTAGATTTGAGCTTCAATCTCCTCATGGCATGAAGAACATCTTCCTCCATGAGAGCTTCACTACAAGGTGACATGTCATTGTGTTTTTATCATTGATTCCTTTGGTTTTTGCCTATGTCTCATAAGGGCACACACTCTTTGTCTGAGAACAGTGTTCGAAGACTTAAGTGTTCTTTGGGGCTTGACTGAGGCAAGCCTCTAAACACCACAACACCCAAACCAAGTCTTGTGATTGTAGGTTACAGGTGTCACATTTGGGGAAAGTAGAGTTACAAGGAGTGGTAGATATCAAGGATTCAAGATCTAAAGAAAAGTTAGACAAAGGAGCACTTCTAGGACTAGGGCACCTGTAAAACTGTCTTCTACAGATAGATTTCAAAAAAAAAAGTTACAGGGCTGATCAGTGTCTAAAGGAGGTCCAGATTCCCCGAAAAAGAAGGTACATTAGAATTGGGTGCCCACACCAGTGTCCTTGACTATTCTGCTTGGAACCTCAAAAATAGGTATTCTATGATTTGTTATTTTACTCCCGTTTGTAAGAGCTTTTTTTGTCTTTCATCAATTTGTTGCCGTATTTGCATAATTAGGGTTTTAATGGTTAATTAGACACAAGAGAAGGAAAATTAATAATTAAATTCCCTAATCCAAGCTTCCCCTCATTTGCAAGTGACCTAGGGTATGATATTGCTCACCACTCAACCCTAGATCCTTCAATGTTAGGGTGAAAGGAGCATTGAAACATCTAAACAACAAAGATTAACAAAATCCAATTTTACCCTAAATAGGGTCGTAGAAACAATCAGTTGTTCTTAGTCCAGTGACAGATTTAGGGCTAAGAAATCAATTTGGGTTTGGTTGTTAACATTTTTAGTTGTTCATCTGGTCTAATTTTTTTTGGATTGAGAATCATGCACAATTTGTATTCAAAAAGAAATATAACAACTTTTACATCTTTGTGGTCTAGAAAACCACGTTAAAAGGTTCAATGCAGCTATATCAACCCAAATACACATATTACTCTAATACCTATGAACAGTTTTTCAAACTTCAAAACATGAGTAAGTAGTAGAGTTTAAACATAGATTTAACAAGCTTTTATCCTAATCTGATAAAACTAATTATGATTCACTTTATCAAGAAGAAACAAGTCTAGATTCTCTGCTATTCTGAAAGTTTCTCTGATAAGTTCATATTTCCATGTTTTCTTCAAGTACCTCTACTGCTGCTAGTAAATGACTGCTCATAATCTATTCCCCTATCCTGGAGTTTCCCATGTTGTCACTGTATTGAGCTGTCTCATCATCATATCTCATTTCTCCACCATGATCATAAAGTCCTTGACTGTCATTCAGGCTTGTACCATAGTACTTTTCTTCTGTCCTAATTTTCCTCTATTCATTTGAGCAGTTATCATCTACCAAGATTGTATTTGAAACCATAAGTTGTTCACTATAGTTTTGGCATAAATTTTCCATTTATTTGTAGAGTTCACCTTTTTCCACGTCTAGTTGATGCTGCTAGCAATACAGTTCTTGAAAATCTATGTACATGTTATAAAACCTTTCATCAAACCTTCTTACATTTCTCGCCCAAAAATTCATCTAATTTTAATACCTACCTAGGTATAAACCCCTTGGAATATCCCTCTAGAGTTTAATCTAAGCTCAAAGAGAAGAGGAGTTTGCCCACTCCTATTAGTTGGTCAAAATCACCCAAAAGTTTTTGATAAACCCCTTCTTATCACCCTGACAACAATCCATGGCTTAGGTGACCTAGGATTGTTTTAGAGTTTTGTATTGCTAGTATTTTGGGTCCCCATAGATTGGCACCATTGCCAAGGAAAAGTTACTTTGATTCAAATTTGAAGCCTTTGGTAATGGGAAATCATTTTAGTTTTGGTTTCTACTATAATATTTGAAATATAGTGTTTGTTTGAATTTTTATTCCTAGTAGAGGAAGTGGTGACTCTATTTTAATAACCCATAATTAATTTTAGTTGAAAGGAGTTACATAATGGATAGAGGAAGAAACTAGGAGCAGCCTGGACATGAGGAATCCTCTAGTAATGTTGGAAATAGAAGGATTAGGTATAGGGTGAGAAGACCCGATGTGGTACATGCAAGAGATGCCCAAGAAAACATATTTGTTGACCTCAGAAGCCAATACAACTATACTTCTGAGGATTATGCTCATAACATCCTTAGAACAAAAAGAACAAAAAATACAAATGAATATGATTTTAGGAGGAATGAGAATATTATTGGTAGAGGAGGTAAAGATAGATCGCATGATCCACATTTGAGAACATTTGGGATGCCCAATGATAATGAAGAGATATATAAGGATTCTAGGCATCCTAATTCTCCCACAGGATCACTTAGAAGTTGGCATGATACCATTCCTAATGAGGAAAATCATTAGCAGCAACCCAATGATGATGAGGAAAGAGAGACAAGAATCTAAGATGAAATGGATCTGCATGATCATCTAAAAAATAGACAAAGGGAAGTGCATGCCTTGCTTGATCAATAGCAAGCTCATCTTGACTAGCGGGCCAGTGAAACTAGAATGCACAATATGACCTGAATCAAAATGTAAATAAGCAATGTCCACCTCAACAATAATACAATTAGCAAAATAATCAGAGACAACAACAACAACGTCAAATGGGATAGCAGGGCATCATCAGGCCCCTGTTCAAAATATTAATATTCAGCCACCACAAAATCAAGCAAACCAGTAGCATGGCAACATTCAGCACGTTGGGCATGCATAGCAAAGACAAGCACAAAGATTTTTTGTATAGAGGTAGCTTCTAGGAGCTGAGAGGTATAAGCAGCTTGATTTCATTGGCATATCTAATTTTCCTAATCCCATGCCAACTGAGATTAGAGGGAAGATTCCAAGATTTCAAAGAAATAATGTTGTCACTAGTGAGGTACACTTGAGGTATTTCATTAATGTCACTAATGAGTATGAGATTGAAGATGAAGATGTGATGATGGAGTTGTTTGTGAACTCATTAGAAGAAAGTGCAAAAGAATGGTACATGGCTCTCGCTAATAGCAGCATTGATTCTTGGGATGAATTCATGAGGGTGTTCAGACTACAGTATGGGGAGAGGATTGACCCCAAATTTTCCATTCATGAACTCATAGCCATCAAAAAGGCCATCAATGAGACAGTAGCTGAGTTTAACAACCCCTTCATTATGACAATGAGAAAGGTACCTCCTCATATGAAACCCAATGAATCTATGTGCTTCATTTTATATTGTGGTGCATTTGATTCAAAATTAGGTTATTGTTTGAGGGACAAGAATCCACAAACATTAAGAGAGGCTTATGCGACAATAATAAATATAGAAAGTAATATGAGAGCATTAGGAAAGAACATCAAGAGGTGTGATGTAAAATTGCCCCAGCCAGATAAGCCTGCTTTTAATTTAAACCCCTCACTATTGATGACAAATTGGACAAACTCATGGGGGTTGTGAAAGATTTGTCCTATAAGGTTGCTAGAAATGACAAAGGGTTGCCACCTCATGGTGTTACAACACATTTTAATGAAGGTTAGAGATTGCATAAAAGACCTTATAATACTGATTGGTCTAAGAAACCACGACCAAATGACAAACAAGTTGGCCCCAGGCATGTAAGTTTCAAATACCCTGAAAGTAACACCCTAATCCTTTGAGAAAGGATCACGTTAATTTTCAAGATGAGTGAATATGGTGTTAGGTGTGCTTCCTTCCCCATGACCCAGCTAATTGTGTGGTGGCTCATTCATGAGTAGAGAAGAAGAATTTCCAAATGAGGAGGGTGCAGTGGAATACTATGAAGAGGAAATCAATCAGTTTGATGCAAACGGTTATAAATAGATGGGTCAGGATGCTAATTACAATAACTATGAATAGGATGATCATATTTTTCAATATGATTATGATGAAGGTCCAAAAAGTATCAATTGCTAGCTCATGATTTTGGACATTTAAAGGATCTTATGTAGAGAAAATATTAGCAATCCAAGCCTTCAAAAGAAGACATGAAAGCCTTGACTAATGCAACCATCTTGCAAGTCCAAGGAGGCTACCAACTAAAAACTAGAACTATCCCTATTCACAGCTTCCCTACCAATGAATCAAAAAAACAAAAAATTGATCAACTAAGGGATAGATCCAAAGGGAACATGGAGTAGAAGAACCACAATGTTCCAAAGAAAGACGTTCTTGAAAGGAAGAAAACCTCAACACCGTCTCTAATAGAAAAACAAAAGTATGTTAAAAAGAATCCAACACTAGTTGTGAAGCCTATATATACTACACCCATTCTAGGGGTTCATTATCCAAAATGCGGTTACAAGCGTGATCAACCCTAGACACAAAAAAGACCATAAAATGAGAAGACAAAGGAAGAAGGTAAGGATATTTCATCTAGTCAAGTGATACCTTACATTCCTTATGCAAATTATGTAATTGTTTCATGTGATACTCCTTTGCCCAATTATCTACCTATTGACATGGCTCAAGCCTTTAGGCAAATTAGAATTTTTGTGCCAATAGTGGAACTCCTTAGAATCCTAGAACATAGGGATAGGGAAGAGTCTCTTATTACTGCTTCTGATGCATGAAAACAACTTGTGGTTGTTTCTAGCAGTAATGATGAAGGCGTAGGTAATGATGAAATAGTAGAGGTTTATTTAGGGTCATCTATAGTTAACAAAACGATGAGAGTTGACCCTTTTTACACCACTTTGATCATCAATGGGTGGTTGTTACATAATTGTATGCTTGATTCAAGGGCATCCAACAATGTTATGCCTCTAGAGATCATGAACAAATTGGGATTGAAGGTGTCCAAATCTTTTGGCGAATGCTTTTCCATGGATTCTAGGGAGGTCAATGTTATTGTCCTTGTCAAGGACGTAGAGGTCAATCTTGCTGCCTATCTAGAAAAATCTTTTCTCATGTACATAATTATTATGGATTGCCCTGCCAAGTGGGGTATGTTATTATCTATAAATTAAGCAGCCTCTATAGGTGGCATCATTCAAATGGACCTGTCATATACCACCATTCCAGTCCAAGGCGTGGAAGTGAAATTATATAGGGAAAAGAAGGTGGAAGATGAGCACATAGAAGACAAATATAAAATGGATGAGGATCATGTAAATTTCTTTGATACTGAAATAGATCATTTTATGGCATATAGAAGTGATGATAATCCTTGTTTGAATGTTTCACCTTCCAATCCTATTATTCCTAATTTTGAAGCATCTTATTTATGGATGCTATATTTTGATGGTACATGCTCAAAAGAAAGCTCAGGTGCTGGAATTGTTTTGATATTCCCAAATGGTGAGCAATTTGGTATATCTTTTAGACTTGATTTTTAGCGCACTAACAACATAGCTCAATATGAAGCATTGTTGCTAGGTTTAAATATTGATCATAAGAACAAAATCAAGTGCATTAAGATATTTGTGTTGGAATAAGGTGTCATTAACCTTGTAAATTCCAATATTGTATTTATTCCATTTATTATTTGTAAATTTGTAATTACCCATAAGGTAATGAGTTAGTTTCACTAATAGTGGTAATTCCAGATTCACCAAAGGTAATTAAGGAGTGACATTTATGGTTGGAAATTGTAAAACTCATGTGTAAATGAGTATAGGCCCTACCTTGGGAGAATCTACTATTATTAGCATATATGACACATGTCATAATGTTTGGTGGGTGCATGTAAATAATCTATGACAACTGCAAGTTGTCATAAGATTCTATGACACTATGACGCATATGCTGATTATTTGTTAGTTGTAAGTTGCTATGTTTAGCCCCAGGCACCCATCTTGGGAAGATGTAACATCAGAAAATGTCCCCTTGGGGGTTTTTCCCTCATAAGGTTTAGCTCCCGGGTCTTTTGCATGCATTTAGGACATCTTACTTCATAACTTAGCATCTTGATGGAATGAGCCCTAGGTAACATGACAAATGGGACCTAGGAGGACCCCTTGACCTAGACCCTGCCCAAAATAGGGGGGAGGACTTGGGTACCCACGCCCTAGTCCTACCCTATTTTGGGGCAGTCCTAATTTTTGGGTGTTAGCTTGTGACCGTTATTTGGGTCCTATGCCGACATGGTAAGTTTGAATTTACGAAATATTAGCAGGAGTGTTTGTAGTTGCATATAAAAGCATGTTTAGGCATTCATTTAGAGACTAGATAGTAATTGTGGACTTTAGGCATTCTCAAGGTGATTCAAGGCTTTCATTGTGTTACAAGAGCAGATTTGTGTGGTTTATGTGTTTGTGTTTTCTGATTTGAGCATCCATTTCATCATGGAATGAAGAGCATCTTCCTCCCATGAGATCTTCACTACAAGGTGACATTATATTGTGTCTGTGATCAATTATTCATTTGGTTTTTGCCTCTACCTCCTTAGGCATGCACTCTCTATCTGACAACGGTGTTTAGAGAATTAAGTGTCCTCCAAGGCTTGACTGAGGTAAGCCTCTAAACACCACAACCCCCTCCCAAAGTTTTGTGATTGCAGGTTACAGATGTCGCATCAGGAAAAAGTGGAGTTGCAAGAAGGATCAGCATACATCAAGGATTTAGGATCTGAAGAGAAGTAGGACATCGGAGCCTTTTTAGGACTTGGGTGCTAGTCCTTATGTCCTCCATAGTTGAATTTCTGGAAATAAAAGTTACAGTGTAGAACAATGTCAGAAGGAGGTCAGGATCTTGTAAAGAAACTAGTACCTTGGACTTGGGCGCCTGCTCCTTAGTCCCCAACTTTTCTACCTCAGGGCCTAAAAAATAAGTACTTTGTGATTTGATATTTTTCTTCCATCTGCAAGAGCTTTTTCTATTATTCTTCTGTTTACAGTTGTATTTACGAAATTAGGGTTTTAATGGTCAATTAAGCATAAGAGAAGGAAATTTGATAATTGAACACCCTAATCCAAGCTTCCCTACATTTCATAGTGACCTAGGCTATGATAGTGAATTGCCACTTGACCCTAGATCCTTGAATGTATAGGGTGAAAGGAGGATTCAAACATCTAAACACTTAAAAACTAAACAATCCCAATTTTACCCTAAACATTTTGGTCAACCCATGTTTTTGGACTTAAATTGCAACTTTTCAAGTGTGTGTCTTCATATTTGGATTGATTTCATCCATTCATATAGTCAGTCATTTTACTGCATTGAGAAAAATTCAAAAAAAAAAAAATTGGAAAAATTCAAAAAATTGCATTGTTAGGCTTACTAATTTACATCAATTCTTTCTAAATTTCCCTAATTCATGATTTTTTCATTAGATATGCTATAAAATACATAAAAACACAAAAATTCAATAATTGGCATTGCATTTTCATCATTAATTTGCTAGGCTTTTGTAGAAAATTTGACAATTTTCATTATAACCTAGTAATTCCAAAATCTAGGGTTAGTAGGCAAAATCTTCGTTCAGATTTTTATACTGATTTTAGAGGCTCATTAAAATTATAATTTGTCTATAGTCTTTCATTTTAGTTTAAATTTGCATTTACATTTAAAATATTTGCATTTTTGCATAGAAAATTTCAACAAAAAATAGCAATTTTCATGCATTTTCATTAGATTTGCATTGGCATTTTGCTTATTAAAGCTTGGAATTTATTTTCAGATATGAGAGTAATTAATTTTCACCATAAAACAGACTTCAAATCACTCATATAGCATTTTGTGCCAAAATCTCAAACCTAGGGCTTTAAAAACACCGATTTTCACTAAATTTGACCTTATCGACTCTCTAAACTTGCACCATAGGCATTTTGTGAAGGGTATTTTTGAATTAATTGGCTTTTATTAGGGTAATAATTTTCTTCCTCTCCTAAAAATCTTCACAACGCCCTTTTAACGAGCTCTTGTATTGAAAATTTGGTGAAAAACTACACATTTTGACTATTTTTGCCTTAGGGTTTGACCTAGTTTGCACTCCAATCATGTTGTGATCAATTTTATGGATTGAGGTGACTAATATCATTGATTTTATTTTCTTCATCTCCTAAAATTAATTACAACACTTCTTTTTCTAAGTCTTAGAATTGAAAAACCGTGAAAAATAGCCTATTTTTAATATATTTTCACTAGGGTTTTACCTTAAGTGGCACTAAAAGTGTGTTGTGTTGGGTATTTTAACATTAAGTGTCTGTTATTACTAATATAATTTTATTTCCATCATCACTTTCCTCACAACACCCTTGGTCATGCTCTTTTGCATTGAGTTTTGGTGAAAAAAGTGCCTATTTCGATATATTTTCAGTATATTTTGACTTGGCATTATCTTAGAACTGCATCAAGAGTGTGTTGTGAAGGATTTTATTTCTTTATTGGACTGAAAATAGACTTATAATTTTCTACCCCTGATAAAAATCCTTACAACACCTTTTCATTCATATATTTGCATTGAAAAAGTACAAAAAAACAAGCATTTTAGGTCATTTTTGCATATAAGTTTGCATTGGTCTTTTGCATAATTTTGAGAAAGTTTTTAAAGTATGATTTTGCATCTCATTATGGCATCTTCCTATTATTCATTTCTGAAATCTTTGCATCAGTATATCCTAGATTTTGAAAATTTCTCTAATTTCACTAATGAGAATCCTCATGTTCTAGAGCACATAGCTTCTGCAAGTGGTCTTGATGCTTCTATATGTTCTACATATAGGCTACAATTACTTTGTTATACACATGATTTTAATAGCTTCACACTATTCATAGGAGCATATCCTTTGATATTAGAAGATTTAACTAAATTCATCTCTAGGAATACCCATGAGAAAGATGAGAGTGAAAAGCCTTTTTTTGCCACAAAGTATGATGATGATGTACCTTCCCCTCATCCCATTGTTCTCCCTAGCCAAGATGTAGCATTAGTGGATGAGAAAAGGTCTCTCACATTAAATACTTTAGGGATGGATATTGGGAGAAATCAAGAGGGAAACAATGTTAATTCAATAATCGTTAATAGACTTCGTAGCAATATTCCTAAAATGATTGTCCCAGGGGCACTTAGTGCACCCTCTTGCTTAAAATTGATGATTACTGTCCAAGGTGCTCAACAACCACCTAGACCTCCCGATTACATTTATGATTATGCAAAACAAATTGCTCAATCAAGTCAAGGTGTTTAAAATGTGTTACAACAACCACACCACAATGTGATTGCTCACACATACAACACCCGTAATAACAAGAAGAGCAAGAAAGCACCGCATGTGCCTATCTTTCTTCCATGTCCTCAACCTATGCTCCCTCCATCACCTTTCCTTACTCATAAAAGTGGTCAAGAGTATGATCTTTTTAAACAGCTTCACACTACTCCGGCTAAGATCTCTTTTTGGGATTTAATACAAACATCACCTACATACCATGGAATGCTCCAAGAAGATTTACAAAAGGTGATTGTGCCACCTACTGCAAAGCCTAATGATGTAGCAACTAGATTAGATAGTATGCATGCAACAACAATAGATATTCTCTTTCAACCACATGAATTACCATCAGTCAAAGTTCAAAACTAATATGATCCTCTCATTATATTCATCACAATAAACAAATCATCGGTTAAGAGAGTTATGATTGATAATGGATCAACTCTTAATGTTTGTGGCATTGACTTATTACATAAGATTAAAGCCGACACATCTCAAATCAAACCAGATAGCACTAGCATTCGTGGATTTGATAATGTTAGATGACAAACCATGGGCACTGTAACTCTACCTATACATGTAGGACCTGTGATGGTGTCTACCATGATTCATGTCATGACTTGTTCTTTATCTTACAACATGATTCTTGGTAGACCTTGGATTCATGCATTGGGGGAAGTCCCTTCCACCTTGCATCATTTAATCAAATTTATATTCAAAGGTAAACTTCATACTATTCATACTAATCCTAAACTAGATAACTGTTTACATATTGAAAAGCAAAAACTAGTTCACAACCATATAAGCTTAAACAACTTTCAAGGTGATCCATCAATGAATAATCTTATACAAGACTCCAGAACATCAAATGCACTCTTTGGTGATGATTGGGGCTCATTGGATTTTAATCCTTGCAGTATAGGAGAATACAAAAGTAATAGCCTTGACACATCAAAAAGAGCATCAATCTCACCTAAGTAATCTTTTGAAGCACCTAAGAAACCTAAAGTCCCCTTGGTAGAAATAAAAACAATACTCACACTTATACCACAAATTATGACACCTATGAGGATTCACCATATTCTAAGGAAATGACATCCCTTTATGGTGGAGGATTTAAAATCCTTTATAACAACTATGAATATGAAGGTAAGGGATGTGGTCTAAATCAACAAGGGACTCGAGTACCTATAGA
The DNA here is from genome assembly GCA_027924645.1 of Cunninghamia lanceolata. Taxonomy (NCBI): domain Eukaryota; kingdom Viridiplantae; phylum Streptophyta; class Pinopsida; order Cupressales; family Cupressaceae; genus Cunninghamia; species Cunninghamia lanceolata. Next base: position 3,849,124 of record BSBN01001569.1, read on the forward strand.
ATCCACTTCAACACATTACTCAAGTGGCATTGGATATAATCCTTTTAAAGAAAAGAAAGCTTCTTGTCATCCTAAACTTAATGTTAATTCTACAAGATCAAAACAACATGAGAGATATCCTAAATGTGTATGTTCTTAACGATGGTGTTACCAGGTAAGTATTTCTAACCCTTTATTTATCTCATGATGTGCTTCCCCCGTGATGTGTTATGTGTTGTTTAGACCTCCTAGGATGACCCCTGATTCTCTTGTAAGGTCCAAGAAACCAGGAGACTGCCTTTGTTGTGACCTTCTTCTATTTGTATCATCATTCTTCTAAATTGTCTCTCTCTGATTTCATTGTTGTGTGTTGTGTCTTACGGACATAGCGTTCCGGTTGGTGACTTGGGGACACCCTCCTATGTGATTGTCCCTAAGACACTTGTTTCTCCTCTCTGATTTATTATTTTCCTTCCTCTAGTGTTTCCATCTAGTGGGCGGATGATGAAAAACATTTATACTGATGTAGACCTAGTGTCCCTTTTGAGAGCATTAAAAAAATGGACTTAGTTCCTAATATGATGATGGGGTTGTATATTATATTTGACACTTGGCTAGTGGAAGCACTCATGCTTTCTGCATAGAGAATTTGATGATTTTTTTATCGCATTTACAAACCTTAACAATACCACTGCTCTATACACCTTTGTTTGTCTTTGAATCTAGTCTTGGTGGTGCTCGATTCAGAGAGCTTCGTGATATAGCCCCATAGTTATCCTTGAACTCCAAATTCGTAGTATAACCTTGGCTCTTTGCATGGTTAGTCATATGCATTGATGTTGTTATTTATCATGATTTTGTAGACACTAACATGTTTCTTATAGGGATGTGTTTGTGGGAACATTAGGTGATCATAAAGTACATGTCACCTCTGGGGGGCATGGGCTTTGTGAAAGTTTGTGTTCCCTTGTGTATTTTCTTCCTACCTTAATGTGCTTGATATCATTGCATGATATCAACCACCTTAAGGTGGGGGCATATATAAGGTAAGTTGTCTATTATAGATGTTAGCAATGTGCTTGTCCTCATGTGCAGACTAGTGCGATGAGTACTCCCTACATCTTGAATTTATTTGCATCAACCAATCTATCTTGAAATCTATTGTGTATACCTCCTTTTCACCATAAGGCATCTCCATGATGCAGGTGGGGTTGTATACTTTTGAGCTCATACCTCCTTTTCACAGTAAGACGTCTCTATGATGTGGGTGGGGTTGTATGCCATGCTTCCTTTTTCACTATAAGGCATCTCTGTGATGCAAGTGGAGTTGCATTTTAAAAAAGTCCTCTGTGGAGATGAGGAGTAGTTCTGTGACTACTCAACCCTTAAGCATGTCTTCGATGATTGTTGTGGTGAAGCCCAATCGTTGGTGTGTGCCTGTAATGTGCTTGAGATGGTGTTGAGCCTAGAAATAGGAACACTCCATTGCTTGTCTACCATGTTTTCTCTGTGTCTTCAAAGTGTATGTGTTTGGCATGCTTGCTTTTTTTGGAGTGTCTATTGCTCCATATGGAGTCTACATTTCAGGAGGTTTTGTGTGTTTTGCATGTGTGTTGCCCCATATATACAAAGACCTACGCAATGAGTGTATCATGTATTATGGGAGGTTTGTTTACTTTCCAGTACTTGCATCTTCATTTCATATATATAAGAAAAAGAAAATAAAATATATCACGCCTATCTTCCATGCATTAATATGTCTTCTATGCATTTACTATCTTATTTGTGTTATACATGACTGTAACTATCTTCTCCATGTTTTGTGTGCCTGTTACTATCTTCTATGTGATTGGTGTGTCTTCTCCGTCCTTGGTGTGTTTGCTATATTTGTTGACCATATTTTAATGCATGTATTGGCCTTGCATTTATATATACATTAAAGTGGATGCTAAATGTAACATAAAAAAATGTCCCCTTGGGGATTTTCCCTCATAAGGTTTAGCTCCCAAGTCTTTTGCATTCATTTAGGACATCTTACTTCATAACTTGGCATCCCGATGGAATGAGCCCTAGGTAACATGACAAATGGGACCTAGGAGGACCCCTCGAGCTAGACCCTACCCAAAATAGGGGGGAGGACTTGGGTGCCCACGCCCTAGTCCTTCCCTATTTTGAGGCAGTCCCAATTTTTAGGTGTCAGCTTGTGACCATTATTTGGGTCCTATGCCGACATGGTAAGTTTGAATTTACAAAATCTTGGCGGGAGTGTTTGTAGTTGCATATAAAAGCATGTTTAGGCATTCATTTAGAGACTAGATGGCAATTGTGAACTTTAGGCATTCTCAAGGTGATTCAAGGCTTTCATTGTGTTGCAAGAGCAAATTTGTGTGGTTTATGTGTTTGTGTTTGCAGATTTGAGCATCTATTTCATCATGGAATGAAGAGTATCTTCCTCCCATGAGGTCTTCAATACAAGGTGACATTATATTGTGTTTGTGATCAATTATTCATTTGGTTTTTGCCTCTACCTCCCTAGGCACACACTCTCTATCTGACAATGGTGTTAGGAGACTTAAGTGTCCTTTGGGACTTGACTGAGGCAAGTCTCTAAAGACCACAACCCCCTTCCAAAGTTTTGTGATTGCAGGTTATAGGTGTCGAATCTGGAAAAAATTGAGTTGTAAGAAGGATCAATAGACTTCAAGGATTTGGGATCTAAAGAGAAGCAGGACACCAGAGCCTTTTCAGGACATGGGCACTAGTCCCTATGTCCTCCATAGTTGAATTTCTGGAAACAAAAGTTACAGTATAGATCAGTGTCAGAAGGAGGTCAGGGTCACATAAAGAAATTGGTACCTTGGACTTGGGTTCTTGTTCCTTAGTCCCCAACTTTTCCACCTCAGAGCCTTGAAAATAGGTAATTTGTGATTTGATATTTTACTTCCGTCTACAAGAGCTTTTTCTGTTATTCTTCTGTTTATAGTCGTATTTGCAAAATTACGGTTTTAATGGTCAATTAAGCATAAGAGAAGGAAATTTGATAATTAAACACCTTAATCCAAGCTTCCCTACATTTCATAGTGACCTAGGGTATGATCGTGAATTGCCACTCGACCCTAGATCCTTGAATGTATAGGGTGAAATGAGGATTCAAACATCTAAACACTTAAACACTAAACAATCCCAATTTTACCCTAAACAGAAGATACACTTTGTGGTATCTATGATAGTTATGACGCATCATAAGATGCTGTAAGATGCTATTCTTGACCTTGGACACCTAACTTTGCATGGGTACCTTTTGACAAGTGGAGTTTGCATGTATGATGACATTTAATGTTTGTATGTGGGGGATTCTTAAGAGAGAGAAAGTGGATGCCTAAATTGGAGTGGTGATACTTCTATAAGTATTTTTCTGTGTATTTGTTGTTGCTGTTAGATCTAGGGCACACAACTGAGATGGGGGGCGAATTAGTTGTACAAAACTTGCTTCTATTTCAAACACTTGAATCTTCTTTGTTATTTAATAGCATATCAATTAATCATTCATGAAAGCATAAAGCGTAAACACCAGACCAGATATACATCAACACATTAGATACCAAGATTTTGACGTGGAAAACCCGGTCAGGGGAAAAACCATGGGGTGATTAACCCAAGGATTATTCTCTATTAGAAGAATAAGAAAAATAGATGGCACATGCCAATTAGGGGTCACTGCCCGAGCACACTGCTCACAAGAGGCACACTGCCTACAAGAGACACACTGTCTACAAGATAACAAGTATTACAAACTTGAACTAGAGATTGACATCTTTACCATGCCTGGATCAGTTCCATTTAAGCCCAAAAACTCTTGCTCTGCCTTTCACACTTCTCTTCGCTATATCCCACTCATCACCGTAAGACACATTGCAAAATGAATTCACAATCCCTTATTTATACAAGGCATCGACTTAGGAACAATCATCTAAGTTGGCAAAAACCTACAAGATCATTCGCAAGACGTGTAATACATCCAGTTAGCCAGTCTCAAGAAGAACACCAATATCCATAGTTATTCTTCAAATGCAAACTCTAACTTCAATACGGACCACCAATAAGAATTGTACATGATCCAAAGATCACCAAAAACTTTCCTGAGTCATGAAGAACATCCACACTTTATTAGCTTATTGGAATTCTTCTGTTCTTCATCCGAAACTTCAAGAACACAGTCTGTCATCACTGTCATAATGAAAAAGGTGCTTCTGGACCTCCAAACCATGAACAAATCTAGTTGTCACTTCACACGAACTTCTTCAACACTCTCTCCAATCCGCAGATTGAGATAATGCAATTCTGGAGCTCACCGGACCAATCTGTGACACTCTGTCACCATTGAACACCTGCCAAAACTGGTTCTACTTGAGCAATCATAACTTCTTCAGATCTTCATGCGGACCTCTAAAATCTTGATTGGAACATCTCAAGACTCATATCTACAAACCCTTTAAACCGCATCCTCTGATCCTCAACCTATTGAGGACTTTTGCCTTCTTCTCATCACTATTCTTCACTGTTCCTGATTGAGACTAATTTCTTCAATAACCTTATCACATAGCTCATCCAATCCTTCTCATTAATGCAATATGAGTATGTTGAAATCAATGACAACACTGGTTAACCTCGTACTTGCAACAATCTCCCCCTTTGTCATTGATGGCAACATATGATGTGAAAAACCATCAAGACAAGAACTTCTCCTTTTTGTCACAGCTCCCCCTATTAGCAACAACTCTTCACATGTCTTCTTTTCCTTTACTACTCCCCCTTTGATCATCAACCATTTATTTTTCACATGTCTTCTCTCCCCCTTTGACATCAATGGCAAAGGGCTCATACTTGCAATTCTAACACATCAGAATCATACCAGCTACTCCCCCTTAGTAGCAACTCCTCATCATCAATCCAGATCACAAGATATGACTGTGATATCCATCGAATTGATGCACATCAGTGCATCCTAGTTCATCACCAGAGGGGCCATGACCCCTAACTTCTCCCTGAGATACTCAAAAGAGTCCTTGGGAAGAGGTTTAGTAAAAATATCTGCAAGTTGATCCTTGGAGGGCACATACTCCAATCTGACTTCACCCTTATTCACTTGTTCTCTCAAAAAGTGAAATTTGATAGATATATGCTTGGTCTTAGAATGCAATACCAGATTCTTAGAAATATTTATTGTACTTGAATTATCACAGAAAATTGTAATAGGCTCCTCATATTCTACTTGAATATCTCTTAGCATTTGCTTCATCCACAAAAGTTGAGTGCAACTTCCTACTACTGCAATGTATTCAGCTTCAGTTGTAGACAGGGATATCGCCGCTTGTTTCTTACTTAGCAAAGAAACCAACTTTTTCCCAAAAAGAATGCTCCTCCACTTGTACTCTTCCTATCATCCACATCTCCTGCCCAATCTGCATCTATATATGCATGAAGAGAAAAATTATGATCTCTAGGATACCATAGACCATACTCAACTGTTCCTTTCAAGTACCTAAAAATTCTTTTGATTGCCATGACATGAGATTCTCTGGGATCAGCCTGGAATCTCGCCACAAGACCAACAGCCTACATTATATCTGGTCTAGTTTGAGTTAGATACAATAATCCTCCAATCATTAATCTGTACTTTGTCTGATCTGTCTTAGGAGAGTCATCATCTTTGCTCAACTTACATCTGGTAGTCATGGGAGTGTTCATAGGCTTTGAATCTTCCATTCCAAATTTCTTCAATAGTTCTTTCACATATTTAGCCTGAGAGATAAAGATTCCTTTCTCTGTCTGAGTAATTTTTAGACCCAAGAAGAAATTCATTTCACCGAGCATTGACATTTCAAACTCACTTTTCATTTGGTTTGCAAAGATTTTGCACATACTATCTCTTCCCCCAAAGATGATATCATCAACAAATACTTCAACAATCAAGATGTTTTCATGATCAATTTTGAAATATAGGTTACTATCAGTAGTACCTTTGTTGAAACCAATCTTCAAAAGATGTTTGTCCAGCCTTTCATACCATGCTCTTGGAGCTTGCTTTAGACCATACAGTGCCTTCTTTAATTTGCAGACCATATCACCATGCTTAGATAACTAAAATCCATTCGGTTGTTCAATGTACACCTCTTCTTCTAAGTCACCATTCAAGAAGGCAGATTTGACATCCATCTGATACACTTTGAAATCTTTGAAGGTAGCAAATGCAAGAAATAGTCTGACTGCTTCAATTCTTGCCACCGGAGCAAAGGTTTCATCAAAATCAATCCCTTCTATTTGAGAGTACCCTTTGTAGACTAATCTGGCTTTATTTCTAATTACTTCACCAACTTCATTTAGCTTGTTCTGGAGGACCCATTTGGTTCCAATCACATTCTTGTTACTAGGTCTAGAAACAAGATCCCAAGTGTGATTTTTCTCAATTTACATCAACTCTTCCTCCTTTGCTTTGGTCCAATTTTCATCATTGCAGGCTTCATTTATTGTCTTAGGTTCAATCTTTGAAATCAGACAACATTTATCTAAATTTTGAGCAATTTTCCTTCTAGTTTACACACCTTTGCTTTTGTCACCTATGATCTGATCTTTAGAGTGGTTCAGTCTTACATACCTTGGAACTTTGGGAGTTTCTTGCACTTCTGTTTCTTGATCAAGCTCATTCAGACCTATCTCTTCTTCCTAATTTACCAGATCAGTCTGAATCTAACTTTCAGGAGAGGATTGAGCTCCTTGATCCAGAACACCATCTTGATCATCTTCATCACTTCTAGCATCAAACTTTCCTAGATCTTCATCTCTTTTAATGTAACATTTGCTACCAAATACTCTGAAATATCTCACAGTAGGAGTGATGCCAAACCAAAGTTCATAAGGAGTCTTACTGGTATTGCTTCTGATTTGAACTCGATTGAGAGTATAGACTGCAGTGCTGACAGCTTCTCTCCAAAACATTTGGGGAACATTTGCTTCCATCATCATTGTCTTGGATGCTTCCTGGATGGTCCAGTTCTTTCTCTCAACTACTCCATTTTGCTGTGGAGTCGTAGGAGCAGACAACTGTCTCTTTATACCATGCTTCTCACAAAAGTCTATGAATTCACCGGATGTGAATTCACCACCTCTATCAGACCTCAGACATTTCAGTTTTAATCCAGTTTGATTCTCTACCATAGCCTTGAAGATTTTGAACTTCTCAAAAGCTTCTGATTTCTCTTTTAGAAAGGTAACCCACATCATCGGGAATGGTCATCAATCAGTAACATGAAATATCTATCACCTTGCATACTCTTGATTCTTGTCAGACCACATAGATCAATATGAACTAATTCCAATAATCTGGTAGAGGACTGATCCTTGCTTTTGAATGCGACTCTGCTCTGTTTACCTAGCTGACATTCTTTGCACAAGCTATTTGTAGGTTTTACCAACTTTGGAAGATCTCTTACAGCCTGAGTATTTCTTATCTTGATGATGTTATAAAAATTTACATGACACATCCTTCTATGCCATAACCAACTTTGATCAACTTGAACAAACAGACAACTTTTATTAGTACCAAATAGATGGAAGATATTACCTTTTGTTTGAGTACCAGATACAATCTCAATTCTGGAGCTTTCAAAGATCCTGCATCTTCCATTCTTGAACCGGAGATCATAGCCTTTGTCCACCAACTGACCAACATTGAGAAGATTGTGCTTCAATCCTTCAACATATAGTACATTACCGGTTTTGTTCTTTCCATCAAAAGAGATAGTTCCCCTACCTCTGATTCTACCAGCAAAATTATCACCAAACTTTACCATTCCTCCTTCATGCCTTTCCAAATCTAAGAACCTGTTCTTGTCACCTGTCATATGGTGAGAGCATCCACTGTCAATAACCCAATCATCCTTTTCTTCAACTTGGGCAGCCAAAGCTCTTTCTACAACCTTATGATTGATAGATTCAGAGGATCCTGGCTCTTCTTCCTTGATGGAAATAAACACCCATTCATTTCCAGATTTGTCTCCTATCTCTGATTCATCATCTGTTACTCCTTCATTATCAACTTCTTCATGAACATAATAACAATTCTTTTGGAACCTTTGTCTGTTAGAATTTGACCTTGTAGATCTTTCCAGATGTCTTGAGGCAAAATGACCAATCTTATTGCAGTTGAAGGACTTAAAGGGTAATTTTCCTTCATACTTACTGGGTCCTCTTGGTAGTCTTTTTACAATGAGGGCTTCAAGTTGAGCTGTTTCTGCTTCTTCCTCTTCCATGTCTCTTCTTGCTTGATCATACCATGACAGCTTCCTTGAAGAGTTTTCTCCCAGATCAAATCTTTGTTTGCCTTTCACAGAGGCACTAGCTTTGAATGCAGATTCAGTCTTGGGTGGATCATCTCCAAACTTGGTCATTTCAAATGTAGCCAGTTTGCCAGCCAATTGGTCTCTTGCGACAGTTGTATGGGCTCTGAATTCATCAATGGCAGCAACCTTGATTTTGTAGGCAGTAGGAAGGGATCTAAGAATTTTGCAAACAATCTCATTTTCATCCAAAACTCCACTAGCATTCCTAATTCCACACACCAGCTCATTTACTCTTGGCATAAACGTAGTAATATTTTCATCATCTCTCATCTTCAATCTTTTAAATTTCCCTTTGAGGCTCTGCAACCTTGCACTCTTAACATACTCATCTCCTTCATGCAGAAGTTCCAATTTAATCCAGATCTCATAGGCAGTTGGTAGGTCAATAACATTTGAGAGCTCTGAGTTAGTTAATGCTCTTAGAAGAGCCTCTTTGGTCCACAGATTGTTTTCGGCATCTATAATTTTATTTAGAGTTGTCAGACCTCCTTGTGGAGGTACATATGCTTTTGTGACCATGGACAAGTATGCTTTTCCCATACACTCCAAGTGACATTTCATGTGACCTTTCCAAAGAGAGAAGTTGGTTCCATCAAACTTCGGACTATCCTTCTTGTATGATGACATCCTGGATCTCCTCAAGCAGTTAAGCTCCTTTTAGAGAACTTGGCTTTGATACCAATTGTTAGATCTAGGGCACACAACTGAGAGGGGGGGTGAATTAGTTGTACAAAACTTGCTTCTATTTCAAACACTTGAATCTTCTTTGTTATTTAATAGCATATCAATTAATCATTTATGAAAGCATAAAGTGTAAACACCAGAGAAGATATATATCAACACATTAGACACCAAGATTTTGACGTGGAAAACCCAATCAAGGGAAAAACCATGGGGTGATTAACCCAAGGATTATTCTCTATTAGAAGAATAAGAAAAATAGATGGCACATGCCAATTAGGGCTCACTGCCTGAGCACACTGCTCACAAGAGGCACACTGCCTACAAGAGACACACTGTCTACAAGATAACAAGTATTACAAACTTGAACTAGAGATTGACATCTTTACCATGCCTGGATCAGTTCCATTTAAGCCCAAAAACTCCTGCTCTGCCTTTTGCACTTCTCTTCGCTATATCCCACTCATCACCGCAAGACACACTACAAAATGAATTCACAATCCCTTATTTATACAAGGCATTGACTTAGGAACAATCATCTAAGTCAGTAAACACCTACAAGATCATTCGCAAGACGTGTAATACATCCGGTCGGCCAGTCTCAAGAAGAACACCAATATCTGTGGTTATTCTTCAAATACAAACTCTAACTTCAATGCAGACCACCAATAAGAATTGTACACGATCCAAAGATCACCAAAAACTTCCCTGAGTCATCAAGAACATCCGCACTTTATCACCTTACTAGAATTCTTCTGTTCTTCATTTGGAACTTCAAGAACACAGTCTGTCATCACTATCATAATGAAAAAGGTGCTTCTGGACCTCCAAACCATGAACAAATCTAGTTGTCACTTCACACAAACTTCTTCAACACTCTCTCCAATCCGCAGAATGAGATAATGCAATTCTAGAGCTCACCGAACCAATCTGTGACACTCTGTCACCACTGAACACCTGCCGGAACCAGTTCTACTTGAGCGATCATAACTTCTTCAGATCTTCATGTGGACCTCTAAAATCTTGACTGGAACATCTCAAGACTCATATCTACAAACCTTTTAAACTGCATCCTCTGATCCTCAACCTATTGAGGACTTTTGCCTTCTTCTCATCACTGTTCTTCACTGTTCCTGATTGAGACTAATTTCCTCAATAACCTCAGCACACAGCTCATCCAATCCTTCTCATTAATGCAATATGAGTATGTTGACATCAATGACAACACTAGTTAACCTCATACTTGCAATAGCTGCAATACAGATTTTAGGTACTCAGGTGCTGCTGGAATGCTGTCAGGTTGAAGATTGAAGAGAAGATTGGTGGAGTTGTTGTATTGTACAATCATTTTTAGATTAATACAAACTTGGTCCTCTTTCCTATGTGGCATTTTCCCCTAAAAGGGTTTTCTCCATGTTAAACACTGTGCATTGTGTTCAATTTTCTGATTTGATATTTATGTGTTGCATAGTTTCTTTTCTATGATATAGTCTCCATTGATAATGCACTGAGAAAAGATCATTAAACATATTAGAATTCTGATTTCCGTTGAGTAGTTGTGCTTTCATTTCTAACATTTGGTATCAGAGCCTGGCCAACTTTGACTCTTGGGTGGTAGTGTGGAAGTTGTAGTTGTAGTGGGAGATTTGGTTGCATTTGTTTTGCAAATCTTGAAGTTGATATTATGGTTGCATCCACCATTTCATGAACCTCTCAATTGAACATTGAGAAGTTCAATGTAACGGGGTATGAGTTCTAGAAGCTAAAAATAGAAGACTTGTTGGAAGAAAGAAACCAGTGGTTGGTTGTTGAAAATGAGAAGAAACCTAATGATGTCTCTCTAGATGAATGGGTAAGGTTGGATAAAAAGACACAGGGAATCATTCGTTTATGTCTTGCAGATTCTGTCCTACTAAATGTTGCAAAGGAAGAGATTGCACATAGTTTGTGGAAATAGTTGGGTGAGATCTACCAAGCCAAGAGTATGGTAAATAAAATTTATTTAAAATGAAAATTATTTTCCATGAAAATGAGAGGGTGATTCAGTTGCAGAGCATTTAAATTCATTTAATTTTTTGTTGAGTTAGCTTGCATCCGTAGATGTTGATGTTAATGAGGAGGATAAATGTATCTTAATTCTTTTTTCTTTACCTAAATCTTGGGAGAATGTCATACTGGCTATCACTACTAACCTCACAGATCTGAAGTTGGATGCACTTGTTTTAGTTCTTCTATCACAAGAATTAAGGAAGAAGAGTTCAGATAGTTTAGGGGATGTTCTCAGTGTTAGGGAAAGGCCTAAAGAAAGAGGACTGAAAGGAGATCAGAAAGGGGCTAAGGACAAGTCTAAGGGGTGATCTAAGACTCCTAGGAAGAAGAATAGAGTTAAGAGTTGGAACTGTGGTAAAAGGGGACATGTGAAGGAGTGTAGAAACCCAAAGAAATAGTGGGAGAATGCTTCTGATAAGTCCTCGAATGCAGGTGAAGATGTTTTACTTTTGGCTTGTATTATTTTTACTAATGATCACTGGTTGGTTAACTCAAGATGCTCATTTCATATAACCCCGCATAAGGAATGGTTTTCCACAGACGAAGAATATGATGGAGGTAATATCTACCTTGGAGACAACTCTACATATCTGATTGTTGGGAAAGGAAAGGTATTGTTGTGTTTTAGTGATGGGAGGATTAAAACCCTCACTGGTGTTTTGCATGTTCTTAGATTAGCTAGAAATCTGATTTCAATTTCGAAGTTGAATGATTTGGGAATGCATGTAACATTTGATAAGCATGGTTGCAGATTGGTGAGAGGAAACTTGCTAGTAGCAAAGGGAAAGAGATTAGGAAACTTGTTTAGGCTAGAAGCCACTACAGTTTGTAATGTCCCTTATGTTTTTTAGGCTTCTAAAAACATGTGTATATTGTGGCACCATAGATTGGTCCACACAAGCAATAATGTATTGAAAACTATTAAGAATAAAGATTTGTTGGATGATTTTTCTTATTCTAATGAGCACCTTGATTTCTATGAGCATTGTGTGTTTGGTAAACAAAACAAAAAATCATTTCCTTTAGGAAGCAATAGAGCAAAAGAGAAGTTAGAGATTATTCATATGGATGTGTTTGGACCTGTGGATAATGATTCTATCAGAAAATCTCATTATTTTATTACCTTCATTGATGATGTATCCAAATTTACTTGGATTTATATTATGAAACATAAATTTGAAGTTTTCATTAAGTTTAAGGATTTTAAAGTCTTAGTTGAAAACCAATCGAGATTAAGGATAAAAACATTAAGATCTAACAATGGAGAGGAATATCGCTCTAAGGAATTTGATGAATTTTGCAAGAATGCAAGTATAATCAAACAAAAGAGAACTCTATATACACCGCAGTAGAATGGTGTTGCAGAAAGGATGAACCGAACAATTATGGAAAGAGCTAGAAGTATGCTGAGTGATGCACAATTGGATAAGTGTTTTTGGGTAGAGGTTTTGTGTATTGCTTTCTATTTGATTAACGGATCTCCTTTTAAGGCTCTTGATTCGACACCTTATGAAGTGTGGATAGGTAAGAAACCTTTTGTTTCACATTTAAGGGTTTTTGGCTATGAGGCTTTTGTTCATGTGCCTAAGGCAAAAAGATCTAAGTTGGATCCAAAAGTTGAAAAGTGTACATTCATTAGATATGGTGATAATGTCAAAGGTTATAAGCTTTGGAATCCACTAACCCGTAAGATTATCTATTCTAGAGATTTTATTTTCAAGGAACTTAAAGCTATTTCTAAACCTAAGAAACCAAAAGAAAAAGATGAAAAGGTAAAGAGTGTACACTTTGATTTAGATCTGCAAGATACACGTCATGAAGAAAAGAATGATGGATTAGAGGGTTAAAAATAATAAGAAGATTCGAGTAGTTCTAATGAAGATGAATCTATTGTTATAGAAGAAGTTGGTACAGATGAGCATATAGAAGAACATGTTGAGACTCTTATTCAACCCTTAAGGAGATCGATAAGACAACAAAATCTAGTTGATAGGTATACCCCACTAGATTTTTGTTGTGTATTTCTTTTATTGAGTACTGATGATGAGCCTAGATCCTACAGGGAAGCTATTCTTGCAGATGATAGTGTGTCTTGACAATTAGCCATATAAAAGAAGATGATGGCTTTAGACTCTTGTAACACCTGGGATCTTGTTCATTTGGCCAAAGGAAGAAAGGCCATAGGTTGTAAGTGGTCTTCAAGAAGAAATTTGGAGTAGACAGTTCATTGGAGAAGTACAAGGCTAGACTGGTAGATAAGGGCTACTCCCAGAGAGAGGGAGTTGATTTTGGTGAGATTTTCTCTCCTATTGCTAAATTGACTTCTATTAGATTTATTTTATCTATTGCTATAGTCTTTGATTGGGAGATTGAGCAAATGGATTGTAAGATTACGTTCTTGCATGGAGATCTTGAGGAAGAAATTTATATGCAACAGCCTACAAGTTTTGAGGTAAAAGGAAAAGAACATTGGGTTTGTAGGTTGAAGAGGTATCTCTATGGTTTTAAATAGTCCCCCAAAATGTGGTATCAAAAGTTTGATTCATTTGTATTGAAATTTTGTTTTGTTAGGAGAGAGGAGGATCACTGTATTTACATTCATGTATTGGTGATTCTATACTGATCATTGCTTTGTATGTTGATGACATGTTATTTTTCAGCAATACTAAGGGTATGATCAGTGAGTTGAAAGCTCAACTTTCAGATGCATTTGATATGAAGGATCTTGGAGCTATTAGGTATATTTTTTGAATGGAGATCACAAGGGACAGAGGTAATAGAAAGCTTTGGTTGCCATAGAGTAAGTATGTGAATAATATTTTGTAGAGATTTAGTTTGCAGGAGTGTAACCCAGTTAGAGTTTCTTTACCCATTGGTACTAAGCTTTCATTAGATATGTGTCCAAAGAATGAGGATAACTTTGAGGATATGACTAATGTGCCATATGCTAATGTTGTAGGGAGTTTGATGTATGCAATGGTTTACACTAGACCAAATATTGCCCAGGTAGTGGGAGTTTTGAGCAGATTTATGTCTAACCTGTTGGCAAGAGACACTATATGGATTCATGGTTGTTGTCATTGATGGCAACAAAGGTCATCCCACATATCCGCAAGTCATGATGTGTCTCTACCGGAAGTCAGAATAAAGAATGTTGTGGTCCGGTGAAGAAGAACAGAGCATGTGGCAAGGTCCGACAGAGTGGTCTGGATCTCTCAGAGGAAGTGTCTTGGTGCAGTACGGATTTGGGGAAGTCAAGAGGACTACCTTGAGTGGTATATTCCAAGGATTTATCCTCCGGTGATGGACAAGGAAAAAGATATGAATGGTTGAGTACCGGATTCCTGAGAGACAGTGAAAACAGAGGAAGAACTGACTGGCAGAGTATCAGACTGCTTTCCGGATGTGTTACTGTTGATGACAGAGGTTGTGAAGGCATGAATCATGTTTGGCCGACATGATTAATGATATCTACAAGTATATGCTTAATTCGCATTGCTTGGTGAGGAAGGATTCAGCCGACAGAATGAGAGCTTGTAAGAAACTAGACTGTTCCGGATGCCGACTAGAAAAGTGATGAAATTACTTATGCGGATATATATAGAGGATGGATTTAGTTGTGAAGGGTGTGGTGATGTGGAGATATATGCGAATAAGTCCAGATAAGAGCAGAGGTAGCAAAAAGGATCCGGTATGTGAAAGATAGCAGAATAAAGAACAGAGGAAAGATGAAGTGCAGCAGATCAGTGTACTGAGCCTAACCGGAACTGAACTCCAGCATATGCAGATGCTTCCAATCAGTTCAAGACTGTGATTCTCATCACTTTGTAGACAGTGTGTCTTCTTGTAGGCAGTGGGCCTCTTGTGAGCAGTGTGCTCGGGCAATGAGCCCTAATTGGCAAGTGTCATTTTTGTAATTTCCTATTCTTCTAACAGAGAATAATTTTGGGTTAATCACCCCGTGGTTTTCTCCCTTAACAGGGTTTCCACGTCAAAAATACTGTGTCATGTGTTTCTTATTTCATGGTTAATGTTTTTGTGTTTGATTTTATGCTGCATCAATTAAAAGGAAAGTTCAATAAGGGAAATAATTAGGATAACTGATTCACCCCCCCCCTCTAAGTTATCAACAATTGGTATCAGAGCTAAGTTCCTCCTAATAGAGCCTAATAGCTTGAGGAAGATCTGGGATTTCAAATGGATGCATATGGTTTAAGGGAGCAACTCAAGACTGCTCTTGAGGATCTTGAACAGTCAAATTCTGAAGTCAGTGAATTAAAGGAAAGACTCAAACAGGCTGATGAATTCATGAGAGAATTAAAAGACAAATTAAGTCTCTCTATGAAAAAGAGAAAGGAGCTGCTTCAACAGTTGGCAAGACAAAGTGAAGAAAGCAATACAAATGAAGAATTGACTGAGCAAACCAAGTTATGTGAAAAGTTATCAAAAGAAGTCATTATGTTAAGACATGAAATGGAATCAGGAACTATAAAGTTTACTCAAGAGATTGAAGAAAAAAGAAAGGCTGAAGACAATCTAAGACAATCTCTTAAAGAAAAATCAGAAGAATGCCACCAAATGGACAGGATTATCAGACATCTTGAATCTGATCTTGAAGATGCCAAAGATAATGAAGGAAAACTTGAGGATCAAATTGCCTCTCTCAAAAGAGACCTTCAAACAGCAAATGAATATAAAGAGAAATTCAAGATAAGTTCTGCTCAACTTGAAGTTCTTCTTGGAAGTCAAAAGAGGACAGATGACAAGTATGGTTTGGGATATGAGAAAGGAGAAAGCTCCGAATCCGGTCAGAAGAATCTTCGATCAGAAAATCCAAGAAGCAGGCCTAGAAGACCTCCGGTAAGACAGCCAAATGCTCAAAGATATCCATCCTTCAATGGATACTGCCACAGCTGCAACCACTTTGGTCACAAAGCTAATCAGTGCAGAATGAGAATGAATCAGATTAATTCATCCTTCTCCGGACAGTGCTTCAACTGCAAAAGGTATGGACACAAATCCCATGAATGCAGAATTATGCAAGTAAACAAATCATTCAAAGGTAGATGCTTCACATGCAATAGAGTAGGTCATATGGCTAATCAATGCAGATCAAGAGGATATCAGTCAAATATGCAAAGAAATGTTATTTGCCAAATCTGCAATAGGTCCGGTCATAATGCTAAAGTCTGCAGAAACAAGAATCAGGACAAAAAAGGTCCGGTGTATAATCAGAATCAAGACAAGGGTAAACAAAAGATGAATGCGGATGAGGTTAGGAATCAGATGAGCAAGATTTGGGTAAAGAAAAGTTTAGAGAATGTAGAGGTTGGATCCGCACCAGACTCTGGTGCTGATATTTCTTCCGGAAATTAAAAAGTGAGCTCAGGCTCAGGGGGGGACTCAAAGAAAATCTTGTTCCCCCAGCCAAACAAGTGGTGCCGGATGTGGCACAAGATGCGGATCAAAGGGTTTGTAGATATGAGTCTTGAGATACTTCAGTCAAGTTTTCAGAGGTCCGCATGGAGTTATGAAGAAGCTGTGATCGATCAAATAAGACCTGTTCAGGGAGATGCTCCGGTATGATAAAGGATTACAAAAAGGTCTGGAAAGATCCGGAAATGCACTATCTTGTTCTGTGGATTGGACAGAGTGTTTGGGATGTTCTTGTAATATGTTACCTTGATTTATTCATGATTGAAAGATCCAGATGATATCCACAGATCAGGACTAATCCGGGATACTCCAAGCTATCCAGACAAGGCAAACCGGAATGATGTAGGTGAAGCATTTATTGCAGACAGATATTAGGGTTCGCGGAGCAATTTAAGGGATTTCTCAAAGGTCATTTGCTCATTCTGCACTCGAGAAGAAGCGAAAAGTGGAGCTCTGCAACAAGGTTCATCAAGCACACCAAGGATCTCCTACCGAAGTTATTGCATAAAGAATCAATCCAACCACTCCGTGCAAACCGAAGGCGCATAAGGTATTCTCTGTTTTTCATTACCTCACTGCAAATCTTTGAAGAATGGCTACTCCAAACATAGTTAAGATCTCTGATAGACCTCGCTCCTCATTCAAGAAACATCCCTACAAATCATTGGAGGTAGATCCACTAGGAGCCTTCTCTAGTGTTCCTCACGGAGTTTTACATACCGAAGACATTAGGGTTTACATACATGCAAGCATTGAGGAATTTGGGGAATTCAAATTAAGAGACCTCTATCACAAGCAACTGATAGACAATGCTTTTGAGCTTAAACCAGAGTATAAGGATATCCAGAAGAAACAATTTGAGCAATTTATTCATTTCCCCTGCTTTGAAGAAGATGAATGGGTCCGGTATGTACTGAGCAGGATGCATGACAACTTTCTATGGCTAGATAGACCCTGCAAGATCACAAAAGAGGCAATTAGAGCAGTAACTGGTCTATACTCTTCCGGAGGGGTACCTATCCTCAAATCTGTCAAGAACAACATTGTAACTGAGGCCACCGGATCAAAATTTGATAAGAGGGCAATGACCATTGAAGATATTTCGGATCTGGATATCAAATATGCATCAATGATAATAGGATACAAGATCTATCACTCCAGCAGGGAGAATTCTGTATCCGGAACTGCAGTATACACTGCCTATGAAATGCTAAGAAAGAATGCAGATTATGATCTCTGCGAACTACTGCTAAGCCAATTAATGGAAAATATACAGAAAATCAAGAAGGATAAGAAGAATTCCTTTAAGTATGGTACTCTTATTGTATGTCTATTCTTCTACTTCATGAATGAGCTACCCGGAACAAGTGGATGGGTATGGCAGAATGACAAACCTGTTGCAGTCCAGATAAGAGACTATTTGCATGGACTTGGGGATGCAAAAGCGAGAAATACAGCTCTATGGGGATACTTCAAAAACTTTCAGAGCATGATGCAAGCAAGAGAGAGAATTCCCCAGTCTCTTGTTGAAAAATACAAAGACTCAGTGTGCTTTATGGTTGACACTGATCAGTGCCTAATGGAGGCAGTAGAACCAAGGACTGTCTGGATCATGCCCATGGGGTATGAAGTGGATGAACAGATAGTGGAGCTGCATGTTCAACACATGCTAAGTCAGCCCAAAGATCCTAAGGCAGAAAGGTTTGGAACCTTTGAGGAGCTGAGTGTAAAAATACATGTAGAACTCAGGGAACCTGAGATTAAAAGAAAGGTGAGAAAAGAAGTAGAGCACATTGCTCAAGGCCTAGGCATCTCAAAGGAGGCACTTGATGCCAGCCGGGAAAAGAGGAGGAAGGCTGAGGAAGAAGAGAAAAGTAAAGAAAGTGCTCCGGTTGAAGCTCCCACCCGGACCAGATCATCAAAGAGATCTGCACCTCCCACAACCAAAAGTTCAAAACTGGAAGTTCAGGCATCCGGTAAGAGATCCAAGACAAAAGCCACAAGGGCTTATGGAAGCCAAAAGGATGAAGAGGAAACAGAATCAGATGAGGGAGTAAGAGAAATAAAGAAACAGAAGAAGAAAGGATCCGGTAAGCCCTCCACAGGCCAAGACAAGGATGAAACGGCAGAGGTAACTGTTGAAAAGCCCACTCTGTCTCTAGAGAGCATAATCAAGTCGGTCACGGTGGATGGAAACCTTCAACTAATGACTGAATCCTATGATGACTTCAGTGAGGCCGACCAAAAGACTCTGCAGGAGGCCACAGTAAAATATCTTAACATATATAATAAGGCTTTCATTGAAATAATATCTCTTATTCCTAAAAGCCTAGAAAAGGAATTGGAAGTAAGAAAGAATAATGCTCATGCTAAAGATCTTGAGATCCGGGAGCAGATAGCTATTCAGCTATATCCTCAAATTGATCCCAAGACAATGAACATTATCTTCAAGGACTGCAAAGATGAGTTCAGAAGCAAAGCCAGGATGAATCAACTCATGCTTGGTGAGACTGACAAAGTGGCCCAAGAAACAGAAGAGATCCTCCGGAAGGCCTTCAAAAGGTTCAATCTTCCTGTTGTAGAGGATTTAGGTGCAGAAACAGCTGCTGATTTGGAATCTTCTGTTCCGGAAGAAGTGAGCCCTGAACAGACAAATATCTCTCCTCCGGTTTCCCCTACAGTCTCCGGATCCAAAGAAGAAGAGCAATTACAGGAGAAGGAAGCAGTGGTGAAAGACAAAGAGGTTGACAGTTCTAAGACTGCAGAAGAAAAGAAACATCTGTCTCTGGCAAGAGACACTGCACAAACTGTTCAACAATTTTTGAGCAAAGAAACTTTAGAGATTGATGAACCGGAGCTTCTAAAAGGCCCATTTGATTTTGACTCTCTCTCTCCGGTACAAACAATGAAGATAGCTTCATTTGCAAATGCCAAGGCAAATGAAAAGCTCCTGAAGTCTCATATGGAAGACTGTGAGTTGATAGAGGCTGCTTCCGGAGTACTTGTAAAGATCATGCCATCAATCCAGATAGATCCGACAGCCTCCACTTCCGGTAATCTAAAAACCTTAGCAGTATTGATACACATTTTGATTCTCTAGAAAAATCAGCTGAAGAAAAGGTCCGGAAGGAATTTTTGGATAAGAGATTTTCAGAAATATTAGAATTAATCTCTAAAGATAGGAAGATTGTAAGCATTGGAATAAAGAGCTTAGAGAATGCTCTTAAGGATGGCGGTGACATCTATAAATTTTGTATATCCTGGTCAAAGGCAACAACAGCATTTGACAAGAAAATAAAAGAGGAACAGGATAAGCTACAAAGCTTATCTCAAAGTTTTGATCCTCTCTCTTCCTCTATAATAAATCAAGAATGTCAGACTATTGCAGTCTTGAATGAAATAAAGAATCTTGAGAAGGAAAGAAAGAACATCACTAACCGGATGGGAGAACTTACAAGGATTATAATCCCTAAGTTGGAAACTATGCATGAGGCCATCAGTGATGCTCAGACCACCGCCCAAACAAAAGATCCGACAGATCTCAAGCTGGCAGAAGCTTTTGTATTTTTGTTAAGTGGTCACATTTCAATTTTGGATAGAATGAAGCAAAGTTGGGCTACAGAAATGATCCAATTGCAGACATCCTTTGCAGACATTCTTCAGTACATGTGAGTATGTAAATATGCGGCTATATATAGAAAATTTTTGAAAATTTTGGTGTGCGGATCCTACCCTTTGCCATTGATGTCAAAGGGGGAGTGAGGAGCAGTGAAAAATGATGAATCCAACTAAGGGGGAGTTCCGGAAATTGTATATAAAGACAGAGCATCAGCAAAGGGGGAGCATAGTGAAAACACTTAGTCATTTTTCACTAAGTGTTGCCATCAATGCCAAAGGGGGAGATTGTTGGCAAGAGACACTATATGGATTCATGGTTGTTGTCATTGATGGCAACAAAGGTCATCCCACATATCCGCAAGTCATGATGTGTCTCTACCGGAAGTCAGAATAAAGAATGTTGTGGTCCGGTGAAGAAGAACAGAGCATGTGGCAAGGTCCGACAGAGTGGTCCGGATCTCTCAGAGGAAGTGTCTTGGTGCAGTGCGGATTTGGGGAAGTCAAGAGGACTACCTTGAGTGGTATATTCCAAGGATTTAGCCTCCGGTGATGGACAAGGAAAAAGATATGAATGGTTGAGTACCGGATTCCTGAGAGACAGTGAAAACAGAGGAAGAACTGACTGGCAGAGTATCAGACTGCTTTCCGGATGTGTTACTGTTGATGACAGAGGTTGTGAAGGCATGAATCATGTTTGGCCGACATGATTAATGATATCTACAAGTATATGCTTGATCCGCATTGCTTGGTGAGGAAGGATTCAGCCGACAGAATGAGAGCTTGTAAGAAACTAGACTGTTCCGGATGCCGACTAGAAAAGTGATGAAATTACTTATGCGGATATATATAGAGGATGGATTTAGTTGTGAAGGGTGTGGTGATGTGGAGATATATGCGAATAAGTCCAGATAAGAGCAGAGGTAGCAAAAAGGATCCGGTATGTGAAAGATAGCAGAATAAAGAACAGAGGAAAGATGAAGTGCAGCAGATCAGTGTACTGAGCCTAACCGGAACTGAACTCCAGCATATGCAGATGCTTCCAATCAGTTCAAGACTGTGATTCTCATCACTTTGTAGATAGTGTGTCTTCTTGTAGGTAGTGGGCCTCTTGTGAGCAGTGTGCTCGGGCAGTGAGCCCTAATTGGCAAGTGCCATTTTTGTAATTTCCTATTCTTCTAACAGAGAATAATTTTGGGTTAATCACCCCATGGTTTTCTCCCTTAACAGGGTTTCCACGTCAAAAATACTGTGTCATGTGTTTCTTATTTCATGGTTAATGTTTTTGTGTTTGATTTTATGCTGCATCAATTAAAAGGAAAGTTCAATAAGGGAAATAATTAGGATAACTGATTCACCCCCCCCTCTCAGTTATCAACATAACCTTGGTAGACAACATTGGAATTATGCAAAGAGGGTGTTTAAATATCTTGCATGCACTCCTGATCATTGTTTGGTTTATTCTAGTACTAATAGTGCTGATAAATCTTTGGACATATAGGGATTTGTTGTTTCGGATTGGGTAGGTGACTTGGATAGTCAAAGGTCTACTAGTGGGTATGTGTTTACTCTATTTGGAGGAGCAGTGAGTTGGATGAGTAAAAGGCAGCCCATAGTTGCTTTGTCCACCACCAAAGTAGAGTATATGGCTGCTACTCATGTCTCTAAGGAGGAAGTTTGGTTGAGGAGACTATGTACATGTATTGGATTTGATTGCAAGATCATTCGATTGGTTGTGATAGCTAGAGTGCTATATGTATGGGCAAGAATCCTATGTATCATGCTCAAACTAAGCATGCTGATGTTTAGTATCACTTTGTTCGAGAGTTGGTTGCAAATAGATAGATTGAGCTGAAGAAGATAGACACTTAGGAGAATGTTGCAGATTCATTGACTAAACCTATGAGCACAGAGAAGTTCATGTGGTGCAGAGAGACCATGGGCCTTGTTTCAAATACCTGATTATTTCATTTGATTTCCTATGGGTTGATTTACAATGTATAATGTCAAGTGGGAGAATTTTGGAATAAGGTGTCATTAACCTTATAAATTCAAATATTGTATTTATTTCATTTATTATGAGAGGAACCTCCTGCAACAATATAATAAAATATGCACGAAATAACAGAAATAGCAGAAACACAAAAGGAATTTATTGATCATAGGCCACTTCGAGGGGGCAACTTCCTTTGAGCAATCTCAATACAATAAATTCATGGATGCCTTCATTGGCCTCAACATGTACTTATTTACTAAGTCTAATCTAAACAACTATTACTTCCCATGAATGTGGGATAATACAATATACTCACAAGATGACCTACAAAGCATATGCGTCCAAAAGTAACATACTAACAAAGTAAAGAGAAGGGTTAAACACGGATTCCTAGCATCCCATCCCTCTTAGAAAAGATTTGTCCTCAAAGCTTAAGATGTGGAAATTGTTGCTGAATCTGAAGGAGTGGCTCCCATGTGGCATCCTCTGGGTGCATTCCATGCCACTGAATTAATACCTTTATGATGGATTGGGAGGAAAGCTGACGAGTGCACCTGTCGAGGATTGCCTCTGGCTCCAAAATGACGGATCCTTTGTTATCTAGTTCTGGGAAAATAGTTTGTGCTCTGATGTTGGTGCCAAGAACTTTCTTTAGACAAGAGACATGAAATATTGGATGAACACAGAAAGGAGGAAGCTCCAATTTATAAGAAATTGACCCAATCTTCTGAAGAACCTTATACGACCCATAGAACTTTGGAGCTAGCTTATGATGCCCTTTGAGTTTCAAGGTTGATTGCTTGTACGACTGTAGATGAAGAAAAACCATATCACTTACTTGAAAAGTGCGCTCAGAATGGTGTTGATCAGCTTGTTGTTTCATTCAATTTTTGTCCATGTGAAGATTGTCTTGCAAGATGCGAAGAATCTGATCCCAGGTTCGGAGAACCGTGTCGACTACCTAAACTAGTGAACTGCTAGGAGAGTATGGAAGGAGCACTGGCAGTGCCTAACCATAGACTTCTTCATATGGATTCATTTTAGATGCAGTGTGGTAGGAGGTATTGTACCACCATTCAACGAGAGGGAGCTACTTTGCCCACTGATGTTGTTTTTCTGAGGTGAAGCAACGAAGATAAGTTTCCAAACATTTGTTGATAATTTTAGTCTGACCATCTATTTGTGGGTGATACCTAGAACTCATCTTTAGTTTGGTACCAGTGTGTCGAAATAATTCTATTCAAAAATGACTGGTGAAGGTTGCATCACAATCTGAGACAATGGAAGAAGGGATGCCATGAAGACAAAAGATCTGGTCCATGAAAATTTGTGTGACTGAGGAGGCAGTATAGGGATGGCTGAGGACACAAAAATGACTATATTTAGAGAGGTGATCAACCATAACCAAAATCACTATCTTCCCTCCAGATTTAGGGAGCCCCTCAATGAAAACCATAGAAATATCTGTCCAAATCCATGTAGGGATGGGCAAGGATTCAACCAATCAAGGAAGGAGTGTCATTTCACCCTTGTTGCATTGGTAGGTATCACATTCAACCATCATCTGTTGAATTACCCTTTTCATTCCCTTCCAAAAGAAGTTACGCCATGCCCACTCATAAGTTTTGAGGAACCCAGAGTGCCCTGCCGATGGAGAAGCATGGAGTTCATAGAAGATAGCTTGCTAAAGATCTATGCTCTAGAGAAGCACCATCCCAAGAGTAATGCTATACAACAGAAGGGTTATTGGCCAATTGTTGAATGATTTTAGATAATAAAGAGTCATTGACATAGCCTTGTTGGACAGATTCCAACCAATTTGGAACAGGCATAGAAATAGATGAAAGAGAAGCTTGGTCATCAAATGTGTGAGAAAGAGCATCCGCCACAATATTGTCCTTACCCTTCTTGTAAGTGATCTCATAGTCATAACCCATGAGTTTACAGACCCATTTCTATTGTGCTAGGGAGGAGACCCATTATTCTAGGAAATATTTTAGACTCTAGTGATCAGTCTTGATGCAAAAATGATTCCCTCATAGGTATGGCTGCCACTTCTGTACTGCATGCAAAATAGCCATCATTTCCTTCTCATATGTAGAGAGTACTAAATTATTTCCAGAAAGGGCTTTGTTGGTGAACACAATGGGATCTTCATCTTGAAGGAGAACAACACCAAGTCCATTGCTGCAAGAATCACTCTCAATAGTGAAGGGCTTGGAAAAATCTGGCATAGCTAGAACAGGTGTAGTACACAGCTTGTTTCAATTTTTCAAATGCACACTGAGCAACATGTGTCCAAGTAAAAGCATCCTTTTTTCACATAGCTATTAATGGAGCTACAATCTTCTTGTAATCCTTGACAAACTTGCAATAGTAGCCAATCAGCCCCAAAAAACCACGGATGCTCTTGAGCGTTTGAGGATGCAGCCAATTTTTCATGCAATCTATTTTTGTAGGATCCACTCGAACCCCTTAGGCTAAAACAATATGCCTGAGATACTCCACTTCCTCCTAGATAAAAACACATTTAGACTATTTTGCACAGAGATGATGGTCAGAGAGAAGTTGTAGTACGAAATCTAGATGTTGGAGATGCTCATCCCATGTTTTACTATAGATGAGGATATCATCGAAGAAGACCAGAATGTTTTTCCGCAGGTAGGGCCAAAATATTTTATTCATCAATGCCTGGAATGTTGAAGGAGCATTAGTGAGGCCAAAGAGCATGACCAAAAACTCATAGTGGCCATCATGTGTGCGGAAAGTTGTTTTAGGGATATCATCCTCATGAACCTGAATTTGGTGATACCCAGAATGAAGATCCAACTTGGAGAAAAAATGAGCGCCATGAAGCTCATCCAGAAGCTCATCAACAATAGGAATCAGAAACTTATCCTTGATTGTGATGTGATTAAGTGCTCAGAAGTCAATACAGAGGCGCCATGACCCATCTTTTTTTCAGACAAGAATAACTGGTGAAGAAAAGGAACTGGTACTAGGGAAAATAATACCTTGCTTCAATAAGTCTTGAATGAGCACCTCAATCTCTGTCTTTTGGTGAAATGGGTAGTGGTAGGGCTTGATGTTGGGAGGAACACTTCCAGGAAGGAGTTGAATATGGTGGTCCTCTGGTCTTGAAGGTGGAAATCCCACTGGTTTGGCAAAGACACATGCATACCTATCCAAAATTCATTATAGATCAGAAGGAGTAGTGGAGACCGTTGATGGTTGCATCTGAATGGAATGGAGCTAAGCGATGACACCATGTGAATTATTCTTAAGAAGTTTTTCCATGTGATGTAAACTCCTGATGCTGAGAGACCCCAGTTGTAAGCTATTCAATGTGTGTTTTTGCCCATTGTCTAAAAACTGCATCCAAAGTTTAGCAAAATCCCATAAGATGGGTCCAAGTGTGTGTAACCATTGGGCACCCAAAACCACATCACATCCACCTAAGGGCAAGGCAAACATGTTAGAGTGTAGGTTATAATCCCCAATTGAGATATGCACATTGCAACACTTCCCTTTGCAAGGTAATGTGTCCCCATTGGCAATCATGACTTCAAAGCTAGAGCAAGGATGGACAAAACAATCAGCATGTTTGGCGATCCGAGGGTCAATGAAATTATGAGTGCTACTAGAATCAATGAGTATTGTAAGAGGGAGCTTCTTGAAGTAACCCTTGATTTGCATGGTTTGTGGGGTGATGACTCCTGCTAAAGCATGGAGAGAGATCTCTGGGTGGTCTTCTTGAGAAGCAG
Organism: Cunninghamia lanceolata; assembly: GCA_027924645.1. Lineage (NCBI taxonomy): Eukaryota > Viridiplantae > Streptophyta > Pinopsida > Cupressales > Cupressaceae > Cunninghamia > Cunninghamia lanceolata. The sequence continues at coordinate 3,875,043 of BSBN01001569.1, forward strand.
GGTCAACAAGCAGCTGCTGAGTGTCGACCTAATAATCTACTGTATCCTGAGCATCCACATAAACTTTAGTTTTAGGTAGAGAATCCACATCCAAGAGATAGAGCTTTTGCTCAACACATCTATGTCTCGGAGTGAATTTCTCATTACAATTATAACAAAGCCCTTTTTCCCTATGTGCCCGCATCTCTGCTTTAGTCAAATGCTTGATAGGAGTTGTTCTAGGAGCTGGCATTATTTGAGGTCTTTGGGAAATCATATTTCTGAATGGAACAAAATTGGATTTGGATCACTGTTGAACTGTGATCTTGTCCTTCACCAACTTAGCCAACCCTAGGGCTTCCATCATTGTGCTGGGATGAAACATTTTAACCTCAGATCGGATTGCATCCTTTAGACCATTGACAAAACAACTCCTGAAGAATTCATCAGACAATTTTGTATGATATTCTCTCATAGTGCTCGTTTGGTGAAGTTTAGTGAGTGCTCCTATGAAGTCATCAAAAGCACTAGGGCCAAATCGTTGTAAAATGAGTTTGCAAAAATTTGTCCATTTTGGCTCTTCATGAGCCTTGATGTACCAACTCAACCATTGAAGGGCTTCTTGTTCCAAATGAAAGGATGCAAGTGGGACTTTGTTGACATAAAAAGTATTATGCAGACTGAAATATTGTTTTTCCTGGTATATCCATCCAGTTAGATCATCACCATTGAAGCGAGGAAAATCAAGCTTCAGCCCATGAAAATTGCTGGAAGAAGAGAACCCAGTGTCAGCAAAAGACTCTCTGGCTACTGTCTATTGTTCATGGTTGAATGCTGAAGATTGAGGCCAAGAATTTTTTCATCTAGGTCTTAGAGTTTGGTCTTGAGGGCTGCAATTTCATCCTCAATGTTTTTTGCTCTTGTGCGGGTGACAACCATAACCAAGAGTTTTTTGGTTTTTTTTTGGGAATGGGTAGAAAAACAAAAACAAAAACTTTTTAAGGAAAATTTGGATTTGGAAAAAACTTAGATGGGTAATTGGGGTTTGACTAGGTTTTGGACACTTTCTGAGGGAAAGGGAAACAAAAAATGGGGATTTCAGAAGCAGGGTGAAGGAATGGGAAATTTTGTCCAAGACGGACAAAGGAGCAAAAAGATGAAATGAACACTGTGGTAAAATTTGAAGGCTATTGGGTGAGAATTGAATAAGTTATGGAAAACCCTAAAAATAGACAAATGTGGGATTTCTGGCTTCGATAAGTGGAATTTGGGATAGGGTCCTTAAGGAAGGAAATATGCAGAATGAAATTTAAGGGGTTCCAGTGAATTTTGAGAGGAAATGGAGCTAAAGCAAGGAAGATATGGCTAAAAAATGGAAATTTTTTTACTTTTTTTTTTGAAATGATCTACTAACTGCTCTGGATAGATTCAATCTGCAATTTTTTGGCTATCAATAGATATGGGCCCCAAGTATATTCAACTTCCTAAAGGTTTAGGGGAGTCACTCAGCCACCAATGCTATTTAACAGCTTGCATATTGGGGCAGTATCCCTCACTCCACGGCTTAGGTAAAACTGATAACTGCTTCGCCACAAACAACAGCTCTTGGTTTACCTCACAGATGGGAACTAGTCAATCAGGTAGGGGTCATTTCCCTTTTCACTGGCAGGTCCTCTCAATGGGCCAGCTACTTTAGGGTTCCTATGGTACTCCTCACAATGAGTTTTAGGGCTATGCCCAGGCACTTCCCATAGTTAAGCAAATAAGGGTATTCCCAGATCTGAACCTACAATTGAAATCAACAATACAGATGCAAAAAAGAAAGAACTATTGCAATAATCACATTTCCTGGAGGCCACTGCAAAAAAAAATTCTGGTAGAAATTCTATCCAGCGAGCCTAAGAAAGCGTTCTAATCCTAGATGAGAGGAACCTCCTACAACAATATAATAAAAAAATGCATGAAATAATAGAAATAGCAGAAACATAGAAGGAATTTATTGATCACAGGCCACTTCGAGGGGGCAACCTCCTTTGAGCAAGCTCAATACAATAAATTCATGGATGCTTTCATTGGCCTCAACACGTACTTATGTACTAAGTCTAATCTAAACAACTATTACTTCCCATGAATGTGGGTCCTGGGATAATACAATAGACTGACGGGATAACTCACAAAGCATATGCGTCCAAAAGTAACATACTAACAAAGTAAAGAGAAGGGTTAAACATGGGTTCCTAACATATTATTTGTAAATTTGTAATTACACATAAGGGAATGAGTTAGTTTCACCTACAATGGTAATTCCAGATTCACCAGAGGTAATTAAGGAGTCACATTTATAGTTGGGAATTGTAAAACTCATGTGTAAATGAGTATAAGCACCACCTTGGGAGAATCTACTATTTTTAGCATATATGACACACATCATAATGTTTGGTGGGTGCATGTAAAGAATCTATGAAAGCTTCGAGTTGTCATAAGATTCTATGACACTGATGCATATGATAGATATTCATTAGTTGTACGTTGCTATGTTTATCCCCAGGTGCCCATCTTGGGAAGATACACTTTGGTGGTATCTATGACAATTATGATGCATCATAAGATGTTGTAAGATGCTATTCTTGACCTTGGGTGCCCAACTTTGCATGTGCATCTTTTGACAAGTGGAGGTTGCATGTATGACAAAATTTAATGTTTGCATGTGGGGGATTCTTAGGAGAGAGAAAGTGGATGCCTAGATTGGAGTGGTGATACTTCTATAAGTATTTTGCCATGTATTTGTTGCTGTAATACAGATTTTAGCTACTCAAGTTTTGGTAGAATGCTATCAAGTTGACTGAAGGAATGATTGGTGGAGTTGTTGTATTGTACAATCATTTTTAGATTAATACAAACTTGGGCCTCTTTCTTGTGTGTATTTTTTTACCTGAAAGGGTTTTCTCCATTAAACACTGTGTCATTGTGTTCAATTTTTTGATTTGATATTTCTGTGTTGTATGGTTTCTTTTCTATGTTATAATCTCCATTGATAATGCACTAAGAAAAGATCATTAAACATATTAGAAATCAGATTTCCGTTGAGTAGTTGTGCTTTCATTTCTAACAATTTGGTGACTCATAATTAGTTGTGGAGTAGATTATAAATAACTTTGCTGCCAAGGATAAAAGCTTAAGGTGATACAAGAATGTTGTAAGGGATATCGTGGAGTTGAATGATGCCATTGGCATTGAATTGGTTGAAAGAGAAAAAAATGAAAAGGTAGACACCCTCGCTATAGCTACGTCCATATATAATCCTTAGATTTTCTTCATGACCATCAAGATGTTGAAGTACTTACTAGGTGGACTATTCTAGACAATGTATACAGTTGGCAAGTATTTAATGGTAACAATCAGATTTTTTAGTTTCCTAAACTGCATGGATGAATTTGATAGTCAAGTAATTGATTGGCAACCTATGGTCAAAATGGATAAAGGTAAGGAAACATTGTTTGGCAGCGAGGTGGTACAATTGAAGACGAATACCATTCCCAAGGGACTGGTGGCACTAGACAGGATGTTTGCCAATGCTGACAATTGGAAAAACAATGGTAAACCAATTCAAGAAGACAATATAAAAGTTGTTAACCTCGGAACCGAGGAGGTACCAAAGATGGTTTACATAGGCAAGAAGATAAAGCCTCATTAAAAGCAAATGTTGATTTCTTTATTGAGGAAAATTAGAAAGTGTTTTGCATGGTCATACGATGAGTTGAAATCTTATAGGGAGGATTTGTTTCATCATACAATCCCCCTTTAACCTGATGCAAAACCTTTTAGGCAAAAATCGAGGCCTATAAACCCCACCATAGCTCCCAAGATGCAAAAGGAGTTGCTAAAAATGAAAGAGGGAGGTATCATCAAACCTATTAGGCACTTTGAGTGGGTATCTAATCTTGTCCCAGTAAGAAAGAAAAATGGGCATATTAGACTATGTCTCAACTATAGAAATCTAAACATCAAATCCCTTAAACATAATTATCATCTTCCATGTATGGATCATCTATTGCAGAGGGTTGTTGGTTCATAATTAATGTTAATGATGGATGGATTCTCAGGGTATAACTAGGTACTGGTCAAGGAGTCAGAACAATACAAAACAACATTCACCACTCCTTGGGGTATGTATGTTTACTTGAAAATTCCATTTGGGTTGAAAAATGCAGGATCAACATTTTAAAGAGCAATGGATGTGGCCTTTGTTGGCCTCCTCGATGAGATCATGGTTGTATACCAAGATGATCTTACTACATTTTCAAAGGATAGAAAATATCATTGCAAGCATTTTCAATTAATTTTTTAGAGCTGTTTAGAGTATGGGATCTCTTCAAATCCCCAAAATGTCAATTTGGAGTTGAAGAAGGAAAGATGTTGGGACACACTATGTCAAGGGAGGCGATAAGAATTGATCCAGATAGAGTTAAGGCCATTGACCTTATTCCGGCCCAAAATAGTCAAAGGTATTCAGTCTTTCCTTGGGCAAATTAATTTTGTAGTAAAATTCATCCCTAACTTCACTGAGAAGACTAAAACCATCTCCAAGATGCTTAAAAAGGGACAATCCATCATATGGGATAAGGAGTCTGCTGAGGCTTTTCTTGACATAAAGGAGGCCCTAAAAAATGCACCAATGCTAGTAAGCCTAGACTATTCAAAGTCCTTCTAGCTCTTTTCCTTGGCTTCATTTTATACTATGGCTATTGTGTTATTACAAAAGAATGAAGATGGATTTGAGTAGCCTATAAGATTTTTTAGTAAATCTTTATAGGCTGCTGAGTTGAATTATTCTATTATGGAGAAGCATGTCTGTGCATTGATAAATGCCATAAAAATTTTAGATTGTATTTCACATGGGCCAAGATCATTGCATATTTACCACACACAATAGTGAAAGACATATTCATGAAACAAGAGGCTTGAGGTAAAAGGTGCAAATGGATTAACAGGATCTAAGAATATGATTCGACATACAGGTCACCAAGTTAGTAAGATTCCAAGGATTAGCCAAGTTGATGGCTAATTCTAACCTTGAAGTTGCTGAATTAAATGAAATAGAGGTAAATGTAGCTCCTCATTGCTCATTAGCTGACAGTGCATGGTACAAGGATGTTTTATTCTATATTGATGGATTGTCCACTAGGTGTGGATGAAAGTCATAAAATGACACTCAGGTAGAAAACTCAAAAGTATGTTATGTTCTAGAATGAGCTCATGTGGAGAAATCATGAAGGTATATTGCTCAAATGTTTGAATCAAGAGCAAGGTGAAGCTATGATGAATGAATGTCATCATGGCATTTGTGGGGGACATTTTAAAGCTAAAACTACTTCCCATAAAATCATAAGGGTTGGGTATTGGTTGCCCACTTTATTTTAAGATGTGGCTCAAAAGATCAGGAAATGTGATGCTTGCCAACTTTTTGCTGGCAAGATGAAATTTTCTAGGGCATTACCCCTTTTTCCCCTTACTGCTGATGCACCTTTTTAGTAGTGGGGAACTGATTTTATTCAAGAAATATAGGAAAAGTCTAGCAATGGGTTTAGATGGATTCTTGTGGCCACTGATTACTTCACCAAGTGGGTAGAAGTAATTACCACTCGTAATGCAACATCTAAAGTGGTTATTGACTTCATAATCAACAATATAATCACTAGATTTGGGGTGCCTGCTAGGATTTTGGCTAATAATGCCATGTGTTTCAGGTCTCAAGAGATGATGGACATGTGTTCGAAATTTAGCATAAACCTTGTGCATTCATCCCCTTATCATCCCCAAAGCAATGGACATGTTGAATTTAGTAATAAAAGCTTGATGAAGATCATAAAGAGGACACTAGATCAAAATAAAAGTAGATGGAATGATAAATTAAAGTATGCTCTATGGGCTGACAGGATAAACTTCAAAATATCTATTGGAAGGAGCCCATTAGAGCTAGTGTATGGAGCAGAGGTGAAAATGTTGATCATCATGGAGTTACCAATATACCAGCTGCTGCATGATACAAAAGAGGACCATTTTGATGCAATGTCCCAGAGGATATTGCAGTTGACTGAATTAGAAGAACAAAGGAGAGCTACATATGATAAAGTGTTGAATCACAAGTAGAAAATTAAACTCTTATTTGATAAGAATACTATATCAAGAGGCTTCTAGGTTGGTGACTTGGTTCTCTTTTGGGATGCCAAATCTAAAGATAAGGGGAAACATGGTAAATTTGACCCATTATGGCTTGTGCCATATGAGGTAGATAAAAAGTTTGAGATGAATGTTTACCACTTGATTACTCTAGAAGGAGTGCTTCTGGAGCTACCCATTCATGGACATCATCTAAAACATTATTTTTCATAGGTAACACTTCCCCTAAATTTTGAATATAGTCAATAGTATTTTGTGCTCTAATGTTTATAACTATATTTTGCCTTGTATATAGGCATTACTATAAATATGTGTGTGTTTTTTCCCTTTTGTGTTTTTGTTGTGTTTTATGCCTTTTTGGTCTTCTCAGAGATCTAAATCCTCACTGTGACAATGCTTGTCACACTTCCCCAACTAGAGCCACTATTGGGACTTGCAAAATTTTGTTCTTGGATATGCCCCAATTTGCCCTAATTTCCATCTGAATCACACTTTTTTGAACCCATTAGTTATATTTAATAAGAGTCATCATTTGTGGCTTTCCATTTGTGTGTTTCTTTTGAAATGTAGGGGAGAAGCCCATAATAATGACTAAGTACAAATCTTCCTAACTGTTCCTTTATATTTTTCACCTTGTCGAAGTTTTGAAGTTTTGACTTCCTGCCTTCTGTTATGCTTTGTTTATAGGATCCAAAATCAGGCTCCAAGGATGTCTAAGTGTGGTGAACTTTGGTGTTTTGAGCTTGTAGTCTTCAATATTCTTCATTGCAAGTGTCAGGGAGAAGCCTTGAAGTCTGATGTCCGGTAGGTTTATATGAACAATATTCTAAGTATGAAGTGATCGACGAATTTCAGAGGTTGGCTCTTCTTCTTTCCTTTTTGGAAAGCAAAATGGGGAAGGCCCAATGACTGATCTCTAATAGGTACTCTCGGTTGGCAAGATACACTATATGGATTCATGGTTGTTGTCATTGATGGCAACAAAGGTCATCCCACATATCCGCAAGTCATGGTGTGTCTCTATTGGAAGTCAGAATGAAGATTATTGAGGTATGGTGAACAAGAACAGAGCATGTGGCAAGGTCTGACAGATAGGTCCCGATCTCTGAGAGGAAGTATCTTGGTGTAGTGCAGATCTGGGGAAGTCAAGAGGACTACCTTGAGTGGTATATTCCAGGGATTTAGCCTCCGGTGATGGACAAGGAAAAAGATATGAATAGTTGAGTACCGGATTCCTAAGTGATAGTGTGAACAGAGGAAGAACTGACTGATAGAACATCAGACTATTTTCTGGATGTGTTATTGATGATGGTAAAGGTTGTGAAGGCATGAATCATGTTTGGCCGGCATGATTAATGATATCTACAAGTATATGCTTGATCCGCATTACTTGATGTGCAAGGATTCAGCCAACAGAACAGAGTTTGTGAGAAGATAGACTATTCCGGGTGCCGACTAGAAAGATAATGAAATCACTTGTGCGGATATATATAGGATGGATTTAGTTATGAGAAGGGGAGTTGTGTGATGTGATATGTGAATAAGAGCATAGCAGAACAGAAGCAGTAAGAAAAGATCCGGTATGTGAAAGAAAAGTAGAATAAAGAGAAGAGGAAAGATGAAGTGCAACAGATCAGTGTACTGAGCCTAACCAGAACTGAACTCCAGCATATGTGGATGCTTCCAATCAGTTCAAGTATTGTATAAACATTCTTTTGTAGACAGTGTGTCTCCTTGTAGGCAGTGTACCTCCTTTGTGAGCAGTGTGCTTGGGCAGTGAGCCCTAATTGGCAAGTGCCATTTTGTAATTCCTTATTCTTCTAACAGAGAATAATCTTTGGGTTAATCACCCCGTGGTTTTCTCCCTTAACAGGGTTTCCACATCAAAAATAATGTGTCATGTGTTTTTCATTTCATGGTAATATTTGCTTGTTTGAATTAATGCTGCATTGATTAATAAGAAAGTTCAGGAAGAAGAAATAATTAGGATAATTGATTCACCCCCCCTCTCAATTATCAACAATTGGTATCAGAGCTAAGTTCCTCCTAATAGAGCCTAACAGCTTGAGGAAGATCTGGGAGTTCAAATGGATGCATATGGTTTAAGAGAGCAACTCAAAACTACTCTTGAGGATCTTGAATAGTCAAACTCTGAAGTCAATGAATTAAAGGAAAGACTCAAATAGGCTGATGAATTCATGAGAGAACTAGAAGACAAATTAAGTCTCTATATGAAAAAGAGAAAGGAGCTGCTCCAGCAATTGGCAAGACAAAATGAAGAAAGTAATGCAAATGAAGAGATGACTGAAAAAACCAATTTATGTGAAAAGTTATCAAAAGAAGTCATTATGGTAAGACATGAAATGGAATCAGGAGTTATAAAGTTTACTCAAAAGATTGAAGAGAAAAGAAAAACTGAAGATAATCTAAGACAATCTCTCAAAGAGAAATCAGAAGATTGCCACCAGATGGATAGGATTATCAGACATCTTGAATCTAATCTTGAAGATGCTAAAGATAATGAAGAAAAACTTGAGGATCAAATTGTCTCTCTCAAAAGGGATCTTCAAACAACAAATGAATATAAAGAGAAATTCAAGATAAGTTCTGCTCAACTTGAAGTTCTTCTTGGAAGTCAAAAGAGGACAGATGACAAGTGTGGTTTAGGATATGAGAAAGGAGAAAGCTCTGGATCCGGTCAAAAGAATTTTGGATTAGAAAATCCAAGGAACAGGCCTAGAAGACTTCCGGTAAGACAGCCTAATGCTCAAAGATATCCATCCTTCAATGGATACTGCCACAGCTGCAATCACTTTGGTCACAAAGCTAATCAGTGCAGAAGGAGAATGAATCAGACTAATTCATCCTTCTCCGGACAATGCTTTAACTACAAAAGGTATGGACATAAGTCTCATGAATGTAGAAATATGCAAACGAACAAATTATTCAATGGTAGATGCTTTACATGCAATAGAGTAGGTCATATGGCTAATCAATGAAGATCAAGAGGTTATCAGTCAAATATGCAAAGAAATGTTGTTTGCCAAATCTGTAATAGGTCCGGTCATAATGCAAAAGTCTGTAGAAGAAAGAATCAGGACAAAAGAGGTCCAGTATTTAGTCAGAATCAAGACAAAGGTAAACAAAAGATGAATACGGATGAAGTTAGGAATGAGATGAACAAGATTTAGGTGAAGAAAAGTTCAGAGAAGGTAGAGGTTGGATCTGTACTGGACTCTGGTGCTAATATTCCTTCCAAAAATTAAGAAATGAGCTCTGGCTTAGGGGGAGACACAAGAAAACCCTGTTCCCCCAGCCAATCAAGTGGTGCCAGATTAGGCACAAGATGCGGAGTAAAGGATTTGTAGATATGAGTCTTGAGATGATCCAGCTAAGATTTCAAAGGTCTGCATGAAGATGTGAAGAAGTTGTGATCGATCATGTAGAAGCTATTCTGGGAGATGCTCTGGAATGACAAAGAATTACAAAAAGGTCCAGAGAGATCCGGAAGTGCATTGTCTTATTCTACAGATTGGACAGAGTATTTGGGATGTCCTTGTGATGTGTCATCTTGATTTGTTCATGGTTGGAAGATCCGCATGACATTCATAAATCAGGACTGATCTGGTTCTTCAAGTCATTCGAATAAGGCAAACCGGAATAATGTAGGTCGAGCATTTATTGTAATTAGATATTAGGGTTTGCAGAGCAATATAAGGGATTTTTCATAAATCACTTGTTCATTCTGCACTCAAGAAGAAGTGAAAAGTGGAGCCCTGCAACAAACTTCATCAAGTTCACTGAAGATCTCTTGCAGAAGTCATTACATACAAAAATCAATCCAACCACTTCGTGTAACTGAAGGCGCATAAGGTATTTGTTTTTGATATCTCACTACAAATCTTTTGAAAAATGGCTACTCCGAATATAGTAAAGATCTCAGATAGGCCCCGACCTGAATTTAAGAAACACCCATACAAGTCATTGGAGGTAGATCCCTTAGGAGCATTCTCTAGTGTTCCTCATGGCATTTTACACACATAAGACATTAAGGTTTACATACATGCAAGTATTGAGGAATTTGGGGAATTCAAATTGAGAGATTTCTATCACAAACAACTGATAGACAATGCTTTTGAGCTTAAACCAGAGTATAAGGGTATTCAGAAGAAACATTTTGATCAATTCATTCATTTCCCCTACTTTGAAGAAGATGAATGGGTCTAGTACGTATTGAGTAGAATGCATGACACCTTCCTATGGCTGAATAGACCCTGCAAGATCACAAAAGAGGCAATTAGGGTAGTAACTGGTCTATACTCTTCCGGAGGGATACCTATCCTGAAATCTGTCAAAAATAACATTGTAACTGAGGCCACCGGATCAAAATTTGATAAGAGGGCAATGATCATTGAAGATATTTCTGATCCGGATATCAAGTTTGCATCTATGATAATAGGATACAAGATTTATCACTCCAGTAGGGAGAATTTTGTATCTAAAACTGCAGTATATACTGCCTATGAGATGCTGAGGAAGAATGCAGATTATGATCTCTGTGAACTTCTTTTAAGCCAATTAATGGAAAATATACAGAAGATCAAAAGGGACAAAAAGAATTCTTTCAAGTATGGTACACTTATATTATGTCTATTTTTCTACTTCATGAATGAGCTGCCCGGATCAAGTGGATGGGTATGGCAGAATGACAAACCTGTAGCAGTCTAGATCAGAGATTATTTACATGGGCTTGGGGATGCTAAAGCAAGAAATACAGCCCTATGGGGATACTTCAAAAACTTCCAGAGCATGATGCAAGCAAGAGAAAGAATTCCCTAGTCTATTGTTGAAAAATACAAAGACTCAGTCTGCTTTATGGTTGATACTGATCAGTGCCTAATGGAGGCAGTAGAGCCAAGGATAGTCTGGATCATGCCCATGGGGTATGAGGTTGATGAATAGATTGTGGAACTACATGTTCAACACATGCTTAGTTAGCCCAAAGATCCAAAGGCAGAAAGGTTTGGAACCTTTGAGGAGCTAAGTGTGAAGATCCATGTGGAACTCAGAGAACTTGAGATAAAGAGGAAGGTGAGAAAAGAAGTAGAGCATATTGCTCAAGGCCTAGGCATCCCAAAGGAGGCACTTGATGCCAACCGGGAAAAGAGGTGAAAGGCTGAGGAAGAGAAGAAAGAGGCAGAAAAGAAAAGCAAGAAAAGTACTCTGGTGGAAACCTCAACCTAGACCAGATCATCAAAGGGATCTACACCTGTCACAACCAAAAGCTCAAAAATATCAAAACTGGAAGGTCAGACATCTAGTAAAGGAGAGAAAAGGTCTAAAATAAAAGCCACAAGGGCTTATACAAGTCAGAAAGATGAAGAGGAAACAGAATCAGATGAGGGGGTAAAAGAAATAAAAAAGCAGAAGAAGAAAGGATCCAGTAAACCCTCCACAGGCCAAGACAAGGAAGAAATGGCAAAGGAATTTGTTGAAAAGCCCACCCTGTCTCTAGAGAGTGTAATCAAATCAGTCACTATGGATGGAAGCCTTAAACCAATGGCCAAATTCTATGATGACTACAATGAGGCTGACCAAAAGATCCTGTAGGAAGCCACAATCAGGTATCTAAACATATACAATAAGGCTTTCATTGAGATTATATCTCTAATTCCTAAAAGCCTAGAAAAGGAGTTAGAAATAAGAAAGAACAATGCCCAGGCAAAAGATCTTGAGATCCGGGAGCAGATAGCTATTTAGCTATATCCTCAAATTGATCCCAAGACAATGAACATAATATTCAAAGACTGCAAAGATGAGTTCAGGAGTAAAGCAAGGATGAATCAACTCATACTTGGTGAGACTGACAAGGTGGCCATGGATACAGAAGAGATCCTCTGGAAGGCCTTCAAAAGGTTTAATCTTCCTATTGTAGAGGACTTGGGTACTGATCCCTCATCCACAAGTGCTGCAGAAGAAACTTCTGAGAAAGCAACAAAAGAGATGGGCCCTGAACAAACCAACATTTCTCCTCTGGTTTCCACTACAGTCTCCGGATCCAAAGAAGAAGAGAAATTACAAGAGAAAGAAGTAGCGGTAAAAGAAAAAGAAGTTGACAGTACCAAGGGTGCAAAGAAAGAGAAGACTCCAACAGAGAAAACCACAACTGATAGTGGTAAGAATGTGGAAAGAGAGAAAACTCCAAAGGACAGCTCCAAGACTGTAGAAGAGAAGAAACATCTGTCTCCAGCAAGAGACACTGCACAAACTGTCCAAAAATTTTTGAGCAAAGAAATAATAGAGATTGACGAACCGGAGCTTCTACAAGGTCCTTTCAATTTTGATTCCCTCTCTCCGGTACAGACAATGAAGATAGCTTCATTTGCAAATGCTAAGGCAAATGAAAAACTCCTAAAGTCTCATATGGAAGACTGTGAGTTGATAGAAGCTACTTCCGGAGTGCTTGAGAAGATTATGCCATCAGTCCAGAAAGATCCCACAGCCTCCTCTTCCGGTAATCTCAAAACCTTAGTCAGCAGTGTTGGTACACATTTTGAATCCCTAGAAAAATCAGCTGAAGAAAAGGTCTGGAAGGAGTTTTTGGATAAGAGATTCTCAGAGGTACTAGGATTAATCTCTAATGATAGGAGAAATATGAGTATTGGAATAAAGAGCTTAGAAAATGCTCTTAAGGATGGCGGTGACATTTACAAATTTTGTATCTCCCGGTCAAAAGCAATAGTAGAAATTGAGAAGAAAATAAAAGAGGAACAGGACAAACTACTAAGTTTGTCTCAAAGTTTTGATCCTCTCTCTTCCTCCATAGTAAATCAAGAATGTCAAACTATTGCAATCACAAATGCAATCAAGAACTTTGAAAAGGAAAGGAAGAATATAATTAACCAGATGGGAGAACTTAGAAGGATTATTATCCCTAAGTTAGAGACCATACATGAGGCCATAAGTGATGCTAAGACTACCACCCACACAAATGATCTGATAGATCTTAAGAGGGTAGAAGCTTTTGCATTTTTGTTGAGTGGTCACATTTCAATTTTGGATAGAATGAAGCAAAGTTGGGCTACAGAACTCATCCAGTTGAAGACATCCTTTGCAGATATTCTTCAGTTTATGTGAATATGTAATATACAGCCAAGTATAGTAAAATTTTTGAAAATTTTGGTGTGCAGACCCTACCCTTTGCCATTGATGTCAAAGGGGGAGTGAGGAGTAGTGAAAAATGAGGAATCCAACTAAGGGGGAGCTCTGAAAAATGTATATAAAGACAGAGCATCAGCCAAGGGGGAGCATAGTGTAAACACTTAGTCATTTTTCACTAAGTGTTGCCATCAATGCCAAAGGGGGAGATTGTTGGTAAGAGACACTATATGGATTCATGGTTGTTGTCATTGATGGCAAAAAAGGTCATCCCACATATCCGCAAGTCATGGTGTGTCTCTACTGGAAGTCAGAATGAAGATTATTGAGGTCCAGTGAACAAGAACAGAGCATGTGGCAAGGTCCGACATATAGGTCCGGATCTCTCAGAGGAAGTATCTTGGTGTAGTGCAGATCTGGGGAAGTCAAGAGGACTACCTTGAGTGGTATATTCCAAGGATTTAGCCTCTGGTGATGGACAAGGAAAAAGATATGAATAGTTGAGTACTAGATTCCTGAGTGACAGTGTGAACAAAGGAAGAACTAACTGACAGAACATCAGACTATTTTCTGGATGTGTTACTGATGATGGTAAAGGTTGTGAAGGCATGAATCATATTTGGCCGACATGATTAATGATATCTACAAGTATATGCTTGATCCGCATTACTTGATGTGCAAGGATTCAGCCGACAGAATAGAGTTTGTGAGAAGATAGACTGTTCCGGGTGCCGACTAGAAAGATAATGAAACCACTTGTGTGGATATATATATAGGATGGATTTAGTTATGAGAAGGGGAGTTGTGTGATGTGATATGTGAACAAGAGCAGAGCAGAACAGAAGCATTAAGAAAAGATCCGATATGTGAAAGAAAAGCAGAATAAAGAGAAGAGGAAAGATGAAGTGCAGCAGATCAGTGTACTGAGCCTAACCGGAACTGAACTCCAGCATATGTGGATGCTTCCAATCAGTTCAAGTATTGTATAAACATTCTTTTGTAGACAGTGTGTCTCCTTGTAGGTAGTGTGCCTCCTTTGTGAGCAATGTGCTCGGGCAGTGAGCCCTAATTGGCAAGTGCCATTTTGTAATTCCTTATTCTTCTAACAAAGAATAATCTTTGGGTTAATCACCCCGTGGTTTTCTCCCTTAACAGGGTTTCCACATCAAAAATACTGTGTCATGTGTTTTTCATTCCATGGTAATATTTGCTTCTTTGAATTAATACTGCATTGATTAATAAGAAAGTTTAGGAAGAAGAAATAATTAGGATAACTGATTCACCCCCCCCTCTCAGTTATCAACACTCTCTTCCTTGTGTTGAAGGTAGACAGTGGGGTTCCTCTCTTTTCTCTTCCAAAAGGAAAGTGGTAGATGTGAAGCTCGATGGCCAAGCCCCAGTGTTTTTAAAATTTGCCTAAGTGTTGTAAATTATTCTAAGTGTGTCAAAGGTTGGAGTTTGGCCTTCTTTCCTTCCATCTTCTTCATGGAAGATAGAAGGTGGAAGGTCCGGTGGCTGATCCCCGACAAATGTTCCTTACATGTAAAATAAAGGTTGAGGTTTCTTTGCTCTCCTTTCAGGAGGATGTTCTACAAATTTGACAATCAAATGGATGTCTTCTACCATTCTGCAGAAGTAAATTATAAAGGGCAAGGCATTCCTACAAAGCTACGGAATGATGCCACATGGAGATCATTTTTGCCAACAAGATAGCGTCAGCAATAGTAAAGAAGCAACCGCACTAAATGGGGAAGAAAATTTCTAAGTAAAGGCAGTCAATGAAAGTATGTGGTTCGAGAACATGGAGGTTTTCTAATTGGAGATTTTCCCAATGACCATTTTTCTGATAAATAGTGCTAAGGCCCTATTGCAAGTATGTTCTATTAGTGTTGTCATTGATATCAAAAAGCTTGTGCTGTCATTGGTGTCAACTGTGTCTATTGATGAGGTTGTTGTTGTTTGATTGAGTTGTTTTGTTGAAGATGATGTGGCTACCTTGGAGAGATACTGAAGATGTTAAGTATATGATCTTGATGGTTGGTTTCAAAGTTCTTTTGAGAAAATTTGATCAATAAAGGAAACCATGTGTTGAAGATGTGTTCTAGCTTAACAGAGTAGTGTTTTGGTTTTGCTCCTCATTTATTCCTTATTAAAGATCTACTTTTTCCCTTTGAATATGTTTTTGAGAGGTGTTCAGAGATGTTATATTTCCAAATTTGGTGCTTCGATTCGTTGTGGAGAAATTTGTGTTCACCAGTGTGTAGACTTTGTGTCTGAGTTGTGCAGAGGTGTCTGGGAGAAATTGTTTTGCTACGCATTTCTCCACAAATTTGTTTCTAGATTTGCAATTCTAGATTTATGCTTATAAGGTCTATATCTTTCTTTAGTTCAATTGGTTCATGGTTTGGTTCTCTACAAGTTCATTTCTTGAGTTACAGTTGATGACAGAGTAATCTAAAGTGCTATGGTGTGAACTTTCTTTGGGTGAAAGATATTGCAAAGGATTTTATTGGTTTTCAAGTGCTTGTGGATGTTTCTAAAACATGTTCAAGATTGGTACATGGTTTTCATGTCATCTTTTGGTCTTGAGGAAGCATGCACTTAAAATTTCATAGTGTTAACATAAGTTTGGCCGACTTGGCTGTTTACATTAATTGTGGTTGTGCTTCGTTGATTATGGAAGTGTGGAATAATTTGTAATAATGGTTTTAGGTTAGTGCTAAGATGTGATGTGGTCCACATTCATTCCTTTCCTCTGTGGGAATGTTTAAGTCCAGACCTAATTT
Organism: Cunninghamia lanceolata; assembly: GCA_027924645.1. Lineage (NCBI taxonomy): Eukaryota > Viridiplantae > Streptophyta > Pinopsida > Cupressales > Cupressaceae > Cunninghamia > Cunninghamia lanceolata. Next base: position 3,891,146 of record BSBN01001569.1, read on the forward strand.
AAATTTCATGGGTTAAGTTGTGTTGCTAACCTTGGAGAATGATTTCAAGATTAATGATGGTATAAATAAGTGTCAAGGATTCATGACTGGGTGCATGCACAATGGATATGATGTCTTTGATGTGAATTTGAGTAGTGCAGTAAGAGATTTCATGTTTTAGACTATTGGATGCAGTGAGCAGAAGTTGTCTACTATTTTTCAGTGTTTCTATGAAGGTGATGTTTGTGTTGTGGTAAATATTGATCTTCATTGGAAATGTACTCTATGCATAGGTTAGATGCAATTATATTAGTTCATCATTGGCAGTGAGGCTTCTCTTCTATCTCTTTCTTCTGGATCTAGTGAGTCCTTTGGCAGTGAGCTTTTTGTAATTTGGTATTGCTACTACTTTATATTGTGAGCTAATCCTCACCATGGTTTTTTGCTTCTTGGGTTTTCCACATAAAATCTAGTGTTGTCTTGTGTTTGGTGTTGTTATGATTCAGCTTCTACTATTTGATTTTCATGCTTAATTATCATAACAAGTTTAAGGATCAATTAAGATAATGTGGATCTGAATGTTTGTGAGGGTTTAAAGTTTCTGATGCAACTAATTCACCCCTCCTCTTAGTTGTCTTGTGCATTCAACAATTGGTATCAGTGCTAAGTTCCTTAGAAGAAAGCTTAACAGCTTGAGGTAGATCTGGGATGGCGCACAAGAAGGATGTTCCCCTATTTGATAGATCTTCAGAAGATGAGTGCATGACTGCCAATAGTGAAGAACTCAAGGTTTCTCTTGAGGACCTCGAGAGGACTCAAGAAGAAATCAAATATTTGAATGAGAATGTAAAAGAAGCAGATAGATGTATTAGAAAATTAAGAGAGCAAGTCAAGAATTTCAAAGAAAGACATAAGGAGGACGGTGAAAATTTGAGACTAGCAAATGAATCTATGAATGGTCTAAAAGTGCAAGTTGAAGAAAAGGAAAGGATTGAGGAATATCTTAACTTAATGGTGAAAGGCAAATCTAAAGAATGTATAAGGCCTAAACAAGAAGCTGTGAATCTAAAATTAGATTTGGAGAATGCAAAGAATTATGAAGAAAAATTCAAGATAGGTTCTGCAAGGCTTGATGAGTTGATTACAAATCAGAAAAGTCCCAATGATAAAGAGGATTTAGGATTTGAAAAAGGTGAAAGTTCAAAATCATATCAGACTTCAAATGAAAGGAACAATGGCAAGCAGATCTGGAATTAGAAGAATAAAGCTAGAAGACCTCCGGTCAGACAACTAAATGCTCAAATGTATCCATTGTTCAATGGTTTTTACCATTATACAATAAGTATGGACACAAAGTAATAGATTATAGAAGTAGAAGGAATCAAAATGTTTCATCCTTCTCTGGTCAATGTTTTACACTCAATAAGATGGGACATAGAGATAATGAGTGTAGAAGTCAAATGAGAAATGGCTATGGCAAGGATATAATAGTTAAATCTTTCAGTGGATACTGTTATACATGCAAGAAATTTGGGCATAAAGATAACCAATGCAGATCTATAATGAACGGAAGGAATACTACTCAGAAGAATGTTGTGTGCTACAATTACAATAGATCTAGACATACCTCTAAGTTATGTGCAAGTAGAAGAATGAAGAAGGATAATCCAGTAGAGAAGAACAAACCTAGACAAAAGGTTGATTTGGCAGAGACTAAGAAGGAGATGAGTAAGATTTTGATTAAGAAGGATGTAACAAAGGCTAAGGATGAGCCTATACTAGCTTCTAGTGTAGATGTTCCCTTCGAGAACTAAGTTCAAAGCTTTGGCTCAAGGGGAGCTTCATTCAAAATCCTATATGCTCTACCAAAGGATTGGTGCTGATACATCAAAATGAAGATATGAGATGAAGATATAGGAATGCAAGGTATGATGAAGGTATTTTCCTTGGGGGTGAGTGTAGGATCATGATGGGCCAAACAGTACCCCTATGTGCCAATGTAAATGTGAAAAACAAACTTAAGTAACTTCATGTCAAAAGTTGAAAGAGTTATCTACACAATCTAGAAATGAGGCAGTAATAAGATTTGTAATATATTGAATGTAGTTTATAGGCTACTACTTTAAAAAAAAAATTAAAAATAGTTTTGTGACAACTAGATATTTCAATGGAGCACTCCTAAAAATTTTAGAAAACCATAAAAGTAGGTGTCATTCTAGCCAACCTAAGTATGAGAAAAAGATAATATTTTTCCTCCATCATTTGGATTTAAGTAAAGGACACATGAGCAGATGTGACATATTATTTTGAATTTTTTAAGTAAATAAATAATTATTTATGAATTTCTTACTGTGACTTTTTTAAAACATTAAAAATTAATTTTCTAGCTAAGCTAACTTGGTCAAAAATATACAAAACTAAAAAATTTTAAATTTAAATGTACACCCAATATATCTTAGAATGTGAAGCATCTTTTAAATTTAAAAAAGGATTAATATGTTGAAAGTTATGGATGTTTTTCAATATATATATATCTATCAGGAAATTAGACATAGTGCATGTAGAAAATTAATAATAATTACCTTTTAAAATTATTATAAGGCGTATATTATATTTTTAGAATATTAATAGATTCCTGTAGAAACCCTTTTCATTTTATTAAATTTAGTTACAAAAAAGTCTGTCAGCTTCAAGGATGCAATTATGGAAAATTTTAGGATAACACTAAATGGGTGGTTTTGCAAATTTCTTTGGCAAGTTTTAGGACTCCCACATGTCTAAATATGAGGTAATCCTAAGGCATTATTGAAGGGAATCCATATTTAATCTGGTAATATTAACATTCTTTCCATCCAAATCTAAATATTAGTCTAAATGTTAGCACTTTTTCATCCAATAAGTTTTTTCTCTATTGCCACTATTTGGCTCATGATGATCTTGCACTCACCCTGGGTATTCTACTAAAAGAAAAGCTTACCGGTGCTACAACAAAAGGATAAGAAAAATTATTGAAAGTGCTAATGTTAAGGATGATGAAGATATACAGAAGATTTTAGAGGTTAATAGATATTAATTAAATGAGTCTTCTTGTGGAGAAGAAGAAGAAACTAAAGAAGTAGAAGTACACGTTGAAGAACAAGAAGCTTCGAAAAGAATCCCTAAAACTCCCAAGTATGTGTAGAGGCATCACACTGAAGACTAGATCATTGGTGATAAGTGTAAAGGTGTATTAACAAGGAGTACTACTGAAGAATAGGCAAATCTGTGCTTACTTTCTAAAGTTGAACCTAAAATAGTGGTTGAGGCATGCAAGGATGAGTATTGGATCAAGGCTATCAAAGAAGAACTAATGCAGATTAAGAAGAATTAGACTTGGGAACTTGTCCCAAGACCAAACAACAAAAATGTGATTAGAACTAAGTGGGTATTTTGGAACAAACTGAATGAGAATGGAGAAGTGGTAAGGAACAAGGCAAGACTTGTGTGTAAAGGCTACTCCCAAGTAGAAGGAATAGACTATGAGGAAACTTATGCTCTGGTGGCAAGAATGGAGGCCATTAGGATGTTTTTAGCCTTTACAACACATAAGGATTTCAAAGTATATCAAATGGATGTGAAGTCTACTTTCTTGAATGGTGAGTTGGAAGAGGAAGTATACTTAGGGCAGCCAGAAAGATTTCAGTTGTCAGATAAACCAGATATAGTTTGTAAGTCAAAGAAGACAATATATAGATTAAAGCAAGCCCCTAGAGCTTGGTATGCAAGGTTAGAAACGTATTTGTTATAACAAGGATTCATTAAAGGCTCCATAGATAGCAATTTTTACATAAGGGTAGGAGAAGATCAAATTCTGATCATGGAAGTATATGTAGATGATATAATCTTTGGAGTCAATGAAGGTATGTGTAAGAGTTTTGTAGATGAATTGTAGAAAGAATTTGAAATGTCAATATGTGGGGAAATGAACTTCTTCCTTGGGTTATAGATCAATTAGACAGATAAGGGTATTTTCATTTCTTAGTCAAATTATGTAAAAGATTTGTTAAAGAAGTTTGGAATGGAAGATTCTAAACTAGTTTGTACTCCTATGGTTAATGGTTGTAAGCTAAGCAAGAATGATGAATCTCCTAAGGCTGATGAGAGCAAGTATAGATCAATGATTGAAGGATTACTATATCTGACTACTACTAGACTAGTATTATGCATGGAGTATGTCTTGTGGCTAGATTTCAAGAAGATCCTAGAGAGTCACATGTTATGGTAGTGAAGAGGATATTCAAATATTTAAAGGGCACTCTAGATTATGGCTTGTGGTATCCAAAAGATACCGAATTTACTCTAAGTGCTTATACAAAATCATATTAGGTTAGTTGTGTAGATGACAAGAAAAGTGCAAGTGGTGGTGTATTCTTTCTTGGATGCAAGTTGGTTTCTTGGCTAACTAAGAAATAAGATTCAGTGTCTTTATCTACTACAGAGGTAGAGTATATTATTGAAGCATTATGTTGCACACAGGTGTTATGGATGAGACAAACCTTGAAGGATATCAAAGTTGTGTATGATGAGCCAATTTCTATTTTCTATGATAATACAAGTGCTATTAATATTTCAAAGAATCCAATGATGCATTCAAGGACAAAGAATATTTCAATTAGGTATCACTTTCTAAGAAAGAAGGTTACAAAGAATGAAGTGAAGCTTGAGTATGTGCCTACAAATGATCAGGTTGTTGGCATATTCACTAAGGCTCTTCCTAAGGATACTTTTGAGTATCTCTAGGAAAATTTAGGGGTTATTGCCACTCCTTCTATGAACTAGATGCATAAGGAGGTGCACTGGTCCAGTAGATTTTAAGATTCATTCTTTTCTAGATTGATGTTGGGGGCTACCTCTCAGGGGGAATAGGTAGTGGTCATGACGATTGTTCATCAGAGGGAGTAAGAGTTGATATAGTAAATAGTGTGCACTCCTAAGGGGGAGTATTCAGAGTAGTGAAAAGAAAAGATGATATGACTTGATAAGATTGATAGAAGAAGTGTGTCACCCTTTGCCATTGATGTCAAAGGGGGAGAGAGTTCAGTTTGAAAAACAAAGGGGGAGAGAGAGAGAGCAATGTGAAAAAGAAAAGAATCATTGATCAGGGAGAGAGAGTAAGATGTGTAAAAAGAAGGGGGAGACAAAGAAAGAAACAAAGTTGGTGCATATTTATGTCTTGATGGTTTTTGACATTATGTGTTGCCATCAATGAAAAAGGGGGAGATTGTTGCAAGTATGTGTTATCGGTGTTGTCATTGATGTCAACAAGCTTGTGTTGTTAGTAGTGTCAACTGTGTCTATTGATGAGGTTAATGTTGTTTGATTGAGTTGATTTGTTGAAGATAATTTGGCTACCTTGGAGAATGTTGAATATGTTAAGTATATGCTACTAATGATTGGTTTCCAAGTGCTTTTGATAAAATTTAATCAGTAAAGGAAACAATGTGTTGAAGATGTGTTTTGGCTTAACATAGTAGTGTTCTAGTTTTTCTCTGCATTTATTCCTTATTTAAGATTTGCTTTTGTAGTTTGAATATGTTATTTAGAGGTGTTCAAATATTTTATATTCCAAATTTGGTGCTCCAGTTCATTGTACAGAGAAAGTTGTGTTCACTAGTGTGTGGACTTTGTTTTTGGGTTGTGCAGAGGTGTCTAGTAGAAACTATTTTGCTCTGTATTTCTCTATAGATTTGTTTCTGGCTTTGCGGTTCTAGATTTATGCTTAAAAGGTCTATATATTTATTAATTTAAAGTGGTTTGTGGTTTGGTTCTCCACAAGTTCATTTCTTGAGTTGTAGTTGATGACAGAGTAATCTAAAGTGCTCTGGTGTGAACTTTCTTCAGGTGAAAGATGTTGCAAAGGATTTTGTTGGTTTTCAAGTGCTTTTGGATGTCACTAGATCATGTTCAATCTTGGTGCATGGTTTTTATGTCATCTTTTAGTCTTGAGGAAGAGTGTAATTAAAAGTTCACAGTGTTAATACTAGTTTGGTTGACTTGGTTGTTTACACTAATTGTGGTTGTGCTTCATTGATTATGGAAGCATGGAATAACCTATAAGAATGATTTTAGGTCAGTGATAAGATGCGATGTAGTTTGAATTCATTCCTTTCCTCCATGGGAATGTTGAGGTCTAGACCTAATTTGAATTTTATGGGTTAAATTGTGCTGCCAACCTTGGAGAATGATTTCAAGATTAATGATGGTATAAATAAGTGTCAAGGATTCGTGATTGGGTGCATGCACGATGGATATGATGTCTATGATGTGAATTTGATCAGTTTTGTAAGATATTTCATGTGTTAGGCTATTGGATGTAGTGAGTAGAAGGTGTCTACTATTTTTTAGTGTTTTTGTAAAGGTGATGTTTGTGTTGTGGTTAATATTGAGCTTCATTGAAATTGTACACCATGCGTAGGTTAGATGCAATTATATCAGTTCATCCTTGGTAGTGAGCCTTCTCTTCCATCTCTTTCTTCTAGAAATTGAGTCCTTTGGTAGTGAGCCTTTCTTTCTTCTCGATAGTGAGCCTTTTGTAATTCACTATTGCTACTACTTTATATTGTGAGCTAATCCTCACTGTGGTTTTACCCTTCTTGGGTTTTCCACGTCAAATCTAGTGTTGTCTTGTGTTTGGTGTTGTTATGATTCATCTTTTGTTATTTGATTTTCATGTTTAATCATCATTACAAGTTTAAGAATCAATTAAGCTAATGTGGATCTGAATGTTTGTGAGTGTTTGAAGTTTTTGATACAACTGATTCACCCCCCCTCTCAGGTGTCTGGTGCATTCAATAGGTCCTTGGTTTCGCAAACAACATTTTTTTTGATAATGAAGAAGTGGCACCATTGCTTGGTTCAAAAAGGGAAAGTTGCCAATAAAGCTAAAAATGACTAAGGCAAGATGCTTTATTAGCTAATTAGCAGAAGGCCGAACTTGCTAACAGTTCAAAGATTTGAGAATTGACCAATAATGTGGAGAATGTGGAAAGGTGCAGTCAAGGTTAGATGACATAAATGAAAAATAGGATGACACATTAGGAGTCTTGTAAACACTTGAAATGGATAATTTCCTGAATGTATGCCATGATTGCAGGGATATACAAACTGATTTGTACCTAGATTTTAATGATCCTACACAACAGTGTTGCACAGGTGGTTGGTACAATGATTTTCTTCAATGCACAAAGAACAAATATGAGAAGTCAAAGATGCAGATAGAAGGGAGAGGATTAGAACATTCTCTCTTTATTACTCTAGGTACAATTGGAGGGCAAGTAATCTCTTTTTGATTGTTTACAGAAGTGACACAACATGGGTTTTCGATCCTAATGTGCAAATCTTCTGACAAACTGGGATTGGAATTTATGCCAGCGTGGGTGTAGTCCTTGATAGGGTATGACACCCAGGAAACTATAGTGAATGAAATGCTATATATGTAGGTGTTTGAATTGTAGAAAGGGTCGGTCATATTGGCAAAGTTCTCAGTAGGGTTGTGAGCTCCAGAAGGTAGGATAGTAAGGATATTTTTGCAGTCATTCTTTTACACGAAGCAACTATCAAATGTATGTAATATACTTTGAAAATCTTTGTATTGAATCTATGTTTTTCTCTACCATTTTGGGTGTTCTTTCTAGTGAGCATTGATCACAATTAGGGTTTTCTCTTGCCACGTTTTGTGGTATGAAAGTAAGCATTGATTTGAATTAATGTGATAGTTCTTAATTCATTTCCAATGCTTTGTAAATGATCTTTTCAATATTACATAAGAAAGAGCATGGTATGGTGTTGGATCATTAAGTATTTTTAGTGATTTGGTATTGATGTCCTTGCATTCGATTTATCAATTAGGTAGTTATACATTTCTTTGTGGTTGTTTTTCCTTTGTTGAACATTAGACTTTGTAGCCCATTGGATAGGCACCAGTCCGAGTAGCCTTAGATCACTCATATTCAAAACAAAAGAATACATCCTATATTTAAAAGTAGAAGTAACCTTAATGCATCCTTATTGTGTAGGATTGTCATTATCAGCTATATAGGGGTCTTGAAAACAACTAGTTGTTCTTAGTCTAGTGACAGATTTGGGGCTAAGAAATCAATTTGGGTTTGGTTGTTAAAATTTTTAGTTGTTCGTCTAATTTTAATACCTACTCAGGTATAATACCCCTTGGAATAACCCTTTAGAGTTTAAGTTGAGCTCAAAGAGTAGAGGTGGTTGCCCACTCCTCTTAGTTGGCCAAAATCACCCAAAACTTGTTGATAAACCTCTTCATGTCACCGTGACGACAATCCCTAGCCTAGGTGACTTAGGAATGTTTTAGAATTGTGTATTGCCATTATTTTGGGTCCCAAAAATACATAACATACTTATTTATAAGATGTCGATCTTGCATACTTTCAAACACAAAATGTGTTCATCTAAAGCACAATTATTGACATAAAATTCTCACAAGTCGACTAAGATCTTGACAATAAAATTAAACATGTTTAGTCAATTTACACATGTCGACACATCATCCAAAGACATGCACTAAGTTCTATTTGATGAAAAAAAGGATTTAACCTTCCTTTTAATGATGACATAGTTAACAAGAACAAACATGATTCCTCTACTAACTATGTGTGTGTTTCTAGATAGAATAAGTATCATTGCATTCGCGTGATCTAGCATCCTCTCCATGGTGACACTCTCTCTCCTCATATCAGAGGGAAAACAACATTGTTCTTACATCCACCTTACTTACATGATGATAGTTAGTCCATTTCATCATTTTAACCACATGTTCAATGATGACATCATAAACAATTATTTCTTGCATATAATTTAATATAAATAAAATGCATTTCCCATCATTATTATAATCATAATAATTTCTCTAATTAACTATCTGTCTCCTCAAAAATAATGAAAATAAATACATTAGTTTTAAAAAAAGGGTGTGACATATCCCCCCCCTTGAAGATCATCATCCTCAATGATTATGTCCAAGCCAAAAAATAATAACTTCTAATGTGTTCTTATACATCATGCTATATAAAAAGATGTGGAAACTTTTGATAGATATCATTGTAATCTTCCCATGTAACATTTTCCTCCAAATACTGGTCCCATTGGACCTTGGACTGGGTAACCTCTCTATTACATAGGCAGAGCTTGTATACCTTCAGAACTTTGAGAGGCTTGATCATGACTACCACTAGGTCCTGTACCTAGAGAGCATTCCAATCAAGTATGGGATTAGATCCTGATATATATTTCTTCAAATATGACACATGGAAAACATCATGTATTCTAGCAAGGGCTAGTGGTAGATCTATCCTGTATGTAACTGGATTAACCATTTGTAGGAATTCAAAAGGTCCAACATATCTAGGTGCTAGTGTAGAAGACTTTTCAAACATAATTTGACTCGTGTGTGGTTTAACTCTTAAGAGAACTTTACCTCCTACTAAAAATTGTTGGGGTATTCACTTGGCATTAGCATAGCTTTTATGTCTATCATTTGCTTCTGCCAATATTTCCTTATCATCTTTACTTTCTCTTCTATTTTTGAAAGCATTTTTGGCCCCAGGAAAATCTTATCCTCTATCTTATCCCAAATTATAGGAGTTCGACACTTTTTTCCATACAATGCTTCAAATGGAGCCATCTTAATTGTAGAAGATATGAATTATTATATACAACTTCAACTAGTGGATGATACTCTTCCCACTTAAATTGCTGATCCATGCAATACATCCTCAACAAATCCTCTAGTATTTGATTTACTCTCTCAGTTTATCCATATGTTTCTGGATGATAGGCTATGCTTATATCCAGTTGTGTTCTAAAACTGAGAACAAATTTTGCCAAAGCCTTGAAGTTATCCAAGCATCTCTATTTGAAATTATATTTTTTGGAATCCCATGCAACCTAAAAACTTCTTGTATGAACTTCTTGGCTAAGATGGGCACTCCATCTGTAAGATTACAGGTATAAAATGAGCTAACTTAGTAAGTTTATCCACTACTACAATAATAGCATCATTCTTATAGTGGGACATAGGTAATCCTTAGAGAAAATCCATACTAATAACCTACCATTTCCATTCACATATGTCATGAGGATACAAAAGTCCTGTCGGATACAGGTGTTTAGCCTTAACTCACTGACACTCTAGGCATCCTTCCACAAATCTTGCAGCATAATTTTTCATTCCCTTCAAAAATATAAGGGTTTCACTTCAACTATAAACTTTGTCACTCCAAGGTGACCTGAATATGGTGCAAAATGTACTTCTTTCCACACAGCTCTTCTTAAATCTCCTTGATTTAGAAAAGTATTTTTTTATTGAATCTCAATAACCCTTTAGGTTCAAAATAAAATCCATCATACCTTATTTCTTTAGGATTTTTTGTTAGAGCTTTAAAAACCTACTCATAATATTCATCACCAGTCAATTTTTTCAATATCTAATGAAATCAGAGTGCACTGATACTATTGCTGATATATGCCTTCTTCAACTCAAGGTATTAGCCACTCTATTTTCCTCACCTTTAATGTAATTACCCTCAAAATAATGAAAATAAATACATTAGTTTTAAAAATGGGGTGTGACATATCTCTCGACTTGAAGATCATCATCCTTAATGATTATGTCCAAGCCAAAAATAAATACTTCAAATGTGTTCTTATACATCATTCTATATAAAAATATGTGGAAACTTTTGATAGATATCATTGTAATCTTCCCATGTAGCATTTTCCTCCAAATACTGGTCACATTGGACTTTGGACTAGGTAACCTCTCTGTTATTCAAGTGGAGCTTGCATACCTTGAGAACTTTGAGAGGCTCGATCATGACTACCCCTAGGTCCTGTACTTGGAGAGCATTCCAATCAAGTACATGATTAGATCCTGATATATATTTCTTCAAACATGACACATGGAAAACATCATGTATTCTAGCAAGGGTTGGTGGTAGATCTATCATATAAGCAACTGGATTAACCACTTGTAGGACTTCAAAAGGTCCAACATATCTCAGTGCTAGTGTAGAAGACTTTCCAAACTTAATTCAGCTCTTGTGTGGTTTAACTCTTAAGAGAACTTTATCTCCTACTAAAAATTGTCGGGGTATTCACTTGGCATCAGCATAGCTTTTATGTCTATCATTTGCTTCTGCCAATCTTTTCCTGATCATCTTTACTTGCTCTTCCATTTCTAAAAGCATTTTTGGCCCAAGGCAAATCCTATCCTCTATCTTATCCCAACTTATAGGAGTTCAACACTTCATGCCATACAATGCTTCAAATGGAGTCATCTTAATTGTGGAAGATATGAATTATTAAATGCAACTTCAGCTAGTGGAAGATAATCTTCCCACTTAAACTACTGATCCATGCAATACATCCTCAACAAATACTCTAGTATTTGATTTACTCTCTTAGTTTATCCATCTATTTCTAGATGATAGGATGAGCTTATATTTAGTTGTGTTCCCAAAGTCGAGAACAAATTTTGCTAAAACCTTGAAATTATCTTTTCTGGAATCCCATGCAACCTAAAACCTTCTTGCATGAACTTCTTGGCTAAGATGAGCACTCCATCTGTAAGATTACTAGGTATAAAATGAGATAACTTAGTAATTTTCTCCAATAATACAATAATAGCATCATGCTTATAGCGGGACATAGGTAATCCTTGGACAAAATCCATACTAATAACCTATCATTTCCATTCACGTATGTCATGAGGATACAAAAGTCCTACCGGGTGTGGGTGTTCAAACTTAACTCACTGACACTTTAGGCATCCTACCACAAATCTTGCAGCATAATTTTTCATTCCCTTCAAAAAATATAAGGGTGTCACATAAGCTAACAACTTTGTCATTACAGGGTGACCTGAATATGGTGCAAAATGCACTTCTTTCCACATAGTTCTTCTTAAATCTCCCTGATTTAGAAAAAAGTATTATGTTATTGAATCTCAATAACCCATTAGGTTCAAAATAAAATCCATCATATCTTATTTCTTTAGGATTTTCTATTAGATCTTTAAAAATCTACTCATAATATTCATCACCAGTCAAATTTTTTAATATTTGAGCTCTGAAATCAGAGTGCACTGATACTATTGTCGATATGTGCCTTCTTCAACTCAAGGCATTAGCCACTCTATTTTCCTTACCTTTAATGTAATTAACCTCAAAATCATAATTAGCGATGAGCTCTAACCATCTTCTTTGATGGGCATTAAGGTTAAGTTCTGTGAAAATATACTTCAAACCTTGATTATTAGATTTCAATTCAAATTGCTTCCCCAACAACTAATGCCTCCTTACTTGGAGAGCATGCATAATTGCTTCTAATTCTAAACTGTGAGGGGAATAATTCTACTCATAAGGTCACAACTTCCTAAAATCATAGGCCACAGTTTAGTCTCCTTGCATGAGCACTCCTCCTAACCCTTCTCTTGAAGCATCAGTCACAACAACAAAATGACCCTCTAGGTCTGGCACTTTAAGAATTGGTGCTAAAGTCAACTTCCTTTTAAGAATATTAAAAGCTTCTTCACACTTATCAGACCACTCAAATCTCTTTCCTTTTCTCTGCAAGGAAGTGATAGGATAGGCAATTCTAGAAAAGTTCAAAATGAACTTCTTGTAATACCCTATTAATCCCATAAAACTACGCACTTCATGAACATTTTTAGGAGGACATTTTAAAATAGCCTTTATCTTTGATGGATTTATAGAAAATCCTTTAGTTAATATGATATGACCCAAATACTACACCTCTTTTTGAAGGAAAGTACATTTGGATAACCTTCCATAAAGTTTATGCTCCCTGATTCGTTGTAGAACTATCCCCAAGTGTTGATGGTGTTCTTCTTCATTACAAGAGTAGATTAAAATATCATCTAAAATCACCAAAACAAATTTGGCTATATAGTCTCTAAAAACATTGTTCATCAAATTCATAAATGCTTTAGACCATTGGTCAAACCAAAAGGTAAGACTTTGAACTCATAATACCCATACCTTGTTTGAAAGGCTATCTTGTGAATATCTTCTTCCTTCAATCTCAACTGATGATAGCCTAATCTAAGGTGAGTTTTGAAAAATACAATGACATGACGCATTTGATTAAAAAGATCATCTATGTGTGGTAGAGGATACTTGTTCTTAATCATTGCTTTCTTAAGCATATGATAATCTATACAAAGATGCAAAGTACCATATTTCTTCTTAACAAAGATCACTGGCACTCCCCAAGGTGATACACTAGGTCTAATCAATCCTTTTTGCAACAATTCCTAGAGATAAGCTTTTAACTCTATCAAATCAATAGAAGTCATTTGATAAGGTGCTTTGGACATCGGTTCAGAACTAGGAATAATATCTATTGCAAAATCAAAAACTCTCTTCGGGGGTAGACCTGGAAGGTCTTCTGGAAACATATCTCAAAAATATTTTCCTTTAATTCCTTCTCCTCTTCTTCTTTTACCTCCTCCATTTTCACTACAAAAATTTGGCATCATTTCCATTTTGCTCTTTTCAATTGCATCATGACAATTTGCCTAATTTTCATTTCTCACTGAAAACCTTGGCTAAGGACAACATTTCTGTCATCATTAATGCATTGTACTATTTTTGAAAGATAATCAACTTTTACCATATGCTGAGATAGCCATTTCATCCCTAAGACGACATCAAAGGATCCTAGAGGTGCTACATATAGGTTGACCTCTTTAGAAAAAGTAGATAGGGTTAATCTAGCTTCAAACAAGCATTGCTCTACCTGAGCTCTTGACTAGTTTGCAAACTCTATTGTCCATGAATTAGCCATGGAAGCAACTTTTCTAGACATTTTATCAAGTATTCTAGGGTTCACAAAATTTTGATTTTCTCCTATATCTATAAGAATAGAAATTGGGGTTCCAAAAAGAGTACTTGTGGTTTCAATAGAAGTAACCTAATACTCAGCTTCATGACTATCAAGAGTAGCATGAATCCTTTGTTGAAAAGTCATTTGGTGTGAAGGTAAGGTTTTCCTCCATAAGTATTCTCTTGACCCTTCATGGGGCACTGGTTTGCATAAAGATATCCTCTAGATGTGAAACACCCTCCAAGAGGACCTCTCTTTCTTGAAGATCGGATGGTATTATCATCATTCCTTTTAGAATTAGAATCTCTATTTCCATCCCTGGATTCATTTCTGTTATATCTGAAAGGAAACTAGGTGTGTGAAAATTGATTCCTACACTAATCTAATGAGGAGAGATGAGTGCAAATTCAATTTAATTTTTACAGTTACAGTTATGTTAACCCACTAACAGAGATATTGTAACAAACACATACACAAGAATGTAAGACAGAAGAAGAGAGACACAAGATATACGTGGGGAAAACCCTTACAGGTGAAAAACCCCACACTCCAATACACAATTCAAATGTTTTCCATAATCAATGAAGGTTACAATATAGTCATAGAGCCATTGCTCTTGCAGGAGTCTTCGAAACTCGTACCTGGAGATGATCTGGCAGCATAACAGTACCTATCAATCACATAATGAATCACCTCTCCAAAGCACCTGTTTATATAGAATATACAAGGCAAAAATGGCTCCACATTGAGATGGGTGTCCAACATGGCCTCATGGCCCAAAACCCATCCCTATGGACACTTTTCAAGTCATCCCATCCCAAAGAGGTCGCCTATTCCCAAAATGGGTAATGACAGATGCTCCTACGACTCTTACAACTGTCATAGAATCTATCATAGCTGTCATAACTTACAACTGTAAGAGAATCTATCATACATAGGCTATAAATAGTATATTCTCTTACAACATGTCATAACCCACCTTGGGGCACCCAAAGATGACTTTTTCAAAGATGCTTCTTGACACATGTCCATGCCTGTCATAGGATCTTCTATTTCTAACTCTTACATGTCATAACTTTGTCATAGGAATCTATCATGACCGTTTTGATCAATATTCCCTTAAACACAAGTCAAGATGCCGACATATGGAAAAATATTCCTACCACTAAGTGGGATGCCTATCTCCTCATGTGAGGACAAATTTACATGTGGTCATATGCCATGTAGGATGACACATCACTGTGCCAACTCCCACAAGATGACAACATAGGATTTGCATCCTAATTATACAATAGGAAATAAATAAACAAATACAATGAAATAATACAAGGAATTACCAAGGTTGAGACACCTTTGTGAATGGGAAAATCGGATAAATCAATAAAGATAATTAACCCAATCAACAACGAAATGTGCGAATAACAAGAATAGATAAATGAAAGCATAAAACTTACAACCTTGTTACCCTGTGGCTTCCATTGGTCACCTATTCTTTCTTGATCTTGAATGATGAAGGTTGGCCCTCAAGGAGCTTGCTTCCTTGCTTCGATGCCTCAAGATGACAAGTAGAAATGGCTATGTGATATGATTTCCTGCATTACGATGGTATGAAGGAGAGAAGAAGAGAAGAAGAGAAGGATTCCCTAGAGGAATTTGGGCATAGTAAGGATGCCAGAAGAAGTCTCTCCTAATTGCTTAGAAGAGGGTTCTATTTATAGATTTTTTGAAAATAGAATGGAGGGTGAGGATCAAAAGATGAGATCAATGGCCCTCATTATTTGTGAATCTTTAATTCATAATGGATGAATTAAAAATTCAGAGTGGAGGATAGTGAGGTATGACAATTGAATTAAGAATTCAAAGTGGAGGATAGTGAGTTATGACAATTCAATTAAGAATTCAAAGTGGAGGATAGTGAGTTATGACAATTGAATTAAGAATTCAAAGTGGAGGATAGTGAGTTATGACAATTGAATTAAAAATTTAGAGTGGAGGATAATGGGGAACATTGAATTAAAAATTTAATTTGTGGAGGATAATTGATTTAAAAATTCAGAGTGGGGGACAATGGGTTATGACAATTGAATTAAAAATTTAGAGTGGAGGATAATGGGGAACATTGAATTAAAAAATTAATTTTAGATTTTGGAGGATATTAGCTAATTAAATATTAAGAATATTTAATTATATGTGCAACATGGTGAGGTGGAAGGGATGAGGTGGAAAGATGATGTGGATTGATGAGGTGGATTTTGTGAGGTGGATTTAGGATTTGAGACATTAGAAGAATTTAAGGATTTTGTGGGATAATGAACCAATCAAATAAACTTTGAAGATTTATTTAATTGACAGGAGAAAATAAGAATTAAGATAAATATCAGAATATTTACTTAATTCAACTTGTGTCAATTTTAGGCTATTACATTTTGCCCCTCTTTAAAGCAATGTGTTTTATCGCATTGTTTCAAAGAATAAATAGTCTGATAATGATGCATGCCCTAGTTTACCCCTGGTACAGGTTATGATGATAGGATGCCCCCTCGGGAGATTGGACGGGGAGAAGATGAAAGGCGTGAGACGGACAATCTCACGATAAGATATGTTGACAGGAAATGAAATGGTTGAATGCAGAAGAAAGGGATGAATGATATGGAATGCAAGATAAAAATGATGACACACACAAGCAAGTAAGCAAGTATGCACAAATGATATAGGAACAACCAAGGTATTGCCCCTGTCGAGCGGTAAACCAACAATATGGATCGATGATGTCTGGTTTCAGGAATGAGATGTCGTATAAGACTCCGGGTCTGGTTTCGACAATGCAACATCCTGTCTAAGACATTTGATACGATAGTGTTGTCATGGAGGGGAATGATATATCCCTAGAGCAACATGAAGGATAGTGTCTGGTTTCAAGAGATGAAGCATGTCGTGTAAGATGTGTGTGTTGGTCTGATTTCGATAATGCAACATCCTGTCTAAGACCATTGATTGATTAATTGATCGAGTTGGTTTACGACCGGACAAGGATCAAGACCATTGATTGTGATTAGATCATTTGACAAGATTGTCTTGACTTGATTGGCATGGATTAAGGATAGACTTGCAATTGGATACGATATGGATATGAGATGTGATTAGATATGGTATGGATATGGAAATGTGAATATTTGTCACCTTGAGATAGCAAGTATTGTGAAGCGCTTTCATCATTGGGCTTTATTATGTTGTAAGAAAATACAAGCATCTAGGTATAATAAAACTGAGATGACCTGAGTATTACTTACATAGATTTTGATATAGCAAGTTAATACAAGCATCTAGCCAAAATTGAATCTAGATGACCTGAGTACTTCTTGCATTTTTCAACAGACAAAGATTGCCCCTTTTCATGTTTAGATCTCAAAGTCCTCGATGATCTTTTGCCAATCATGTCATTAGACAAAAGTCGTCACATTACTAAAGTTTAATCCATAAGCAGCAGACAAAGAAAATAATCATGCCCCCATCATAGCATCTCTAGCTTTTGGCATCCTCGAGCAGCATAGAAAGGCATGATAGCATAAATCAAGACTCTTAATCTAATCAACACAAAACATTCTTGCATTTAGATGTGTCTTTTTGCCATTAATTGATTTGAGATTTAGCTTGAGTGTTTCAATATGGTGCTCTATTTTGCCTTGGATAGGTTGATGTTTTTCGTCAATATTTTTGTTTGGAAGCGGGCTTTGTTGCTCTTGTTTGTCTAGCAGAAGGTATCACAATCCTTATTGGTGGGACAGATGACAAGACATGGGATGGATGAGAAAGTGGAGCAGACTCAGATAGATAGAAGGACTAGACATGGAATGGATGGGAAAGTGGAGCCTCAGGGGCACATTGATAATGGCCTTGCCTACGTGACAATGCAAAGGTAGTGTAGTTCAGGGCTTGGACCATGGATGGACTAGAGGATAGATGACAAGATATGAGATGGCCAGGGAAGCAGAGCCTCGGGGGCGCATTGATAATGGCCTTGCCTACGTGACAATGCAGAGGCAATGTAGTTCGACAAGAACCCTAATGGACCTAAGATATGGATCGGATAAGACTGATGACAAGGAACCACCACGGATAGGTAGATGTATGGGTGAATGGAACAGGTATGTAGAAGGAACCAAGGATGTGATCTCCAAGGACTATGTCGCATAAGTATAACATGCCCCGTTGTAGGTAGAATACTTAGGATTTTTCATGGCAATGTTTATGATGATAGGAGGATGAGAGGATAATGAAGGATTTGCATGTTTTGGAGGCATAAGGTATGTCAAGAGACATCTAAAACATTTGTCAACATTGTGCCCCCAATCTTTATCAAGACCCAAGAATAGAGGAAAGGAAGTTTGGATGGATGGACAGGACAGGATAGGTATGTAATGGATAGAGGATAGGATAGGAAATGGTATGAAAGGAAATTGGTAGGAGAAGAGTGATAGGCTGATGAGACAAGGTGCCCCCAAGTGTAGGTGACATAGAAGATCAACTTACACATGATGCCTATTTACCAGGTTTTCATCATGGTACTTATCCAAGGCACCTATTTGCCTAGTTTTCACCATTGGATGAAGGGATTTTTCTTTACTTTTTTTTTCTCTTTTTTTTTTTTGAATATTTAGATAGGAGAAGGTGGATATGGATAGACTCAAGTATATAGTTCCTTGAAAGGTGAGAGTCCCGCTAGATAGATACTATCGCATGGACCATGTCAAGTGTTCTCACAGATGTTGGTAGGGGATCATATGAAAGTGATATGGCTTAGGTAGATAGTGGATTGTGATGCAAAATATGGAAGGACTATTGCAAAAGCATGGACCATAGGATGAGGAAGATATGTAGGATAGTAGTGGAAGGAAGGGGACATGGAGGTATATGAAAATGTTGTAGAATTGAAGGGAATCATGACCAACGGTTGCACAGACCGTGATAAACATTGAAGCTAGTGATGGGCAAGTAGTGTAGAAAGCAACAGAGACTTTTGCTAGTGGATAAATGACGTAGGCATGCCGGGATCCACATAGACTAAGTATTGGCCTGAGTTTTGTTCGCCATGTGGGATGGAAGAATTTCAGACTTATGGATGGAATGGGAGAAAGTGGAAGGTTGAGATTCTTGAGAGGTGGATGCCTCATGTAACTTTAGGGATTTTTGCTTAGGTACCCAAACCATTTTGTTTTTAGATAGTACCTATGAAGGTATGGGTTTGGGTGTATGCAACTTTTGTGTAGCTTTTGGATTAATCATTTGTTGCTTGGGGACCCACACCTTGTTCAGTTTGGCATTGAGGTGTATGGGGACATGCAGCTTTTGATATGGATAATGCTTTGATTCTTGTCTTTGATATCCTAGGTAATGAGGACTCTTAGGATTTTTGACTTTATAGGTAGAGGCATCCACGTCTTTGTTATTGAATCCCTGTGGGATGGTAGAAGTGAGGTTGGTGAAAGCTCCTTGTTGAGACAATATGTGCATTTGTCGGCCATGATTGGGATATGTAGAGGATTCATAGATGGATGGATAAGGTGTTGGAAGTAGCGGAGGTAGAGTGGATGGTGGGATATTATGAGTTGGAAGTAGTAGAGGGAGATTGGATGGTGAGATATTAGGAGTTGGAAGTAGCAGAGGGAGATTGGATGGTGGGAGGTGTATGGTCACATGCTTTTGACAATTGTAGGATGATGGAGGTGGAATGGCGACATATGTTTTGGGGATATGATAGTGTTTACGATGGAAAGTGGTAGACTTAGGAGGAGTGGAGGAAGTACCAACATCTTGAGTTTGTGCAACTTGGGGTATGTATCCAAGGCCGTATGAAGGTGGAGGAACATTGACATGGATAGGTTCCAAAATACCTTGTTCATGAAGGCCTAAGCCATTACCTTGATAGTTCATCTTCTGAAGTATGCGGTGGACAGTGGGATTATGTGTAAGTGGAACACTAGACATAAGTTCTTTATTGGATGGAGAAGGCGAGATAGTGGATAATGGTTGTTGGTGTTCTAAGAAAGAGCATTCATGCATGAAGGTAGTAAGACCAAGGATATATGGTGCAGAATTTGCCACTTGGTCCATAATAGATGGTAGAGGAGTATTACTAGTTTGATTTTCTATGCTTACTTGGGAGGCAAGTGTCTCATCGAAGGAAGTGGAAGTTGTTGGATCTTGGGTAGGACTAGATGGGGTGCTAGGCTCAGGACCATGGAATACATAAAGTGGGCTAAGAGGATCATCATGGTCTGCTTGATCGTAGATATGCTCTTCATCATAGATGGGATCTTGATCATAGAGAGGGTAAATGTTATGGATGGGTTGAATTTGGATAGCTTTCTTGTGAATGGTTATTGGGAGATGGATAGGATCAAGTGGCTCATGGAGAGGTTCATGATTATGGATATCATCTTGATCATAGAAAAGCCATTAGATCTCTAGCTCAGGCATAGGATCAAGTTGCTCATGGATAGCTTCTTCATCAACGGTAGTATCTTGATCAGGGAAAAGATATATGTTATGCCTGGTGGGAAATTAGATGGGGGTGCTTTGATCTTGATTTAGACAAAGGGTGGATGTTTCCACATGCTCTAAGGTGTGCTCTTGACATACCTCTTGGGTTGCTTGAATGGAAGTGGAAGGCTCTTGGATAGGCTCTTGGTCAACAACATGAGGGTGTGACGGACCGTGACTTTGGTGCATGGTAGAAAGCTCTTCGATAAGCTCAAGGGGTTGCAGATGACATGAAGGGGTTGCAGGATTGGACAAGGCATAGGAAGAATCTTTGGTAAGGTCAAGGACTAGACTTTGGTGACATGGTTGACTTTCTGCTAGTAGTCCTTGGATCACATCCGTCGCAGGTGTATGGGTAGATGGATGAAGGGATGGATGAGTGGATTTAGCTTTCTCCCTAGCATTGTTTTTGTTGTATAGGTGTGGAAAATGTTTTTCCCACCACTCATCTGATTCTTTTTTAGTGTGCCCTTTGAAGTTTGAGGAACTAAATGGTGGTGTTGGTGTAAAACTGGTATACTTTGGTAAATGTGTCTTAGAAGATAGCGAAGGAGGACTAGGAGCCAAAGTGGTATATGATTTCCCTCTTGAGGTGGCGATTGCCTTGTCATGAGTATGGGAAAAAGACATAGGAGTTTGTGGCGTGGCATAGCTAGTGCTGGCAAATTCAGCTTGCAAGCTTGTCAATTCTTGTCCTAAGATGTTGATTTGTTGAATAATTGCTATACAATCTTGGGGTGAAGGACCTAAGTTTATTTGCAACTTCAGAGATTGTAATTTTTGATTAAGATATTCTAATTTGTTTGCCATTGACACAAGACTGGAAAAGCTTATTAGTGTGGATACGCAATAGTAAAGGCATCTGTAACAGAGTGCAAATGCGTCACAAGTCGAGCAAGTGTGCTTGGAATAATGAGTTGAATGACTTGTCTTATGTGTTTGGTGTTTAACTTGATTTGGCAATGATCAAACATGTACAAACATGATGCACGCACGCAAGACACATAAGCAACTTTGAATGTTGAATTTGAAGAATATACTGATTAGTAAACAAGCACATGTGGAAGACACATCAACATGCCCTAATGTCTAGTTTGATGTAGGGTATGGCCAATGAGGTTTTGGCAATGTTTACACGAGGTTGACTAGGGATTGAAAGTGAAATCTTGTCACATAGCCGGGAGAAGGGGGTAACCCACCCTTCACCTTCACTTCCCAAAGGTAGAAAGTTCTTTGGGGCTTAGCCAAGAGTGATAAGATTCCAATTTCAATGAGGGTGTCTTTCGATTCAGCCTCGGATGAGGTCGTCCCTAGGGGTGATGAAATCCCCTAGTAGGCCTCCTAGAAAAGGGTAAACAAAAGCAAATCAAGTGAGGTGTTTTTGATCTCCAAGGTCACCTTATAGTGCGAGGAGAGAGCATACACACGCACTCTTGATTCACACTTGCACTTGTAAATTAACCTTTAAGAAATTGAAATATGTGGAAGACACTTCAAGCACAGGTTCGTTTTAAAGCCCAAATCGATGTGTGTATGCAAATAAGATTATGAAGAAATGAGAGATCAAATGAGTGCACCTACATTGTTTTTGCTATCCAAATTGTTGTATTTACTGATCCTGATGTTGTTTCAGCCTTGTATGATCACCTGCAAGTCACAGAA
This sequence comes from Cunninghamia lanceolata, assembly GCA_027924645.1. Classification (NCBI taxonomy): domain Eukaryota; kingdom Viridiplantae; phylum Streptophyta; class Pinopsida; order Cupressales; family Cupressaceae; genus Cunninghamia; species Cunninghamia lanceolata. The sequence continues at coordinate 3,913,238 of BSBN01001569.1, forward strand.
TCAAAAACGAAGCACGTAGACTAGCCAAGGAGATTGTTATGTGAAAGTTGATTATCTGATAAAATCAGATAAAATAATGAATTGATATAGAGAAATGAAGTGTGTAATCAGATTCTAGATGAAATTCCATATATTTTGAAAAAAAAATTCACTGAAAAATGATCAAATTTGCTCCCGTTATGATGGTTTGAAGTTTAAAGGCAAGTTTGACTTCGACTACGAGAAAAGACTAGAAAAATGTACCATCACCTGAAAATTTTCTCACAACTGTATAGTTGGTTGAGTCCTCTTTCCAATGACTATTCATTTGCAAAATTTTGCCTCCGTATGCAAAAGTTGTGGAAATTGGAAAAAAAGGCCCTATTTCGCTTATGTGGGAAAAAAAAGTGAGGGTGCGGGGGGTAGCAGGAGGCTGAGGGGGGTAGGGTTTATAGGGGTGGGGTTCAGGGGAGCCACGGTTGGCGGCGGGGTGGGAGGGGGAGGGGGTGGCGGGGGCTTGGGATTTGGGGGTGGGTCGGGGTTTGTTGTTAGTTTTTTTTTTTTAAAAAAAAAAAAAACAAAAGCTTTAAACAAAAAAGTATTTTGATTTTTTGATTTTTATTTTTTTTAGTTTTTTTTTGTTATTTTTTTTTTTGACAAAAATGTGAAGAGAAATAAAGAAATCTAATACAACATGTCTATTTTTTTTTTTTTTTTTTCAAATTTTTTTTTGTTTTGTTTTATTTTTTGCAAAAATACGTTGAAAAGCAAAAAAAATTTCAAAAAATTTCAAGTAACAACACAAGAGAATGATATGTTATTTCTTACCTCCGAGGTCGTCTGGACTCAACGGTGAGCTCGATTTGCACGTAGGAGGTCATTTGTGGAAGTGGATGCCTGAATGTGCTCAAGAAAACACCTATATTCTGCAACAAGAAAACTTGCAAAGACAAACACTCACAAGATTGTGGATTAGATTATGGTGGGCGCCAAAATGTGAATGGAAAAATTAGATAAATCAATAAAGATAATTAACCCAATCAACAATGAAATGTGCGAATAACAAGAATAGATAAATGAAAGCATAAAACTTACAACCTTGTTACCCTGCGGCTTCCATTGGTTGCCTATTCTTTCTCGATCTTGAATGATGAAGGTTGGCCCTCAAGGAGCTTGCTTCCTTGCTTTGATGCCTCAAGATGACAAGTAGAAATTGCTATGTGATATGATTTCCTGCATTACGACGGTATGAAGGAGAGAAGAAGAGAAGAAGAGAAGGATTCCCTAGAGGAATTTGGGCATAGTAAGGATGCCAGAAGAAGTCTCTCCTAATTGCTTAGAAGAGGGTTCTATTTATAGATTTTCTGAAAATAGAATGGAGGGTGAGGATAAAAAGATGAGATCAATGGCCCTCATTATTTGTGAATCTTTAATTCATAATGGACGAATTAAAAATTCAGAGTGGAGGATAGTGAGGAATGACAATTGAATTAAGAATTCAAAGTGGAGGATAGTGAGTTATGACAATTGAATTAAGAATTCAAAGTGGAGGATAGTAAGTTATGACAATTGAATTAAGAATTCAAAGTGGAGGATAGTGAGTTATGACAATTGAATTAAAAATTTAGAGTGGAGGATAATGGGGAACATTGAATTAAAAATTCAATTTTGGATTTTGGAGGATATTAGCTAATTAAATGTTAAGAATATTTAATTATATGTGCAACATGGTGAGGTGGAAGGGATGAGGTGGAAAGATGATGTGGATTGATGAGGTGGATTGATGAGGTGGATTTTGTGAGGTGGATTTAGGATTTGAGACATTAGAAGAATTTAAGGATTTTGTAAGATAATGAACCAATCAAATAAACTTTGAATATTTATTTAATTGACAGGAGAAAATAAGAATTAAGATAAATATTAGAATATTTACTTAATTCAACCTGTGCCAATTTTAGGCTATTACAACCTTAATTCCCAACATTCTCCTACTTGTCAAACACTTTGTAAGAGCCAATAGAATTAACAAGATTTAACTACTATAGGCCGAGAGGCCGATAAACTCTGAACACCATATGAACTTCTCTCTGCCCACTAGTTTCATCAATGCATCTGTAACATTCTTTAAAGTATCTACCTTCTCCAAATTCACCTTCCCATCCTCTACCATGTCTCGTACGAAGTGAAATTCTACATCAATATGCTATGTTCTGGCATGGAAAGTTGGATTCTTCACAAGGCAAATCGCACTCTGACTGTCACAACAAATCATAATCTGTCTTGCATCAACAACAATATCTGAACACAATCTCTTAAGCCAAATGGCTTCCTTGTAAGTATGAGTTGCTGCCATGTACTCAGCTTCTATCATGGACAAAGCAACCACAGGTTATCACTTACTCTTCCAACTAATTGCACCACCAAACGTAGTGAACACATAGGCACTGGTGGATCTCCTGCTGTTAATGTCACCTACCCAATCAGAATCCATTAATCCACGAATACAAACTGAATGCAGAGGTCTTGTAGCATTCTCATGATAGCAGATGGAATACTCAAAAGTACCCCTCAAATATTTGAACTCACTTAATTGCATCCCAATGTACCCATCCAGGATTAGCCATAAATTGACTAAGGACTCCCACTACCTGGGCAATGTCTGGTCTTGTACTGACCATAGCATACATTAAACTACCAACAACACTAGCATAAGGTACTCTGCTCATGTCCTCCACCTCACTAGGAGACTTTGGACAATCACTAACAAACAACTTTGTCCCCAATGAAACATGAACACACAATGGTCTACAATCTGCCATGTTGAACCTATCCAACACGGTCTTCATATACTTACTCTAGCTTAACCAAAGTTTTTTGTTAGCTCTATCTCTTTTGATTTCCATTCCTAGAATGTACCTAGATACCCCTAGATTTTTCATCTCAAACTATGTTGACAACTAAGACATCAAATCAAAAATAATATTCTTACCATTCCCAATCAACAACATATCATCAACATACATTGCAATAATGAGAATCCAATCATTGTCAAACTTGTAATGCACACAATAATCATATTTTGATCTCAAAAATCCAATGGACAACACAAAGGCATCAAATTTCATATACCACATCCAAGGAGACTACTTCAAACCATATAAAGACTTCTTTAACTTGCAAACCAAATTTTCTTTACCTTTCTCTATGTAATGCTCTGGTTGTGACATGTAAATCTCTTCCTCCAAATCACCATGAAAGAAAGTTGTCTTCACATCCATCTGTTCTACCTCTAAGTCATAAGTAGTTGCAAGAGATAATAAGAATCAAATGGATGTTATCTTTGCAATGGGATAGAAAATTTCACAATAATCAATTCCCTCCACTTGTGAGTACCCCTTCACAACCAATCTAGCCTTGTACTTTTCAACACTGCCATCTGCATCAAATTTCTTTTTGAACAACCATTTGCATCCAACGGGTTTCCTTCCTTTAGGCAAAGGCACCAAGTCCCATGTTTTATTCTTCTCCAAAGAAGCCATCTCATCTTCCATGGCTTCCTTCCAGGAACCTGCATCTTTCATGCCCATAGCCTCTTTCATAGTTTTAGGCTCATCAGTGTTAGTAAGTAAAGGAAAAGCACAACTAGAATCAAGTAATGAATAACCAAACCTATCAGGTTGATTTCTTGTTCATGTAGACCTCCTTAATGGCTAAGGTTGAGATTCTGCTTCTTCTTCTAAGATTTCAGAGCTGCTAGAGCTTTCCTCATCATCAGGTCTCACAAGGTCTGTTGGTTCAGTCTTCTTAGGGGTAGAAGGAAACTCAATTTCATCTTCTTTCTTTTCTGTCTGTTCTAGCTGTAGAACAACAAAAGAAGATGTTAGCTCTCTAAAGATAACACTTCTACTATACAACACTTTTTCAGCCACAGGATCCCAAAGCTTGTATCCTTTCACACTGACACCATATCTAATGAAAATACATTTAACAACATTTTTCTCCAATTTAGACCATTTCTCCCTAGGCACATTTGCATATGCGTCACAACCAAAAACACGAAGATGCCTAATTGAAGGCTTCTTACCAAACCACACCTCCATAGGTGTCTTACCAATGAGAGTTGATGTAGGAGACCTGTTTACTAGGTAGCAAGTAGTGGCAATAGCTTCAGCCCAAAACTTTTGTTTGAGGCTTGTTCCACTAAGCATACTCCTAGCCTTCTCCATCATTGTCCTATTCATCCTCTCTGCAACTCTATTTTTCTGCGAGGTGTATGGAGTTGTCTTATGTCTTTCAATCCCTTGTTCTTTACAGAACTTATCAAACTCTGCCGAACAAAACTCACCACCGTTGTTAGTTCTCAAACACTTAATCTTTTTACTAGTCTGATTTTCAGCAAAGGCTTTAAACTCTTTAAACTGACTAAAGACTTCAGTCTTGCTTCTGATAAAATAAACACATGTCCTTCTACTATAATCATCTATGAAAGATACAAAATATATAGATTTGGAAATCAAAGGAACATTAACTTGACCAAACACATCAGAATGAATAAGATCCAATACACCAGAAGACTTGTGAGAACTAGTGTAAAACTGAACACAATTTTTCTTTCCATATACACAATGTTCGCAAAAGTCAAACTCGAGATTACAATCATTTAACCCCTCAATGAGGTTTTTTAGGCTTCTAAGACCCTTCTCACCAATGTGGCCATATCTCAAATGCCATAACATAGTCTTTTTCTGTAGGAAGTTTAGCTTCCATAGCATGTGCACTACCATCAGAACTAGTTACAACAGATTTCTTCACTGTTCGTTAAGATGGTGGGGATGAAGTGACTGCAACTCTTTTCTTTGAGTCAGAAGAACTATTGCACTGTGAAATGCATGCCTCTAGCTTAAATAGAGTACCTCTCTGAGTACCCTTTGCAAGCACCATAAATCCTCTAGTCATCTTGCATCTATCCTTCGAAAAGACAACCTACACACCTGCATCATTCAACATACTTACAAAAAGCAGGTTCCATGCTAGGCCTGGGATATGCATAACCCCAGTGATCTCCTTCACTTGTCCATCATGGAATCGGATTGAGACTCTTCCATGACCAATAATCTTCAGATGAGAGTCGTCACCTAGGTACACTCTTCCACCATCAAACTCTTCATACTTCATGAACCAACTTTGATGCAAGGTCATGTGGAATGATGTGCCAGAATCAATCAACCACACATCATCAGATGCATGGGTGGCTAGGGCTGTGATGAAAGCATTAGCATCATCTTATGACTTGTCTGAATCTAAATCTAGGGTATTCTTCTTTTTCTTTTTCATTTACTCTTTGCATTCCTTTCAAAAATGCCTAGATTTTCCACAGTTCCAACAGAGAGCCTTGGACTTTCTAGGAGATTTGGATCTCCCACAGGATTTGGATCTACTGTTTTCACATTTCTTGTCCTTCTTCTTCCCTTTCTCTTTGGGTCTTCCACAAACCACAAGAGCCTCTTTTACCGACTCAGATGTCTTTCTTTGCATTTCTTCAAATAACAATGAAGACACCACATCTTCCATCTTGAAGGTGGTAGTGGTGCTTCTGATGGTGATGGCAAGATGATCCCATGAATCTGGAAAAGATCAAAATAGGGTCATACACCAATCCTCCTCCTCCATTTTCACACCCACAAATGTCAATTGTACAATGATCATGTTGAAAGCATTCATATGGTTTGTAATAGATCCTCCATCTTCCATCTTCAAAGCAAACAACTTCTTTTTCAAAAAAAGCTTGTTCACCAAGGACTTGGCTTGATAAACATCACCCAGCTTCTTCCAAAGGTCTTTCATGCTCTTCTCCTCATGGACATTCAACAAGATAGAGTTAGACAAAGTATTATGAGGGCCTTAGCTTTCTGATCTTTGAGGTCCCAATCAGCTTGTGACATTGCTATAGGTTTTACACCAAATACAGTTTCCCATAGGTAACGATCAACAAGTAGGTCTTCCATCTTGAGTTTCCACAACTTGAAATTAGTGCCATTAAATTTCTCCACCTCTAATCTTCCAGATGTAGTTGCCATCTCCTTCCAGCAACAAGATATAGAATACTCTACACAAACTCCCACTCAACCTAAGATTAGCTCAAAAAACCCCTACCCAATAGCTAGAACCAAAACTGGCCAAGCTCTGATACCAACTAAAAGGAAGCTAGGTGTACAGAAATCGCTTCCTACACTAATCTAATGAGGAGAGATGGATGTAAATTCAATTTAATCTTTATAGTTACAGCTATGTTAACCCACTAATAGAGATATTGCAGAAAAAACATACAAAAGAATGTAAGACAGAAGAAGAGAGACACAAGATATACATGGGGAAAACCCTTACGGGTGAAAAACCCCACACTCTAAAACACAGCTCAAATGTATTCCATAATCAATGAAGGTTACAATACAGTCACAAAGCCAATGCTCTTGTAGGAGTCTTTAACACTCATATCTAAAGATGATCTGACAATATAATAGTACCTATCAATCACATAATGCATCACCTCTCCAAAGCACCTATTTATATAGGATATACAAGGTAAAAATAGCTCCACATTGAGATGGGTGTCCAACATGGCCTCATGGCCCAAAACCCATGCCTATGGACACTTGTCCAACACTGTAGGATGTTCCTGAAACTTGTCAAGTCACCCCATCCCAAAGACGTCACCTATTCCTAAAATGGGTAATGACAGATGCTCCTATGACTCTTACAACCATCATAGAATATGTCATAGCTGTCATAACTTATAGCTGTAAGAGAATTTGTCATACATAGGCTATAAATAGGATATTCTCTTACAACATGTCATAACCCACCTTAGGGCGCCCAAAGATGCCTTTTTCAAAGATGCTTCTCAACACATGTCCATACCTGTCATAGGATCTTCTATTTCTGACTCTTACATGTCATAACTTTGTCATAAGAATCTGTCATGACCATTTTGGTCAATATTCCCTTACATGCAAGTCAAGATGTCAACAAATGGCAAAATATTCCTGCCACTAAGTGGGATGCCTATCTCCTCATGTGAGGACAAAGTTACATGCGGTCATATGTCATGTAGGATGACACATCACTGTGTCAACTCCCACAAGATGACAACATAGGATTTGCATCCTAATTATACAATAGGCAATAAATAAACAAATACAATGAAATAATATAAGGAATTACCAAGGTTGAGACACCTTAATTCCTAACAATATCTATGTAATGTCAGAAAATGTCCCCTTGGGTGCTTTTCCCTATTTAGGTTTAGCTCCTGGGTCTTTAGTGTGCGTTTAGGACATCTTGCATCATAATTGGCATCCTGATGGAATGAACCCTAGGTATCATGGAAAATGGGGCCTAGGGGGACCCCTTGAGCTTTACCCTACCCAAAATAGGGGGAGGACTTGGGCGCCCGTGCCCTAGTCCTACCCTATTTTGGGCCAATCCCAAATTTAAAGTGTCGGTTTATGACCATTATTTGGTCCCTAGGCCAACATGATAAGTTTAAATTTACAAAATCTTGGTGGAAGTGTTTGTAGTTGCATATAAAAGCATGTTTAGGCATTCATTTGTAAACTAGATTATGTTCATGTGATTTTGGCATCCTAAAGGTGATTCAAGGCTTTCATTGTGTTGCAAGAGTAGATTGGTGTTGTCTATGTGTTTGTGTTTGTAGATTTGAGCATCCATTTCCTCATGGAATGAAGAGCAGCTTCCTCCCATGAGATCTTCACTACAAGGTGACATTATATTGTGTTTTCATCATTATTTCATTTGGATTTTACCTCTACCTCCCTAGGCACACACTTTCTATTTGACAAAAGTGTTTAGAAGACTTAAGTGTCCTTCTGGGGCTTGACTAAGGCAAGCTCCTAAATACCACAACCCCCTCCCAAAGTTTTCATGGTTGCAGGTTACAAGTTAAGGAGCTGGACAAAGTGAAGTTACAGGAAGACATCTTGGAGTGTCAGAATTGTAGAACAGGAAGAAAATCTGCCCCCTGGACTCGGGTGCCTACTCATTAGTCCTCCAGGTTCCATGACGGGAAAATCTCTAGAACAACAGGAAATAGTTGCAAACTGAGTTCCAAGAATCAGACAAAAAGCAGGGCATTGGACTTGGGTACCCGCTCTTTTGTCCCTGACTTTTCTGCCCTGGAACCCTAAAAATAGGTACTCTGTGATTTGATAGTTTACATCTCTCTACAAGAACTTTTTCCGTTATTCATCAATTTATTGTTGTATTTGCATAATTAGGGTTTTAATGGTCAATTAGGCATAAGAGAAGGAAAATGTATAATTAAACACCCTAATCTAAGTTTCCCTACATCTCACAGTGACCTAGGGTATGATAGTGCATTTCCACTCGACCCTAGGTCCTTGAATGTTAAGGTTGAAAGGAGGATTCAAACATCTAACAACACAAAAACAATAAACAATCCAATTTTACCCTTTACATTTTGGTGAACCCATGTTTTTATTGAATTTGGCACCCTTCTGAGTGTTTTGCTATAGATTTGCATTGATTCCATTCATCCATTTCATCATTCATCTTAGTGCATTGGAAAAAAATTTTAAAAATTTGAAAAATTTGAAAAAAATTGCATTCTAGGGTTTGAATTTTGACATAGTTTAATTGCATCTAATTAAAATTCTGATTTTTGAATTAGATCTGAAATTTATTTTCATTTAATTCATAATTTTCATATTGCATTTAAAAATTTACAAAAAAATTGAAAATTTTGAAAAAAATTAGCATTTTTAGCTTGCATTTTGATTTAATTTGAAGTAATTTTCAGCTCATTACATTTGAAAAATAACAAAAAAATTGGTGATTTTTTCTTGCATTTTGATTTAATTTGAATTAATTTTCACTTTATTTCAAATTTTTACATTAGATTTGAAATTTATTCATTTATTTTATTTTCATCTCATTGCATTTGAAAATTTAAAAAATTTTGAAATTTTTTTTGGCACTTTTGGCTCAATTTTCAAATAATTTGAATTAATTTTCATCTAATTTAATTTAATTTCTAATTTTTAAATTAGATCTGACCTAAATTACAAAAAAATATTTTTATCATTTTCATAGCACATTTGAAAATTTAAAAAAAATTGGAAATTTTGGAAAAATTTTTAAAAAAATGGCGTTTTGGGCTTGATTTTAAAATAATTTGAATTAATTTTCATTTAATTTAATTCAATTTTTGATATTTTCACTAGATCTTATTTAAATTACATAAATTCATCATTATTTAATCATTTGCATTTTTCATATTAAAATTGCTAGGGTTTGTTGGAAATTTCAAAATTTTCTTATAACCTAGTAATTCCAAAAGCTAGGGTTTGTAGTTAAAATCTTGTTTCAGATTTTACTACTCATCTTAGGTACTCATTCAAATCTGATTTTGCATATAGTGTCGCATATTAGTGTGTTTTTGCATTTACACATTCAATTTCAACAAAAAATAGCAATTTTAATTTATTTTCACTAGGTTTTGACTTATCATCACCCTGGATTTGCATCAAAAGCATGTTGTGAAGGATTTTATTGTTGTATTGGACTGAAAATAGACTTATCATTTTCTGCCCCTGATAAAAATCCTTACAACACCTTTTCTTTCATATATTTGCATTGAAAAAGTACAAAAAAACAAGCATTTTAGGACATTTTTGCATATAGTTTGCATTGGTATTTTGCATACTTTTGAGAAAGCTTTTAAAATCTGATTTTGCATCTCATTATGGCCTCTTCATGTTATTCATGTCTGAAATCTTTGCATGAGTATATCCTAGATTTTAAAAATTTCTCTAATTTCACTAATGAGAATCCTCATGTTCTAGAGCACATAGCTTCTGCAAGTGGTATTGATGCTTCTATATGATCTACATATGAGCTGCAATTACTTTGATATACACATGATTTTAATAGCTTCACACTATTCATAGGAGCATATCGTTTGATATTAGAATATTTAACTAAATTCATCTCTAAGAATACTCATGAGAAAGATGAGAGTGAAAAGCCTTTTTCTGCCACAAAGTATGATGATGATGATGTACCTTCCCCTCATCCCATTGCTCTCCCTGGCCAAGATGTAGCATTAGTGGATGAGAAAAGGTCTCTCACATTAAATACTTTAGGGATGGATATTGGGAGCAATCAAGAGGGAAATAATGTTAATTCAATAATCGTTAATAGACTTTGTAGCAATATTCCTAAGATGATTGTGCGGAGGGCACCTAGTGCTACTTCTGGCTTAAAACCGGTGATTACGGTTCAAGGTGTTCAAAATGTGTTACAACAACCACACCACGATATGTTTGCTCACACATATAACACCCATAATAATAAGAAAAGTAAGCAAGCACCACATGTGCCTATATCTCTTCCATGTTCTCAACCTATGCTCCCCCACCACCTCGTCTTACTCATAAAAGTGGTCAAGAGTATGATCTTGTCAAATAGTTTTGCACTATGCTGGCTAAGATCTCCCTTTGGGATTTAATACAAACATCACCTACATACCATGGAATGCTCCAAGAAGCTTTATAGAAGGTGATTGTCCCACCTACTGCTAACCCTAATGATGTAGCAGCTGTATTGGATAGTATGCATGCAACAAAAATAGATATACTCTTTCAACCACATGAATTACCGTCTATTGAAGTTCAAAACCAATATGATCCTCTTATAATCTTTGTCACGATAAACAAAATGTTGGTAAAATGAGTTATGATTGACAATGGAACATCTCTTAATGTTTGTAGCATTGACCTACTACACAAAATCAAGGTTGACACATCACAAATCAAACCAAATGGGATTAGCATTCGTGGATTTGATAATGTTTGATGACACTCCATGGGAACTCTAACTCTACCTATACAAGTAGGATCTGTGCTTGTGCCTACCTTGATTCATGTCATACCTTGTTCTTTATCTTATAACATGATTCTTGGTAGACCTTGGATTCATGCATTGAGGGCAGTTCCTGCCACCTTGCATCGTTCAATCAAATTTATATTCAAAAGTAAACTTCATACTATTCATATTGATCCTAAACCAGATAACTATTTACATATTGAAATGCAAAAACCAGTTTCCAATCATATGAGTTTAAACAATTTACAAGCTAATTCATCGAACCCTGTAGCCACGAATGATGTTGTGAAAGATTCTTTACCATTGAATGCATTCTTTGGTGATAATTGGAGCTCATTAGATTTTAATCCTTGCAGTATAGGGGAATATAAAATTAATAGCCTTGACACATCAAAAGTGGCATCAATCTCACCTAAGCAATCTTTTGAAGCACTTAAGAAAACTAAAGTCCCCTTGGTAGAAAATAAACATAATACTCTCACTTACACTACAAATTATGACACCTACGAGGCTTCACCATCTTCTAAGGAAATGACATCCCTTTATGGTTGAGGATTTAAAATCCTTTATAGCAATTGTGAATATGTAGGTAATGGTTGTGGTGTAAATCAACAAGGGATTCAAGTGCCTATAGAATCTGCTTCAACACATTACTCAAGCGGTATTGGACATAACCCTTTTAAAGAGAAGAAAGCCTCCCATCGCCCTACACTTAATGTTAATTCAACAAGATCAAAACAACATAACAGATATCCCAGATATGTATGTTCTTAATGATGGTACCCTAACAGGTAAGTATCTCTAACCCTTCATCTCTCTTGTGATATGCTTCCTCCATGATGTGTTATGTGTTGTTTAGGCCTCCTAGGATGACCTCAGATTCTCTCGTAAGATCTGGGATACCAGGAGACCACCTCTTTTGTGACCTTCTTCTATTTGTATCATCATTCTTCTATATTGCCTCTCTCTCTCTGATTTCATTACCGTGTGTTGTCTCTTATGGACATAGTATTGTGGTTGGTGACTTGGAGGTACCCTCCTACATGATTGTCCCTAAGACACTTTTTTCTCCTCTCTTATTTATTCTTTCCCTTCCTCTAGTGTTTCTATCTAGTGGGTGGATGACAAAAAACATTTATACTGATGTTGACCTAGTGTCCCTTTCGAGAACAATCCAAAAATAGACTTAGTTCCTAATATGACAATGGGGTTGTGTATCTTATCTGATGCTTGGCTAGTGGAAGCACTCGTGCTTTCCGCGTAGTGATTTTCATGATGTTTTTATCTCATTTACAAACCTTAACAATACTGATGCTCTGTGCACCTTTGTTTGTCTTTGAATCTAGCCTTGGTGGTGCTTGATTCAGAGAGCTTCATGATATAGCCCCACGGTTATCCTCAAACTCTAAATTCGTAATATAACCTTGTCTCTTTGTGTGGTTAATCATATGCATTGATGCTATTGTTTATCATGATGCTGTAGACACTAACATGTTTCTTGCAGGGATGTGTTTGTGGGAACATTTGGCGATCGTAAAGTACATGTCACCTCCACGGGGCATGGGCTTTACAAAGGTTTGTGTTCCCTTGTTGTTTTCTTCCTACCTTAATGTGCTTGATATGGATGCATGATATCAACCACCTTAAGGTGGGGGCATATATAAAGTAAGTTGTCTATTCTAGATGTTAGTAAAGTGTGTTTGAACAATCTTGAAATCTATTGTGTATACCTCCTTTTCAATGTAAGGTGTCTCTGTGATGCGGGTGGGGTTGTATACTTTTGAGCTCATGCCTCCTTTTCACTGTAAGGTGTCTCCATGATGCAGGTGGGGTTGTATTCCATGCTTCCTTTTCACTGTAAGACATCTCCATGATGCGGGTGGGGTTACATTTTCAAAAGTCCTTTGCGGAGGTGGGGAGCAGTTCTGTGACTAACCCAACACTTAAGCGTGTCTTCGGCAATTGTTGTGGTGAAGCCCAATCGTCGGTGTGTGCCTGTAATGTGCCTGAGATGGTGTTGGACCTAGAAATAGGAACACTCCATCGCTTATCTACTGTGTTTTCTCTGTCTTCAAAGTGTGTGTTTTGGCATGCTTCCTTTGTTTGGCGTGTCTGTTCCCCATATGCAGTTTGCATTTTGAGAGGTTTTGTGTGTCTTGCATATGTGTTGCCTCATGTATATAGTTTAAAGACCTACCTAATGAGTGCATCCTGTATTATGGGAGGTTTGTTTTCTTTCCTGTACTTGCATTTGTATTTCATATATATGAGAAAAAGAAAAGAAAGGAATCATGCATGTCTTCTATGTATTAATGTGTCTTCTATGCATTTGATGTCTTCTCCATGTTTTGCATGACTGTAACTATCTTATTCATGTTTTGTATGCCTATTATTATCTTCTATGTGATTGGCATGTCTTCTCCGTTCTTGGCTTGTTTGTTGTGTTTGTGACCGTATTTTAATGCATGTATTGGCCTTGCATTTATACATACATTAAAATGGGGGCTAAATGTAATGTCAGAAAATGTCCCTTTGGGGGATTTTCCCTCTTTAGGTTTAGCTTTTGGGTCTTTAGTGTGCATTTAGGACATCTTGCATCATAATTTGGCATCCTCGTGGAATGAACCCTAAGTATTGTGGCAAATGGGGCCTAGGGGGACCCCTTGAGCTTAACCCTGCCAAAAATAGGGGGAAGGACATGGGCGACCGCGCCCTAGTCCTACCCTATTTTGGGTTAGGCCCAAATTTGAAGTGTTGGTTTATGATCGTTATTTGGTCCCTAGGCTGACATGGTAAGTTTGAATTTACAACATCTTAGTGGGAGTGTTTGTAGTTTCATATAAAAGAATGTTTAGGCATTTATTTGTAAACTAGATTATGTTCATGTGATTTTGGCATCCTAAAGGTGATTCAAGGCTTTCATTGTGTTGCAAGAGTATATTGGTGTTGTCTATGTGTCTATGTTGGTAGATTTGAGCATCCATTTCCTCATGGAATGAAGAGCATCTTCCTCCCATGAGATCTTCACTACAAGGTGACATTATATTGTGTTTTTATCATTATTTCATTTGGATTTTGCCTCTGCCTCACTAGGTACACACTTTCTATCTGAAAAAGTTGTTTGGAAGACTTAAGTGTCCTTCTGGGGCTTGACTGAGGCAAGCCCCTAAACACCACAACCCCCTCCCAAAGTTTTCATGGTCGCAGGCTACAGGTTATAGAGCTGGACAAAGTGAAGTTGCAGGAAGACATCTTGGAGTGTCAGAATTATAGAATAGGAAGAAAATCTACCCCCTGGACTTGGGCGCCTACTCATTAGTCCTCCAAGTTCTGTGATGGGAAAATCTCTTGAACAACAAGAAAGAGTTGTAGACTGAGTTCCCAGATCTGGACAAAAAATAGGGCATTGGACTTGGGCGCCCACTCTTTTGTCACTGACTTTTCTGCCTCAAAACTCTAAAAATAGGTACTTTGTGATTTTATATTTTACATCTCTCTGCAAGAGCTTTTTTCTTTTATTCATCAGTTTATTACCGTATTTTCATAATTAGGGTTTTAATGGTCAATTAAGCATAAGAGAAGGAAAATTGATAATTAAACACCCTAATCCAAGTTTCCCTACATCTCACAGTGACATAGGGTATGATAGTACATTTCCAATTGACCCTAGGTCCTTGAATGTTAAGGGTGAAATGAGGATTCAAACATCTAACAACACAAAAAACAATAAACAATCCAATTTTACCCTTTACAATCTAGAACTTTTACCATGGTTCCTTTCTCTAGATTACTAATTTTTTTTCTCTTTTTGAAGGATGTCGAAGGATGACTCTAGTTAAATTTCCTTTGAGATCTTTCTCAATACACAGAGATAGATTTGAGCTTCTTCTCTTGCTTGATGGCTTTCTCAAAAACATGATCCATGGTTGTGGGTCCATGAACATCCACTTCTCCATGAATCTGAACATTCAAACCCATGATAAACTTCCTTATTCTAAATATCTCATCCTTATTATATTGTGGAATATATTTCAATAACTTGGTAATTTTTTCCCAGTATTTAGTGACAGTCATATCTCCTTGATGCAGATTTTGAAAATCTGTTAATTTCTGGTCAAAATAAAGTTGGGGCAACTAGCTTTTCCTAAATATGACAACAAATTGATCCCAAGTTAGACTCAAGGAACTCAATCCTAATTCCATTTTCTTGTTCATCCATCACATGGATGCTTCTCTAGCTAACTACTATACTCCCAATATAGCCTTGGTGATCTCAGAATAGTTTCTTATCTCAAAATATTTTTCCATCTCTATCAACCAAGCCTAGACTGCATCTCCACTCACTATTCCATCAAACTTAGGAGGTATATATTTCTTCATATCTCAGGCTAACTCACTGGTAAGACAAGTTTCTGCCTCATTTTGCATTAGTGTGTCTTGGTTATTTACTCTTGGTTCTCCATGAAAATTGTATTCTTCTCTTCCTTTAGAGTAGTGTTCTTGATTGGTTTCTCCCCCTCTAACTTTTTGTTCTAGGGCTTCCAATCTTCCTTTTGCTTCATTTGAAACTGACAAAATTTGATCTAATTTTTCCATAGGGTTATTCTCAATATCTGGGCCATCTAGGTTCCCTTCTGGTTGGTTTTCAAAGTGTTCCATAACAATACCAAACTTAATCATTGCATATAAATTTATCAAAACATGTAAATTTTTGATACACTACCATAAAAGCACAAGTTCATAAATATAAAAACTCAAAGATTCATTACACAGATATTTGCTTACTCAAAAAGCCAAAACTTTACTTTTTTCACTTTCTAGATCTTTACATCCTTATTCAAATCCAAAACATTTTGTGAAAAGTAAATGTCTACATATCACTTTCTGGCATAGGAAATTCCTCTAGTTCCTCCTATCCATTAGAATCGAGTAACACAAACTTAGTAGGTGGATGTACTCATGAGTACTCCTTCAACACCTCTACACTCATAATAGGTGCATCCTAACCACACCTAAAAGGTATGTCATGATGAGTTGATGGTTTACTAATCTTAACAATAGTAGGGGTTGACAATCATTTTGCCTCCTCAAGACGTTTCCTCCTTTCCAGGCAGATATGTTTGAGTGCATCAGCTAGTGTTTCAAAATTAGTGAGCCAAGCTTCCTTTGTAAAACTCATTGTTTCTTTAGTCTTTGGTTTAGGAGATGGCTCTTTCTTAATAGTGATCTTAAGCATTTCACTAAGTTTCATTTTATTGGCTCTCTTTCTTTTCCTTCTATTTCCTACCATTTTGGCACAAGAACAAATGTTTTAACATTAGCATATATTTCCAATCTTACGAAACCTCACAATGAGCTCCAAGTGCTAAACTTGGTAGCTCTGATATGATGTGTAACATCCCAACTGTAATATTAGATAAACTTAACCATAATTAAGAAAATAATCACACTTCTTTTTTTAATTTGAAAAAAGAGAAATACCCATAATCAATATATTTTCATTATCCAAGTACAACATACATATTTCAAAACAAGGTCGCTTCACATGCGACTAACAAATTGCACATCTAACAAATGGTCATATTTCTTACGACTTTCAATTTTATCAATATCATTTACAAAATAAGAAATGTGTTATTGCTCGCAAGTCTTTGGCAATCAACTCCAGGAGAGAGAGCATCACCCTAGTTCTTTTCCTCCAACCATGGGTTGGCAGTCCCCCACTCACCTTCCTTTCTAGAAGTGGCCCTTCCCTTCATAAGGGTAATAGATAACAAGAATCAACTAATTCCATATGCCATCTAAGAACTAGTGATGTGTCCTAGCTAATGACAATCAGGTTTACAACTCTAGTCTAGGTCTATCTATGTATGACTCCTTTCTAATTGTTCACCTATCTGGTACACCATGAACTGAAAATGCAAGTAGTGAATTTTGCATTACTCTAGCCAAAGATTCATATATATAATATTCATATGCTCACTCACTCTTTTCTCGACTTGGAGACAACATTCTTATTAATCATTTATTTCCTTTATACATAGCAACTCTCTTGTTCGTGCTTATACCACATTAGTCATAAAGACATATACCCTTATCTACTAGTCATTGTTGACAAGTCTAGGGTGAGAGCTTAGGTGACTGGTGTAAACATATGTTGAGTCCCTCTTTGCATCCTTGCAATCATGGGTCTATGACATCTTTCCATCTACTCATGGCTTGTTTACCTAATCCCATGCTCATCCATAGTCATCTGCACATACAAGGTTGACATCTAAGCCATATAGATTATCCAATATAGAGACTCTATATGTCTTAATAAATATTTGACTCATAATCTGTCAATAATAAGCTATAAATACATATTCATATGAATTAAATACTTATCTTTATATATATCAAAGAGAGAATTCCAAATATCATGATAGTCTAAATCTTAACTTATCATTGGCATAAAAAATATTTCTCAAGACATTCTTATGGCTATTCTTAGCCTAAGATGGGTAAAAAAACATTTCTCTGCATAACTAGAATATAGACAAATTATGATAAATCTAAAATAGCATCAACAAATAACTCAAAATTCCTTCATATTTCTACTGAAATAGAAATCTAATGTCAAGTGTTTCTACACCATGATTTTGTATTTTATACTAGATTTATAAGCTTTCTAAAACACACTCTCAATCCTCTTGATCCACGGCTGGTAACAGAAGTATACTTTATAAATGAACTTCTCTTAGGTCCTATAAATTTGGTGTTGATCCTTTTTAGGTTACTAAACCTAAGCTTGGTTTCAATAAACAGTCAGTCTCTTATAAGACCTGGCTTATACTTATCACCATCGGCCTCCATATTGTACACATTCAGCCTAAGTATGAAACATAGTTGACCTAAATCTATTAACTCAATCAACCTCTATGTAATATCACAGTCGGACTGTTATATTATCATCATAGTCAGCCTTTTATATTATGATCATAGTCGATCTTTTATATTATGATCATAGTCAGCCTCTTACATCATGATCACAGTTGACCTCTAATATCATGATCATAGTCGGCCTATTATATCATGATACTTGGCCTGAATATAGTTACATAAACAATCAATTATAGACTTACACCATCGACCATTTATCACCATACTCGACCATCTAACTTAATCAGTCAGCCTATAACATAACACTTAGCCTTAAGACTTACTCAGTTGACCATTTGACTTAATACTTAGCCTTAAGACTTATTCAGTTGGCCATTTGACATAATACTCGGCCTTAAGGCTTATCCAGTTGATCATTTGACTTCATACTCGGCCTTAAGACTTACTCAGTCAACCATTTAACATTTCTTCTTCCTAATACACCATTATCGAATGGTTTGATTACTAGTCCTTTGACTCTTATCATCATTCCTAATATGTTTAGACAATCAATAAGGAATATGCTAAGCTAAACATAGATATCATGCACATAACATTTCCCTTAAGATGCATATGTATAAATACAAGGATAAACATATCTTCTGAGTTATTCAACTCTATCCTAACCAAGATCCGATACTAATAATATAGATTTAATCCTTAGTCAAGGATGAACATTAACAGAATCTTTGCATAAATCTTACTTGTAGATTCAAACAAAGGAAAGGTAATATCAAGATATATATCATCTCATTCAGTGGTATATGATGAACTTACCTATTGTATGCTACAGGTAGGATGCTAACAAGATCTTACTTCATCCTGTGTTCCTCTCCACTGCTCTCTTTCCAAATGTGGCTGACATGAGAAACCATTTGAGATATCTTAAGATGACATAACATTAATTTAGGTTCCAGTTAAAGGGGGCCCAGGGTGCTTGGGTGCCCTGGTCATTTAGCCCCAAAACTTCTAGGATAAGCCAATTTAGGTGTGTTTAGCCCCGCCTTATAGTTCTTTTATGTGTTTTCTACATCAGGATCAAGATTTAATTGTTTTAGGACCACCTTGGTGCTAAACTAGGTGTAAAATGCTAGTGGACTCATTTTATGACATAACATTTAGCCCCCACATTAGCGTGGGTATGAGCTTACATTTGAACTCACACTAAATTAATGTGAAGACAAATTTCAATCACAACAAATATAGAAGCCAAAGAATTCTGCCATGTTGTGGACCGTAGTTGCTCCCAAGCTAGGATTCTAAGGTTGCAAACACATAAGATTTCTTTTTAAACATGGTAGCCATAGAATGTCATCGAAATTGAGGGGTGATCAAGCCCCCAAGTTTAGGATTCTAGGTGTCTATGATAACCTTCATATACATAAAACATGTGATATAATTCACTCATACATGAAGAATTTAGAAAACATGAGATAAGACAAGGCATACACAAGGCATACACTTGAGAAATCACAATGTATACATGCAATACACAAAGCATGGATGTCATACACAAAGTATACACACAATACACAAGGTATACACACCATACAGCAAGTATACACACCATATACAAATTATACATGCTTGACATGAAGTATACACACAAGGAATAGGGTATACATGGAATACACATGGAAAA
Source organism: Cunninghamia lanceolata (assembly GCA_027924645.1). Taxonomy (NCBI): domain Eukaryota; kingdom Viridiplantae; phylum Streptophyta; class Pinopsida; order Cupressales; family Cupressaceae; genus Cunninghamia; species Cunninghamia lanceolata. The sequence goes on from BSBN01001569.1 coordinate 3,932,703, forward strand.
CATTTGGAGTACATACCAAGCACTTGAGAGACATACATAAGGAATACATAGGGAGAATACACTAAAAGCACACATGAGGCATGACGAATACATAAAGAATACAAATATATGCGAGGAGAATACATGCATCATACAACAATCACAAGAAACACATAACAAAAGACCCTGAGTCAACATGATAAAAGAGACCTCGATCTAAAAGGTTATCTTAGTCACCATGCATCATTCCCCAAGATGCAATAAGAAGAATTCTAAGAGGGTTAGTTATAAATAAGAAGAACAAGAGGGTACAAACAAATCATACACATAATCCACATCAAGAAAAGTGTTTCCACTCAAGGGAATACACAATCAACCTCTTGCAAGAGGGTTTTACACAAAGTCTTGTAGATTAAGAAGGAGAAGTGATCTTACTACCAAACTCTAGTTGGTGGTGTTGCAAGTATGTGCCTAATCAGTATTTTCATTGATTTCAACATATGTTTGTTGTCATTGGTGTCAACTATATCCTATTTTGTTATTTTTTTAGAAGCTTTATATGTTGACGATATTGAGAAAATTAGCCCCTCCAGAAGAATTAGAAATTAAACAGTGAATCAAAGTGAAGATAGTGAGTTGCATACTGAAGAATAGTCCAGAAGATTGCTCTGCATTTCTTGCTGACTAAAGATCTTGTTCTATAGATTGGAAGTTATTTAGAGGCATGTCTAAAGATACTAAATCCTAATTTTGAGCCTTCTCTATGAAGATTTGAGTGAGTTACATTCACCAGAGTAAAACCTATTTTATTCTAATTATTCACTGATGCATGAGGAAAAGTATTTTTCTCTGCATTCCTCCACATTAAAGTGCTTTTCTCTATGGTTCTAGAGGGAATTCTGGGATGATGATAAGTTCTTACAATTGCAATGGTTCATGTTCTAGTGGTCCACAAGCTATCTTTCTTTTATGACAGTTGAAGATAGTAAAGTTCATGTGCTCCACTATGAAGAATCTCATGGATAAAGTGGTTTGAGTTTGTACGGTTTCTCCTGGTTATTTCAGCATGCTTGTGGATACCTCCTAATCATGTTCCTACCTTTACATTGGTCTATGTTAAGGAATTGAGATCGTGTTTGAAAATTATTCCCAGATAACGTAGCGTGTGACCAGTCTTAGCTGACTTGGTTAACTCTAGTGATTGTAGAGATCTCTTGAAGATTATAGAAGCATATTGTGGCATGGAAGATCATGTTTGAGTCCTACCTAAGGCATGGCATGATCCACAAACATCTATACTATGTTTCCTTTGTGTAATTTTGAATTAGGTTAAGACCTATTTTGTAAATGTTTGTAATACTGACCTTGGAGATTGTTCCAATGGTTGATGATTGTAATGCTGACCTTGATGATCATTCCAAGGTTGATGAAGTGTATAAATACTTGTAACTGAGTCATGGAAGAGATGTCTTGGTGTGAAGATGGGAAGATAAGGAAAGAGGTGGAAAGGCAGAGAAGAGTAGAGGAACTGTTGTACTTCAATGTATTAATCTCAGACATGAAGAAGATGTTGATCTTGGTAGTGAACCACCAGTAGGGTTTAACAACCCTCATTGTAATCTTTCTAGGTTTAGGGTTGAGGTAGTGAGCTTGCTAGACCTAGCTGTACTTCATGGCAGTGAGCCAACATGTTCTAGGCCTGTGGAGTGACCAAGAGTGAACATCATTTTTCAAAGATTGCAATATATTTTGAGAGCTAATCCTCTCCATGGTTTTTCCCCACCTTGGGGTTTTCCACATAAAAATCTAGTGTCTCTTATGTCTAATTTTGTATCTATTTTTAAGTTTCTAATTTCATGCATTCATTGTTTAATCATAATAACTGTGGACAAGTGATTAATGTTTAAGTGCAGAAGTGGTTGAGTTTTTGGGACAACTAATTCACCCCCCTCTCAGTTGCCCAGTGCATTCCAACAATTGGTATTAGAGCCAAGTTCCTTTGAAGAAAGTCTAACAACTTGAGGAAGATCCAAAATGTCTTATAAGAAGGAAGCGCCGCATTTTGATGGGACAAATTATGCTCTTTGGAAGGCAGGAATGAAAAGCTATCTTCTTTGTCTTGGTTACAAAGTATGGAAAGCTGTAGAAGAAAAATATACCATGCCTCAAAATGGTTTGATGACTGAAGATGAAATCAAAGAATATGAGGTGGATGTCAAAGCAAATGATTCTATGTTAAGTTCATTAAGTTACTCAGTATTGACAAAAGTTGTGGATCTTGAAACTGCAAATGAGGTATGGGAGAAGCTGAAGAATCTGTATGAAGGAGATGATTCTATGAAGGAGGCCAAGCGACAAAGTTTGAAAGTGAAATATGAAGGTTTGAAGATGAATGAAGATGAAAACATAATAGCCTTTATGCAAAAAGTTGATGAACTTGTCACCGGGATAAAAGGCATGGGGGGAACTCTTGGTGATAAGGAAGTTGTGATGAAAATTATCAGATCACTACAAAAGTCCTAGGGTCACAAGGTAGCTGTAATTGAAGATTTTATGCAAGTAAAAACTATTGACATAGATAAGTTACTTGGTAAGCTTACTGCCTTTGAAATGAGAGAGTTTGGTGATGCCCTACCAAAAGTTGAGACTGCCTTCAAAGCCAACACTTCTGGGAAAACCTCCATATTAGAAAAGTACAAGGTAGAATCTGATGATGAGTTTGAAATTGAATCCAACTTTGTGGATAGACTGCAAAGAGGGTCTGGTAAGTTTAAAGGTAAATTACCATTTAAATGTTTCTCCTGTGGTAAAGTAGGCCACTTTGCTTCTAGATGCCCTAAAAGAATTGAAAGAAATAGAAAAAGATATGAGAACAGGCCTAGATCCAAAAGAAATGTTATTATGTTGAAGATTTTGAGGATGATGGAGTATCAGATAATGGTGAACCAGATAATACTAGTACTTCTGGTAATGAATGCTTATTTATTGCTATTAAGGAATAACCCATGTCTACTAATCCTACTAGCTATGTGAAGGAAGAAAAACTAGTGGAAAGTGCTTTGGCTGCTCAGGTTGTTGAAGACAAAGATGAATGGGTTATTGATAGTGGCTTCTCTCACCACATGACTGGTGACAAAAGTAAGTTTGTGAGTTTGGAAAGATATGATGGTGAACTGGTTAGGTTTGGAGATGATACAGCTAGTAAGATTTGTGGAAAAGGATCTATTTCGTTTGATGGTAAGCATAATACTGAAGATGTCTTGTATGTGAAAGGATTAAAGCACAATCTTTTGAGTGTGGGTCAGATGTGTGGAAAAGGTTATGATTTAAGCTTCAAAGACAATGGATGCAAGATCAGGGAAAGCTCTAGAACAATCATTGCAACTGGTAAGAAGACCAAAGGTAATATCTATCACTTGAAAGGAACTGATAACTATTGTTTGTTGGCTCAGACTTATGAAGTTGGCTATGGAATAGAAGAATGTGTCACCTCAATTTTGATAACATTATGAAGATAAGTAATGCATAGGCTATTAGTGATTTGCCTAAGCTTGTGAAGCCTACTAATCCTATTTGCAAGGAGTGTCAATTTGGGAAACAAACAAGAACAAGTTTCAAAAGCAAGGACATATCAATTGATGGACTACTGGAACTAGTGCATATAGATTTATGTGGGCCTACTAGAGTAAGAAGTTTGCAAGGAGATAGGTATTTCATGTTGCTTATTGATGATTATTCTAGAATGATTTGGGTTACCTTTTTGAAGGAAAAAGTAGAAGCTCTAGATAAGTTTAAGGCATTTAAGGCAATGGTTGAAAATGAGATGGATTTGAAGATCAAATGTTTGAGGTCTAATAGAGGAGGAGAGTTTACATCAAATGAATTCAATTTCTTTTGTGAAGAACATGGGATAAAGAGACAGTTATCTGCACCTAGAACTCCACAACAAAATGGAGTTGTTGAAAGGAAAAATAGAACAGTTTAAGAAGCTACTAGATCCATGATGAAGAAAGTTGATCTTTTGGAAGTATATTGGAGAGAGGCAATTCACACTGCTATATGCATCCTAAACAGAGTCTAAGTCAAAGGTAACAGTTCTAAGACTCCTTATGAATTGTGGTATGGTAAAGTTCATACTGTAAAATATCTCAAAGTTTATGGTAGCAAATGTTATATCAAAAGATAAGAAGATCTAGGCAAGTTTGATACTAGATGCGATGAAGGAATCTTCCTTGGTTACTCCACCAAGAGCAAGGCCTACTGGTGCGATAATAAGAGGCTGAATAAATCATTGAGAGTGCAAATGTCAAATTTGATGAAAGAAAGGAGAGGTGTCCAGAATCAAGTGGATATGAATCAGATAAACCAGATGTTTCAGCAAACAAAGAAGTGGTGTAGCATGAAGACAACTTAGATTAAGAGGAACAAGCTCTAAAAAGTGCTACCAAGACACCAAGGTATGTAAAACTTAATCATTCTAAAGATCAAATCATAGGAGATAAGAGAAAAGGAATCCTGACCAGAAGAAGAGCTGCAAAAGAACAAGTAATTTTTTGTCTAATTTCCAAGATTGAACCTAAGACTGTGAATGAAGCTTACAATGATGAGAATTGGGTAAAGGCTATGAAAGAAGAATTGATGCAGATAGAAAAGAATTAGACTTGGGATCTTGTTCCCAGACTAGTAGATGAAAATGTAATTGGCACCAAGTGGGTCTTCGGAAACAAGATGAATGAGAATGGTGAAGTGGTAAGAAACAAAGCAAGGTTGGTATGCAAACGATACTCTTAAGTTGAAGGAATAGATTTTGAAGAAACATTTGCACTAGTGGCAAGGATTGAAGCTATAAGAATGTTTTTAGAATTTATAGCCTACAAAGATTTTAAGGTATATCAGATGTATTTGAAGTCTGCATTCTTGTATGGAGAATTGGAAGAAGAAGTCTATATTGAACAACCGAAAGGATTCCAGTCATCAAATTAGGGTGACATGGTATGTAGATTAAAGAAGGCATTGTATGGATTAAAACAAGTCCCCAGGGCCTGGTATGCTAGGTTGGATAAGTATCTGATATAGTTAGGGTTTAGCAACGGTACTACTGACAACAATCTCTATTTCAAGATCAATAATAAACAAATCCTAATTGTTGTAGTCTTTGTTGATGACATTATCTTTGGGGGAAATGAAGGTATGTGCATAGTTTTTGTTGGAGAAATGCAAAGTGAATTTGAAATGTCCATATTTGGTGAGATGAATTTCTTTTTAGGTCTGCAAATAAATCAATCAGATAAAGATATCTTCATCTCTCAATGTAACAATGTGAAAGAGTTGTTAAAGAAGTTTGGGATGGAAGACTCTAAAACAGTAAATATTCCTATGGTAACTGGTTGTAAGTTGAGCAGAAATGATGATTCACCTATGGCAGATCAGAAAAGGTACATATCTATGATTGGAGGATTACTTTATTTGACTCAAACTAGACCTGATATAATGCATGCAGTTTGTCTTGTGGAAAGATTTCAACCAAAACCTAAGGAGTCACATGTGATGGTAGTTAATAGAGTTCTAGGATATTTGAAAGGCACAATGGATTATTATTTGTGGTATCCAAAGGATAATGATTTCACTCTTAGTGCATACACTGATTCAGATTGGGCTAGAGATGTGGATGATAGAAAAAGTACAAGTGGAGGTGCACTCTTCTTGGGAAAAAGGATGGTATATTTGTTAAGAAAGAAATAAGATTCAATATCTTTGTCCACTGTAGAAGCAGAATATATTGCAGCAACATGCAGTTGCACTCAAGTGTTATGGATGAAGCAGACATTGAAGGACACCAGAGTTGTGTATAAAGATCCAATTGCAATCTTTTGTGACAATACAATTGCCATAAACATATCAAAGAATCTAGTAATGCATTCAAGGACAAAGCACATATCCATAAGATATCACTTTCTGAGGAAAAAAGTGATAGAGAATGAAGTCAAGTTGGAGTATGTATCTACAAAAGACTAGATTGCAGACATTTTCACCAAACCTCTACCTAAGGATACTTTTGAGTATCTCAAAGAAAAGTTAGGGGTTATTACCCCTCTTTCTCTAAACTAAGACACACAAGAGTGCATCAGTCTAGTGGTGCTTAGAGTTCCTTCTTCAGGTCCATACTGATGCTTTTAGGGCTACTTCTTAGGGGGGAGGAGTGGTGCAGGGGCACCATGACAAATCATGGAAATGAGGTCTTATGTTGGTCTTACGCTGAGCTTTGGTGCCTAGAGTTTTCTATATTGCAAATAAGGTCATAATAGACCATTTAGAATGTAACTAGGGTGATAGTGGGTTCATTTTGCAAAAGGTGTCAAATCATGCAAATATTGTCAAATATTGTCATAATGTAAAGTTGCAAAAATACAAAAAAAAAGGGGAAGCCCAATGGTTAGGGCATTCAAAAGTTGATTGTGGCCATTGGTTTTTGGTTGGTTTTGATTCTTGAAGGTTAAATATGCTTTGTAAACTTTGAATAAACACTCTAGAGGAGATTTGAATGGAAAAACAATAAAGAAAGCTATGTTTTTTGTGTATTTTAGTGTGTTTTTCTGCTATAGTGCCTAGTACAGATTCATACAACCTGAAAAGGATGTGAAATTGATTTGGTTGGATAGTACTTTGAATCCTCTATCATTTGAAATTGATCTCACTTATTTTCATTGAGTTAGGAAGGAGTTAGAGCAGTTTTTTGTAGGTGGTATGAAAACCCTATTTGAGCGCTTGAGAGAAGTAATGCACTAAAACACCCATTCCATCATTAGAATTGTTTAAAACATATTGGAATGGGTACATCAAGGTAGTTTTAGGTGTGTATGGGAGTTTTGTGAATAGTGGAGGCCATTTCATGAGTTTTGGGTAATGCCCTAAGATGAGTTTTCAAGTTTCCAAGCATAGAATGAAGGCTAGATGCTAGGGTTGCAGTTCAACCTTTGAAAATAGTCAAGTAAGGATGGATTAAGCATGTACATACATATTGTAATGTGTTCGAGGTGTGGGCAAGGTAGGAAAATGTGTGGAGTGTTTCTTTCCAATAAACCCTCATTGTAGGCAAGCCTAGAAGGCCTAAAGTGAGATTTTTGTGTTGGATGAATTAGTGAGGTTGTCCATTGATAAAAAGTTGTGAATTCTATCTATTTGAGACCTATTGAGAGTGTTGGGATTGAGTTTGGAAGTTTGAGTGAGGTATTTCACTTAGTTGCTTTGTAAAAGTGGGCTAATTTATCTTTAGAACAACGAGACAGTCAATTTTGAGGGCTAATGTTTCAAAACAAGTATATGAGATTTTGAGATATGTTAAAGTAGAGGCAAATGGGTATTTGTAATGCCATTCATTTTGTGGGCTTGACAAATATTCTGGAAGTTATGCTCAAATTTCACTATTTGGTGACCTACTAGGAGAAGGGTGAGTTTGTGAAGCAAAGGCATGGAGTTGAGTTGCTAGGGTTAAGAACTTGTCTTGTTTGAGTTGGATTTGAGTGGAATAGCATTTTTCCTCCCTATTCTACATTAATTAGTATCAGAGCATAGGAAGTAGATCAATGGAAGGTGAAAAGTTGTAGTTTGAAACAAGGGAGAGTTGGAATTTGAAGAGACAAGATGCCTCCAAAGGGAAATGCTATTGCACGGGAAGTTAGAGAGTTGAAAGAGAAGCATGCTAAGGAGATGAGAGCATTGGAAGAGAGACTTGCTGCAAGATTTACTACCATAGAGATAGGTCAAAAAAGAGATGCAATCATAGGAGATGTAAATGATTCCAAGAAAGAAGGGGAAGAAGAAAATGAAGTGGAAGAGGAATTAGATCCTGAAGACCTAAGGATGGCAAAGCTCTTGAAAGCAGTTAAAGGAGATGGTCACAAGACCAAAGTGAATGTACCCATGTATGGAGGAAAACTAGATGGAGAAGAGCTCCTGGACTGGATAGGAGCATTGGACAATCATTTTGAATGTGAAGATGTGCAGGAAGATCAAAAGGTGAAGATTGCAAAGTCAAAGTTGAAACGACATGCTTTTCTCTAGTGGGATTTTGTACAAACTAAGAGGAGAAAGGAAGGGAATGCCAAGATAACATCTTGGGATAGGATGGTGGCAAAACTTAAGAAGTTTCTACCAAGTGACTACAACATTCAATTGCGTAGAAAGCTTCAAAACCTCAAGTAGAAGGAAATGGATATGCAAGCATATACAGAGGAGTTTTATAGGCTGAGTATAAGGACAAGGCATGAGGCAGATGAAGAAGAAAAGGTGGCAAGGTACCTTAATGGTTTGAGGTATAACATCCAAGATGAATTGAATCTCATTACACCTAGAATAGTAGAGGAATGCTTTCAGTTGGTTGCTAAGGAAGAAGAAAGACTTAAGAGGAAACAAGACAAACAAATCAAAGGTAGAGGCAACACTACTAGAGGAAGAGGCACTTTTTCCACTCCAAGGTAGTCACAAGAAAGTCAAGAAGGTGCAAGCAAAGGGCAAGAACAAGTTGCAGATTCAAGAGGTAGATTTAGAGGAGGAAGATCAAGCTTTAGAGGCATATTTGGTGGTCAAGGAAGAGGATCAAGCACATTTTAAGGAAGTTGTTACCATTGCAATTAGTTTGGACATCAAGCATGGTAGTGCAAGGAAGGACAAGCTTCTACTTCACAAGGAGGAGAAAGGAGGACTCAATTTGTTCAAGACAAAGATAATGAGCGTGTCAACTCTCCATCACAACATGCTGCTCCTAAAGTGGGTGAATCATTGATGGCAAGAACACCCCTCAAAGAATTAAAGGAGAAGGAATCAACACAAAGGAGGACACAAAAGTTGGTTGCAGCCATTGGTTTTTGGTTTGTTGTGATTGTTGAAGATTAAATATGCTTTGAAAACTTTGAACAAATGCTCTGGAGGAGATTTGAATGGAAAAACAATAAAGACAACTCTATTTTCTGTGTATTTTACTATGTTTTTTTGCTATAGTGCCTAGTATGGATTTGTATGGCTTGAAAAGGATGTGAAATTGATTTGGTTGGATAGTAATTTGAATCCTCTATCATTTGCAACTGATCTCACTAATTTTCATTGAGTTAGGAAGGAGTTAGAGTAGTTTTTCTGTAGGTGGTCTAAAAACCCTGTTTGAGGGCTTGAGAGAAGTCAAAATGCACTAAAACACCCATTCCATCATTAGAATTGTCTAAAACTTAGTGGAATGGGCACATTAAGGTAGTTTTAGGTGTGTGTGGGATTTTTGTGAGCGGTGGAGGCCATTTCATGAGTTTTGGGTAATGCCCTAGGATGAGTTTTGCAAGTTTCTAAGCATAGAATGAAGGCTAGATGCTAGGGTTGTAGTTCAACCTTTGAAATTGGTCAAGTAAGGATGGACTAAGCATGTACATACATATTGTAATGTGTTTGAGGTGTGGGTAAGGTAAGAAAAGGTGTGGAGTGTTGCTTTCCAATAAACCCTCATTATAGGCAAGCCTAGAAGGCCTAAAGTGAGATTTGTGTGTTGGGTGAATTAGTGAGGGTGTCCATTGATAAAAGTTGTGGATTATGTCTATTTGAGACCTATTGAGAGTGTTGGGATTGATTTTGGAAGTTTGAGTGAGGTATTTCACTTAGTTACTTTGTAAAAGTGGACTAATTTGCCTTTAGAACAACGTGACAGTCAATTTTAAGGGGTGATGTTCCAAAACAAGTATATGAGATTTTGAGATATGTTAAAGTAGAGGTAAATGGGTATTTGGAATGCCATTCAGTTTGTGGGTTTGATAGATATTCTGGAAGTTATGCTCAAATTTTACTATTTGGTGACCTACTAGGAGAAGGGTGAGTTTGTGAAGCAAAGGCATGAAGTTGAGTTGCTAGGGTTAAGAACTTTTTTTGTTTGAGTTGGATTTGAGTGGCATAGAATTTTGCCTCCCTACTCTGGATTAAGTAGTCAGAGAGTTCAGAAGAGAGATTGGATCAGAGAAGCAGAATGCAAGTATGCACCCTTTGCCATTGATGTCAAAGGGGGGAGAAATCATGTGAAAAACTCATAGAGAAAGAGTGCAGATGTGTAAACAGATTGGGGGAGAATCTTGTCTTGATGGTTGTTGCATTTTTTCATATCATATGTTGCCATCAATGACAAAGGGGGAGATTGTTGCAAGTATTGTCATTGATGTCAACATATCTTTGTTATCATTGGTGTCAACTGTATCCCATTTTGTTATTTGTTTAGAAGCTTTATATGTTGATGATATTGAGAAAATTTTCCCCTCTTAAAGAATTAGAAAGTAAACAATGAATCACAGTGAAGACAGTGAGTTGCATACTGAAGAATAGTCCAGAAGATTGCTCCGCATTTCTTGCTGACTGAAGATCTTAGTCTGCAGATTGGATTTATTTAGAGGTGTGTCTGAAGATGCTAAATCCTTAGTTTGAGCCTCTAATATGAAGATTTGAGTTACATTCACCAGAGTAAAACCTGCTTTTTCTAATTATTCACTGATGCCTGAGAGAAAGTATTTTGCTTCACATTCCTCTGCATTAAAGTGTTTTGCTCTGTGGTTCTAGAGGGAAGTCTGGCATGATGATAAGTGCCTGCAATTGTAATGGTTCATGTTTTAGTGTTTTGCAAGCTATCTTTCTTTTATGACAATTGAAGACAGTGAAGTTCATGTGCTCCAGTGTGAAGAATCTCATGGATAAAGTGGTTTGAGTTTGTACGATTGCTATTGGTGATTTCAACATGCTTGTGGATACCTCCTAATCATGTTCCTACCTTTACATTGGTCCACGTTAAGGAATTAAGATCATGTTTGAAGATTATTCCTAGATAACGTACTGTGTAACCAGTCTTAGCTGACTTGGTTAACTCCAGTGATTGCGGAGATCTCTTGAAGATTATAGAAGTGTATTGTGGCATGGAAGATCGTGTTTGAGTCCTAGCTAAGGCGTGGCATGATCCACACACATCTATACTACATTTCCTTTGCATAATTTTGAATTAGGTCAAGACCTATTTTGTAAATGTTTGTAATGCTGACCTTGGAGATTGTTCCAATGGTTGATGATTGTAATGCTAACCTTGATGATCATTCCAAGGTTGATGAAGTATATAAATACTTGTAATTGAGTCATGGAAGAGATGTCCTGGTACGAAGATGGGAAGATAAGGAAAGAGGTGGAAAGGCAGAGTAGAATAGAGAAACTATTGTACTTCAATGTATTAATCTCAGACATGAAGAAGATGTTGGTCTTGGCAGTGAGCCTGGTAGTGAGCCACCTATAGGTTTTAACATCCCTTAGGGTTTAACAACCCTCATTGTAATCTTTCTAGGTTTAGGGTTGAGGCAGTGAGCCTGCTAGACCTAGTTGTACTTCATGGCAGTGAGCTAGTATGTTCTAGCCCCATTGAGTGACCAAGCCTGAACATCATTTTTCAAAGATTGCAATATATTTTGAGAGCTAATCCTCTCCATGCTTTTTCCCCACCTTGGGGTTTTCCATGTAAAAATTTGGTGTTAGGTGTGTGCAAGAAGTTGAGTCCACTTTTTGGCCAAAAAGTGGAAGTGTTTTCCCTGATTTTCAGAATTTGTCACATTGGACCTAAAAATTTGAAGCACTAAAAGATGGAATCTTGAAAAAAATCAATAAATATGAAATGTAGTACTTGGAGTCTAGTTTTCAAATATGTAATATTTTTTTAATACCCAAATGATACAAATTGATTTTTAATAGGCATTTCTAAAAACCACTATTTAAAAGTCACTTTTTTTTTACTATACCATGCACATGTACGTCATCCATATTTTGACCTAAATAATCATATTTTTCTAAATCCTTTTGGAAAAAGATTTGTAACTCAATGAAGCACATTTTTCATATTTTTTTGTAATTTTTTATTGAATATTTTTTTTGGTTAATTTTTTATTGGCCATTTTTAGTGTTTTAAAAAATTGTCGTGTACGTCACGCATAAGATGACCTAAACTTATCATTTTTAAATTTTTTTTTTTTTTCAAATTGAAAAAAATTGTCTGAAGTACATTTTTGTACAAATTTTTTTACAAAAAATTATTTTGATTAAAAGTTATTAAAATATTAAAAAACCCTGATAATTCAAGTTTATGGGCCTGTTTCATCATAAATTAATTGAAAAATAGAAAATTAATCTAATGGGAAAAATTCATCATAAATTATTTTGACCTAAATAATCATATTTTTCTAAATCCTTTTGGAAAAAGATTTGTAACTCAATGAAGCACGTTTTTCATATTTTTTTTGTAATTTTTTATTGAATATGTTTTTTTGTTAATTTTTTATTGGCCATTTTTAGTGTTTTAAAAAATCATCGTGTACGTCACGCATAAGATGACCTAAACTTATCATTTTTTGAAATTCTTTTTTTTCAAATTGAAAAAAATTGTCTGAAGTACATTTTTGTACAAATTTTTTTACAAAAAATTATTTTCATTAAAAGTTATTAAAATATTAAAAAAACCCTGATAATTCAAGTTTATGGGCCTGTTTCATCATAAATTAATTGAAAAATAGAAAATTAATCCAATTGTAAAAAAAATTACATATTTGGAATCTACACTATCTCATCTATAATGGGTTTTAATTTCATCAAAAAATTATGCAAAAAGGCCTTCAGACATATGCACAAAGTCACTATTTTGTTGTGACATTGATAGGACCTTCAACTTACAGGTCAAACTAGGTCCAAAGCCAAGGGTCAGGTTCCCAAGCCTTTTTTCCGACCCAAAACCCATAGAAAAAATTGTGTCAGAAATTTAAATTTTATGAAACAGGATCCCATTCTAGAAATGGGATCCCGTTTCTAAAAAATGGGATCCCGTTTCTAGAAAACAAGATCCCGCTTTTGGTTTGGGATGCTAAAGCATAACGGGATCCCATTTCATAAAAAATGGGATCTCATTTTGGTTTACCTGATTTCAGGTTTTTTCTAAGTCTAAAACTTCCACCTTAAGTGGACTCATCTTTGTGCATTTACCCTGTCAACATCTCTTGTGTCTAATGTTGCGGCTATGTTTAAGTTTCTGATTTCATGCATTCATTGTTTAATCATAATAACTATGGACAAGTGATTAATGTTGAAGTGTAGAAGTGGTTCAGTTTTGGGACAACTGATTCACCCCCATCTCTCATTTGTTCGGCGCATTCCAATAGGTGGCACAACCCCTCTCCCAAACATGCAAGGAGATTCAACTTGGGAGAGCAAGATAGAGTCAAGATCTTGCTTCCAAGCTTTGCATAGCAAGTGTTTTGGTAGAAAGATGAGATTAAGGCTCATATCACTATATATGCTCCCACCTTAAAGTGATTTCTAAATCCATCAAGGAGAAATTACCTTTAAGGTGTAATAAGGAACACATATATAAAAAAACACGAGAGCTTTTCTAAAAGCACATGCCTAAATGACTTGTGTTCTCAAAAGCTACATCGAGACAAGGGGTTGCCCCCAGAATGAGAAAAACAAGGTGATGCTTATAGGAATGATACACCATAGATTATATAGTCATGGTATGACACCAAGCATTGCAGTAAGGTGTCACATAAATGAAGCATCATAACTACAAATATGACAGAGGAAACGTCAAATGAAAGTAGACTACATATAAATTGAATCATGAAAGGATGCTAAATCATCCAAGAAAATAACAAAATTATACATCACAAAGTATAGAAGAATGAAGATACATATAGAGCACAAATACAATGTGTTCTCTCACCTTGTACCTTTTTTCTCACAAGGCTACCAAGGGAGAACTAACAATTAAAAAAGCATCAAAATATGAGGATAATAGTACATACAAGCATAACACAAAAGAGAAAGAGGTACCACTCTTGTGATTAAACCTATAATAAATCATCCTCCCCCAACTTGTTACTATAAAATGGATGGAGGACAAGGTGCTCTAGGGACTACATCAAGTGAGGTGAGAACTACTAGAGACAAACCTTGTTTGAATTTGATGAATTTTGTCACCCAAGACTTGGAATTCCTTAGTGGAATGACCAAGCCTTTGATGATATGCACAATAATGAGGTGTTGAATGATTATCTTGTAGAATCATTTTGTGTGTTGGAGGAGGAAGAGTGATTAAGTAGTCTTTGAGTATACTCAACAACATACACTCTTGTTGAAATAGAAGAGAAGATTTAGGTGGAGTAGGAAGCAACCCATCTTGTTGTGAACATGATGGAGAGAATGTAGGAGAAGGTTGGAAACCTAAACCTACTTTAGACAAGTGCGGTGTTGTTTCCATAGGTTCCTTAATTCCTTGTTCTTTGTATCCTAGTCCATTTCCATTGTATCCTTGTTTACAAATAATTTTAAATCCACACCCATAACACATCTACAAATCTGAAGGAAGAGAAGAGGTCATATGACTATCCTTATTGAAATGGGAAGTAGGAGAGAGATCATTCAAATTAAGAGAAGGTAAAGTAATGCTAAGGAATGTGTCAATGATTTCATCCTCTTCCACCAAAATATTCTCACAAGTGGGAATGATTTTGGGAGAGGGATCCAATGCATAGGTAGACATACGAAAAGATAGGTCACCATCATATGTATTAGAGGTGATGTCAAAGGTATTATCATGAGTTGGAGTAGGAGAAGAACTATCACCATCATCTTTCTCATGACAATTCATGGAGATGAATTCAATAAGGTCTTCTAATATCGAAGGATACACACTCATGAGAGTCATGAAGCTATTAAAATCAGATATATAAGAAAGGATTTCATATATGGAACATTTAGAAATGTCGATATCATACATGAATGCTATGTGATTTAGGACATAAGGATGCATATTAATGACTTTAGAAAAAAAAATCAAAATCTATAATGTATGCATAAAACTTTAGATTCCAAAGATGAACAACAAGAAGAGTCCATAGTGAAATGTATTGTCTTCTATATAAGAATATGATATGAAACAACAATCTAAAATCAGATTTATTCATTAATCATGTACCACCACTATGAGAATAAGATTGTGATCAAAGACCTATAATTGCAAGCGAAGCGGGGTCTTCCAAAAATATCATATTCCTGGTAACCACAACAACTAGGTCTTACAAATGTAGGATGTGTAGTATGTGTAAAAGAAGTGCCTAAACAATGTATCCATTGAAATGCAAAAAATATTTAGAGAACTTTGCTTTGATGAAGATGCACTAAATGCAAGACTAGCTAAGGTTTACTATCAAAACCATGGATTTTAAATGCTTACTGCCTAAACCACAATTTTTTTATGCAAGAATTAATTTTGAACACAAATGATATTTATGAAATACTACAACAATGAAAAATCATATTTGACCATTAATTAACATCAAAAAATCTGAAACAAGGGTTTACTTCACAAACCCAAGGTGCAAGACTAGCTAGGTTTTCCAAAAATGCAAATTTTTTGAAAACCCTAACAAGAAATAAGTAAAGCTTTCAAATATAAGGAAAATGGTGGTAGCTTGTGGTAGTGGTTTGTAGGAAAATGGTGGGATTTCTAGTGAAGGTGTCCTGTAGGAAGGCTATTAGGTTGACGGGAAGTAGTCAGAGGAAGAGGACCCAGCTGCCAAAGCGGGTCACGATGGGACAGGGGAAGAAGGTAATCCCCAAGACCTAGGAGGTATGTCAGCAGGGGAGAAATCCAAGGCAGAAAATCTTGAGTTAGATTTTAAGGGTCAGAAGGATATGGACATCCCAGCAGTGAACCTGCATTATGAGAAGCAAAACAACCGTTGGTTTGCGCTTTTTGGATCTTGACTTAAAGGAAAAGGTACCTCAGAGTTAACATGTCTCTCTTCAAACCCTTTATTAGGTTAGTGCTCTTTGTCTGTTCCTGATAGTATAGTGGAGAAAGGGGCATTTCGTATGGAAATGACCCTTATAGGCAAATTTCTAGGCCCTAGACTAAACATTGAACTAGTTAGGTCTTGGGCTTCTAAAAAATGGAGAAATAAAGGGAAAGTTGATATCCTAGCTTTAGCCAAAGGCTTCTTCTCTTTCTCCTTCTCATGCACACAAGATATTTGTAATGTTCTTGTAGGGGTGCCCTAGTTGTTTGGGAAATTAACCCTGGCTTTGAAGAAGTGGGAACCCAGGTTTGATGCTTCTTAAAGCTCCTTTAATGTTGCCCCTATTTGGGTCTAGTGGCATGGTCTCCCACTGGAATTCTGGGATGAAGAAGTTTTCAAGGGAATAGCGATTGCATTTGGGTAAATCCTGACTATTGACTCTATGACAGCTAACAAAAGTCGTATGGTGTATGCCAAAATCTATGTGTGTGTGGAATATAATGTGAATCTACCTACTTCTATCAAATTGATCTCTAAATTTGGCAAGTGGGTTAAATTGATGGAGTTTGAATCCATTCTATTTGATTTCTTCCACTGCAAAAAGGTTGGCCATTGGGTTAAGCAATGGCCTCTCCAATTCAAGAAAGCCATGCAAAATGTTTGGAGGGAGAAAAAAGACTCTCACATGGATTTGGCTACAGAGGAAACCCTAAATGCTGAGTCTCATGAGCTAGATTCTTTGGTCATTGTGGACTTGGGTCCCAAAGGGGATCAGGATCGTAGAGAGAATACTAAAATGGTAAATGATGAATTGGCCTTAGGAGAAGAGGAAGAGAAATAGGAGGAAAGCAATAGGGATGTTTAACCAGAAAACAACACTATAGGTGTAGGAGAAGAGGAAGTGGTACAGGAGGAAGGCATGGATTCTCCTATTCAACCCCATGAGGAGTTGACCCAGGAAAGTGATAGAGAATTAGAGGTTTCTCCTCAAGTCAAAGAATCTCCATAGGAGGGAATGGAAATAGGCTCTCCGGTCTCCCCTTTGCTAGGTAATAGGGGAAAGTAACACACTATTGAATGTGTAGAGGAACCCTTCATCATCATTGAGGGGATGAAGAAGAAGAAATCTCTAGTGACCAACCAAAGAATGACCACTTGGAAAAAAGTTACAGCTAATTGTGGTTCGGTATGCTCAAAATTGTGACTACGGTTGCCTGGGTCTCTTGGGTCAGATTTTGACACTCACATGGACACTTCCCTCCTTGCCACGGGGCTATCTACCATGTCACTCTCACTCTCATAGAAGTAGCCAGTCGAGAGGACGCGAGATATGATGGGGGTCCGGCTCATTGGAGAGATGGATTTCAAGAGAAAGGTCAACAAGTTTTGTGGCCTTTGTTGTTGTGTGCTAAGTTGAATGTTTTGTTCGATGGTAATTGTTCTAGAGATAACCCTATGACCCCAAGGATCACTTGTATCTCTTCTCCTGTTGGGGTTTCTTCTATTCCACCTTTGTGTGGGTAAGCATTTTCTTTCATTTATGTCGTCTTGTCTTTCAATTCGTTGAATGAATTCTTGTTGTATTTGGTGTTGTCTTTGTTCCTGGATTAACAAGAGGACAAATGGGTCTTGTTGTGGTAGAGTAAATGTCTCTTGTTGTTGTCATGGATTGATTTCCTTAATATCGTCACAGATAGCCCTTACCCACTCACCTCTCTATCTTATGCACATTCATGAGCCAAGATAGAGGTAAGTGTGTGATGACCAACCTTAAGTAGACTTAGGGTTTTGATCTAGGTTTTTATTGACCTAGGGTTTGGCTATGCTTTGACTTGTGTTTACCTTGTGATGTGATCAAGGGTTTGATTGAATTGTTTATCATGGTTTACCTTGTGATGGTATAGAGCATTTACAATTTTGTCTATTTCTATGGTTTCTATAGGAATGCAAAGCTAAATGATATGCAAACGTGTTTTTGTGCATTTTTAGTAATTTGGAAATGAAAAGTGCTTTTTAATCTATGAAAGAGAAATATGAATGCAAGATAATATGACTTTTCCTATTGCAAGTTTAATCTATGTTTTTTGGTTTTCAATTGTTTTGAAGTAATCTAATCTAAAAAAGGTAAATTGCTTCTTCAAATAATCTAGATCTAAGAATATGAAAATAATTATTCTAACATGCAAGATCTAACTATCAAGGAAAAAGCAAAGATTTACTATTCCCAAGAGAAAATTTGGTTTTTTAATTACTATTAATTGAATAAATCAATAAAGGAACCTAAAGAATGAAGATTTGTGTGACTCCACTACCCTTAGAAATCCTTGATGTTGGCAACCTCGAGTCCTTTTGCAGCAGCAGGAAGACCTCTTGATGACAAAACAACACAAAGAAGAAAAAATAAGCTTGTTGAAGCTTGAAAGAGCTCAATGAGAGCTTTGGTTGAGCACAATGGCATTGAACAAAGTAGCATAATGATGCTTGGTTGAACAATGAATAAATCAAAAGGCACCTTCATCATGTAAGAGCATAAGAATGCTGATTTGGAGAACAAAAAACTGGCAAGAGTTGTGTGCACAATGAATTTGCCTCTGTGCAAGAGCTTTGAAGCTATGAAAGAATGACAACTTTGAAGGTTTGGAAAACTAAAGAAAGAAATGAAGAAAGAGGCTCAAAGGCCTATGAAGAAGCTTGAAAAAGCTTGTGAAGATGAGAAGAGTATTCTCCAACTTTCTCAACTTGGAAAATAATGAAGATGTGAGGGGTATTTATAGGTTAGAAGAAGGAAATTGATTGAGAAGTTAACTTATTTGATTGATAAGTTAACAAGGTGATGGTACCATGTAAAATTTTTCCATGATTCTAGTTTTTTGGCATCCTAATAAAAGGTATATGACCTAGGTTTTTGCAAAGTAAAAATATCCTAAGTACTCCTCAAATTCCTAAACCCTTGTGTTGAGAGTATTTAAAAGAGGGTCATTTTTGTTATGTTATGAGATTACCTTCCTATTGCCTATTACTCAAGCCTTTAGTTGCCTCTTTATGCCCTGAAATACATTGTTTACCAGCCCACTATTGTGCAGTTACCGCCTCTAGCCAGTGCCTAATATTTTTTAAAAAAGGGGATGCCATGATGCTTCTAATTGTCCACCCTCTGATGGTCCCATTTCCCCCTTTTTCCCTAGTAGACAAAGGTTGTTTTTAAGAGTGTATGCCGAGGGTTGGATACTACTAACCCCTTTTGACATGTGGAAGTTATCAATTCACTTCCACCAATCCACCAACATTAAAACACTGAAAAAGAAAACATCTGTGGAACATGTATGCTCAAAATCGTGACTCCAGTTGCCTGGGGCTGTCAGGTCAGATTTTGGCATGCACATGGACCCTTCCATCCTTGCCACGGGATGATCCACCATGTCACTCTCACTCATGTGGAAGTAGCCAATCGAGAGGAGACGAGACATGGAAGGGGTCTAGTAAGTTGAGGAGCTAGACTTCGTGGAGAGGGGTCGACAAGTCCTGTGGCCTTTATTGTTGTGTGCTAAATTGAATGTTTCATTTGATTGTAGTAGTTGTTGAGATAACCCTATGACCCAAAGGATCACTAGTTTATCTTCTCCTATTGGGGTTTATTCTATTCCAACTTTGTGTGGGTAAATGATTTCTTGCATTTATGTCCTCATGTCTCTCAATGCGTTGAATGTGTTCTTGTTGTATTTAGAGTTGTGTTTGTTCTTCTATCAATAAGTGGACAAATGGGTCCATTTGTGGTAGATTATATGTCTCTTGTTGTTGTCATTGATTAATTTCCTCAATTTCATCATAGACATCCCTCACCCACTCTCCTCTCACTCTTAGGCACATTTGTGGTCCAAGATAGAGGTAGATGTGTGATGACTAACCTTAACTAGATTTGGGGTTTTGACCTAGGGTTTAGTTGACCTAGGATTTGGCTATGTTTTGACTTGTTTTTACCTTTTGATGTGATCAAGGGTTTGATTGAATTGTTTAACCGTGGTTACCTCGTGATGGTATTGAGGGTTTGTAATTTTGTCTTTTCTAGGGTTTCTATGCATGCAAAGGTAAATGAAATGAAACATATTTTTTGTACTTTTTTAGTATTTGGAAGTGAAAAGTGCTATTTAATCTATGAAAGGGAAATATGAAAGCAAGGTCATATGACTTTTCCTAATGCAAGTTCAATCTATGCTTTTGGGTTTTCAATTTTTTTGAGGTAATCTAATCTAAAAAGCGAAAATGCTTCTTCAAATAATCTAGATCTAAGAATATGAAAACAATTATTCTAACATGTAAGATCTAACTATCAAGGAAAAAACAAATTTGTACTATTCCCAAGAGCAAATTTGATTTTCCTAATTATTATGAATTGAATAAAGCAATGAAGGAACCTAAAAGAAATAAAGATTTGTGTGACTCCACTACCCTTAGAAATCCTTGATATTGGAAACCTCAAATCCTTTTGAAGTAGTGGGAGATCCTCTTGACAACAAAATGACACAAAGTAGCGAAAAGAAGCTTGTTGAAGCTTGAAAGAGCTCAATGAGAGCTTTGGTTGAGAAAAATGATGCTAAATGAAGCAATGTAATGGTGCTTGGTTGAACAATGAATAAAGAAAAAGGCACCTTTGTCCTGTAAGAGCATTTGAATGCTAAGTTGGAGAGCAAAAATTGGCAAGAGCTATGTGCACAATGCATTTGCCTCCCTTTGGGCTTGAGGGAGGGGAGTATTTATAGGTTTGAGGAATGGAATTTATTGAGAAGTTAACTCATTTGATTGATGAGTTAACAAG
Source organism: Cunninghamia lanceolata (assembly GCA_027924645.1). Classification (NCBI taxonomy): domain Eukaryota; kingdom Viridiplantae; phylum Streptophyta; class Pinopsida; order Cupressales; family Cupressaceae; genus Cunninghamia; species Cunninghamia lanceolata. The sequence continues at coordinate 3,953,334 of BSBN01001569.1, forward strand.
GATTGATTGGGGAGTTAACAAGGTTGATTGCCCAATGAACTCAGCTAACTATGGAGTGATAAATCAATAATAGCTTATCACTAAAGAAGAAATAGATATGTGAGGATGCATGAGATTGATTGAGTTGTTAATTTTAGATCAAATGGAGTTAGTTATACATGTGTGGGTGCATGAAATAATCAACTCCATATTAGGCATCAAAAATCATGTGAGTTGGAAGAAAAAATGGCGATAATAGAACTAAAACTTCCACCTTTCATAAAAAATTGGATCCCATTTCATAAAAAGCGTGATCTCATTTTGGTTTACTTGATTTCAGGTTTTTTCTAAGTCTGAAACTTCCACCTTAAGTGGACTCATCTTTGTGCATTTACCCTGTCAACATCTCTTGTGTCTAATGTTGTGGCTATGTTTAAGTTTCTGATTTCATGCATTCATTGTTTAATCATAATAACTGTGGACAAGTGATTAATGTTTAAGTGCAGAAGTGGTTAAGTTTTGGGACAACTGATTCACCCCTCGCTCTCAGTTGTCCGGCACATTCCAATAGGTGGCACAACCCTTCTCCCAAACATGCAAGGAGATTCAACTTGGGAGAGCAAGATAGAGTCAAGATCTTGCTTCCAAGTTTTGCATAGCAAGTGTTTTGGTAGAAAGATGAGATTAAGGCTCATATCACTATATATGCTCCCACCTTAAAGTGATTTCTAAATCCATCAAGGAGAAATTACCTTTAAGGTGTAATAAGGAACACATATATAAAAAAACATGAGAGCTTTTCTAAAAGCCAATGCCCAAATGACTTGTGTTCTCAAAAGCTACATTGAGACAAGGGGTTGCCCCCAGGATGAGAAAAACAAGGTGATGCTTATAGGAATGATACACCATAGATTATATAGTCATGGTATGACATCAAGAATTGCAGCCAGGTGTCACATAAATGAAGCATCATAACTACAAATATGACAGAGGAAAGGTCAAATGAAAGTAGTCTACATATAAATGGAATCATGAAAGGATGCTAAATCATCCAAGAAAATAATGAAATTATACATCACAAAATATAGAAGAATGAAGATACATATAGAGCACTGACACAATGTGTTCTCTCACCTTGTACCTTTTTTCTCACAAGGCTACCAAGGGAGAACTAACAATTAACAAAGCATCAAAATATGAGGATAACAATACATACAAGCATAACACAAAAGAGAAAGAGGGACCACTCTTGCGAGTCAACCTATAATAAATCATCCTCCCCCAACTTGTTACTATAAAATGGATGGAGGACAAGGTCCTCTAGGGACTACATCAAGCGAGGTGAGAACTACTAGAGCCAAACCTTGTTCGAAGTTGTTGAATTTTGTCACCCAAGACTTGTAATTCCTTAGTGGAATGACCAAGCCTTTGATGATATGCACAATAATGAGGTGTTGAATGATTATCTTGTAGAATCATTTTGTGTGTTGGAGGAGGAAGAGTGATTAAGTAGTCTTTGAGTAGACTCAGCAACATACACTCTTGTTGAGATAGAAGAGAAGATTTAGGTGGAGTAGGAAGCAACCCATCTTGTTGTGAACATGATGGAGAGAATGTAGGAGAAGGCTGGAAACCTAAACCTACTTTAGAGAAGTGCAGTGTTGTTTCCATAGGTTCCTTAATTCCTTGTTCTTTGTATCCTAGTCCATTTCCATTGTATCCTTGTTTACAAATAATTTTGAATCCACACCCATAACACATCTACAAATCTAAAGGAAGAGAAGAGGTCATATGACTAGCTTTATTGAAATGAGAAGTAGGAGGATCATATATTTTATCATGGTGAGGAGGGTCAAACTTTGTTTCAACAAGCCCATGGGGGTTGAAATCTAAAGGGACCTCGTCAGTACCAAGACATGCATTAGGAGGAGATGATTCATTATATTTAGATGATATACTTTATAACAAATGGCCACCATTTGTATAGAAGAAGGTGGATCTTCATCAATTTTAAAAGTTCCATCACGATTACTATTGAGTTTAAGTTTTGTAGGAGTAGGCAATTGTGTTGAAGAAGTTTCATTTACCTTCAAGATTTTTGGGTGTGAGGGTGAGACTTTATATTCACCTACAAAGGAGGGTGTAAAATCTAACGAACCTTAATCACCACGAAAAAAGCATTTGAAGGACCAATACTATCCTAGCCATTATTGTTGATAGTAGTGGAGGGTAGTGTTAAAGAAGGGATCAAAATTCTTAAAGGAGTTTGATATCTCGCTTCCATTTGCAAGGAATTTTCTGGAACCAAATCATCTTTGATTGTATAGGGCTTGTTTTCAAAAATTAATTTTATTAAACAATGAGGGGTAGACAGGATTGCCCCTTGGCATGAATCCATGGTCTACAAAGAAGAAGATTGTATGAAAGAGAATTAGGCATGACATGGATAAGAGTAGGTAATTTCATAGGTCCAGCCTTAACATCTAAGGTGATTGTACCTAGTGATTATTTACCAACATTATCAAAGCCATGAAGGATGAGTTTATCTAGTATGATGAACAATGTATCAATATTTAGTTTATATAACAAGTCTATGCCACAAATATTAAGACCTGATTCACCATCAAACATAGTGCATCTTGCCCTCATTTTATTAATAATGATGAATATCATAAGAGGTTCATATTGCTCTTTCTACTCCTATGGGAGGTAATTCATGTTGTTGAAATGAAATATTGGATGTTGTCGCATGCATACAACTAAAGAGAGATGCTACATCATTTGGTCTAATAGAAGTTGGAACAACTACCTTTTGTAGAGCTTCTTGGAGCATTTTGTGGTATGTAGACGATGTTTGTATTAAATCCCATAGAGAGATCTTATCCAGAGTAGTGTAGAGCTACTAAAAAAGATCTTAAATTCTTTACCAATATGTGTAGGAAGATGAGGTGCTTGAGGAGGGATGGGGTGAGAAGGTGGAAGAGAAATGGGCACACTGGATGCTTGCTTAATTTGCTTCTTACTACAGGTGTTGTATGTGTGAGCAATCATATTAAAATATTGCCACACATTTTGAACACCTTGATTTATTTAAGCAATTTTCTTTGCATAGTTGAGAATGTAACCTAGAGGTTGAGGTGGTGTTGGACCACCTTGAACTGTAATCACCAGTTTAGAGAAAGGAGGTGGATTGTAATTATTCACTATCCCTGTAGTGGGTGGAATATGTCTATTCATGATGATTGAATTGACATTGTTTTCCTTCTGAGTATGCTCAACATCCATTCCCAAGGGATTCAATGCGAGAGATCACTCTTCATCCACCAATGCTTCATCTTTTCAAGGGATAGCATTGGAATGAAGGGAGGCTAAAGTGTTAATAAAATTGTTGATGATTTTATCTTTAATGATGTCTAAGGGGCTTGAACATGTAAGCAAAGGAGGAAGATAAATAGGATGAGTTATAGAAACATCATGTACTATGGTAGAAGTAGAATTAGTATTCTCAACATCATCTAATGCTGCATCTGTAGAAGAGAGATCATTCAAATGAAGAGAAGGTAAAGTAATGCTAAGGAATGTGTCAATGATTTCATCCTCTTCCACCAAAATATTCTCACAAGTGGGAATGATTTTGGGAGAGGGATCCAATGCATAGGTAAACATAGGAAGAGATAGGTCACGATCATATGTATTAGAGGTGATGTCAAAGGTATTATCATGAGTTGTAGTAGGAGAAGAACTATCACCATCATCTTTCTCATGACAATTCATGGAGATGAATTCAATAAGGTCTTCTAATATCGAAGGATACACGCTCATGAGAGTCATGAAGCTATTAAAATCAGATATATAAGAAAGGATTTCATATATGGAACATTTAGAAATGTCAATATCATACATGAATGCTATGTGATTTAGGACATAAGGATGCATATTAATGAATTTAGAAAAAAAAAATCAAAATCTATAATGTATGCATAAAACTTTAGATTCCAAAGATGAACAACAAGAAGAGTCCATAATGAAATGTATTGTCTTCTATATAAGAATATGATATGGAACAACAATGTAAAATCAGATTTATTCATTAATCATGTACTACCACTATGAGAATAAGATTGTGATCAAAGACCTATAATTGCAAGAGAAGCAGGGTCTTCCAAAAATATCATATTCTTGGTAACCACAACAACTAGGTCTTGCAAATGTAGGATGTGTAGTATGTGTAAAAGAAGTGCCTGAACAATGTATCCACTGAAATGCAAAAAATATTTAGAGAACTTTGCTTTGATGAAGATGCACTAAATGCAAGACTAGCTAAGGTTTACTATCAAAACCATGGATTTTAAATGATTACTCCCTAAACCACAATTTTTTGATGCAAGAATTAATTTTGAACACAAATGATATTTATGAAATGCTACAATAATGAAAAATCATATTTGACTATTAATTAATAGCAAAAAAATCTGAAATAAGGGTTTACTTCACAAACCCAAGGTGCAAGACTAGCTAGGTTTTCCAAAAATGCAAATTTTTTGAAAACCCTAACAATAAATAAGTAAAGCTTTCAAATATTAGGAAAATGGTGGGAGCTTGTGGTAGTGGTTTGTAGGAAAATGGTTGGGATTTCTACTGAAGGTGTCCTGCAGGAAGGCTATTAGGTTGACGGGAAGTAGTCAAAGGAAGAGGACCCAGCTACCAAAGTGGGTCATGATGGGACAGGGGAAGAAGGTAATCCCCGAGACCTAGGAGGTATGTCAGCAGGGGAGAAATCCAAGGCATAAAATCTTGAATTAGATTTTAAGGGTTAGAAGGATATGGACATCCCAGTAGTGAACCTGCTTTCTCAGAAGCAAAACAACCGTTGGTTTGCACTTTTTGGATCTCAACTTAAAGGAAACGTTACCTCAGAGTCAACACATCTCTCTTCAGACCCTTTATTAGGTTAGTTCTCTTTGTCTCTTCCTGATAGTATAGTGGAGAAAGGGGTATTTCGTATGGAAATGACCCTTATAGGCAAATTTCTAGGCCTTAGACTGAACATTGAACTAGTTAGGTCTTGGGCTTCTAAAAAATGGAGAAATAAAGGGAAAGTTGATATCCTAGCTTTAGTCAAAGGCTTCTTCTCTTTCTCCTTCTCATGCAAAGAAGATATTTGTAATGTTCTTATAGGGGGGCCCTAGTTGTTTGGGAAATAACCCTGGCTTTGAAGAAGTGGGAACCCAGGTTTGATGCTTCTTAAATCTCCTTTAATGTTGCCCCTATTTGTGTCTAGTGGCATGGTCTCCCACTGGAATTCTGGGATGAAGAAGTTTTCAAGGGAATAGCGATTGCATTTGGGCAAATCCTGACTATTGACTCTATGATGGCTAACAAAAGTCGTATGGTGTATGCTAAAATCTATGTGTGTGTAGAACATAATGTGAATCTACCCACTTCTATCAAACTGATCTCTAAATTTGGCAAGTGGGTTAAATTGATGGAGTTTGAATCCATTCTATTTGATTTCTTCCACTGTAAGAAGGTTGGCCATTGGGTTAAGAAATGGCCTCTCTAATTCAAGAAAGACATGAAAATATTTGGAGGGAGAAAAGAGACTCACATGGATTTGGCTACAAAGGAAGCCCTAAATGTTGAGTTTCATGAGCTGGATTCTTTGGTCATCGTGGACTTGGGTCCCAAAGGGGATTAGGATCATAGAGAGAATGCTAAAATGGTAAATGATGAATTGGCCTTAGGAGAAGAGGAAGAGAAACATGAGGAAAGCAATAGGGATGTTGAATTAGAAAACAACACTGTAGATGTAGGAGAAGAGGAAGTGGTACAAGAGGAAGGCATGGATTATCCTATTCAATCCCATGAGGAGTTGACCCAGGAAAGTGATAGAGAATTAGAGGTTTCTCCTCAATTCAAAGAATCTCCATAGGAGGGAATGGAAATAGGTTCTCGGGTCTCCCCTTTCCCAGTTAATAGGGGAAAGGAACACACTATTGAATGTGTAGAGGAACCCTTCATCATGGTTGAGGGGATGAAGAAGAAGAAATCTCTAGTGACCAACCAAAGAATGACCACTAGGAAAAAAGTTAAAGCTTATTGTGGTTCTGTACACTCAAAATTGTGACTCTGGTTGCCTGGGTCTATTGGGTCAAATTTTGACATGCACATGGAGCCTTCCCTCCTTGCCATGGGGCAATATACCATGTCACTCTCTCTCTCTCTCTCATGGAAGTAGCTAGTTGAGAGGACGCGAGACACGATGGGGGTCTTGCTCATTGGAGAGATGGACTTCACGGAGAGGGGTCAACAAGTTTTGTGGCCTTTGTTGTTGTGTGCTAAGTTGAATGTTTTGTTCGATTGTAGTTGTTCTAGAGATAACCCTATGACCCCAAGGGTCACTTGTATCTCTTCTCCTGTTAGGGTTTCTTCTATTCCACCTTTGTGTGGGTAAGCAATTTCTTTCATTTATGTCATCTTGTCTTTCAATTCATTGAATGAGTTCTTGTTGTATTTGGTGTTGTCCTTGTTCCTCGATTAACAAGAGGACAAATGGGTCTTGTTGTGGTAGAGTAAATGTCTCTTATTGTTGTCATGGATTGGTTTCCTCAATATCATCACAAATATCCCTTACCCACTCACCTCTCTATCTTAGGCACATTCGTGAGCCAAGATAGAGGTAAGTGTGTGATGACCAACCTTAACTAGACTTAGGATTTTGACCTAGGCTTTTCTTGACCTAGGGTTTGGCTATGCTTTGACTTGTGTTTACCTTGTGATGTGATCAAGGGTTTGATTGAATTGTTTATCATGGTTTACCTTGTGATGGTATAGAGCATTTGCAAGTTTGTCTATTTCGATGGTTTCTATAGGAATGCAAAGCTAAATGATATGCAAACATGTTTTTGTGCTTTTTAGTAATTTGGAAATGAAAAGTGCTTTTTAATCTACGAAAGAGAAATATGAATGCAAGATAATATGACTTTTCCTAATGCAAGTTTAATCTATGTTTTTGGGTTTTCGATTGTTTTGAAGTAATCTAATCTAAAAAGGTAAATTGCTTCTTCAAATAATCTAGATCTAAGAATATAAAAATAATTATTCTAACATGCAAGATCTAACTATCAAGGAAAAAGAAAAGATTTACTGTTCCCAAGAGCAAATTTGGTTTTTTAATTACTATTAATTGAATAAATCAATAAAGGAAACTAAAGAATGAAGATTTGTGTGACTCCACTACCCTTAGAAATCCTTGATGTTAGCAACCTCAAGTCCTTTTGTAGTAGCGGGAAGACCTCTTGACAACAAAATAACACAAAGAAGAAACAATAAGCTTGTTGAAGCTTGAAAGAGCTCAATGAGAGCTTTGGTTGGGCACAATGGCATTGAATGAAGTAGCATAACGATGCTTGGTTGAACAATGAATAAATCAAATGGCACCTTCATCATGTAAGAGCATTAGAATGTTGATTTGGAGAGCAAACAACTGGCAAGAGTTGTGTGCACAATGAATTTACCTCCATGCAAGAGCTTTGAAGCTATGCAATAATGAAATCTTTGAAGGTTTGGAAAACTAAAGAAAGAAATGAAGAAAGAGGCTCAAAGGCCTGTGAAGAAGCTTGAAAAAGCTTGTGAAGATGAAAAGAGTATTCTCCAACTTTCTCAACTTGGAAAATAATGAAGAGGTGAGGGGCATTTATAGGTTAGAAGAAGGAAATTGATTGAGAAGTTAACTTATTTGATTGATGAGTTAACAAGGTGATGGTACCATGTAAAAGTTTTCCATGATTCTAGTTTTTTCGCATCCTGATAAAAGGTATATGACCTAGGTTTTTGCAGAGTAAAAATATCCTAAGTACTCCTCAAATTCCTAAATCCTTGTGTTGAGAGTATTTAAAAGAGGGTCATTTTTGTTATGTTATGAGATTGACTTCCTATTACCTTTTACTCAGGCCTTTAGTTGCCTCTTTATGCCCTGAAATACATTGTTTACCAGCCCACTGTTGTGCAGTTACTGCCTCTAGCTAGTGCCTAATATTTTGAAAAAAAGGGGATGCCATGATGCTTCTACTTGTCCACCCTCTGACAATCCCATTTCCCCCTTTTTCCATAGTAGATGAAGGTTGTTTTTAAGAGTGTATGCCGAGGGTTGGCTACTACTAACCCCTTTTGACAAGTGGAAGTTATCGATTCACTTCCACCAATCCACCAACATTAAGACACTGAAAAAGAAAACACCTGTGGAACATGTATGCTCAAAATCAAGACTCTAGTTACCTAGGGCTGTCGGGTCAGATTTTAGCATGCACATGGACCCTTCCATCCTTGCCACGGGGCGATCCACCATGTCACTCTCGCTCACGTGGAAGTAGCCAATCGAGAGGAGATGAGACACGGCAGGGGTCTGGCAAGTTAGAGAGATGGACTTCGTGGAGAGGGGTCGGCAAGTCCTTGTGCCTTTGTTGTTGTGTGCTAAATTGAATGTTTCATTCGATTGTAGTAGTTGTTGAGATAACCCTATGACCCAAAGGGTCACTAGTTTCTCTTCTCCTATTGGGGTTTATTCTATTCCAACTTTGTGTGGGTATACGATTTCTTTCATTTATGTCCTCCTGTCTCTTAATGCGTTGAATGTGTTCTTGTTGTATTTAGAGTTGTGTTTGTTCTTCTATCAATAAGAGGACAAATGGCTCCAGTTGTGGTTGAGTAAATGTCTCTTGTTGTTGTCGTGGATTAATTTCCTCAATTTCATCATATACAGCCCTCACCCACTCTCCTCTCGCTCCTAGGCACATTCCTGAGCCAAGATAGAGGTAGATGTGTGATGACTAACCTTAACTAGATTTGGGGTTTTGACCTAGGGTTTAGTTGACCTAGGGTTTGGCTATGTTTTGACTTGTTTTTACCTTGTGATGTGATCAAGGGTTTGATTGAATTGTTTAACCATGGTTACCTCATGATGGTATCGGGGGTTTGTAATTTTGTCTTTTCTAGGGTTTCTATATGCATGCAAAGCTAAATGAAATGAAACGTATTTTTTGTACTTTTTTAGTATTTGGAAGTGAAAAGTGCTATTTAATCTATGAAAGGGAAAGATCATATGACTTTGCCTAATGCAAGTTTAATCTATGCTTTTGGTTTTCAATTATTTTGAGGTAATCTCATCTAAAAGGGAAAATGCTTCTTCAAATAATCTAGATCTAAGAATATGAAAACAATTATTCTAACATGCAAGATCTAACTATCAAGGAAAAAGCAAATTTGTACTGTTCCCAAGAGCAAATTTGATTTTTCTAATTATTATGAATTGAATAAGGCAATGAAGGAACCTGAAAGAAATGAAGATTTGTGTGACTCCACTACCCTTAGAAATCCTTGATATTGGCAACCTCTAATCCTTTTGAAGCAGTAGGAGATCCTCTTGACAACAAAATGACACAATGAAGTGAAAAGAAGCTTGTTGAAGCTTGAAAGAGCTCAATGAGAGCTTTGGTTGAGCAAAATGGCATTGAATGAAGCAACATAATGATTCTTGGTTGAACAATGAATAAAGAAAAAGGCACCTTTGTCCTATAAGAGCATTTGAATGCTAAGTTGGAGAGCAAAAGTTGGCAAGAGTTGTGTGCACAATGCATTTGCCTCCCTTTGTGCTTGAGGGAGGGGAGTATTTATAGGTTTGAGGAATGAGATTGATTGATAAGTTAACTCATTTGATTGATGAGTTAACAAGGATTGATTAAGGAGTTAACAAGGTTGATTGCCCAATGAACTCAACTAACTATGGAGTGATAAATCAATAATAGCTTATCACTAAAGAAGAAATAGAGATGTGAGGATGCATGAGATTGATTGAGTTGTTAATTTTAGATCAAATGGAGTTAATTATACATGTGTGGGTGCATGAAATAATTAACTCCATATTAGGCATCAAAAATCATGTGTGTTGGAAGAAAATATGGTGATAATAGAACTAAAACAAGTGAGAAACTTGAGTTTTTCTGCAGCTAAAAATATGACAGGGTCACCACTTTTTCCAATAGGGTCACCCTTGGGTGACCATGGGTCGCCTAGGGGGCGATCCTGGGTCACCCGAGGGAGATCCGGGCTGGACAAGTTTTTTCTGAAGAATTGCAGGGGGAAATGAAAGAAGAGAAGAAAAGGAGGGGTTCTGCCTCCAGAAATAGGTAAGTCATGTGCAAGAATCCAAATCTCCACCTACACCTACAGGATCTCCTGGGGGAGATCTTGAAATAATAGGGGGAGATTTGGATTGGTTGAGTGGAACTAAAAACCAAAAGTGGGAGATGGATAGGTGAGACCTCTAGAAGGCTTCTAGGGGGTACAAAGGATGAAAAAAACTAAGAGAATGGTGAAAACTCACCTACAAGGCACTCATAAGGCTTAGGAGAAAGGTTGAAAGATCAGAAAATGCAACTCAACAAGTGTTGCAATAAGTGTCAAAAAGCATCACAAACGGGGAGAGAGAGAAATTGACAAAGAGGAATCAACACCAGACAAGAAAGAAGACATGTCATCAAGAGGTTTGCTACTTAAAGGACATTATTTCACACTTACATGTACATGACAAGGATTTGAATCATCATAGGGGTCCTTGTGGAGGTTGTGTGTGATTTTTGTGCTTACAGAACTGTAGAAAGTTCACCAGCTGGCATGAAACTGTCTTTGCTTGTAGTGAAGAAGGTGGTGGTGGGTCCTGACCACCATATAAAGAGTTTTTAATGGTCTCTGCCATTCCTCCAAGCTTTAGCAAGAAGTCCCAACTAGCATCTGTGGAGAGGTAGAAATATGACATGTGGCTGCTACATTCGCAAACAAAAGTCCATCTGGAGAGGGGCTATGCCATGATGAATGCAGTTATATCAATCCATCATTCCACTAGGTCATTGATCAGTGTTCCTCACTGGACTACAAAATAATGGAAAATTACCATGTAACAAGGATGATGTAATTTCTATGGCTTGTCCTTTCTGGTAATTAATCAAAGAAATATTGAGAAGGAACTTCCTGATTGGCCTAATATAATTTGTCAGACATGTCAAGTGTGGCCAGGTCTCTGGGACTAATCGTGGTCATCCAGTCTCTACCAGTATATCATAATCCAATGGCTGACATTTAAATCTCTTGAAAAGGAATGATTTTCCATATCTAATTCGTGCAAGACAAAGTGAAGGTGAACATGACCAATTTCAGCCCTGAAAGATGATACTTTTTATATGACTCATGCATCAAAATTTTCTATACTTACCATTTTCAAAGCATTGAAGTGTTGAGGCATTAGAGCTATTAATTGATACCATATCTTTGGCATCAAATTCAAAGTAGCTGTGTGAAATAATTCGGTGAGTCGTCTATAGCTCTCATTGCATTTTTGCTCTTTCATTAGGGTTTTTCCATTACCTTATTTTCTTAAGAAAATCTTCTGTATGAATTAAAAAAGGAAAACCCTTGCTCTTCTCTCATCATTTAACAATGGCTCCACCTAAAGCCCAGGCTCCCTCCACTTCCCAAAAATGAGCCTTGCATGAAGAACTTATTAAGCAACTCCCTAGATCCAATGCATAAAGGGTAAGAGTTAATAGCCTTGAAAGCAAAGATAGATTGGCTGATAAGTTTGTTGAGTGTAGAGATGTAGAAATCCCTATTTTTGGATGGTCATTATTTTACCATTGGTGGAGCAAGAGAAATGCTCAATCACAATTGTCAAATGTATGGGTGAGTCATTTAGGAAAGTTGATAGTCACTAATGTGTTTGAAGATATTTAACTCTCTAGGCCATGGCTACCCATTATGATAAATAAACTAAAGTAATTAGGAGTGTGGAAGGGGGTGTTCTGGTGGAAATTAATAGAGAAACTATTGCCATGATCTTTGGGTTGAGCTTGGCTACTTCTAGAGAGATTGATACAAATAGATTCAAAGCCCTGTATGCAAAGGACATAAGAAGTTATAGAACTATATATTTTCCTAGATTTAGTGAAAAGGCACCTAACGATAGATCAGTGAAAATTCCTCTAAGTGAGCAAGAGCCTTTTAGGCTAGATACTTTTGAAAGTTATTTTGCTAAAACCTACTATGCTCTTTGTCAAGTTCTAGGAGAAGACAAGAGTGAAAGAAACCCCATTGATCTTACCTATATGGCTGTTGATATTAAACATCCATCTCAGAGTGTTCAATTTGATTTTGCCTCTTACTTAGAAAAACATATACCTCAGGGATTAGTAAAATTCAAGAATAAGAAGGAACCAATCAAATTCTGATGGTTTTCATTATTGTGCCACATGTTCTTATATCAGGGGAAAACAAAGATAGACTGGAACCCCAAATTAATGATTGATCATATTGACAACATGGGGAATGTGTTTCCAGTCTAGTGTTGGACTCATATATGGGACATTCATGATCCTAATTCCAGTTATAGGTTCTTTAGAGACTATTTTGTGGTCACAGTATTGAGACATTTTCAGTCAGATATACCTAGGATTCCAATCCCATTGTTAAATTTTCTTAGACCTACAGTAAGGGTTCCTGCTTTAGAAATTAAGCACAATTGGGGGGATTTTTTCCTCCATGAAGAGGGCACAATTTTAAGAGTCTATGGTACCCCTATTGTTCCTCATATTTTACCAAAATATGTGTCATTAAGGGTTGGTTTCTTCGAAGTTATCTGGTAGTTGTCTGAATCAAAAAGGGTTCACTTGGCAGGATAGAAAAAGGGGTCTTTCTTCCCCTACTTAACAGTTTTCTCTGATTTTAGAATGAATAGGGAAGGATTTGCTAAGATAAATGACAAATTGTTTGTTTTTAAGATGAATTAGGAATGTGCTAGGTTCTTTGACCCTGAAGGATACATAAACAACATTAGACGAGGTATCAATAGGTCTTATCTTTCCCATCAATTGTTTTTTCTTGATGATGTTATTAGAAATTCTAGTATTGATGAAGAAGTGAAAATAAAAAGAGCAAAATTTTCTATATACATGATGAATCAATGCGATAGAAGAGGCCTTCTTACAAGGGAATTTTCCTAGATGTTGTTGACCTGATCACTAAGATAAAAAAAGATCTTATCATATATTGATGAATTGGTTGACATACAAAATAACAAGCTTGGTGAGTCCACTAAAGAAGAAAGGCCCTCATGCCCACCCCCTACTAGAAATTTGATAAAGTATACTTTCAAGAGAAAAGTCAAAAGTGAAGAGGTCAGAGAACAAGCTCCACGGGCTCTTCCACCAGCTCAATTAACTCTATCTCTTTTACCACCTCCACAACTATCTCTCCCTTCCATACCAATGATTGAACTAGATTCTCCTCATAGGGAACCCTCTCCAAAGAAGAAGAAAGTTGAACAACCTCCCTTGGTTGATTACCCAGATGATGAAGGAGAGATGGAAATAACTAAGGAAGAAATATAGCATGAGATGCCATCCCCTAGCAGAAATGAGCTTGAGGAGATACCTTTGAATAGGATTACTAACATTTCCATTAAAGGCAATAATGTTTCAGATGACATCAAAACTATAGCCTATAAGAATTTCATAAGTGATGATGATTTTGTTAATTCTAAAGAGTTTTCTGAATTCTTGTGGAAAATTAGGAGTGAATATGAGAAAAGATTAGAAGAAGAAATGTCTCAATCTTCTCAAGAAACTCAAGAGCAAGTATCCATTAAGATACTCACACAGATGAAGGAGAAGGTTAAGAATATTACTCCAGAGCATGGTAGATAGATGATCAGAGACAGTGAGATCTTACTACTCCCTGAGTGGGATATAGCTTTTGCTATTGTTCCGGATACTATGATGAGATAGGATAGCAAAGTTTTTTCTATAGAAGAAGAGGCTAAAGCTGCATTGACAGGTGCTAGATTCAATCCAAAATGGGAGGCCCTAGCTATCTGGGATTTGGTTCCTAATACTGATAAACCTTTGGTTGCAAAACCTGATAGCAATTTGAAAGGTTGCTTGATAATAAAAAGAGTTCATGATACCTCTTCTTCAGAAGCATCTGAGATGGCAGTAGAAGTTGCAAAATTTAGTAAAGTAACCGCCCTTGCTCTTTAGAAGAAGTATGATGAACTAGAAAATGAGAATATGTATACACTGCGTGAATACAATAAGTTAAAGGAAAGGGAAATGTAGTGGCAGCAACAAGCTTCAACATCAGCCTCACCACATACAACATTGGTAAATAGGGATTTAGGTTTTCTCTTTTTTGATCTTTCTTCCTCTTCAAGACCTATTCTTGATAAAGAGAATGAGGAGCTAAGGCAACAAATCAACTCATTTGAGGAAATTTTTACAAACTCTTTTGATAAACAACAAGAGGATAATTGGTGTATTGTTTCAAGTATTCTGGAATTATGAATGGATAAAGTTTTAAGCAAGGTAGTTGGTATCCATAAGTGCTATTATGACTTGTCACAAATCATTAAGAGAATAGAAGATGATAAAAGACAAACAATGCCTCTGTTTAATAAGTGGATCACAAGGATTTCTTCTTTATTGGGCATTTGTAAAGGATCAAATCATGATCTTGATGCTCCCAAAGATGTTAAACAAATCTATACAATAGCAAAGGAAGCAGGAGAATCCCAGGCAGTTATAGACCGTCTTGAGGAGGGAGCATTGAAGTTGATTTAGGGTTTTGACAATGATAAGGTTGGAATAATCCCTGCGATAAAAATTGAGAATGTTGACATTAAGCCATGCCGATCTTAGATCCTCCAATTCAGTAATATCATCCCTATCATTTCTTTTTTTATCTATCAAGATAACAATATTGATATTCCCCTATTTAGAACAAGTATCAACAAACTATGGGATTCCTATCAACTTGTAGTTGATTTTACAAGGGAAGATGAATCAATCATAGCCAAGTTCAACAACAAGTAGGCATCCTATGTGAATAATCTTATCACCTTTAAATGGCCTATAGAGGAGCAATATCAATCCTGGGATAAGAAATATAATGACTTACCTAACATTTGAAATCTTGAAAGATACGTAAAGATGAATACTATTGTTTGTTTCTTTTTCAAAATTTAGAATATTCCTCAACAGGTCTTTTTATTAGTAAAGGGAATCTTCTTGTTTCCAAGATAGTGAGCATATTTGTCCTATAGTGGTTTCCTTTATTTTCTTGCACAACTATCAGTTTTCTCAAAAGGAAAGGTATTAGGATATAAATAATGAACAAAGGTCAGTAGAGTTTTTTACACCTTCTTCATATGCACACTTCCCAAGAGCAACTTGTCTTGCCGCCATACATGTAACAACTTATGCTCCTATGAAAATATCTAATCACAATCATTTATCTCTGTTTCTAATTGATGTAATTTTGTCAAATGAAAAGGTGACATCTGTCTCTAGGTCTGAAGTTTTTTTTTCTCCCTTGTTTCTATAAAAGGAAATTCAGGACATATTGACAAGGTTCTTGGATGAATTTTTGTATCACAGTACATTGTCATAATAGATTATTCCTATTTCTAAGTAAGTTTTATGAGAATAGAATCATCTATACTTGCAGCTATTGGTATAGATTTTATTAGCTCACCATTTTAAATATATTGTCAAAGTTCAGACTACATTGTCTCCTACAGTTGTATCTTTTTCTATATTTTTGAATAAATTGATCAAGTATTAGTATTATTCATCTTCACATTCTTTCCTGTGGAAGGATATCTTTTCCAAAAGGCTTTTACTCAAAGAGTAAATTTAATGCTTTAAGGAAGGTATTGAGTATAGTAGATGTATGCAGGGATAAGCAAGTATAATTGGTTTGGACTGATTTCAAGGTGTGATGGTGTAATGCACCATTATAGTATTCTTATGAGTTATGATTGCATTATTATGTTGAGTTTCATTTGTATTTGTTTCTTGACTCCGTGTCCCTGGATTTAGGCACTGATCTCTTGATGATTATTGTCCTTATTCAATCTCCCTAATCACTTATAAAATCAAAGAACAATTTTAATTCTGTATTCATGTTAATGATAGTTTTATTTACATGTTCCTATGCAAATAATTTTGTTGAAGCTTAAGAATCTAGCCCATTACTTTCCTCTATCATTAATTCTTAAAGTAATAAAAAAGGAACATATCTGTTTCAGTAGTAGTATTTTTAGCAAGTATCTAGAGACCCCCTGTTTTACTAAAATCTATTTCAAAGAAAGAGGAACACCCTCCTTGGTCTTACAAAGCCTAAAGTGTAGTGGAAAAGGGATTGAAAAACCCATTTCCTGTTCATTGGCCAATCCCTTGAGACAGATCAGTTATTAGAAATGACTATTTTATAGATCTGTTTTCTTGAGATCAGGTTGGGAATTTAAAACAACCAACAGATTGGTGACTCTACTGGGGACTTTGTCTATAAAATTCTAAATATCAGTGTAGTAGATTGTCATGGGTTTTTTAGAGTTTGCATAAAATTTATTCTCATTATTATCCCTGAAATGGGTGGCGACTATGATAAGATTTTCCTTACTTGCAGTATTAAGGAAAGTTGCTCTTAAGAAAGACTTGTGTCTATATGCTATCTTGAAAATTATCATATAGAGCTATTTGATTGAAAAAGGTAAATCCATTATTTGACTAATGTTCTCTTGGTTATATCATTTTCTGACTTGATTGGAAGTTTTGTAAAGATTTCTAACCCTTTGTAATAAAGAAGAATGTATAGAAGGACATCACAATAGTAGGGACATCCAATTAAGCCCTTGATTTAGGAGCCCGCTGTTCAAAGATGGAGAACCAAGGACTAAATTGAGTATACTTCCTCTCCCATTTGTGATCTCATGACATTTACTAAACCTCTTTTAGGTGAAAGCATTGATAATTTGCAAACAAGAGAAGAAAGAAGAGAGGATAGTATTATGTATGCTACTAAGAATGTTCCCGAAGGTTTGGTGGACTTTGAGGGTGATGAGATATATTATGTGGAACTACCCCCTATCCCATAGATTGAAAAGGTTACCCCCTTGAAAGAGTCCTGATGAAATCCTATGCAGAATCCCCATGATTCTGTAATATCCACACCCTATGTAAGATTGCATTCTCCTAAATTGTGAAAGGCTAAATCTGTTGATACCAATAATTGTCTTGACACTGGCAAAGCTTCTGGCACAAATTAGACTGATGAAGAGTTAGATAAAGAAGTTATGGAGTTGACCCTCAGGGTAGCTAGAATGGAAACATTGAAAAAAATGAAGAGTTATTTCTAAGATTACAAAATATGCATAAAACAAGTGGTGTTGACAATAGTGATACTCTTGGTACATCCACAACAAATAGGCCACAAAAGAGTGGCCCAATACTTAATACCCAACCGGATCCTATGACCCAGCTCTAAGTGAGTAACCCCACATCCTCTATACCCACAAGTAATTTTCAGGCTTCCCCTCACAATCCATATGCTAAAGTGGATGGATAGAGTTCTCATCTAGGACAAGGGAAAGGATATAATCCATCCCCCCATATAGTACCAAATGTGAATCCCCAACCAAATATTCAGAACTTATACATAGCACAACAACCAAATTTGTCAAATCCCCCAATAAATCCAGGTAACCAAGGAGGCCTGCCCTTGAAAAATCCTTTTGTCAGAAGACTGATGCAACAAACTAGATATAGGCAAATTAATTTTACTGGTATACCAGGATATCCCAACCCTATTGAGAATACAGTAAGAAATGTTGTACCAAAATTTTCTAGAAATAATGCAATATCTGGTGAGGATCATCTAAGTGCATTCATGAATGTGATGGATGATCTTGAGGTTGAAAGTGAGGATGTAGCAATGAAATTATTCATATAGTCCTTGATAGAAAATGCAAGAGAATGGTATAGAAGTCTACTAGATGCCAGTATTGATTCATGGATAGATTTTAGGAGGATTTTCAAAGAACAATATGGGGATAATATTGATCTACGCTTTGTTGTGAATGAATTTACAAGCATCCAAAATGGACTCAATGAAAATGTCCATGATTTCAACACAAGATTTTTAAAAGTAAGCAATAAGATCCCTCCTCATCTAAGACCAAATGAGCCCATGTGTTGGTAATTTACCAAAATGCATATGATCCCAAGATGGGATATGAATTAAGAAATAGAGAGCCTCAAACTCTTATGGATGCTTTCAAAGTAGCTTTACATATTGAAAATAATAGAAAGGCATCTAGAAAAACTTCTAGGAGAGGTGATGTAAGAATCACCCCACAAGATAGAGGATAAAGTAGTAAAAATTACTGCTGAGTATGATAAATTATGGGAGGAGGTCAAGGAAATAAAAAGCTCTTTGGTGAGGAATGATAAAAGGATCCCTAATGAAAGACCTTTTGTTAGACAAGAGAAAATGTTGAGGTTGGCAGATCAACCCTATAACACAAATTGGAAAGATGGGAATCCAAACCCTCCTAATGATAGGGGAGGTTTGTCTAAACAAACCCTTGACCCCTTAAGGAAAGTGGTACATGTTGTAGATGAAGAACTATGGTGTTTGCAATGCAAAGCTCCCAACTCCTCTGCTTCATGTGTTGTTGCAATGTCTATGACTGACAACACAACCCCATATGAAGAGTATGAGGAAGGGGATGATTATGAAGACCATAATGTAAATATGGTTTTCCACCGGGGGTGGACTATGGAAGATTATGTCACTTCTGATAGTGAATGCTTAGAAGATGAAGTTATAATGGAAAAGGGGAGGTTGGTTGAGCAACAACCTACTCCGAGTGCAAATAGGGATGATGACTGTGTCCTTTAGTTGAATACTAAAGATACCAACATTTGACTAAGAAGACCCTCTGTTGAGGAGATCAAGACTTTAACTACTTTCAAGATAGATCATGTTAAAAGTGATTATAACCTGAGAAGCAAGAATAAATTAGGAGAAAGTAGCACAAGGGGAAATGCAGGAATCATTTTCATAAAAGAAAAATATGTCCCTAACCCCAAGAGAGAAATAGAATCTATGAGAGTACCTAAAGAGGGCGGGGAAAAATGTCATCGACACCATAATCCACCCCTAAAGCAAAGGTACTAGTGGCAAAGGAAAATGCTAAAAAGATCCATGCTGAACAAAAGTTTGATAAAATAGATACATCTCCAGCCCCTGTCACTAGTGTTGATATGACTTGCACCAACATACTACCCAGATATGTCCCATTAGACATGGCCCACATATTTAGCTAGATAAGAGTAACAGTTCCTTTGTTATAAATGATGAGGATACCTAAACATAAGGATAGGGTTGTGGCCACAATAAATGATGTAGCTCCTAGTGCACTTGGGATGGCAAATGAGCATACCAAACTGCCTGAAGCAAAGAAGGAACTTGCCAAATAAGTTAAGAAATGCAATACTAAAATACCAAAAGTAGTATGGGGACCACTTTGCAAAAATACCCTTCTCAAGTAGACCCTTTCTTTGTCACTCTAATGATAAAGGGAATATTTGTGAAAAAATATATGATTGACTCAAGTGCTTCCACAAATATAATGCCTCTGGGAGTCATGGAAATTCTAGGCTTGCAAGTAACAAAGATCTATGGAAAATGCTTTGCCATGGATTCTAGAGAAGTCTTCATTATTGGAATCATTAAGGATATCAGTTTTAGAATTGTAGCCTTCCCTCATAAAGAATATAAAATGAATATCACCTCCTATGTATGGGATGCTGTTGTCAAGAAAGTGGGCTTCCACTATGGGTGGTAGCATTTGGATGGACTCTTCATATGCTATGATTCCCATGGATGGTGAATAAGTAAGGCTTAATAGGCAAAATCAATGTCCCCAAATAACAGATGGCATCAATGAGGAAGGTGATCAAATATACTTCCTAGATGTGGCTATATACAATTTCAGAATTGAGGATATTAAGGATACTTTAGTAGATCATGATCTTGAATTAGTTGATGATAAGAAAGGACTATGGTCTATGCAATTTGATGGGGCATGTTCCAAGGAGGGTTCTAGTGCTGGAGTGGTGCTTATTGCTCCATCAAGTAAAACATTTAGATCTTCTTTCAGATTTGGTTTTGCATGTACTAATAATATTGTAGAGTATGAGGCTTTACTTATATGCTTAAAAATGGCCCTTAAGCATGGGATTAAAAAGCTCAGAGTTCTGGGAGACTCTGAATTGGTAGTTTCATAGATTAGATCCAAGTATGCTTCAAAAAGTAAAAGACTTACAAAATCCACGAATGCAGTCTGGGATACTATTGAAGAATTTGATTCTTTTGCTATTGATTGGGTAGAGCGAAGTAAGAATGTCATGGCTGAATTTTTGGCTAACATTGCAGTCAAATCTAAAGATATCACATTGGCAGGAATTTAAAAGGTGGAAATATTGACAAGACCCTCTTTTCCTGATAATATTCATCACTGGTAAATCTTCAATGATGACTCAGATCTTTATAAATTCATGAATTGCATAGATGAATACCATGCATAGGAGATTGATTTCCAAGAGCTTGTGGAGAAAGTAGATGGGAAACAGACTATATTCAGAAATGAGATCATCGAGTTGAAGACTAACATAATTCCAAGAGGACTGGTGGCTCTAGAAAGAGTCTTTGATGGAAATGACAAGCAAACTGTAAGATCTGCTCCAGTGCACAAAATGACCTCGAAGAGGTAAACCTGGGAACTGAAGCCCACCCAAAGTTGGTCTATGTAGTTAAACGCCTAAACCCTAAAATTAAGGCAATTTTGATTTGTTGTTCAAAAGGCACAATTTTTTTTTTGCATGGTCTTATGATGACTTGAAGGCATATAGAGAAGATTTATTTTAGCATAAAATCCCCTTAAAACTAGATGTAAAATCTTTTAGGTACAAGAAAAGACCTATAAATCCTACTTTAAGGCCAAAAATGTAGCAAGAATTAGCCAAGTTAAGTGAAGGTGGGATTATCAAGCCTATTATGCATTCTACTTGGGTTTCAAACCTGGTTCCTATTAGAAAAAAGAATGGAGATATCAAACTCTGTGTTGATTTTAGAAACTTGAACATAGCATCATTAAAGGACAATTATCCTTTACCAAATATGGAGGCCATGCTACAAAAGATAACTAGCTGTGAGCTTTTATCTATGATGGATGGTTTTTTGGGTTATAACTAGGTAATGTTTATGGAGTTTGAACAATATAAAATTGCATTCACTACTCTATGGGGCACGTATGTATACATTAGAATGCCTTTTGGGTTTACAAATGTAGGAGCTACATTTTAGTGAGCTATGGATGTAGCTTTTTCTAACCTTATAAATCTAATAATGGTGGTATATCAGGATGATTTGACCACATATTCAAAACAAGAACAAGATTATTGCTCTCATCTAGAGAGAATTTTTGAAAGGTGCATGAAGTTTGGCATCTCTTTGAACCCTAAGAAATGTGTGTTTGGAATAATAGAAGGAAAGCTCTTAGGCCACATAGTGTCTAAGGAAGGAATTAGGATTGATCCAGAGAGGGTTGCTACTATTGAAAAGATTCTAGTACCCAAAAGTATTAAAGGAATTTAGTCTTTCTTCGAGCAGGTGAATTTTCTAAGGAGATTTGTAACAAATTTTGTTGAACCCACTAGACTGATATCCCAGATGCTGAAGAAAGGAGAGGATATCGCGTGGAATGATGAACCGATAAATGATTTCAAGAACATTAAAGGAGCCATCGAGGAAGCCCCTATATTGAAGTCCCCTGATCTTTCCAAAGCCTTCTAGTTGTTTTGTTTTTCTTCCTTTGATACTATAGCAACAGTTTTACTACAAAATGTTATAGGAAAAAGTGGTACATATATCATTAAAGAATATAAAAACCCAATAACACAATAGAATTTGCAAATAACAAAGGTTTTAAACAAAGAAATGATACTTACAACCTCTGTTACCTCGCGGTTTCCATTGCTCGCCTAGTCTCGATCGATCTTTGTTGTGAAGAACATGGCCCTCAGGAAACACAATTCCTTGCACTTCTTCAAGATGGCGATAGAGAGGTGGCTAGGATACTTTTTGTATAGAAGATGAGATTCAATACAATGAATAATGGATATTGGCTATGTGATGGTGTAGGTGCCAAAGGTATGCTATGGATTCTGCAGTGTAAGTTTACTTGAAAGCATGTTTTTTTGAAATGGAAGAATAGAGGGGTATTTATAGAATTGTGTGAGAGAAGATCAACGATGTAGAAGAAATAAGAAGATCAATGGTAGAGGATGTTTGAAAGAACGTACGCGAATAGAAAGAAGACATGTGTCACAAAGAAAGCTATTTTATTTGAGTTAATTGCTTTCATGACAAAGATAAGATTTGCTTTCACAAAATTAGAATGTTTTATTCTAATTTAAGAGTTTGTTGATAAAAACAAGGCTGTTTTAAATCGATAACTCATTTTTTGCTTTTGCATGACAAGGAAGATTTATTTTTAGAAGATTTGGAAGATAAGAAAGAGAATTAAATAAATAAATTTATTTAATTGTTTGTGCATGATTTGGAAGAATAAATAAAATATTTGATTATATTTTATTTTTAAAGATTGAGAGGATTTAAATAAATTTAATTGATTTATTTAAATCTAGAGGAATAAATGACTTAATTAAATAATTTAGAATTATTTAATTGTTTTGGAAGAATTAAATAAAATAAAGGATTTAATTAATTTTGACTTTAGAAGAGGCAACTAAAAACTTTGATATTTAATTAACTTAGAGGAATATGAATCAAATAAATAAATTTGTTTATTTATTTATTGATAGAGGAAATAGACTTAAATAAATATTAAGAATATTTATTTAGAAAAAGTCGTGTCATTTTTAGGTGTATACATTTTTCCCCTCTTTGATGCAATGTGTTTTATCACGTTGTTTCAAAGAATAAGATTGTCTGAAAATGATACATGCCCCAGTTTGCCCCTGGTACAAGTTTAACAATGATAGGATGCCCCTCGAGAGATTGGACAAGAAGAAGGCAGAAGGCGTGAGATGGAAAATCTCACGAAGAAGAAGGTGGAAGATAGGCTAGGATGAAGAAAAAAATGGTTTGAAGAAAGAGCCGAATGATACGCAATGCAAGATAAAATGATAACACACACAAGCAAGTAAGCAAGTATGCACAAATGATACAAGAACAAACAAGGTATTGCCCATGTCAAGCAATAAACCAATGATATACTGATAACTATATACAATAGTGTTGTCATGGCGGGGAATGATAGATCCATAGAGCAACACAAAGGATAGTGTCTGGTTTCAGGAAATGAAGCATGTCATGTAAGATGTGTGTATTGGTCTAATTTCGACAATGCTACATCCTGTATAAGACAAATGTTTGATTAGAACTGATCGAGTTGGTTTACGACAGACAAGGATCAAGACCACTGATTGTGATTGGATCATTTGACAATATTGACTTGACTTGATTGGCATGGATTTAAGGATAGACTTGCATTTTGATCACTGCTTAGATTGACAACTAGAATTGTTGACACGAGATACAATGATAGATAGAAATTTGATTGATAGAAAAATGACTCAATAGAAGGAATCAAAATATTTTTGCAAACATTGATTCTCTACATAGAATCTTTATTGCATGGGATATGGATGTAAAATGCAATTGGATATGGATACGGATATGGATATGGAATGCAATTAGATACGTTATGGATATGGATATGGATATGTGTCATCTTGATATTACAAGTATTTTGAAGTGCTTATTTCATCATTGGGCTTTTTTATTATGTTGTAAGAAAATACAAGCATCTAGGTATAATTGAACCGAGATGACCTAAGTATTACTTATATGGATTTTGATATAGCAATTTAATACAAGCATCTAGTCAAAATTGAATCTAGATGACTTGAGTATCACTTATGTTTCAATAGACAAGGATTGCCCCTTTTCATGTTTAGACCTTGGAAGTCCTCGATGATCTTTTACTGATCATGTCGTTAGACAAAAGTCATCACATTACTAAAGATTAATCCACAAATAGCAGACAAAGAAAAATGATTATGCCCCCATCATAGCATCTCTATCTTTTGGCATCCTTAAGTAGCATAGAAAGACATAATGACAAAAATCTAAGACCTTGTAAGTTAACCTGTTCACAAAACATTCTTGCATTAGATGTGTCTTCTTGCCATAATTGATATAGAATTAGTTTGAGTGTTTCGGTACGTTTTCCTTTAGACAGGTTGGTGTTTTGCATCAAGGTTTTATTTTTTTTCTTTTGGGAAGCTTGTTTTTGCTGCGCGCGCTTGTCTAGTGAAAGGTATCACAATCCTTTATTGGTATCCTCTTAGAACATGTGGCATTCAAGAATCCAAATTTGCAACCAGGGCAAGGAGTTTCCCCTAGTGGAATCTAAGGATCAACTTATTATGGATGACATGACAAACAAATACAGAGAGACGGACTGTAAGGGACTGACATAGTGCCTTGGGGGCTCATTGCTAAATGGCCTTGCCTACGTGATGACGCAGAGGCAACGTAGTTCAGGGTGAACCTGATGAACCTAGGATATGGATCAGATGAGACACGATATGGAACAGATATGGATCAGATATGGAATAGATATGGATCATATATGGAACAACTATGGAACAGATAACACTGATGATAAAGGCTATGCTAGGCTGACATTATGGACAGGATACTAGATAAGAATTTTGGATAGCCTTAATGCTAGATACTGATGATAAGGGAAACACTATGGATAGGGAGATGGATGGGCAATAAGGGATCAATGGTAGGGTAGGTAGAAGGAAACAAGGATGTGATCTCCAAGGACTATGTCACATAGGAAAAATGTGCCCCATTGTAGGTAGAATACTTAGGATTTTTCATGACAATGCTTATGACGACAGGAGGATGAGAGGATAATGAAGGATTTGCATGGTTTGGAGGGATAAGGTATGTCAAGAGAGATCTAAAACATTTATCAACATTGTGCCCCCAATCTTTATCAAGATCAAAAATAGAGGAAAGGAAGATTTAGGATGGACGGACACGACATGATAGGTATAAAATGGATAGAAGGATATGATAGGAAATGGTACGGAAGGAAATTGATAGGAGAAGAGTGATATGCCGATCAGACAAGGTGCCCCCAAGTGTAGGTGACACAAGAGATCAACTTACACATGATGCCTATTTGCCAGGTTTTCATCATGGTACTTATCCAATGTGCCTGTTTGCCAAGTTTTCACCATTCGATGAAAGGATTTTTCTTTACTTTTTTTTTTTGACTTTTTGATATAAGAAGTTGGATATGGATAAGGACTCAAGCATCTAGTTCCTTGAAAGGTGATAGTCTCAATGGATGTCATCACATGGACCAAGTCAAGTGTTCTCATAGATGTTGGTAGGGGATTGCATGAAAGTGAGATATGGAGAAGGTAAATATTGGATAATGGAAGGTGCGATAGTGGATGATGATGCAGAATACAGAAGGACTTATGCAAAGATGGAAGGAAGGTTTATGCAAAAGCATGGACCATAGGATGAGGAAGATATGTAGGATAGTAGTGGAAGGGAGGGGAGATGGATTTATATGGAAGTGTTGTGGAATGGAAGCGAACCATGACCAACGGTTGCACATACCGTGATAAACATTGAAGCTTATGATAGGCAGGTGCTATGGGAAGCAATGGAGATTTTTGCTTGGTAGATGAATGATATAGGCCTTTAGGGACGTACATAGACTTAGTATTTTTCTTATTTTTGTTTGTCCTGTGGAATGGAAGGATTTGATACTTTTGGATGGAAAAGGAGAAAGGGGATGGTCGGGACTCTTGATAGGTGGATGCCTCATTTAACTTAATGGCTTTCTACTTGGGTACCCAAACCATTTTTCTTTTAGACTTCTCTTATGAAGGTATGGGATTGGGTACATGCAGCCTTTGTGTAGCTTCTGAGGTAAATGCTTGATGCTTGGGGACCCACACCTTTTTCAGTTTTGCTTTGAGGTGTGTGGGTGTATGCAATGCTTAAGATGGATGTTTCTTTGATTCTTGACTTTTGTATCTACATGCATGAGGACCTTTAGGATTTTTTACTTTATAGGTAGAGGCATCCAAATATTTGTTGTTGAGTTCCCGTGGGATGGGGAAAGTGGGGTTGGTGGAAGCTCATTGTTTAGACAACATGTACATCTACTGGCCATGATTAGGATTGTTACAGGATTTATAGATGGATGGATAAGGTGTTGGAAGAAGTGGTGGTAAAATGCACAGAGGGGTGTTAGGAGTTGGAAGTAGCGGAGGTAGATTGGATGGTGGAAGGTGTATGGTCACATGCTTTTGACAATTGTAGGATGATGGAGGTGGAATGGTGACATATGTTTTGGGGATATGATAGGATGTACGATGAAAAGTGGTGGATTGAGGAGGAGTGGAGGAAGTACCAACATCTTTGGATTGTTCATCTTGGGGTATGTATCCAAGGCTGTATGAAGGTGGAAGAACTTTGACATGGATAGGTTCCAAAATACCTTGTTCATGAAGGCCTAAGCCTTTACCTTGATAGTTCATATGTTGGAGTATGTGGTGGATAGTGGGATTATGTATGGTTGGAACACTAGAATCAATCTTATTTGATGGAGAAGGTGAGATAAAGGATAATGGTTGTTGGTGTTCTAAGGAAGAACATTCATGCATGAAGGTAGTGGGACCAAGGATATAGGATAATGTATTTATAGCTTGGTCAATAATGGATGGTGAAGGATCACTAGAATCTTGATCATCATTATGCTCTTTAGGATCTAAGTTATTGGGTTGATCATTCATGTGCACTTGGGAGGTAAGTGTTTCATCAGAGGAAGTAAAAGTTGTTGGATCATGGATGGGATTAGATGGAAGAGGGATAGAAGTAATGGAGGTTTCTGGCTCACGGATGGGTATGGGATCAAGTTATTCAAGGACATCTTCTTCATAGGGAATATTGTGATCATAGAATAGATAAAGGTTATGGATGGGTTGGAGTTGGATTTCCTTCTCATGTATAGGATCAAGTTGCTTATGGATAGCTTCTTCATCAAAGATAGTATCTTGATCATAGAAAGGATAAATATTATGCATGGGTTGGAATTGGATCTCTTGCTCATGTATAGTTTTTGGGAGATGGATAGGATCAAGTGGCTCATGGAGAGGTTCATTATTATGGATATCATCTTGATCATGTAAAATATACATGTTATGGATAGGTTGCATGAAAGTGATTTGATCTTGACTTAGACTAGGGCTTAATGTTTCCACATGCTCTAAGGTGTGCTCTTGACATAACTCTTGGGCTGTTTGAATGAAAGTGGATAGATTTTTACTTGGGTTCATGGTAGGAGACTCTTAGATAAGCTCAAGGGGTTGAGGATCACATGAAGGGGTTGTAGGATTTGACAAGTTATTGGAAGAATCTTTTGTAAGGTCAAGGACTGGATTTTGGGGACATGGTTGACTCTCTACTGGTAGTCCTTGGATCACATCCTTCGTAGGTGTATGGGTAGATGAATGAGGTAATGGATGAGTGGATTTGGCTTTCTCCATAGCTTTCTTTTGGTACATAAATTTGGAAAACATTTTCCCCACCACTCATCTGATTCTTTTTTGGTTGTCCATTTAGAGTTTGAGGAACTAGATGGTGGTGTTGGTGTAGAACTGGTATGCTTTGGGATATGTGTCTTAGAAGATAGTGAAGGAGGACTAGTAGACGGGGTGGTATATGATTTTTGACTTGAGGTGGTGCTTGCCTTGTCAATAGTATCATTAAGATGGGAAAAGAAGGTATGATTTTGGTATGAGGTGTAGCTTGTACTGGTACGTTCAGCTTGCAAGATTGCCATTTCTTGTTGTAAGACTTGGATTTGTTGAGCAATTTCTATACAATCTTGGGGTGAAGGACCTAAGTTTATTTGCAATTGCAGATATTGGAGTGTTTGAGCAATATATTCTAATTGGTTTGCCATCTCTACATAAATTGACACAAGATTGGAAAAGCTTATTATGATAGATGCGCAGCTACAAATGCGTAGTTTTACAATGTTTTTGTAAAATTTTTGACACATTTTGTATCTTTTTCTAGTTTTTTTGCTTTGCAGGTTGGTCTTTTCATATGATTTTATCAATTTTTAGCAAGAAGACACAACAAACATATAGAATGATTTTAAGTTTTTTTTTTGTTGTAATTTTTTGGACTCTTTTTTACTAAAGAAAATAGTTACAAACCTAGGATAGTAAGGACAGTATTTGTTGGATCCCCTAGCTATGAATATTCAAAACAGATAGCTTTAGGATCTTGGTAGCACTGGCTCCTCTCCACAGCACACACTTCTCACGCATACCAAGATCTAGGTTTCCCAAGGCTCGTACTCCCACTGAACCTTAGGATTGTCCTTGTTATCTCTACTAAGAACCACATGAATCAAGGTGGCTTCAAAGGTCCCACCTTTTGCACCAACAAATAGAAGGATTTGGGCTACTAAAACAATGGTTCATAGTGGGGGAACATTCGGGGAACTGACACCTCACAAGCATCCAACAAGCCACTTAAGACTCTAACCAACCCTACTAGGAGTTTAATATACACAAAGGTATGCCTCCTTTCGAGCTAGCACTGTATGGTGAGTGCTCATACTAGTTCGACTTAGCTTTCACCTTATCCTCAATTTACATATAGTAGACTGGATGAAAGTACCACTTGGGATCGCCAATGTGTTCTCCGTATAGATGTGTCTCAAGGGCAGGCCCTCGTCCTAAAAAAAGAAGAGAATAGAATCGTTTCTCTTACACCCAAGATTCTTTCGAAGGCAAGGGGAGAGGATACTTCGATTCTAACCCTTGGGTAACACAAAGTGTGCAAGTGCACCAAACACGATAAACAAGTACTAATGTTCCTTTTAAGTTCAAATCCAAATGTTCCTAAGATCAAACAATGGTTCTTTTTTTTAAGTCCAAATGAAATGTTCACCTAACTAAACACACAAAGATTTATTTTAAAACCCAAAATAAAAGTGTGCCTAATTTAGTGATAAATGATTGTTCTTTGACCACTCAGACCTACAAAATATATATCAAAAGTTTCTTTTCTCCTTTCTTTGACAAGCATTTAAGTCAATCTGCACAAATAAATCGTTAGTTTCCAAGAAAAAAACACTAGATTTAAGCTTAGAAAGATAGATGAACTTTGACTCTAAAAATAGCTGATAAGATTATAAAATCACTCGATCAAACCTGCTCCATTGTGAAGTTTGCAGAATTACCTTTCCAATGAGTGTTTATTTGTGTGATTACGAGTTCGTATGCTCATGTTATGTCAAGAAGAAAAAGATACCACCCTTATGGCATGTAGAAGAAGGAAGGATGGAGGATTGTTGGATAAAAAGATGCACCCTATGGAAGCACCCTTCAGACTACTGGATAAAAGGATGCAGAAGCACCCTTTAGACCACTGGATAAAATGATGCACCCTACGGGAGCACCCTTCGAACCGCCCGATAAAAGGATGCACCCTGCGAAAAAGCTCTTCAGACAGTTGGATAAAAGGACATGGAAGCACCCTTCAGACCATTTGATAAAGCGATGCACCCTACAGAAGCATCCTTTGGACCACTGGATAAAATGATGCACCCTGCAGAAGCACTCTTTGGATTGCTGAATAAAAGGATGCACCCTGCAAAAAAGCTCTTCAGACAATCAGATAAAAAGACATGGAAACACCCTTCAGACTATTGGATAAAGCGATGCACCCTACGGAAGCACCCTTTGGATAGCTGGATAAAAGGATGCACCCTTAAAAAAATTACAGAGATTTTTTTCAGTCTCTGATTTTTGTGAATTAATAGGTGATTCTAAGGTTTTTGACCCTTTTGAGCACATTGGTGATGTCAGTTTCAGCCTAGAAGGTCACCTTTTGATAGATCCTTGCAAAACTTGATAATGGGGTTTAGAAAAACATAAATTTTTATTACAAAAATATGTAAAAAATAGAAAATTGAATAGTGGGTGCCAAAAATGTTATGGGTAAAAGTGGATAATATGATAAATTAATATCAAACCCAAAAACACAATAGAACATGTAGATAACAAAAGATTTAAAATAAGAATGAATCATACAACCTCTATTACCTCGTGGTTTCCATTGCTTGCCTAGTCTTGATCGATCTTTGTTGTGAAGAATATGGCCCTCAAGAAATGCAATTCCTTACACTTCTTCAAGATGGTGCTAGAGAGGTGGCTAGGATACTTTTTGTATAGAAGATGAGCTTCAATACAATGAATAATGGATATGAACTATGTGATGGTGTAGGTGCCAAAGGCATGCTATGGATTCTATAGTGTAAGTTTACTTGAAAGCATGTTTTTTTGAAATGGAAGAATAGAGGGGTATTTATAGAATTGTGTGAGAGAAGATCAACGATGTAGAAGAAATAAGAAGACCAATGGTAGAGGATGTTTGAGAGAACGTGCACGAATAGAAAGAAGACATGTGTCACAAAGAAAGTTGTTTTATTTGAGTTAATTGCTTTCATGACAAAGTTAAGATTTGCTTTCACAAAATTAGAATGTATTATTCTAATTTAAGAGTTTGTTGATAAAAACAAGGTTGTTTTAAATCAATAACTCAATTTTTTCTTTTGCATGACAAGGAAGATTTATTTTTAGAAGATTTGGAAAATAAGAAAGATAATTAAATAAATAAATTTATTTAATTAAGGAATTAGAAGATAAGAAAGCAAATTAAAGAAATAAATTTATTTAATTGAGGAATTAGAAGATAAGAAAGCAAATTAAATAAATAAATTTATTTAATTGTTTGTGCATGATTTGGAAGAATAAATAAAATGTTTGATTATATTTTATTTTTAAAGATTGAGAGGATTTAAATAAATTTAATTGATTTATTTAAATCTAGAGGAATAAATGACTTAATTAAATAATTTAGAATTGTTTAATTGTTTTGGAAGAATTAAATTAAATAAAGGATTTTTTTAATTTTGACTTTAGAAGAGGCAATTAAATACTTTGATATTTAATTAACTTAGAGGAATATGAATCAAATAGATGAATTTGTTTATTTATTTATTGATAGAGGAAATAGACTTAAATAAATATTAAGAATATTTATTTAGACAAAGTCGTGTCATTTTTAGGTGTACACACAAAAAAATAGTAAGGGTTATGAGCAACCCATTTCATTTTTTAGTAAATCTCTTCAGGCTACTGAGTTAAAAAATGACATAACTGAAAACAGGCTTATGCTCTGGTAAAGTCTGTTAAGAATTTTAGACCTTATCTGGTAGGGGCAAGTATTATTGCCTATGTACCAACAGTTGCTGTCAAAGATGTTTTTACCCACCAAGAAGTGACTGGGAGAAGATGCAGATGGATCAACATGATCCAAGAGTTCAATATTGACATTCAGATTACTAAGCTAGTAAGAGGACAAGGACTGGCAAAATTAATGGCTGAGTCAAATCTAGAAGCTAATCAGATAAACAACATTGAGACTCAGGGTATAATTGCTAACTGTGACATGAAAATCTTTGAGTGGTATGGAAATATTGTTCATTATTTAACGAATGTACCTTGCCTAGATGGAATGACTAAAAATAAAAAGAGAACATTGAGGTTACAAGTTACAAAATATGTGATCATAGAAGGATAACTTTGGTGGAGGAATGTTGAAGGCATTTTACTCAAATGTGTAGATAGTAAGTAGGCTTCTGAAGTTTTGAAAGATATGCATCATGGTGTGTGTGGATGTCACTATATGGCCAAAATGACAACCCATGAATCCTTAAGAGTTGGATATTGGTGGCCTACAGTTTTCAAGGATGATCACCAAATGGTCCGAAGCTGTGATGCCTATTAAAGATTCTTAGGAAAATTGAAATTTTCTAGAAATTTACCTCTTAGGCCCATAATAGTGGAAGCTCCCTTTCAGCAATGGGGATTAGATTTCATAAGGGAAATAAATGAGAAGTGAAGTGGAGGACATAGCTGGATCCTAGTGGCCACTAATTATTTCACCAAATGGGTTGAGGTTGTTCCCACCAAAAGGGCTACTTTGAAAATAATTTTAGACAATGCAATGTGCTTCAGATCCAAAGAATTCACAAACTTTTGTAGCCAATATGGGATTTCAATATCTTACTCTTCCCCATACCATCCTCAGGGTAATGGATAGGCTGAATCAAGCAACAAGAGCTTGATGAAGATTGTAAAAAGAATCATAGAAAAGAACAAGAAAGCTTCAGATACTAAATTAAGACTTGCTATCTGGGCTGATAGAGTGACTATAAAAAAGACCATTGGGCAAGCCCCATTTGATCTTGTGTATGGCTTAGATGCAAGAATGCCCATAAATAACCTACTACCTATTTTCAAGTTTATTCAAGAACATGATGATGACATTTATGATGCAATGCAAAATACAATTAGTCAGGTGACTCAGTTGGATGAACCAAGAAGGTTATCCCAATTGAGAAACATCAAATTATAGAAGTAGGTGAAAAACCTACATAAAAAGAGAACATCTAAAAGAAAATTTCAGATAGGGGCTTTGTTGTTACAATGGAATGCTAGGTCCCAAGAAAAAGGGAAACATGGTAAATTTTATGCCCTTTGGCTTGAACCATATCTAATCGGCAATACTCATGGAGAGGACTCTTAGTTCCTATAAAGTCTAGTTGGAGAATTACTTGAACTGCTAATGCATGGATAGTTCTTGAAATCATACTTTTCATAAGGTATGATTTTATTCCATGCATAGTTTACTTTAGTTTTTAGGTAGTTCCATGTTAAATAGTTTTTGTTGCTTTGTTTGTTTCCCTTTTTTCTTTTTTTGATGTGGTCTGCTCCTCTAGAGTCTTTCTGTGATCTTGCTCTATTTCAGTTGAACGTACATCCCCAACTAGAGCCACTGATGGTACCATGTAAAATTTTTCCATGATTCTAGTTTTTTGGCATCCTAATAAAAGGTATATGACCTAGGATTTTTGCAAAGTAAAAATATCTTGAGTACTCCTAAAAATCCTAAACCCTTATGTCGAGCGTATTTAAAAGAGGGTCATTTTTGTTATGTTATGAGATTGACTACCTATCGCCTATTACTCACACCTTTAGTTGCCTCTTTATGCCTTGAAATACATTGTTTACTGGCCCCCCATTGTGCAGTTGCTGCCTCTATCTATGCCTAATATTTAAAAAAAAGGGATGCCATGATGCTTCTACTTGTCGACCCTCGGATGGTCCCATGGCCCCCTTTTTCCTTAGTAGATGAAGGTTGTTTTTAATAGTGTATTTCGAGGGTCAGATACTGCTAACCCATTTTGACAAGTGCCAGTTATTGATTTAGTTCCACCAATCTGCCAACATTAAAATATAGAAAAAGAAAATGCCTGCAGAACTCCGGAAAGGGTGCCAGTTGGCATGAAACTATCTCCAATTGTAGTGAAGAAGGTAGTGGTGGGTCATGACTGCCATATAAAGAGTTTTTAATGGTCTCTACCGTTCTGCCAAGCTTTAGCAAGAATTCCCACCTAGCATCCGTGGAGAGGCAGAAATATGACATGTGGCTACTACATTCACAAATAGAAGTTCAGTTGGAGAGGGGCATGCTACAATGAGTGCAGTTATATCCCTCCATCATTCCACTAGGTCATTGATCAATGTGCCCCACTAGACTATAGAATAATGGAAAATTGCCATGTAACAAGGATGATGTAATTTCTATGGCTTGTCCCTTCTGCCAATTAATCAAAGAAATACTGAGAAGGAACTTCCTAATTTGCCTAATAAAATTTGCCAAACGTGTCAAGTATGGTCAGGTCTCCGGGACTAGTCATGGTCGTCCAGTCTCTACCAGTATTACATAATCTGATGGTTGACATTCAAATCTTCTGAAAAGGAATCATTTTGCATATCTAATTCACGTAATACAAAGTGAAGGTAGACATGACCAGTTTTATCCCTGAATGAATGATACTTTTTATATGACTCACGCCTCAAAATTTTCTATACTTACCATTTCAAAGTATTGAAGAATTGAGGCATTAGAGATGATAATTGTTACCATATCTCTGGCATTAAATTCAAAGTAGTTGTGCGAAAAAATCTAGGGAGTCATCTACACCTCTCATTGAACTTTGCTCTTCCATTAGGGTTTTTCCATTACCTTCTTTTCTTAAGAAAATCTTCTGTATGAATTAAAAAACCCCTAGACAAGGAAAAATGAAAAGCCTCACCCTGCTCTCATCTTTTAACAATGGCTCCACCTAAAGCCCAGGCTCCCTCCACTTCCCAAAAATGAGCCTTTCTTGAAGACCTTATAAAGAAACTCCCTGGATCATGTGCACAAAGGGTAAGAGTTAGCA
Organism: Cunninghamia lanceolata; assembly: GCA_027924645.1. Classification (NCBI taxonomy): domain Eukaryota; kingdom Viridiplantae; phylum Streptophyta; class Pinopsida; order Cupressales; family Cupressaceae; genus Cunninghamia; species Cunninghamia lanceolata. The sequence goes on from BSBN01001569.1 coordinate 3,987,703, forward strand.
GCCCTAAAAGAAAAGATGGATTGGCTAAAAAGTTTGTTGAGTGTAGAGATGTAAAAATCCTTGTTTCTGGATGGTCATTATTTTACCATTGGTGGAGCAAAAGAAATGCTCAATAACCATTGTCAAATGTATGGGTGAGTGGTTTAGGAAAGTTGATGGTCACTAATGTGTTTGAAGATATTAAACTACTCTAGGCCATGGCTACCCATTATGATGAAACAACTAAAGTAACTAGGAGTGTGAAAGGGGGTGTTCTAGTGGAAATCAATAGAAAAACTATTGCCACGATCTTTGGGCTGAGCTTGGATGTTTCTATAGAGATCGATACAAATATATTCAGAGCCCTATATGCAAAGGACAGAAGTAGTTATAGAACTATATATCTACCTAGATTTAGGGAGAAGGCACCTAATGGTAGATTAGTGAAAATTCCTCTAAGTGAGCAACAACCTTTTAGGCTAGATACTTTTAAAATTTATTTTTCTAAAACTACTATGCTCTTTGTCAAGTTCGGGGAGAAGACAAGAGTGAAAGAAACCCTATTGATCTTACCTATATGGCTGTTGATATTCAACATCCATCTCAGGGTGTTCAATATGATTTTGCCTTTTATTTTGAAAAACATATACATCAAGGATTAGTAAAAATCAAGAATAAGAAGGAACCAATCAAATTTTGATGGTTTTCATTGCTGTGCTACATGTTCCTATATAAGTGGAAAAGAAAGATAGACTAGAACGCCAAATTAATGATTAATCATGTTGACAACATGGGGAATGTGTTTCCAGTCCAGTGTTGGACTCATATATGGGACATGCATGATCCCAATTCTAGTCATAGGTTCTTCAAAGACTATTTTGTGGTCACAGTATTGAGACATTTTCAGTCAGATATACCCAGGATTCTAGTCCCATTGTTAAATTTTCTTAGACCTGCAGTAAGGGTTCCTTCTTTAGAAATTAAGCACAATTGGGGGATCTTTTCCTCCATGAAGAGGGCACAGTTTTAAGAGTCTATGGTACCCCTATTAGTACTCATATTTTACCAAAATATGTGCCATTAAGGGTTGTTTTCTTGGAAGTTATCTGGTAGTTGTCTCAATTAGAAAGGGTTCACCTAGTAGGACAAAAAAAAGGATCTTTCTTCCCCTACTTAACATATGAACAACACATACCAACTAGCCATATGAACTTATCATTCAATCAGCAAGGCCAAATACCAATGTACGGTGAATTGCGGTGGCCTCCACTATCTCCCATTGTTTACCTTAAGCAATGGCTAAGGTTATCTTCACACAACAGACTTTCAGAGAACCAACTATGGTGCATATAATCACTTGAAACTTAAGACATGCATGTCTGATACTCATATCTACTTGTCCTTGAAACTGCCAAGTCATATATTCATCTATAGAGAAGTGCGGGCATTCTCCCATCTCTCTGTGACTGCACTTACCTTGTTCTATTGTTGTCTTCCCTCTTTTGACTCCAGAATACTTTGCAGTAAACATTATGACCTCAAAATTGAAACAAAGATGTTTGAGTGTAATATATAGACAATCATTGAAACTACAAGCTCATACCTTCAACTGTGGTAGAATGTGGTACCTACTTGTGAACCTGTAACACCTTCTCTGACCTGTACTATACTTAGACAATTTACTTCAATCTTTTTACAACTTTCTTTATCACACAACAAGTATCATGAGTTCATATCATCATCATATAGCAAGATTCCAACTCCACTCATCATAAACCTCAAACATAAATATAGATCAAGGTTGTGAACTTACACATGAACATCAGAAGATATGGTATGATTGTGTATAGATGATATTGATCCATCTCCTTTGGCTACAAAGCACATATTCATCCCTTCGCTCTTTTCTTCACAATACTTCTGATTACTTATTCTATAGTGTCTTCATTGGTCACCATACTACTACAATCTCTCTTTGACATCACTTACATTCTTTCACACTGCAGCACTCCATGCCACTGTTTACATCAATGACAACCCATATGCAACAATATCCCCCTTTGTCATTGATGGAAACACTTGACCTGTTATGTATATTTCTCCCCCTTTGACATCAATGGAAAAGGACTAGTGGTCTTCCTCAGTAAAAGAAAGTAGACTCGTCCTATCTAAATATTTCTTATTACCCTTTTATCAATCAACTCCTCCTAAGGAGTAGCCTCTATCTCTTCAAAACTGAAGTTAGAAAAAATTGGTTCTTCATTTTCTTCAAGATATACATGGATGATATATACAGAGTACCTGTCACTTATTACTCCTAATTTATTCTTCCACATATCTACAGAATCATCAAAATTTGTCTTACCTTGACAGATTTTTCTATTTACTTGGAAGGTAGAATGTTCTTATAGATCACCTTCAACTAGGCAAGTGTAGTGTCCTAGTTCTTCTTTATAGAAGATAAGATGTGTAGTTGACTTTCAAACTAAATGTATAAATCTTTTGCTTCCTCCTGAGTGGCTGGCACCTTCACTTTTTGTGCAACACTTTCATCTTCTATCAGAATTCCAATCAAAGCTTCTACCTTCATACTTACTACTCTCAATTTTCCAATTTCACTCTTTACTTGCTCCCTTTGATCCAAGAACTGCTTCAACTAAGTATGGAGATTTTCTATTTGGACTCTAATGGTTCCTGTTGATCTATTTTTCTCTTCCTCAATCAAATGTTTCACCTTTATATTTGTCGAATTCCTTCAAAATCTGGCTCTACAAACAAATCTCTAGTTTTCTGGAGGTCTAGGGTTTTACAAGCATTTGAAAATCATTCACTTGAGAAATTTGAATTCAAACTCGAGGGTCTCTTGGCACCTAGGTGGCTTCATTTTATAATCTTAGGTTATCCTTTTGTAGCCAGTACTTTGAAAACTTAGGTCAAATCTTTAGACCCAAATATTTCTCCTTTTATCCTAGGTCTGGGTTTAATGTTTTGTTTTATCACCCCCCCATGTTCTTTTTGTAATGATGGCCCCTTTTTTAGAACAACATTTTAGCACATGTACAAAATTGTCTCACTTAATCTCCTTAATCATATCGGTCTAGTCCATCATATTTGTATTTCTAGCACTTACCTTCAATTTGCGCTATACGATGGGTGGTTTGAGACAGGTGGTAGGTTTCTATTGCATCACGTGTCTCCTGTGCATCACATTTCTTGTTCCCAAGGTGATAGGGAATGGGCAATATGTGATGGAATCTATTTCAAGGGCCTCCGACACATGGCATCTTTTGTTTGCATCATGGCTCCCCTTCCCATTGTAGATTCAAAGGAGAGAAATGGGCAGACTTGTGATTTATGATGGCCCGAGATAGAGAGATAATCTGGTGCTAGGTGGCAACATCTAGTGTCATCGTGATGTTCTATAGTGCCATTTGTGACATGCGATAGCCATCAATTCACTACTTTGGCCCTCCATTCGATGGTCAAGATTCAAACATAGGAATATGATTATTCTGTGGCGTGAGGAAGTTTCTGATTGGGTAGGTGTACTCAACATTCATTCCACAGTTAGGGCTGAATGGAAATAGATAAAACAGTGTAGTTCTTCAATGCTGGAGTATTATCAAAACTACAATTCAGATTTTCAGGTGCATAGTAAGACTATTTTACATTCCTTCTTGAATGCTCTTGTCAGTCATGCATGCAAGCATCCACTTGCAGAAGTCGCAAGTTTGCCAGAGGTATGGGCTTTTTCCTAGTTGTAAAAGGTTTTTGATTAGTGAATTGAATGGGGTATGGGATGTCCTAGGTCACTATGATTAATTTTAGTGTTCACTGCAAAGACCAAGATTGATATAAAATTCTAAAAAATTAGTAATCTTAGGAGTTAGTTTTTCTGGACTATTATGCTGCTAAATTTTTGGTAGTCAAACCTTGTAATGCAATTGCAGGAATCACTAGAATCTGATACATTATGCCTACAACTAGTCCTTTGATGTCTTCTAGTTTGATTCAACAATGAATGTAATTAATTATTTTGTGTCTATTCTTTGCTACAATTTGTTTTTCTTTGTAATGGTCATTTGACCTTCATGATCAATACACTTCTAATATTTTGCCCCTTGTATTATGTCTTTGTGTTTTATTTGAAATTATAACCTTTCTTGTAAGTAAAATGGATCCTTTATAGGTTAGGGTTTTCTATTCCCAAACCTCTATTAGGATTGCAAGTCTATGTGAGTTCTTTAGAGTTGAGATCATTGTTGTGTTGATTCAGATCAGCTACTACATATTAAATCTGGTGCATCACCTTTTCTCCTTCTATTTCCTTCTATCCCTTTTCCCTTGCAAGCATTAGCACTAGGTTTAGTTAATTTCTCTAAGATTTAGGCTTAGAATGAGGAACTAGCCTTCTCTGGAGGTCTGATCTCATATTGCAAGGTCCCACACTTTGATATCATTCCCATTGTTTCATTAGAATGCTTGGACTCTCTCCAAGCTAGGTGCAATTCTATTTAATAAAAGTTTCTAGCATGCCTAGTGGGACACTCTACTCTGAGTGAGAGCTAGACTAAGGATTTAGTTCCATTCTTGGTTCATTTGTTATTGTGAAAGCATTCAATAGGCACCTAGTGACTCTGCTGATCCATTTCCTACACAATCATTCAACATTTCATGCTTGGAGTGCAAATGGGGTCTTCTTCTAGAGGTAATTTCCAATTCATAGAACTCTCTTTTGTTGATAGAAGAAGAAGAAATAGACTATCTAGATCCCCTATGAGGGCAAGTAAAAGTAATAATTCATCCTATTCAAGAGCTCATTCTACTCCCCCTCTAGTTAATTTTTATGTTAGGTTTCAATATCCAGGAAGAACCCTACGCATACCTGTAATCAACCTAAATAACCTTAATATGGATATAAATATTCCATTAGTTGTATTCCATGGAAATAACCCTATAGACCTAGCATAGTATGATGACATCCCTACTTCAGCCTTAAAGGCTATTCCATTTTTAACTGATGAGAATTCTACTACCCTTGCTGAGCACATTCAAGACATTGCTAGTGTATGTTCAGTTCATCATGTCATTGCTGACAACATAGATGTGAGATTGTAGGCCTCTTCATTCAAAGGAAAAGCATTGCAGTGGTACAGAGGTATCCCAGAAAATTCCATACACAACTGGGATGATTTGGGCACTAAATTATGCTAACACTTTGAAGACAAGAGTGACCACTTATCACTAATGGAACAATTAGTTACAATCAACAGAGCTCCTCACAAATACATTGTAAACTTCAACTACCAATTTTAGAAGACGTGATAGAATTCCCTTGTTAGTGAAGCCCTCTCCAAACACAACATTCATCTATTACTTAAGGTCTTTGAATCCAAATATTGTTGTCATGATTCGGTCCATGGGTGGGACTGTATTACCTGTTGCTTATGACACAACAATAAGAGTAGAAAATTTCCTAAATTAGGAAGGAAAGATTTCTCTAAGGCCACCAATACCTCTATTTCCAGAGGCCCCTATTATTCATCCTGCTATGGTACCAATTCCTACTATCTCTTCTATTTCTCCTCTAATCACACCTTCAATTGAACCACTAGAAGGTAAAGATGCCAAGATAAGGATGTTGACTAATCAATTGGCGCTGGAAAGGAGACAAAATGCACAACCAAATAGGCCATACCATCCATAAAATCAAACATATCAACACAATAAACCTCCATACTAGGGTAATGTGTAAAGGCAAGGGAAACCTAGCTATATCAGACCATTAAATGCTATTAATTCTAATGTAGCAAGCACCTCAGGGTGCATTGTGCCAATTCAAAACAACCTGGCCCAAGACAGTGACTAGTATTATCTTTGCAATCAGACACATGACAAAATCTTATGCCAGAGTGGACAGTTCAGTCATGCTTTGACAGTGCAAGAGCAACCCATAGGTTTAGAGCATCAAGTTAGCATCAATCAGGGAATGGTTGGAGGCCAGGAACACATGTAGTGTAATGCTACTATTATGCAATTTTTGTACACTATTTCAAAAATTAAGGCACTAAGGTCACCAATCAAAAGTAGAAGTCACAATGTTGGTTTGAAGGGTCTCCACTAATGATCTCCAAGTTACAGCTAATGCAGTTATATAAATAGGATTGGCCTTAGAATGAAGTACAGTCTCCATTTGAGGCACTACATACCTGAATGGGTCTTTGCATATATTAAAGTTAGTAAGTTTCAAAATTTGGCCTAGGTATGAGTTTTAGTTATAGCTATGTCAATAATCAATGACCTATGGGCAAATGAGTCACAATCATATGAGTGGCTGGATACATGTGATTAGAAAAAGATTATCCATTATGATGTGGTGCTGCTCTTAAAGGAGTGGAGGTGCGTATATAATTGAGTATGACCTCTTTATGTCACAACGTTATGAAGAAAGGCACAAACATAGTCATAGACATATATGGTGTTACTTAATAGATGGAGTCTCTACCATAATTAAAACAATTGTTACCTCTAAATATAAGGCTCAGCCAATGTAGTAATGAAGTAAGGCACACCAAGTAACATTAGCATAGTCCATTATAGAAGAAGATCAATAAGAATCCAAGCTATACAAACAAAGCCACCCCCAAAACAATAATCTAGCACAGTTATTTCTAAAGGCGCGGCCATTCACATAAAGTTAGCCTATACTCAACAAAGACTGATCCAAAGCAGCATGAGCTTCTAATGGCACTACCTAAGATAATGACATTCAAAATGAGACACAACCTTGTCAAAAGGCACTCAACTAGAAAAACAAGGTGCAAGTTTCTGAGGATGGCTGAATGAAGGAAGGCACTCAGTAACTCTAGCACATTCACAGATGGCACTGCCTATCATTAGGCTATTGTGATAATATGAGGCACTATCAAAACACAACAAAATCTAAAATTTAATGCAGCCAAGCATTTAATATTGAAGGTGCCATCGATACATGAAGAAACCGTAGCCCAAATCTAAATTAAGGTGCTACTCACATAGTGAGGGCAAGCCATTTGAAAGCACCCAGAACATTAGTAGATAATAACCATGCATTCATAAGAAATGGGTCAGCCTTTTGAAATGATGGCTCAGTGCAAACAAAGAATGAAAGCATCCAATAGGGATAAATACACTGCCAAAGGTCAAAGCCACAACATTCTAAATGCCTATGCAATTCATAAGAAGGCATCATGAGCCACTCCAACATCGATATAGCCAGAGTATAAGGAAGGTACACCCTATGATAAGATGAAATTGAAGGCACAACAAAGGAGGGATGAGCCACCTTGAAGAGAGGCGCAGCCTGTTGTAAATATGGCACTGCCATAGATGTATGGCATTTGACATACAAAGAAAGCTCGACCATATAAGAAAGTGCTCGCTAAAATGGAGTCTCAACCATTAATGAATGTCATTCCATAGAGTATGAAGAGGCATGTAGGCAAGAGATAGGGTTTTCAAATGAAACAACACAACCAACATCAGATGCAGTTTCAAATCAATGGTCTAGAGGAGCATATGAAAGAAGCAGGTGGAGGTTGCCACTTGGTAGCACCACGGAGTTTTGAGGAGAGAAAATACATTCTCAAACTAGTGCCTATGTGCCACATGGGTAAAGCTGGTGTAAGATAAATGTTTTTGTTTTATTTCTATAAAACTCATACAATATAAAAGTCACATGAGCTAAAAATAGAGTCATTTCATTTTAATATTGGCTTTATTGTAATAGGTGGGCCCCCCTCCAAACAAGCTCAAAGCTTTAAATAATAAGAGTCCCTTCCTGCAGCTCACAGGAGTAAGAAAATAAGATTTAACTATGATAGGAGTTTTTAAAGAGACATAATAGGTCCCTCAAAGCATACAGCTAAGGCTTTAGTGGTTAAAGACACTTTAATGTCTTTTATATCTCATAAAAACTCTCATTTTTTACTCTATTCATGGGGATAAGCATGCATAGCCCTAAAATAATAAAGCCATGCTTTATTCTACATGAGACTTTCATGGCAAGCTACAACTAGCAAATGAGCGGGAGCTTTATTTTTGGCAAAGGGAAGCTATAGCTATGGAGGGAAAAACATAAAGAGCCAGTTCTCATGGAGTTAACAACAAGATACAATTACTAGAACTGAAATTAGAGTCAGATTTCATGGGATTTTTAGTTGTAGATTTTTTGGGTAGTTGGAAAGGATTTTTTAGAGGATTTTTGGCTTATAAATATAGGAATCCGAGATAGAGAAGAGAAGTTCTACACAGAGTATAGACATACATGGAGATGATAGAGATTTTTAGCAATAGTAGATACATTTTCTTTTACCTCAGCAGTTGCCTCTCAATGAGGAATGAACATTTTATTTTGTGCAAGTTATTTTGCTTCTGTAATTTTGTTCTCTTGTCAAATAACGAAGAGTGGTGGTGTTTTGTACAAATCTGAGTTTGTTTCTATTCTTGCTTCTTAGTTTCTATTTTGGGCCTTTGTTTAATCTGATTTATTATGCTGGGTTATTAATCATGTGTATGCTCTTTAATTTTTTTAGTTAAATCATTTAGGGTTTAATTATTGTGCTGTTGGGTAGCTTATGAATCTGGCGCATTGCCATAGCAGATTAGGGATTTTGTTTTGTAATCTTATTTTTTTCTTCCCTTTCCAAAAACCCATTTAAAAGGAAGAGCCAGCTTCTGTAAAATCTGGAGGTTACTTCAAGAATCAGTCCCACATCCTTGAAGTTTCCTATGTTGGTGATGGATTAAGCCTAAAAATTTATACATCAACAGTTTTTGGCATGCCCATTGGGACTAGAATCAAAGACTTGGGTCTTTGTTTTCATTGAATCTTTACCCTATATTTTGTGGTTTTGGTGGAAAACCACAAAAATACTTGCTCATGAGAGCATGAATCTTTCATCTGGTGACTCTACTAGTGACTCTTTCTCAGATCTTTTCTTTTGCAAACCATGACAACCCCAGGTATCTATGTGCATCTAAATATTCTTGCAAGAGATCTGCCTTTTGTGACTTGGGATTCAAGTCCTCTTGTTCTTCAGTACTAGGGTTAGGTTCCTAATGCAGTATAGAAAGCATTACCTGATTTTCTTAGGGATGGATCAATTTTTCTAGCAGACCATATTAAAGATGTGGACAATTTGTGCACCATTCATAATATCACAACTAAGAATGAAGCTCTTTTACTACTGGCATCTTCCCTCAAAGGCAAAGTAAGGGAATGGTATATAAGTTTGCAGCCCACTTCAGTCACTGGGTGGGATCAACTAGGAGAACTCATCTACAATCAATTTAAAGGGAGGACAAATGTCAGCTCTCTCACCCAGAATCTCATCACAATCAAGAGACATTCTATGGAGAGCATGTGTGATTTCAATTCAATATTTGATAAGGTATGAAAAAAATTCTCAGTTGACATGAGGTCTCCTCTAGTTTTTTCATTCCTATATTATTTAAAAGCTTTAGACCCTGAAATCTCTATTATGATTCAAGCCTTAGGAGGTGAAAATCTACCTCAGTCATATGATCTTTCTATTAGAGATGAAAAAAACCTCATAGAGGCTGGTAAACTGCTTCCTCTACCTTTAAAACCATTGATGCCTCATACAAAGAGCCCATCTTAGCCTTTTTCTTGTAGCCAGATGCATACTTGTTCTAGTCCACCTGCCCTCCCTGTTGATTTACCAAATCATAAGGAGATGTTGGAGGTAAAAGAACTTATAAAAACCCTCAACTTTGAGCTCAATGAGCTAAGAAGTAAAGAACTATATCAGGCCAATCCATACTTCATACCTCAAAGCCTGTATGAGTAGCAATATGAATACAATTAGAAGATGCCCAATTATTTGGGAAATTGTGCTTTGCACGGCTCTATAGCTACAAATCAGCCCATAGAAGTCACTAATTAGGTTCTTTGCCATTTTGATATTAAAGAAAATTTGAGACTCAAAGATCAAAATACAAGAAAAGAGATAGACATTGTTTATCCAATATTCCTAGCCAATCATGAGCATCATGTACATGTGGTAAGGTGTAATTTAGAAACTTAGTTAACTGATGAAGGAGATTCATCTAATGATTATGAATTGACTCTTCTAGAAGCTGAAAAGTACTTGAAAAGGGGCTTTGAAGCTGAAAAGTACTAGGTGGAAAATGATGCACGATTTGTACCTCATCTTGAGGAAGTGGTTGCAAGAGAAATTTCTGCAGAGTCTACAAATAAAGAGTGTTTTTATTTCTATCATGATTTTTCACATCTTGAAGGAGATGATTCAAAGATGCGGTCAAATAAAGAAGAGGATGGGACATATGAAAATGGCTTGATTCTCTTTGAAGATAAAAAGTACTTGCAAAAGAATCTGGAAACTGAAAAGTACTAGCCATCAGAGGATACAAAATTGTTACCTCAGCTTATAAAAGAACAAAAAGTAAGTCCTCTAGTGCAAAAGGGTGAAGATGAGTCTAAGAATGATTCTTTTTGGGATTATCTAGAAGTTTTTTGTTCAAATTTGGGTAATCATGTTAAAAAGAAAAGTGACCTCCATGATAATGATGCATTAAGAGACACAAGTAGTGAAGAGTCGAGTGAAGAGTCTCATCATTCTCTATTCTTCCTTCAAGAAGAAATGCCAATTAGGTTCAAAAAAAGTATAGGCAACTTTGTCACATTCAAGCTAGAGTTCGAGGCTACTATGGATCATGAGCATACAAAGGTACAGATAGGAGAAGTTACCGAGGAGTCCAAGATCATAAATGCTTTCGCATGTGAACAAAGAGGTGAACTCCATCACTTAATTTTCCCTTCCCAGCCTCCGCTCAAGAAAGAACATCATGAAGATTAGCCTGTAAGGTATTTTGATGCCAAGAAAGAGTCTCCAGAATGTAGGAAGGTGAAAAGATACAAGTTCTTGTTATTTTTCTTCATGCATTTCTTTTGGTCAACTCTTAGTGCAATCTGGATCCACTGGAGCAACATCATCATATCCAAGATTTATTTTTCCATTCAAGTGAATGGGCATGTTCTTGTGAAGTTCATATGTCAGTAATGTAGTCTCAATGCGTGGCAATAAGTTTCAGCTGCAACAGTTAGTTTTAATTTTAGTTTTGTTGCTTTCAATAAGTCTTGATTACTGCTATAAAGATAAAGGTCAGTTTTGATTCATTCATGTGTCAGTCTCAAAGGTTTCAATGGTCAATCAGTTGCAGAATGCATTTGGTACAACAATGGTTCAGTTTCTGACCAATTATATGCTTTATAGTTTGTATCAATAGTTTTGTGTTCTCATAATGCTGGTTGTTTCAGTCTATTTTTGACTCTATGCCCAATAGATAAGGCTCAGCTTTTGAAAACAGAGATTTTGGGGTTTGCAATGAGCAGGCTCATTTTCCTAGCCAATCGCCAAGAACTATTGTGCAATTTTTGTACACCATTTCAAAAATTAAGGCATAAGGTCGCCAATCAAAAGTATAAGTCACAATGTTGGTTTGAAGGGTCTCCACTAATGATCTCCAAGTCACAGTTAATGCATAGTTATATAAAGAGGATTGGCCTTAGAATGAAGTAAAGTCTCTATTTGAGGCACTACATACCTAAATGGATGTCTGCCTATATTAAACTCAGTAAGTTTTAAAGTTTGGCCTAGGTATGAGTTTTAGTTATAGCTATGTCAATAATCAATGGCCTATGGGCAAATGAGTCACAGTCATATGAGTGGCAGGCTACATGTGATAAGACAAAGATTATCCATTATGATGTGGTACTACTCTTAAAGGAGTGGAGGTACATATATAATTGAGCATAGCCTCTTTATGTCACAGCCTTATGAAGAAAGGCACAAACACAGTCATAGACATATATGGCATTACTTAATAGATGGAATCTTTGCCATATTTAAAACAATCATGACCTCTAAATATAAGGCTCAACCAATGTAGTAATGAAGTAAGGCACAACAAGTAACATTAGTACTATCCATTATAGAAGAGGATCAGTAAGAATGTGGCTCAACTATACAAACAAAGCCACCCCAAAACAATAATCTAGCAGAGGTATTTCTAAAGGTGCAACCATTCATCATATAATTGGCCTTTACTCAACAAAGACCGATCCAAAGAAGCACAAGCTTCTAATGGCACTACCTAAGATAATGGTGTTCAAAACGAGACATAGCCTTGTCAAAAGGCACTCAGCTAGCAAAATAAGGTGCAAGTTTCTGAGGATGGCCAAATGAAGGAAGCCACTTAGTGATTCTAGTGCATTCATAGATGGTGCTTCCTATCATTAGGATATTGTGATAATATGCGGTGCTATCAAAACACAACAAAATATAAAATTTAATGCAACCAAGCATTTAATATTGAATGTGCCATCGATACATGAAGAAGTCGTAGCCCAAATCTAAACCAAGTCGCTGCTTGCAAAGTGAGGGCGAGCCATTTAAAAGCACCCAGCACATCAGTAGATGATAACCATGCATTCATAAGAAATGGATCAGCCTTTTCAAGTGATGGCTCAGTCCAAACAAATAATGAAGGCATCTAATAGGAATAAATATGCTGCCAAAGGTCGAAGCCACAACATTCTAAATGCCTCTGCCATTCATAAGAAGGCATCATGAGCCACTTCAACATCAATACAACCAGAGTATAAGGTACACCCTATTATAAGATGAAATTGAAGGTGCAGCAAAGGAGGAGGGACGAGCCACCTTGAAGAGAGGCGTAGCTTGTTACAGATATGGCACTACCATAGATGTATGGTGTTTGGCATACAAAGGAAGCTCAACCATATAAGAAAGTGCTCACTAAAATGGAGTCTCAGTTGTTAATGAATGTCATTCCACAGAGTATGAAGAGGCATGCATGCAAGAGATAGGGTTTTCAAATGCAGCAACACAACCACCATCGAATGCAATTTCAAATCAATGGTCCAAAGGAGTAGATGAAAGAATCAGGTGGAGGCTGCCACTTGGCAGCACCGTAGGGTTTGAGAAGGAGAGAAAATGCATTCTCAAACTAGCACCTGTGTGCCATGTGGGTAGAGCCAGTGCAAGATAAATGTTTTTGTTTTATTTTTATAAAACTCATTAAACATAAGAGTCATGTGAGTTAAAAGTAGAGTCATTTCATTTTAATATTGGCCTTATTATAATAGGTGGGCCCCCCTCCAAACAAGCTAAAAGCTTTAAATAATAAGAGTCCCTTCTTGCAACTCACGGGAGTAAGAAAATAAGATTTAAATATGGTAGGAGTTTTTAAAGAGACATGGTGGGTCCCTTTTAGCATAAAGCTAAGTATTTAGTGGTTAAAGACACTTTAATGACTCTTATAACTCATAAAGACTCTCATTTTTTACTCTATTCATGGGGAGAAGAATACATAGCCCTAAAATAATAAAGCCATGCTTTATTCTACATGAGACTTTCACAGCAAGCTACAACAAGAAAATGAGCAGGAGCTTTATTTTTGGCAAAGGGAAGCTACAACTATGGAGAGAAAAATAGAAAGAGCTAGTTCTGATGGAGTTAACAGTAAGATACAGTTACCAGAGCTGAAATTAGAGCTAGATTTCATGGGATTTTTAGTTGTAGATTTTCTAGGCTGTTGGAAAGGATTTTTTCGAGGGTTTTTGGATTATAAATACAAGAATCCAAGATAGAGAAGAGAAGTTCTACACGGAGTATAGACATACATGGAGATGACAGAGATTTTTAGCAATAATGGATACATTTTCTTTAGCCTTAGCAGTTACCTCTCAATGAGGGATGGACATTTTATTTTGTACAAGTTATTTTGCCTCTGTAATTTTGTTCTCTTGTCAAATAATGAAGAGTGCTAGTGTTTTGTGCAGATCTGAGTCATTTTTTGTTATTTCTTCTTATTTTTTGTTCTGGACCTTTGTTAAATCTAATTTAATATGCTGGGTTATTAATCATGATGTATGCTCTCTAATTTTTCTAGTTAAATCATTTAGGGTTTAATCATTGTGTTGTTGGGTAGGTTATGAATCTAGTGCATCACCATAGCAGATTAGGGATTTCATTTTATAATCTTGTTTTTTTTCTTCCCTTTCTAAGAAACCATTTAAAAGGAAGAGCTAGCTTCTATAAAATCTGGAGGTTGCTTCAAGAATCAGTCCCACATCCTTGAAGTTTCCCATGTTGGTGATGGATTAAACCTGAACATTTATACATCAACAACCACCTTGATGAATTGGACTCCTGATGACTACTATGGTATTAATCAAAGTGATGGCCCCATAGCATTTAATACAAGATCAAAGAGAAGAGCTATTGAAGACATGCCAGTGCTAGTAGTTGTCCATACTCCCATAACTAATGTGTCTCCAGCTGTTATAGCAAAGGAGAAAGTGCTTGAAGTTCCTTCAAAGGAAGCAGATTAGACTATTTGTAGGATAGATTTAGTGCCAACAACACAACCCCAATCCAATCAGCAGTCAAAAGGTGATCTAGTTGTCACTAAAATGTCACAAAAGGGCAGTCAAATACCCTTTAGCATAGTGGACCAAATGAAGAATACAAATTTAAATCTCTCTATGTGGGATGCATTGCTAATTCCAGCCCAAAGAAATCTTCTTCAAGGGGCCCTAACAGAGTTCAGTTAGCCTGATGTGGAGTTGATAAAGGAAAGGGCAGCTATCCTAGGAAACCTGTGTCAACCCAAAGAGGAAGAAAACACAAGAAAAACTAGTAAGCCTCCTCCATTTTATGTCTCCTTAATCATAGGTGATAAATTATTGCATAATTGTATGATAGACTCTGGGGCAGGTACTTCTATCATACCAAAAAATATAGCTAATAAATTAGGCATTGAATACGAACCTATGGATAAGGTTGTAGTGCAATTAGATGGTACTATTGTGAAGACAGTAGGGGTTATTAAAGGTTTGGAACTCACCTTGCATGCATGCCTTGGCTATTCTATTTCACAAGATATATCAGTCATAGACCTCCCTACCTACTTTGGCATATGCTTGTCTAGGGATTTCACTATGTTGTTTAGAACTAGACATGGGACCAAACTGACTATTAGGGTTGGCCCTATTCCAAATGACCATATAGAGCTAGGTACACCCCTAGTCTCACCAATATGAATTGTACAATTCATGAATTGGAGGGAGAGGATAACATTGGGCATGAGGCTGCAACCCCTCTGGCAGAAATAGCTGACATACTGTTGGATGAGTGGGTAAATTATTTTTAGTTTGAGATCCCTGACAACATAGATAATATAGGGATGGGTACTTATTGTATCCATGAGGAGGTTTCTACTATCCCCAATCTTGAAAAACAAAAGTCAGACCCAAGTGGGATGTGGCAGATGTACTTTGATGACTCTAGAAGCAAAAATGGAGGTGCTGGGGTTGTACTAATTTCACCCCAATAGGAAACTTATTTCTCTTCATTTAGATTGTAGTTTAGTTATACTAACAATGTAGCTCAATATGAAGCTTTGATTCAAGGCATGCAGCTAGCACACAAAAGAGGAATAAAATTTTTACAAGTATTTGGTGACAGTGAACTAGTTGTCCACTAAATTAGAAAACTAAGTGCTTCAAAGAATGACTTGTCAAAGTCATACACACACAGGGTCTGGGACCTGATTAAAGACTTTGATGCCTTCAACATTTAGTTGGTTCCCAGGTAGAAAAATAAAGATGCTGATAGACTGGCCATAGTTGGTGCTCAGTTGACATTCCTCATAGTGTCAAGCAGATTTTAGATCAGCATGTAAAAGTTGTTGTGAGGCATATTGTGCCTGACAATGTGATAAGATGGAAAGTATTTGAAAGTGACAAGTAAATTGTAAACTTTATACAAGATGAGGCAGAGTTTGCTTCCAAAAATTAGTTAGTATTGTAAAAACAATATGGTGATTGAGTGATCCAACTAGAGACCAACAAGTTGCCTAGAGGGCTAATCACCTTGGAAAACATATTTGGTGCTGATGATCAGCCAAAGAAAGATAAAATGAACATGACAATAAGAAAAGAAGATTATGAAGAGGTGGAAATTGCATAGAGCAGATTCCTAAAACATGGAAAGGGATGTAGTCAAGTTGAGAGGTAAGGTTTCATTGAGCTTTGTAATGAATTTAATGATTTAATAGCTTGAGATTATAGGGATTTAAAATTCTTTGATCCTGGTTTAATCCATTAACATAGTATTGACCTAGACCCTAATGCAAAGCCTGTCCTCCAAAAATAGAACCATTAATGAGAAAAGAGCTATCCAAACTCATAGAGTCTAAGATAATTTATCTCATTAAGCATTCCTCTTGGGTAGCCAACTTAATTCTAGTTAGGAAGAAGAATGGGGAGATTAGATTATGTGTGGACTTTAGAGACTTGAATAAAGCCTCCCTTCCATGGAGTAGATTTTACAAATAGTAGTAGGTGTTGAAAGGTTTTCACTCCTAGATGGCTACTCAGGCTACAATTAGATTCTTGAGAAAGAATCAGATCAGTAGAAGACAACCTTTGCCACCAAGTGGGGTACTTTGGCTTATCAAAGGATGCCTTTTGGATTGACAAACGTTGGGGTAACATTTCAAAGAGTAATGGATCTAGCCTTTAAAGGCATAATCAATGATATTATCTTGGTCTATCTTGCTGATCTGACTGTGTATTCCAAGCATGCAACTGACCATTTGGGTCATTTGAGAAAAGTTTTTGAAAGATGTAGGAAATATGGGATATCATTGAATCCAAAAAGTATGTATTTATTGTTCTAGAGGGAAAGCTGCTAGGGCATGCGATTTCCAAAGAAGGATTGGCCATTGATTGAAAAAGAACAAGTGCCATTTTGTCTCTTCCTCTTCCCAGTCATAAAAAAGGTTTGCAAAGCTTCCTGGATAAGATCAACTTTGTGAGGAGGTTCATTCTAAACTTTTCTTCAATAGGAAAACCCCTCACAACTATGTTAAAAAAGAATGCTTCTTTCACTTGGTCCAAAGAAGGCAGAGATGGTTTTATAGCCATCAAGTAGGTCATTGCACAAGCCCCTACACTGATAAACCCTAGTTATGAGAAAGATATTATTCTGTATGATTTTGGATGCAAGGAGGGTATATCAGCTATCTTGATGCAACAAAATGAGGCGAAGCTGGAACAACCAATTACTTTTTTCAGTCAGCCACTCAAAAAATATGAATTAAGATATGATTTTATAGAAAAATAGGTATTTGTTGTAGTGAAGGCCCTATAAAAGTTCATACATATGCTTTCCAACAGAAAAATCTAGTTGATGGTGAACCACCCTAGTGTGAAAGAATTCCTCTGAAGCAGAGATATCAACAAAAATAGAGTTGGGTGGATCACAAAGGTAATGGAGTATGATATCAACATCAACATTACCAGGCTAATTTATGGTAAAGGTCTATGTGAACAAATGGTAGCAAGTGTCAAGGACAAAGAGGATGTTTTATACATCAAAGGATAGGCACAACTAGTTGAGCCTCATACTCCAACTGACTGGTATCATGACATGGTCACATTTCTACAGTCAGGTAAATGTCTGGATGGGTTGGATCGAGCTAAAAGAAGGTATTTCAAACTCCAATCTATCTCTTATATTATTATTGATGGTGTATTATTTAGAAAAGACATCAATGGAGTTCTTCTTGGGTGTGTTACTCAAAATATGACCTGTAGGATCTTAGAAGAATTTCATAATGGCCTAGATGGTGGCCATTTTTTTCCTTTTTAAATGTCCCTGGTAAACTTTTTAACATGACCAGAGACACTGGTGCGACACGTCCTCTGGCTCCACGTGAATGCTTTTATCGGAAGAATGAATTAGTGAGGCCACAATACGGGGGACCTCATCCCCTAGCAAGAGCACTTCAAACTTGTGAGCTCGTTGGCCCAGCGGGGGTTTGAACTTTGGTGGCCACCACTACAACCAAGCAACTTAACCACCAAACCACGCCCTTAATGATACCTAGATGGTGGCCACTATTCTCCAAGAACAACTGCAATTAAAATCATGAAAGATGGTTATTACTAGCCTAGTCTATTCAGTGATGCACATAAATGGATAAGGAAATATAAAGAATGTGCATTATTTGCTAGAAAATAGAGGCTGGCATCCCTTCCCATTCATCCAATCCAAACAGATCAACCTTTTGCTTAATGGGGTTTAGACTTCATTGGAGTAATCAATCCACCTTCTAGTGCTAGCTATAAGTGAATTCTAGCAGCTGTTGATTATTCCACTAGGTGGATAGAGGCAGTTACATTAAGGGATGTCGTAGAAGCATCCATTGTGGACTTCCTTGAGGGCATAGTTACAAGGTTTGGTGTACCATCCACCATCATATTTGATAATTCCAAGGCCTTTATAGGCACAAAAGTCAGTGAATGGGCACTAAATTATGGAGTTTACATGAATACCTCATCTAATAGTACCCACAAGGAAATGGTTTGGCTAAGTCTATCAATAAAAATCTGATTAGAATCATCAAGGAGATAGTGGAGGATAATCAAAGAACCTAGCACTCTAGGATAAAGATTGCTCTTTGGGCTGATAGGATCACTCCCAAGAGAGCTATAGGTACCTCTCCTTTCATGCTTGTGTATGCGAGAGAAGCAAGGGTTCCTTTATCATTGGATTTTCTTTCTCTTGAGTTTGTGCAGCAACTAGAAATAATAGAAAATGATGCCATGACAGTCAGACTTGCAGAGCTATTGGAACTTGAAGAGAAGAGGAATACTACCATGAAGACCCCTGAAGATCATCAAGATCAAGTTAAGAGAACTTTTGATAGAAAATCTACTGACAAAACATTTAGTGAAGGAAATATAATGCTAAAATAGGATGCAGATAGGGCTAAGGCTAGAAGACATTCAAAGTTTGATGTCATGTGGAGTGGACCCTACATTATTACCAGGTGCAAGCAGGCTAATGCATTTCAACTCTCTAGGCTGAATGGAGAGGTTCTTCCAATCCCAGACAATGGGATTCATCTCAAACCGTGCTTTTAGCATGCTTGTGAGACTTTGTAAATAGGTTAGATGTTTTCTTTCAATAAGTGCCTCTGCACTTTGTTGTATTCTCATTAGGAGGATACATGCTTGGTTGTTTTGTTTTGTCCTAGTGGCGTGCTCAGTTATATTGACTCCCTTATTCTTATTGCAATCCTGTTTTAAGCCCATGCCCAATGGATGTTCAAGGCCACTAGTCTTTTCTAGTAGGAAAACATCCCCAAGAGTCAATAAAATGTTGACCCATTTTACTCTGCCTAAGTCAAATGTTTCACCTTCATATTTGTTGAATTCCTTGAAAATATGGCTCTGCAAACAAATCTCTAGTTTTCTGTTGTTTAAGGTCTAGGGTTTTACAAGCATTTGAAAATCATTCCCTTAAGAAATTTGAATTCAAACCCTAGGGTCTCTTGGCGCCAAGGTAGCTTCATTTTATAATCTTAGGTTTCCCTTTTGTAGCAAAGCACTTTGAAAACTTAGGTCAAATATTTAGACCCAAATATTTCTACTTTTATTCTAGGCTCGGGTTTAATGTTTTATTTTATTGGCCCCCCATGTTATTTTCCTAGCAATGGCCCCCTTTTTGAAACATCCTTTTAGTGCATGTGCAAAATTGTCTCACTTAAGTTCCTCCATCATGTTGGTCTAGTGCATCGTATTTTTATTTGTAGCGCTTACCTTCAATTTGTGATATATGATGGGTGGTTTGAGATAGGTGGCAAGTTTCTATTGCATCACGTGTCTCCTATACATTATATTTCTTGTTCCTAAGGTGGTATGGAATGGGTGATATGTGATTGGATCTATTGCAAGGGCTATTCATGTCATGCCTTCCCTTTGACACATTGCATCCTCTATTTGCATCGCAGCTCCCCTTCCCATCACAGATTCAAAGGAGAGAAATGGGCAGAATTGCAATCCGTGATGGCTTGAGATAGAGAGCCAATCTAGTGCTAGGTGGTAGCATTTAATGTCATCACAATTATCCTTCACATCATGATTTGATCTTTTAGGCCACAGTGCCATTTGCAATGTGTGATAGTCATTGATTCACTACTCTAGCCCTCGATCTGATGGTCAAGATTCAAACGCAAGCATATGATGATTCTGTGGCAAGAGGAAGTTGCCAATTTGGTAGGTGTACTTAGCATTCATTCCATAGTCAGGGCTGAATGGAAATAGATGAAACAGTGTAGTTCTTTAATTCTAGAGTACAATCACAACTACTATTTAGATTTTTAGGTACATGGTAGGACTCTTTTGCATTCCCTCTTTAATTCTCTTGCCAGTCATGCATGCAAGCATCCATTTGTAGACATCTTAGGTTTGCCAGAGGTATGGGCTCTATCCTAGTCACAGAAGGTTTCTGATCAGCAAATTGAATGAGGTATGGGTTGTCTTGGCTCCCTTCGCTGCAAAGAACAAGATTAATATAATTTTTTTAAAAAATTGTAATCTTAGGAGTTAGCTTTTCTGGGCTATTATGCTACTAAATTTTTTGTAGTCATACCTTGTAATGCAATTGTAGGAATCACTAGAATTTGATACATTGTACCTACAACTAGGCCTTTGATGTCTTCTAGTTTGATTCAACAATGAATGTAATTAAATATTTTGTGTCTATTCTTTGCTACAATTTGTTCTTCTATTTAGTGGTCATTTGACCTTCATGATCAATACACTTCTAATATTTTGCCTCTCTTGTGTTTTGTCTCCATGTTTAATTTGAAATTAAAATCTATCTTGTGAGTAAAATGACTCCTTTATAGGTTAGGGTTTTCTATTCCAAAACCTCTATTAGGATTGCAAGTATGTGTGAGTTCTTTAGAGTTGAGATCATTGTTGTGTTTATTCAGATCAGATACTACATATTAAATCTAGTGCATCACCTTTTCTCCTTTTGTTTCCTTCTATCCCTTTTCCCCTTCAAGCATTAGGACTAGGTTTAGTTAATTTCTGTAAGATTTAGGCTTAGAATGAGTAACCAACCTTCTCTAGAGGTCTGATCTCATATTGCAATGTCCCACACCTTGAGATCATTCCTATTGTGTCATTTGAATGCTTGGACTCTCTCCAAGTTGGGTACAATTCTATGTGATAATAGTTCCATATTTATCTTTCAAAGGATCATATACCTTGGTCACTTGAATTAGTTGTGACTCAATAGAGTTAGCTCGATCTTTTATGCTTTTAGTAGTTGCAGGCCAGTTCAAACAAAATTGATACAGAACTTTGGCATCTTCTATATATTTTTGAATATTTTTCACATTTTCTTGCAAATTATTGTGTGCCTTAGCACATCTAACAGAGGCATCAGCTAATCTCTTATTATTTATCTACTAAGTTATCTTCATCTCAATTTTTTTCTCAAGATAAGATGAATGATCCTTAAAAGACTCTAGCATAAGCTTCATTTTCTAAGTAGGTGGAAAGGATGGATCTCTCCTTACCTCAGGCAAGTCTTCTTGTGTTATCTTGATTTCCACTTCCAATACTTCAACTCCTTCTACTTATTGCTACAGAATCTCTTGTCTTGTAGTGGACTAGAGTTTGCCTCCCAATTGTAGCTTCTAAAGGGGAGATATTCTAGACAAGTTAACTTTTCCATCTAGCATAGGTAACTATAATAGTTGTGGAGTAACCACCAATTGTATTTGCATATGTTGAGCTAAGAACTCTTTAAGTGAGTCAACTGGAGAAGAGGAGGAGGAATTTACTTGTTCCTTTTTAGGGCCCTCTCCTATATCAACATTAAATTATTCCTCATGTTGTTCAGGATTACTTTATTGCTCAGTATTTTCCGTAGGAGGGTTATCATGCACATCATTATTTCCTTCACCTTACTCTACCTAGTTTTCATCTTGTACCGATTTCTCTACTTTCTCCTCTTGAGTATCTTATTGATGTGAGTGATGCAGAGGAGATACATGTGGTTGCTCCACGTTCTTAGTAACCTTTATGCCTTCAAATTAATATTAAATGTTTGTCACTTATTTAGTTTCTTTTTGAATTTTATCTTGATCTTCTTTCTCCATGCTCATGAGAGCATCTACCCTTTCTTTTGTCCTCAACTTCTAAGCTCGCATTTGAGCCATTTTATCCTTTTCTTCTTGAGTCATGGAAGACCCAACCTTATCAAGAGCTTATTGCCTTAGGTCATCATCCATTTTAATAGCCTTTTCTCTCCTTTCTCTTAGAACATTAGCTAAGCTTTTCAAAACCTACTCAATAATATCATTCAAGGGACATTAAACATGAGCATATACATTACAACAAATTTCTCAATTGTGCTCTGGTCTTCAGGTGGCACCTCAGAATATAAGTCTGTTGTATCTTTTAGGATGCTATAATGCACAACAACATTGAAAACTGTATCTAAAGAAAGAGGTGCTCATTCAGGTGTTGGTGGAGGAGTTTTCTTAGGTTTCTTCTCTTTCTTCTTTGGATCAGATGTGCCTTCATCTCCTACTTCTTCTTCATCTTCACTCTCCTCTACCTCCTCAATATTAACTTTCTTCCTCTTAGCAAACTTCTTTTGCCTTGGTTTCTTCTTTTCACCCATTTTCATCTGATTCAGAATTTCAGATGCAACTCTTCTTCTGGTTGAGGTAGTTTGAGTTGATCTAGAGGGTTGTGGTGCATCAGTAGCAAAAGTAGAATTACTAGACCTTCTTGGTCCTTGTGCAACTAGAGGAATATTAGGAGCATGTTATGCTTCCTTCATAGGGGCTTCTGATGTAGTTTCAGATGAAATGCCCTACATTTTATGTAGCTCACCCTTTTTCTTCTCAAGTTTCTCTTCTACATTTTTCTTATGCATCTTATTTATGATTTCATCATATGTACTGAACCTCTCAGTAATAGGGTCTTTCGGTTTTCTCAGCAAAATATCAGCATAGACCATTATTTCATCTCTAGACATAGGGCAACCTTGAAATCCATACAGTCCTAGGCTCAACTGCCTCCATATAAGTATAATATTTATCCACTAGGAATGTGATATTTTCCTTATATTGTTGTACTGACCTAAAAGGAATACTATCTCTGGCATGCATCCTAGTTTGCAGATTTTTAAAGAATCCCCAGTACATTTGTTTGTAGTGATTGGGGTCATTGAAGCCTTTTATGTGACTTTTGATTTGTGCAAGAACAAGAACACTTTGTTGCCAAACCTTCCTCTAAAGCCTTGTAACTCCTTCATGAAATAATTTATGCAAGACAAATGATTGGAGTACCAAAGTTGAAATGATATCCAGTTTCCTTTATTCTCCTTAGATTCTCCAGGAGTTGTTCTCTCATGACCTCATAGAGGTCAAAGTCTTTACCCTCCTTGACCATCTGGTATGTAGTGTGAATTGTAGTACCTATAGTGGATCCCTCTCTATTAGTGAAATAGACTTCATAAGCAATCCCCATAGTTGCATATCTAACAATCGGATCGGTTATGTCATTCACAGTTAAGGTTCTCTTGTCAAACTTCTCTCTAGTTAATTTAGTGACTGTCTCATTTCTAATTGACTTCATTACTCGTATAGGTTCGGTGGAACACCACCCTGTCACTGCCCTGATTGTATCCTTAGTAATCCAGTGGAACTTATATAGATATATGAAGTCATCATGAATTCTACTCAACATGTATCTCACCCATTTGTTCTCATCATAGAAATTGGGGTAATCCTTCCATATGTCTAGTTTCTTGACCCCTAAATTTGCAAAATCTAGTTTGTAACTTACATCATCATCTAAGAGTTGATCTCTGAGCTCTTCAAAATTCATATGGTGAATTCCATCTATCTTAGAATGCATGTAAAACCTAACATCCTTAGTTTACACCACATATGCTAGAAAATTTGAAAATGCCCCATCTTTATTAACTTCCATTTCTTTGAATGGATACTTCTTGTATTTTGTTCTAGGTTTTTCAGAGACATCAACTACTTGCAGAGTCACCATATCTTTTAATTTAAAGATGGGTTTTAGCAGATTTGATAAAAATCTTTGTTTTCCTAGGGTTCCAACTTCAAGTTCTCAAAATCCAAAATTCTTCTTTAGCTTAATTCAACAAGGGATCCAAAGGTCTTCTTCTCTCCTTATCTCCAAATGCAAAAGTTTTGTCATCAAATGAGATTTGATCATTCATAAGAAGCATAAGTACTTTTCAATTTTACCCTCACATTCCTCATTAATGCATTTTTGTCTAGTTACGTAAACCTACGGCCAGATTGCTCTATGAACTCATAGAGACTCAAGAACCTTCCCCAATCCTCCACATCATAATATTTTTTTCTAAATTTTGGGCAAAAGAAACTATTTTACCTTATCAACATCTTAACCAACCGATTTCATTTCTATTCATTTGTATTCTTAGCTTCCATTTGTAGAAGCTAAAAATTATTTAGGGGGGAGGGAATAGATATATACTAGTTAACTCCTCCTAACCCTTATGTCACATCTCAATCAACAATGAAGTCTTCTGCACTAGACAAAAGCACAAATTCGTCCTTCTTCTAATCATCTTGTTTTGTCTTCCTTCTCCATATCTTTGTCATTTCCTTCTTTTTTTGAGTCACAAATTTCTCTATCTTCTTATGCTGAGCAGATGACTTCATAGAACCACTCCTACAAAATCTTTCTTTATGTCTAAAGTTGTTGCATTTGTAGCAAACAACATTATAATCCGAGAACATACTATTTCTCCTTACTTTAGTTTTGCACTTAACAACCCTATGAGCAAAATTGTTGCATGCATAACAATAGCCATAAAATGAGTGAGAGAACACAACATCATATTTTGCAGGCACAAATGAATTTTTTCTCATGTTTTTATTTCTTCTAACCTGAGTTCTGTAATCAATAGCCTTATGTCCAAATTTATTGGAAGAAAAACAATAAACATAGAAGGATTGAGAGAACCTAGGATTAGCAGCTTGTCTAGGAGGAGATCTCTTGAGATCTTTCTTCTTATTGCTTACTAATATGAAGTCATCATCATCCAACTCCTCCTCCTCATTTTTAGTCTCCTCGGGGTTTTCACAGTAGGGTACTTCTAATTTCATTTCAAACATGCCTTCAGGAATGTCTTCTTTCTAGAAATCTGGCCTTTCTCAAATCTAATGCTACCTTTGTTCTTTAGAGTTTTTTGACTAATGATTACTTCATCAAGGATGTTGGTGCTCTTCTTTAGTTTTAGACCGTTGTCTATTTGACCCTTAGCTTTTTCCCATTCTTTCCTTAGAAAGATAATTTCTTCTTCAAGTATGGAGAATTGAACTAATTTGTCATTGAGCTTAGCTATTAGACAATCTGCAACCTTCTTACCTTCTTCAACTTGAACTTTCATTTTGACAATTGCTTCTTTTGATTCTTTGAGCTTAATTTTGTATTCTTCATTTTCACTTCTTGCTGCATTCAGATCTTCTAGAGAAGAAATGAGTTCTTCAAAATCAACTACACAGTCTTTAGGATTATAGGTTGTCATGTCTTCATCATCTTTTGGAGGATTCTTTCCATTAAATAGTATTTTTGTTCCCATGTATTCCACTCCAAGATCTACCTCAGCTGTTAGGCTCCATACAAGGAACGTGGCTCTAATAGCAAATGTTGAACACACATAAGTACTAAGAGGGGGGGTGAATTAGTACTTATTCAAATTATTTTCTTCCAACAACATTCAAACTAACATAAGCATTTTAAAACATGAAAAGCAAAAGAGCACAAAAGAACACATCCATAACACCAAATTTACATGGAAAACCCTAGAAGAAAAAAACCATGGTGAGCAAGCTACTTGGATCTACTGTCCAAATCCAGCCTCACAAATAAAACAAGATTACAATATTATTTATAGGTTACAACCCAAAGGAAGCTACAACTCACTGAATAGTTACACCACTTACAATATTTACACATCACAACTTATCTGACTCAATGAAAGGAAGCTAGGTGTGCGGAAATGCTTCCTACACTAATCTATTGAGGAGAGGGCTATGCAAATTCAAATTTATCCTAACTATTATAGTGATGTTAAACTATTAACATGAGATATAGAAGAAAAACACCAGAGCCAGAAAGAAGACAAAAGAAGAGAGACAGAGATTTACGGTGGGGAAAACCCTTATCGGGTGAAAAACCCCACTTAGAAACTTGCACACTGTATTAACAAATCTGAAAGAATGTTTACAACACACTTGCAATGCAAGATTCAATGGTCTTTGACACTCATGTATGGAGTCAATCCGATAGCATAACAGTACCTGTAAACCTATGATACAAACTCCATCTCCAAGCACTTGTTTAAATAGAACATACAAGGCAATTTTGGACCTTTCTTGGAATGGGCGTCCAATATGGCATCTTGGACCAAAACCCATGCCTAGGGACACTTGGTCAACATTGTAGAATGTGTCTGACACTTGTCCATAGCTCCCATCCCAAAGGGGTCACCTATTTCCAAAATGGGCTATGACAGATGCTCTTACGACACGACCGTCATAGAATCTGTCATAGCAGTTACAACTTACAGCTGTAAGAGAATCTGTCATACACATGCTATAAATAGCATATTCTCTTACAACACATCATATTCCACCTTGGGGTGCCCAAATATGCCTCATTCAAAGATGCTTCATGACACGTCATTACCTGTCTTACAACCTTCTATTCTCGACTCTTACATGTCATAGATTCGTCATAGGAATCCGTCATAACCATTTCGGTCAAACATTCCTTACACAACATAGAAGATGCCAACACATGGTAGAATATTCCTACCACTAAGTGCGATGCCTATCTTCTCATGTGAGGACAAAATAACAAGTTGTCATAATCCATGTAGGATTGACACATCACCGTGCCACATCCCACAATATGACAAAGTGGAATTTCCAATTATTTACAACATAGGCAATTGAATAATAAATACAAACATTACAAATGTAGAGAATTACCAAGGTTTAGACACTTTAATTCCCAACATTCTCCCACTTGTCGAACACCTTGTAAGAGCAAATAGAAAAACAAAATTTAACTGCTATGGGCTGAGAGGCCCATAGACTCCGAACACCATCTCAACTTCTATGTGCCCACTAGCTTTGTTAATGCATCTGCAACATTCTTCAAAGTATCTACCTTCTCTAAATTTATCTTTCCATCCTCAACCATGTCCCTCACAAAGTGAAACTAAACATCAATGTGCTTGTTTCTAGCATGGAAAGTTAGATTCTTTGCAAGGCAAATTGCACTCTGACTATCACAACTGATCGTGATCTAACCCGCATCAATACCAATATCAAAACACAATCTCTTAAGCCAAATGGCTTCCTTAAAAGCATGAGTTGCTGCCATATACTTAACTTCTGTCATGGAGAAAGAAACAATAGGTTGTCGCTTACTCATCCAACTAATAGCACCACCAAATAGTGTAAAAACATAAGCACTAGTGGATCTCCTGCTGTCAATGTCACCTGCCCAATCTGAATCCACAAATCCATGAATATCAACAGAATGTGGAGGTCTTGAAACATTACCATGATAGAAAATGGAATACTCGGAAGTACCCCTCAATTATCTAAATACTCGCTTAACTATATCCCAATGAACCCATCCAGGATTAGCCATAAATCGACTATGGACTCCCACTACTTGGGCAATGTCTAGTCTTGTGCAGACCATAGCATACATCAAACTACCAACATCACTAGCATAAGGTACTCTGCTCATGTCCTCCACCTCACTAGGAGATTTTGGACAATCCTCAACAGACAACTTTGTCCCTAAAGAAATGGGAACACACAATGGTCTACAATCTCCCATGTTGAATCTATCCAACACGGTCTTAACATACTTACTCTGACTTAACCGAAGTTTTCTGTTGGTTTTGTCTCTTCTGATTTCCATTCCTAGAATGTACCTGGCTGCCCCTAAATCTTTCATTTCAAATTGAGCTGACAACTAAGATTTAAAATTAGAAATCATATTCTTACCCTTCCCAATGAGCAACATATCATCAACATATAGTGCAACAATGAGAATACGATCACCATCAAACTTATAATAAACACAGTGATCCAATTTCAATCTCACAAATCTAATTAACAACACAAAAGCATCAAACTTTAAGTACCATCTCCTAGGGGATTGCTTCAAACCATACAAAGACTTCGTAAGTTTGCAAACCAAATTTTCCTTACCTTTTACCATGTAATGCTCTGGCTGTGACATGTAGATTTCTTCTTCCAAGTCACCGTGAAGGAAAGCTATCTTCACATCCATCTATTCAACCTCCAAGTCATAAGCTACTGCAAGAGACAATAGGAATTGAATGGATGTCAACTTTGCAACGGGAGAGAAGATCTCACCATAATCTATACCCTCCACTTGTGAATACCCCTTCACAACCAATTTGGTCTTATACTTCTCAATACTGCCATCTGCACCAATCTTCTTCTTGAACACCCATTTGCATCCAATAGGTTTCCATTTAGGAGGAAAAGGCACCAAGTCCCAAGTTTGATTATTTTCCAAAGAAGCCATTTCTTCCTCCATGGCCCCCTTCTAGGAACCTGCATCCTTCATATCTAAAGCCTCTAATACAGTTTTAGGTTCATCACTGTTAGTGAGCAAAGCATAAGTACAACTAGAATCAAGCAATGTAAAACCAAACCTTTCAGGTTGCTTCCTTATCCGTGTAGACCTCCTCAAGAGCTAAGGTTGAGGTTCAGCTTCTTCTTCTAAGCTTTCAGAGCTGCTAGAGCTCTCCTCACCATCAAGTCCAACATTGTCTTTCTATTCAGTCTTCTCAGGGGTGAGGGGAAACTGAACATCCTCTTTCTTTTCTTTTTCTTCTAGCTACAAAACAATGGAAGAAGGTGTAAGCTCTCTGAAGATGACACTTCTGCTATACAACATTTTTTTAGCCACGGGGTCCCAAAGTTTGTATCCTTTCACACCAACACCATAGCCGATGAAGATACACTTAACAACTTTGTTCTCTAACTTTGACTGCTTCTCCCTAGGCACATGTGCATATGCCTCACAACCAAAAACATGAAGATGCCTTACTAAAGGATTTCTACCAAACCACACCTCTATAGGTGTCTTTCCAACAAGAGTTGATGTAGGAGATTTGTTCACCAGATAGCAAGCAGTGGCAACAGCTTCAGTCCAAAACTTTTGTTCTAGACTAGCTCCACTAAGCATACTCCTAGCCTTCTCCATCAGTGTCCTGTTCATCCTCTCTACAACTCCATTTTGCTGCGGGGTGTATGGAGTTGTCTTGTGTCTTTCAATCCCAAGTTCCTTGCAATACTTATCGAATTCTATAGAACAAAACTCACCACCATTGTCAGTTCTCAAACATTTAATCTTTTTACTAGTCTAATTTTCAGCAAAGGATTTAAACTCCTTAAACTTGCTATAGACTTCAAATTTGCTTCTGAGAAAATAAATCCATGTCCTTCTACTGTAATCATCTATAAAAGATACAAAGTATACATATTTTGATAATGAAGGAACATTAACAGGACCAAACACATCAGAATGAATGAGGTCCAACACACCAGAAGACTTATGAAAACTCGAATAAAACTGAACACGGTTTTATTTTCCATAAATTCAATGTTTGCAAAAGTCAAACTCAAGATTACAATCATCTAAACCCTCAATGAGGTTCTTATTTTTTAGGGTATGTAAACCCTTCTCACCAATGTGGCCAAATCTCTTATGCCATAATATTGTCTTTTCTACATGAAGTTTAACTTCCAATGCATGATTACAACCATCAAGACTAGAAACAACAGATTTCTTCACTGCTCATTTAGATGGTGGGGATGAAGTGACTGCTGCCCTCTTCCTTGAGTCAGAAGAACTATTGCATTATAAAATGCATTCCTCCAGCTAAAACAAAGTACCTCTCCGAGTACCCTTAGCAAGCACCATAGATCCTCTAGTCATCTTGCATCCTTCTTTCAAAAAGACAACCTGTACACCTGCATCATTCAGACTACTTACAGAAAGTAGGTTCCGTGCTAAGCCTGGGATGTGCAAAACCCTAGAGATCCCCTTCACTCGACCATCAAGGAATCGGATAGAGACTCTTCCATGACCAATGATCTTCAGATGAGAGTCATCACCTAGATACACCTTTCCACCATCGAACTCCTCATACTTAGTGAACTAGTCTCGATGTGAGGTCATGTGGAATGATACACCAGAGTCGATTAGCCACACATCATTAGATGCATGGGTTTCCAGTGTTGCGATGAAGGCATCACCATGATCTTGTGATTTTTTAGAATTTGAATCATGAGCTTTCTTCTTTCCTTCGTCTCCTCTTTGTATTCCTTTTAGAAATGCCCGGTCTTTCCACAGTTCCAACAAAGAGCCTTGGACTTTCTAAGAGATTTGGATCTCCCACGGGATTTGGATCTAGCCTTCTTAGCTTTCTTGTCCTTCTTCTTCCCTTTCTCCTTGGGTCTTCCATGAACTGCAAGGGCTTCTTTGGCTACCTCAGAAGACTTTCTCCGCATCTCTTTAGATAACAGTGAAGAAACCACCTCTTCCATTTTGAATGTGCATGTGGTGCTTCTGATTGCCATGACAAGATGATCCCATGAGTCCGACAGAGAACGAAGCAGGGTCATACACCAATCCTCCTCCATCTTTACACCGATAAATGTCAATTGTGCAACCAGCATGTTAAAGGCATTCATATGCTCATCCATGGATCCTCCATCCTCTATTTGACGAGAATTCAACTTCTTTCTCAAGAAAAGTTAATTGACAAGGGATTTGACTTGATACACATCCCCCAACTTCTTCCAAAGGAGTTTTGTAGTAGCCTCCTCATGGACATTTAACAACATAGAATCAACAAGACTAAGTCTTATGAGACCCTTTGAGATCCCACTCATCTTGAGTCATTGTAGCTAGTTTAGTTCCATTCACACTTTCCCAAAGGTCTCGGTCAACTAACATGTCTTCCATCTTGAGCTTCCACAACTCAAATTTACTGCTGTTGAATTTCTCTACTTCAAACCTTCCTGATGTGCTTGCCATCTCCTTGCTACAATAAGATACAGAATGCTCTGCATAGACTCCCACTCAACCCAAGATTAGCTCAAAAAACCCCTACCCAACAACTAGGACCAAAGGTGATCAAGCTCTAATACTAACTAAAAGGAAGCTAGGTGTGCAGAAATGCTTCCTACACTAATCTATTGAGGAGAGGGCTATGCAAATTCAAATTTATCCTAACTATTACAGCGATGTTAAATCTTTAACATGAGATATAGCAGAAAAACACAAGTGCCAGAAAGAAGATAGAAGAAGAGAGACAGAGATTTACGGTGGGGAAAACCCTTATCGAGTTAAAAACCCCACACTTAGAAACCTGCACATTGTATTAACAAATCTGAAATAATGTTTACAACACACTTACAATGCAAGCTTCAATGGTCTTAGACACTCATGTCTGGAGTCAATCCGGTAGCATAACAGTACCTGTAAACCTATGATACAAACTCCATCTCCAAGCACCTGTTTAAATAGAACATACAAGGCAATTTTGGACCTTTCCTGCAATGGGCGTCCAATATGGCATCTTGGACCAAAACTCACGCCTAGGGACACTTGGTCAGCATTGTAGTATGTGTCTGACACTTGTCTACAACTCCCATCCCAAAGAGGTCACCTATTTCTAAAATGGTCTATGACAGATGCTCTTACGACACTTACGACCGTCATAGAATCTGTCATAGTAGTTACAACTTACAACTGTAAGAGAATCTGACATACACATGCTATAAATAGTATATTCTCTTACAACACATCCTATTCCACCTTGGGGCACCCAAATATGCCTCATTCAAAGATGCTTCATGACACATGTCATTACCTGTCTTACAACCTTCTATTCTCGACTCTTACATGTCATAGATTCGTCATAGGAATCCGTCATAACCGTTTCAGTCAAACATTCCATACACAACATAGAAGATGCCAACACATGGCAGAATATTCCTACCACTAAGTGGGATGCCTATCTCCTCATGTGAGGACAAAATAACAAGTTGTCATAATCCATGTAGGATTGACACATCACCGTGCCACATCCCACAATATGACAAAGTGGAATTTCCAATTATTTACAACATAGGCAATTGAATAATAAATACAAACATTACAAATGCAGAGAATTACCAAGGTTGAGACACCTTAATTCCCAACACTCAAATGTTCATCTCATAACACTAATTGCTAATCACTTCAGCCTCTGCACAACACTCTCATTTCTCCACAATTACAATATCAACCTATGCCACAACAAAATAAATTCATAAAACTTTTCTCCATTATTACTTCACCAACAACTACCTCTCCAACATTGTCACATATTATAAACTATTCCTTTCCACATTTCATCATGAAATATGCTTTTGTAGTAAGTATATTCACACAATCTCAAACTGTTTCACTCAACATATATATATTTCTTACTTGACACATTTGATCTTTCATTGATATCCTTCGTAAGCTCCAAAAAATTTCTCCTTGGTTGGCCAAAATGATACGTATAACATGGAACGTGTAGTGGCCACAACAGTTGGCTCACAAATACATGTGGTAAGTATAAATCTAATGCGTTTCAGGAGCAAAACATAATCAGGTCCTCTTCCAAGATGGCGCACTCTCCATACATATGACAAAATCTTCATTATACACCAAGTCGATGTCGCAGACACTTATCCTTCCTTATATTTGGCTCTAGACCCAAAGTGGTATCGGAGGAGATAAAGTTACACCATACAAACCACATACTAATTATTATCTTATTCACAAAACACTCCTATACACTTCTTTTGTTATTTTAGAATATTTCATGCTGGCACGAACACTTGAACTCTGATGCCGGTGTTCTTAATAACCACTTCTTACACAACCTTAAAACAAAGCAATGAAAACCATAATTGCGGTGAACATAATCATTTGAAACTTGAACAACACATACCAACGAGCCATATGAACTTCTCATTAAATCAACAAGGCCAAATACCAATGTACGGTGAACTACGTTGGCCTCCACTATCTCCCACTACTTATATTAAGCAATGGCTAAGCTTATCTTTGTACAATAGACTTTCAAAGAACCAATTGTGGCGCATATAATCACTTGAAACTTAAGAAATGCATACCTAATAGTCATATCTACTTTTCCTTCAAACCACCAAGCATATCTTCATCTGTGGAGAAGTGTAAAGCATTCTCTTATCTCTCTATGACTGCACTTACCCTGTTTTATTATTGTCTTCACTCTTTTGACTCCAACATACTTTGTGGTAAACATTATGACATCAAACTTGAAACATAGATGCTTGAGTGTAATATCTAGCCAATAGTCCAAACTACAAGCTCATACCTTTAACTGTGGTAGAGTACAATACTTGTTTGTGAGCCTATAACACCTTCTCTAACTTGTACTATACTTAGACAATTTCCTTCAATATTTTTACATATTTCTTTATCAGGTAGCAAGTATAATGTGTTCATATTGTCATCATATAGCAAGACTCCAACTCTACTCATCACAAACATCAAACACAAATTTTGTTGGCAAGAGACACTATGTGGCTTTATTATTGGTGTCATTGATGGCAACAAAGTTTATCCCACACATCCGCAGCACATAGTATGTCTTCACCAGAAGTTAGATTGAAGAGTGTTTTGGTCTGATAAGCAAGAATAGAGAATGCAATAAGGTCTGACAATCAGGTCTGGATCTCTCAGAGTATGTATCTCAGCAAAGTATAGACTTGGGGAAGTCAAGAGGAGTACCATTACTACTACATTCCAGAGATTGAGCCTCTGGTGATGAAAGAGTGAAAAGATATGAGCATCTAAGTGTTTGGTTCCTGACAGGCAGAGTAAACTAAGGAAGAACTAACTGATAGAGCATCAGACTTTAATCTGGATGAGAAATCGATGGTGATCAAGCGTCTTGAGGGATCATTCATGGTTGGCTGACATGATTGATAACTTCTATGTCTATATTTTTGATACGCATCACATATTAAGCATGGATTCAGTCGACATACCAGTATTTAGTAAATATCTTGAGTATTTCAGTTGCTGACTAGAAAGATGTTGAAATTCTTGATGCGGATATATATACCAGATGGATTTTGGTATGAAAGTGTGTGAAAAAGGTATGAAAAAAAAGGCAAAGAGAAGTGTGGAAGCACAAATACAAGTCTGATATGTGACAGAACAATAGCACTAAAGAAGAGGAAGCATGAAGTGTAGTAGATCAGTATATTGAGCCTAACCAAAACTGAACCTCAGCATATGTGGATGCCTCTCATCAGTTCAAACATCTGCTTACCTTCTATATCCCTGTAGACAGTGAGTCTCTTGTAGGCAGTGTGCCTCTTGTGAGTAGTGTGCTCAGGTAGTGAGCCCTAATTGGCAAGTGCCATTTTGTACTTCTTATTCTTTTAACAAAGAATACAATCTTGGGTTAGTCACCTCATGGTTTTTCCCTTAACAGGGTTTTCCATGTCAAAATCATTGTATTATGTGTTTTGATTTTATTTCTACTCTCATGATTATGTATGCTTACATGTTTTGATACTACACTAATTGTTAAAGAAGAACAAAAAGTTAAAATATTTAAGATAACTGATTCACCCCCCCTCTCAGTTATCTACCTTGTTTCCAACAATTGGTATTGGAGCTAAGCTCCTCTAAATAGAGCCTAACAACTTGAGGAAGATCTGGGAATCTCAATGGATATGTATGGTATGAGCGAACAACTTCAGTCTACCCTAGATGATCTTGATCAATCTCACTCTGAAGTCAATAACTTGAGGGAAAGACTCAAACAATCTGATGATTGCATAAATGAACTCAAAGAAAAACTAAGTATCTCTGTGAAGAAGAGAAAGGAACTACTTCAATAATTAGCAAGTCAAAGTGAAACCAATGATACTAATGAAGATCTAAATGAGAAAAACAAGTTATGTGAGAAACTATCAAAAGAGGTCATTATGGTGAGACATGAAATGGAATTAGGGGTTATGAAATTCACCCAAGAAATTGAAGAGAAAAGAAAAATTGAAGATAATCTAAAACAATCTCTCAAGAAGAAGTTAGAAGACTACCACAAAATGGATAGAATAATCAGGCATCTAGAATTTGATCTTGAAGAAGCTAGAGATAATGAAGAACAACTTGAGAATTAGATAGACACTCTTAAAAGGGATCTTCAAACAACAAAAGAATGCAAAGAGAAATTCAAGATAAGCTCTGCTCAACTTGAAGTTCTTCTTGAAAGACAGAAGAGGGTAGATGACAAGCATGACTTGGGGTATGAGAAAGGTGAAAGCTTCGGATTAAGTCAAAAGAACTCTGGATCAGGAAATCCAAGGAACAGGCCTAGAAGACCTTCAGTAAGGCAACCAGATGCTCAAAGATATCCATCCTTCAATGGATAGTACTACAATTGCAATAACTTTGGTCACAAAGCAAATTAGTGCAGAAGAAGAATGAATCAGACAAATTCATCCTTCTCTAGATAGTGTTTTAACTATAAAAGGTATGGTCACAAATCTCATGAATGTAGAAATATGCAAATAAACAATTCATTCAATAGTAGATGCTTTGCATGCAATAGAATGGGATATATGGCTAATCAATGTAGATCAAGAGGATACCAATCAAATATGCAAAGAAATGTTGTTTGCTATAATTGCAATAGATCTGGTCATATTGCCAAATTATGTAGAAGTAAGAATCAGGATAAAAAGGGTCTGGTGCATCATAATCCGAATCAAGACAAAGGAAAAGGAAAAGTGAATATAGATGAAGTTCAAAGGGAGATGAACAAGATTTGGGTGAAGAGAAGTATAGAAAATGTTGGCGGTGGATCCACACTAGAATCTGGTGCTGATATTCCTTCCGAAAACTAAATAGATGAGCTCTAGCTCAGGGGGAGTCTCAAAGGAAAGTAAATTCCCCCAGCTAGTCAATTGGTGCCTGAAATTGGCACATGGAAACTTACGGATTAAAGGGCTCTTAGAGAAATATCTAAATAACCCTTGGTAAAAATATGAAAGATCCACAAGGAGTTTGAAGAGGTTAATCATCCAAGACTAATCTAGTTTGATAGTCATCTGGTAAAAGTAGGATTCTCATAGTTAGATCCGGTATGACTCAAAATTGAAATATCTTGATCTGCAGATAAATGGATTGATTGGAGAAAGGGAGATACATTGTCAATTATCACCGAGAATAATTCTAAGTGCATCTTAGCGATTCAAAAGGATCTCTCTCAGAACAAGGTCAGAACAAGGGAACCAGAATGACTTAAGGTGTGCATTTATTGCAATATGACATTAGGGTTTGTAGAAAAATATAAGGGTTCTTTTATTCATCATTTGTACATTTGCATTCGAGAAGAAGAAAGAAAGAGCTCTGCAAACAAGATTGTTTCAACCCTCTCAAGGATCAACCGCAAAATCCAATTCAACCAGCGATCTTTTTTGGCTCATATCATGAACCCTAGAAGCATGAAAAGGTATTTCTATTCTTGAATATCTCTCTCTAAATCTTTTGCAAGATGGCTATTCCAAATGTTGTTAAGATCATAGATAGGCCATGCCCTAAGTTCAAGAAACATCCTTACAAATCCCTAGAAGTTGATCTCTTAGGCACCATCTCTAGCATTCCACATGGGGTTCTGTATGTAGAAGATGTTAGGGTATACATACATGCTAATATTGAGGAATTTGGGGAATCCAAATTGATGGATATCTATCACAAGCAATTAATAGATGAAACATTTGAACTTAAACCTCAATAGAAGGCCATCCGGGATAAGCATTTTGGACATTGCATCCACTTTCCCTATTTTGTAGAGGATGAATGGGTCCGGTATGTTCTTAGTAGAATACATGACAACTTCATGTGGTTGATGAGGCAATTCAAGATAACAAAAGATGCCATTAGGGTAGTAACCGGTTTGCACTCATCCGGTGGGTTGCCTGCTCTCAAATCAATCAAGAACCAAATAGTAAGTGAGGCTACTAGATCAAAGTTTGACAAGAGAGCAAGGACAATAGAAGACATCATAGATCTGGATATCAAATTTTTCTCTATGATAAATGGTTACAAAATCTATCACTCCAGCAGGGAGAATTCAGTATCTAGAACTGCTATATATACTGCATATGAAATGCTAAGGAAAAATGTAGACTATGATCTATGCGAGCTTCTTCTAAGCTAATTGTTAGAAAATTTGTAGAAAATAAAGAAGGATATGAAGAACTCATTCAAGTATGGTGGCCTAATACTATGTCTCTTCTTTTACTATATGAATAAGCTACCCGGAACAAGTGGTTGGATAGGGCAAAATGACAGACCGGTTACCATACAAATCAGAGATTATATGTATGGGCTTGGTGATACCAAGGCTCAAAGTACAACTCACTGGGGATATTTTAAGAATTTCCAAGGTTTGATGCAGGCCAGAGAAAGAATTCCTTAGACAATAGTTGAAAAATATAAAGATACTGTGTGTTTTATGGTAGACATTGATCAATGCCTAATGGAGGCAGTAGAGCCCAGAATAGTCTGGATTATGCCAATGGGCTATGAGGTGGATGAGAAAATCTTGGAACTACATGTCCAACACCTATTAAGTCAGCCTAAGGACCCTGAGGTAGAAAGGTTTGGCACGTTTCAAGAATTGAGTGTGAAAATTCATGTTGAGCTAAGACAACTGGAGATGAAAAGAAAAGTGAGAAGAGAAGTAGAGGAAGTTGCCAAATTCAAAAGAGGCAGTTGATGCAAATAGAGAGAAACTAGAAAGAGCAAAGAAAGAGAGACAAGATGTAGAAAAAGAAAGTGATCCGGTGCAAGCCCCCTCCCGGACTAGATCCTCAAAGAGTTCTGCACCTACCACCTCTAAGAGCTCAAAATCCTCCAAACTGGAAGCAAAGACATCCAGAAAAGGAGAAAAGAGAACAAAAACCAAGGCTACAAGATCCTACATAAGTCAAAAGGATGATGAAGAGACAAAGACAGATGAGGAGGTTAAGAAAATGAAGAAGAAAAAGAAAACATCTGTGGAATCCTCTACCGGAAAAAACAAAGAAGAAGAAGTAGAAGAATTTGTTGAAAGGCCTACTCTTTCTGTTGATGATGTCATCAAGGCAGTCATTGTGGATGGGAATCTACAACTAATGACAGAATTCTATGATGAGTATAGTGACACAGACAAGAGAATCTTGGAAGAAGCTACGGTTAAAGTACTTAAAAATATATATTAAAGCATTCATTGAAATCATCTCTCTAATACCCAAAAGTTTAGAGAAGGTACTTGAACTCAGAAAAGACAATGCCGAGGAAAAGGATTTGGAGATTCGGGAATAGATAGCTATTCAGCTCTATCCTTCCATTACTCCAAAATAAATGAACATGATCTTCAAGGACTGCAAGGATGAGTTCCGGAGCAAAGCCAAAATCTCTTATTAAGTCTGGAAAGAGTTTTTGGGTAAGAGATTCTCCGAAGTATAGGGACTCATAGCAAATGATAGGAGAAATCTAGATATTGGGATAAAGAGCCTAGAACATGCTCTTAAAGATGGTAGTGAATTCTACAAATTTTGTTTATCTTGGTCCACAGTGACAACAGACATTGCAAAGAAGGTGGAAGAACAAGAGAGTAAACTATCAAGTTTATCTCTAAATTTTGATCCTCTCACCTCATCCATAATGAATCAAGAGTGCTAGGCTATTGCCACTATAAATGAGATAAAGAGGCTTGAGAAGGAGAAGAAGAATAGAATAAGCAAAATGAGTGAGCTAAGAGGGATAATTATCCCTAAGTTAGAGGCAATGCATGAATCCCTAACTGATCATGCTCAGACTACAGCCCAAACCAGTGATCTAACAGACTTAAAGAGGGTAGAACCTTTTGCATTTTTGTTAAGTGGTCACATCTCAATTTTGGATGGGATGAAGCAAAGTTGGGCAACAGAATTTGTCCAGTTGAAAACCAATTTTGTGGATATACTTAAGTATATGTATGTATAACTTGTATATACACTTATACTGCAATGTATAGGTTACTTTTTGCAAATTTTGGTGTGTGGTTTCCACCCTTTGTCATTGATGTCAAAGGGGGAGTGAGGAGTAGTGAAAAATGTGGAATCTAGCTAAGGAGGAGCTCTGGTAAAATGTACATAAGATAGAGCATCAGCCAAGGGGGAGTTTGCTATGACACTTAGTCATTTTTCACTAAGTGTTGCCATCAATGCCAAAAGGGGGAGATTGTTGGCAAGAGACACTGTGTGGCTTCATTACTGTTGTCATTGATGGCAACAAAGTTTATCCCACACATCCGTAGCATATAGTATGTCTTCACCAGAAGTCAGATTGAAGAGTGTTTTGGTCCGGTAAGCAAGAACAGAGAATGCAACAAGGTTTGACAATCAGGTCCGGATCTCTCAGAGGATGTATTTCAGCAAAGTGCAGAATTGGGGAATTCAAGAGGAGTACCATTACTACTACATTCCAGAGATTGAGTCTTTGGTGATGAAAGAGTGAAAAGATATGAGCATCTAAGTGTTGGGTTCTTGACAGGTAGAGCAGACTAAGGAAGAACTAACCGGCAGAGCATCAGACTTTAATCCGGATGAGAAATCGATGGTGATCAAGCCTCTTGAGGGATCATTCATGGTTGGCCAACATGATTGATAACTTCTATGTCTATATTTTTGATACGCATCACATATTAAGCATGGATTCAGCCGACAGACCAATATTAGTAAATATCTTGAGTATTCCAGTTGTTGAGTAGAAAGATGTTGAAATTCTTTGTGCGGATATATATACCAGATGGATTTCGGTATGAAGGTGTGTGAAAAAGGTGCAAAAAAAAGGCAGAGAGAAGTGCGGAAGAACAAATACAAGTTTGGTATGTGACAAAATAGCAAAACTAAAGAAGAGGAAGCATGAAGTGCAGTAGATTAGTATATTGAGCCTAATTAGAACTGAACCTCAGCATATGTGGATGCCTCTCATCAGTTCAAACATCTGGTTACCTTCTATATCCCTGTAGACAGTGAGTCTCTTGTAGGTAGTGTGCCTCTTGTGAGCAGTGTGCTCGAGCAGTGAGCCCTAATTGACAAGTGCCATTTTGTACTTCTTATTCTTTTAATAGAGAATACAATCTTGGGTTAGTCACCCTGTGGTTATTCCCTTAACAGGGTTTTCCACGTCAAAATCATTGTGTTATGTGTGTTGATTTTATTTTTACTCTCATGGTTATGTATGCTTACATGTTTTGATACTACACTAATTGTTAAAGAAGAATAGAAATTTAAAATATTTAAGATAACTGATTCACCCCCCCTCTCAGTTATCTACCTTGTTTCCAACTCTACTCATCACAAACATCAGACATAAATATATCAAGTCTATGACCTTCCACATGAAGATTAGAAGATATGGTATGATTGTGGATAGATGACACTAATCCATCTCCTTCTATACATATGATATTGATCCATCTCCTTTGGTTGCTAAGCATATTGTTATGTATGAAAAAAGGGGGATGAAGGAGACAAGCATGCACACTAAATCAAACCCTCTTCCACAATAACATTCAAGGACAACACTAACCCAAATCACTATCAAATGGAGGAGGACTCAACTATAGATCTTGTGCTCAAGAGTGCTATGGAAAGATCAAATTTAATCAAGCCTTTTATCAAACCCTAGGTCAATCAATGCACTAAACCCTAGATTTGTAAAGATCTAATCATAACAAAAGATGTGGAGCAGATATTGAGAAATTAATTTCACAAGAGTGATCATAGAGATGTCATAACCTATACCCCGAAAGATGGAAAGTTGGAAGACTACGGGGCTTGTGCCCAAGTCCAGAAAGATGAAATCTTTAGAAATTTGAAACTTGAGAAATGTTGCAGAGAGTGTCTTGATGTTGGATTCAGTACCTATTTGAGTAGGAGGACTACGGGGTAGGCCCCCAAGTCTTTTGCAGAGAAATATTCATAAAATGCTTTTAGATCTTGAAACCCTTTCCCTTACACAACCTTCTTGTACCATCATTTCTTTAGACTTCACACCTATAACCTGCACACAAGAAGAAAAGTCGTTTGGGCATTGTGGTGTTTAGGGATTTGCCTCAGTCAAATCCCAGGATAGCATTCAAGCTTCCCAACACTATTGTTAGAGAGAGAGTGTGCCCTAGCAGGGTAGAGGCCAAAGATAAACCAATGATGAAATGATTCAAATGATAATGATATCATCTCAGAGGTGAAGCCCTTAGGAGAATGAAGATCCTTCAACTCATAAGGAGATGGATGATAATTCTAAATTTGCAACAACACAAACAATATAAACACAAATATGCAACAATAACACAATGAATGATTTGAATGCTCTTTCCTCTAAGATCATAAGTTTGCTATAGCCATATTAACTCAAAATGAATTCAAAAACACACTTAGATATGCTTTCTCACTAACATTCATAAATTAAATCAAAAGAGCCAACAAGGAGAGACCCTTTGAAAGCTCCTATGGACACATATATTTGAAATTTGTCCTGACCAATCAGGGAGGACTTGGGTGCGGGTACCTAAGTCCCTAAGTGCCTTTTTGGTCTAGGGTAAGGCATAAAATAGGCCCCTAGTTCCCAATCGTCATGGGTTTCAGGGGATTTTGCATCGGGATGAATATTTTGCATGTATAATGTAATCATGGGGACCTAGGAGCTAAAGTAGGAGGTAAAAAGGCATGTGTCCACTTTTTACTCCATAACATTTAGCCCCCACTTTAATGTGTGTATGATCTTTATGATTCAATACATGCATTAGAGTACAGTCGAAACATATCAAACACATCAAACACAAGAACGAAGTCACACATTGAGTTTAAAGGACCATTTCTAGCCCCAAAGCATAAGCAAACATAAGAAGACACTTTACAGTCACACAAAACATGGAGAATACATCAATACAGTCACCTAATACACATAGAAGACATGATTAAGCAATTATATATATAATCCTAACACAAAACACATAACATGGAGGGAGCTCATCGCTACATGCCTTTAGACCATGCAAAAACATGAAAAACACATGACATGGAGGGAGGCCATTGCTATGTTCCTTTAGACCATGCAACTGTAACGTCAGAAAATGTCCCCCTAGGGGCTTTTCCCTCATAAGGTTTAGCTCCCGGGTCTTTTACATGCATTTAGGACATCTTACTTCATAATTTGGCATCCTGATGGAATGAGCCCTAGGTAACATGACAAATGGGACCTAGGAGGACCCCTTGAGCTTAACTCTACCCAAAATAGGGAGGGAGGACTTGGGCGCCCACGTCCTAGTCCTGCCCTATTATGGGGCAATCCCAATTTTTGGGTGTCAGCTTGTGACCGTTATTTGGGTCTTATGTCGACACGGTAAGTTTGAATTTATGAAATCTTGGCGGGGGTGTTTGTAGTTGCATATAAAAGCATGTTTAGGCATTCATTTAGAAACTAGATGATCATTGTGAATTTTAGGCATTCTCAAGGTGATTCAAGGCTTTCATTGTGCTACAAGAGTAGAATTGTGTGGTTTATGTGTTTGTGTTTGCATATTTGAGTATCCATTTCCTCATGGAATGAAGAGCATCTTCCTCCCATGAGATCTTCACTACAAGGTGACATTATATTGTGTTTTCATCATCATTTCCTTTGGCTTTTGCCTCTGCCTCACAATGACATGCACTCTCTATCTGACAATGGTGTTCAGAGACTTAAGTGTCCTCTGGGGCTTGACTGACATAAGCCTCTAAACACCACAACCCCCTCCTAAAGTTTTCATGATTGCAGGTTACAGGTTGAGGAGCTGGACAAAGTGAAGTTGCAGGAAGGCATCTTAAAGTGTCAGAATTGCAGAACAGAAGGAAAAATAGCACCCTGGACTTGGGTGCCCGCTCATTAGTCCTCCAACTTCCATGATGGAAAAATCTCTAGGACAACAGGAAAGAGTTTCAGACTGAGTTTCTAGATCCTGACAAAAACTAGGGCCTTGGACTTGGGCATCCACTCCTGTGCCCCTGACTTTTCCACCTCGGAGTCCCGAAAATAGGTACTTTGTGATTTGATATTTCACTTCCCTCTGTAAGAGCTTTTTTCTGTTATTCTTCTGTTTACAGTCATATTTGCAAAATTAGGGTTTTAATGGTCAATTAAGCATAAGATAAGGAAAATTGATAATTAAACATCCTAATCCAAGTTTCCCTACATCTCACAATGACCTAGGGTATGATAATGCATTGTCACTCGACCCTAGATCC
Organism: Cunninghamia lanceolata; assembly: GCA_027924645.1. NCBI lineage: Eukaryota > Viridiplantae > Streptophyta > Pinopsida > Cupressales > Cupressaceae > Cunninghamia > Cunninghamia lanceolata. The sequence continues at coordinate 4,031,098 of BSBN01001569.1, forward strand.
TTGAATGTTAAGGGTGAAAAGAGGATTCGAACATCGAATAACCAAAACATTAATCAAGTCCAATTTTCACCTAAACAATAACAACATGCGAGACATGCAAGGAAGACACAAAACATATGGAAGACACATAGAATATGCGAGCTCCATATAATATGTCATGGTGATGAAGGGGGTAAATCATAAAACACACAACAACATAAATTGCACACATAAAATAGAGATGTTATTTTATTGATTTAGACAACACATTACATTACAGAAGCTTAGTAAAATTAGAGGATGAATCCTCTACTGGCTGCAACACATTACAACTTTCCTAACCTCAAGACTCTGGAATCTTCAGCCTTCTATAACCCCAAATATGCTAGGGTTTCTATTTTCCTACCTATTCTTGACTCTACACTTTCCCCCCTTAACTCTACTACTACCCAGGGTTCCCAAAATAGTCATAAATAGCACTTTTTGGTGGCCTCTGGCTAAATTTCAAAATTTGCAACTTGCTCCAAAAGTAGGTCAACTTCCGGGAAGCATAACTTTTGATCCGGGTGTCCAATTGACGAACCGTTTTAAGCACCGGAAAGCTCCCGATGTGAACTATCATGCTAAAAATTTGTAAATGGATTTATGTCAACTTTTCAAGACATTATGGGATGCTTTAGTGCCTCATATTAGAAATTTTCAGGGGCTTTTCAGAAAACAAAAACTTTAATATCTTTCATCTCACAAATGATCTTTTCCTGATTCCTTCAACAAAGGTATTATATTTTAGTTATGAAGCTTTCTATAACTTTTTTCCTTAATCCGTACCCAAATGCAAACTTTCCTAAAATGGCAGGTAAACTTTCCAAAACTGGCAGTTTGCTATTTTTAGTAGTTTTGGAAAAACTGAAAGTCCTACATCATTATTCAGGATATTATGGAGCCAAAAACACTAATTATGGGAAAAAATGAAAACAACTACAATAATTTTGAATTAACTTCTTTTTGGGTGATGTAAGATTGCCTTTACACCACTGGATGCTCCTGCATCAGACACCCAGGGTAATTTGAGAAGTGACCCTATCACGTCTCAGATGTTTGTGTAAGGAAAAACCAAATGGTCAACCTCTGCCTTAGACAACCAAGAAGAATCTTCAACATGCCTTCCTTTTCATTTCACCAAATATTCTTCATATTTCCTATTCTGAGTACTTCTTCCCACATGGCTATCCAAGATCTCTTCTATCTCGTCTGTTGAAGTAGATGTAAGAATACTCCACTTTTCTTCTGTTGGTCCATCCTCTATTCCACCTTCCTGATATTCTGATAAATTAGCAATGTTGAAAATAGGGGAAATGTTGATCCCACTCAACAGCTCCACCTCATATTCATTTCCTAAATCATGTTTCTTCAAAATTCTGCATGGTCTAAATTTCTTCATTTTCAACTTATTGTATGTTCCAATTGGGAACCGTTCTTTTCTCAAGTGAACCGTAACTTCATCCCCTACCTAGAACTCCTTATACCTCCTCTTCTAGTTTGAGTTGACCTTGTACTGAATATTCATCTTATTAATGTGCTTTCTCACCTCTTCATGTAAATTCTTGAGATGTTCTACAAAGTATTCGGCTTCGACACTTGTCTTTTCTCCTTTGTCCACCTTCTTTAACTCAGAAACATTTCTTGGGCTATTGCCATATACAATCTGGAATGGTGATTTACTAGTACTCCTATTAACAGAATTGTTGTAAGCAAATTCTACCTATGGTAAATTCAAATCCCATCCCTTGGGCTTATCTCCTACTAAGCATCGTAATAGGTTACCCAAACTCCTATTCACCACTTTCATCTGTCCATCAGTTTGTCGATGGTGTGTAGAACTGAACTTCAAATCTATCTTCAACTTCTTCCATAGTGTCCTCCATAAATAATTGACAAACTTACTATCTCGATCTAAACCTTTGCTCTTTGGCAAACCGTGTAATCTCACCACCTCCATGAAAAATAATTCAGCAATATGAATAGCATCATTAGTCTTCTTGCAAGGAATGAAATGTGCCATTTTTGAGAATCTATCCACCACCACAAAAATGGAATCATGTTCTCTCTGTGTCCTTGGTAAACCAAGAACACAATCCATACTAATATCATCCCATGGCTTTTCTAGTACAGGTAGTGGTTGATATAGACTTATATTCTGACTTGATCCTTTCGCCATTTGACATACTCTGCAACTCTGTACAAATTTCCTCACATCTTGCTGTAATTGTGGCCAATAATAATTTTCACCAACAATAGAAATGGTCTTATCTCGACCAAAGTGTCTGGCCAATCCTCCACTATGTTTCTCCTTAATCAAGTTCTCTCTAATGGAACTCCTCAGAATACACAATTGGCTTCCTTTAAACAACATGCCATCTTGGATTATGAAATCCAACCATTTTGTCTTGTCCAAAGTAACAGGTTCCTGACAAGCTTTCTAGGCCTCTACAAAATCTGGATCTTCAATATATAAATTTTTGAGCTCATCAAACCCAACAACCTCTATCTTCATTTCTGTCAACAAATTCTGCCTTCTGCTCAAGGCATCTACAACTCTGTTGGACTTCCCACTCCTGTGCTTCAAAACAAAAGTATAACTCTGCAAAAACTCAACCCATTTTAAATGCCTTTGGTTCAACTTTCCTTGACTATTAAGATACCGCAAAGCTTGATGATTAGTATATAAAACAAACTCCTTTGGCAACAAATAATGTCTCCATTTCTTCAAAGCCTAAACTATTGCATAAAACTCTTGATCATAAACAAAATACTTTTTCTCAGCATCATTAAGCTTCTCACTAAAATAGGCAATGGGCTTACCTTCTTGGCTCAAAACAGCTCCTATAGCACTACCACTAGCATCACAATCTACTTGAAATACCTTATTGAAATCTGGAAGTGCCAAAATAGGTTGCTCTATGACTTTTTGCTTCAATGTATCAAAGCTTTTGTCTGCTCCATTAGTCCATCTAAACTCTTTTCTATCCCCTCTCATTGTCTTAGTCAGGGGTGCACAAATCCTACTAAAATTCCTAATAAACTTTTTTGTAAAAACTTACCAAACCATGAAAAGATCTTACCTCTATAGCATTTCTCGGTGTAGGCCATTCAATGATAGCCCTTACTTTTTCTATGTCCATCTTAAGACCTTACTCTAAGACAACAAATCCTAGGTATACCAACTCCTTCTTTGCAAAAATACATTTCTTCAAATTAATCAACAACTTCTCCTCCATTAGCTTCTCTAGAACTCTTCTAATATGCATTAGATGCTCATCCCAAGTCTTACTAAAAATTAAAATATCATCCAAATAAACAATAACAAAACTTCCCAAATATTCTTTCAGTACCTCATTCATGAGCTGCATGAATGTGCTCGGTGCGTTGGTTAGCCTAAATGGCATGACTAACCACTCATACAAACCCTCCTTTGTCTTGAAGGTTGTCTTCCATTCATCTCCTTCTCTGATTTAGATCTGGTGATACCCACTCTTTAGGTCAATCTTTGTGAAGTACTTGGCTCCACTCAAACAATCCATTATGTCATCCATTCTTGGCAATGGAAATCTGTACTTGATCATAATCTTATTTATGGCTTAAGAATCTGTACACATTCTCCATTCTCCATCTTTCTTTGGTGCTAGTACTACAGGTACCACACATGGACTCAAGCTTTCCGTTATCAGTCCCTTCCTCAACAACTTGTGAACTTGTCTATTTAGTTCTTCATTTTCTACAGGGGAGCTCCTGGTATCAAATCATTTGATGACTTATCTTCCTTACCGGTGGTAAACCTTCTGGTACATTATCAAAGATAATGTCTTGAAATTCTTCCAACATATCTAAAACTTCTGCTGGTACATCTTCACATTTCTCTTGACTAATCTTAGGAATCAATACAAAGCAATGACGCTCATGCTTCATACCTTCCAAAAATTTCCTACCATCTACCAAGTAAATTCTGGCAGTACTACATACCTTTTCTTCCACCTTCAAGGGCTTCAACTTATGACGAACTCCATCCTTTGTTAGGGAATATGTGTTTGCATGGCCATCATGGATAGCGCTCCTATCATACTACCACGACCTCCTCAACAACATATGACATGCAACCATCGGTATGATATAACATAGCACCTCATCATGGTAGTCCCCAATCTTGAACTTCACTAAACACTGCTCATTAACCAAAGCTCTGTGGTCCTTCTGCAACCATGCAATCTGATATGGATGTGGATGCTTTCTTCTTGTCAACTTCAACTTGTCAACCATCTCCTCTGAAACAAGATTGTTAGTGCTTCCACTGTCAATAATAATATCACAACACTTACCTTCACATTTGCACCTTGTGTGGAATAAACTCTTCCTTTGATTTGGTTCTTTCTCCTCATTTAGCAAGGTTCTTCTGACAACTAGGGTTTCTCCCCTTTCAGCATCTTCAAAATGCTCAGAATGTGCATCTTCATCTACATGTGCAACTCATTCATTACCTTCAGGTCTTCTATTTGTCCTTCCTTGATGTTGCAGACACTCATATGCTCGATGCCCTTCTTCTCCACATTGGAAATAGGTTCCTCTGAAACCTCCTCTTCTAGGTCCTTGCCTAGTTCGACCTCTTTCTCTTCCTCTTTACTCACCAATGTTCTAGTCATAAGGGCAATAGGCATTATCCCCTCTCTAATTTTGACCAGTGCCATCTTCTTCACTTTTCTTTTGATCTTTATTATGGCCTCCATAGGTTCTTCCCCCTTGACCTCTTCCCCTTTGCTTGCTATCGAATCTTTTATTTAGCTTCACTTCCACCTTTAGGGAAAAATGGTACGCATCTTCTATGGTGGTCATTTTGACTAGGCTTAGCTCCTCTTGAATACTTGGCCTCAACCCATTAATGTAATGGTCTACCTTCTCCTTATTGACCTCTGCATGACCGGTTCTAATAATAATCTTATAAAACTCTTCTATATACTCCTTAATAGACTTGTTATCTTTCTTCAGTCCTTGCATCTTCTTCAGCAACTCCATCTCATAGTCCACAAGAATGAATTACTTCTTTAGTTTCTCCACCATTTGATCCCATCTGGTGATCTTTCCTTTTCCTCATTTGTTCCTCTCTAACTAGACCTCCTTCCACCAAATATTTGCATGGCAGTTCAAATTTGTTTTTGCAAAGTTGACTCACTCTGGGTCCTCCATGTCTTCATACTTGAAATACTCCTCCATGTCATTGATCTAATCAATAAACTGTTTCGGATTCAAATCTCTAGAATATGTACAAACTTTGACTCTGGGCCTCTTTTTGATCATTTGAAATGGCCCTCAATAACCTAACTTCTGTAGGACCTCCTGCAGCTTCTTATTCTTCCTCAGATAGCTCTTCTTCATATTCATCCTCGCTTTCTTCTTTTGTTCTCGGATCAAACCCTCTTCGCAGCTCCTCTTGCAATTCATCAATTTGCCTTTGTAGGGATCTAAAACCCTCTTCCATCAAAGCATTCCTCCCAATATGCTTTCTTCATGGAGGCATCTTGATCTTCACAGCAAACCCACAACCTCAGGTCCTGATGCAAACTGCCTCACGGTTGGCGATCTATCTACACACTCAGGAACCCTTACTCTAATACCACTTGATGAAGGGGTAAATCATAAAACACACAACAAAATAAATTGTACTTAGAAAATAGAGATGTTATTTTATTGATTTTGACAACACATTACATTACAAAAGCTCAGTACCATCAGAGGATGAATCCTCTACTAGTTGCAACACATTACAACCTTCCTAACCTCAAGACTCTAGAATCGTCAGCCTTCTATAATCCCAAATCAGCTAGGGTTTCTATTTTCCTACATATTCTTGACTCTACACTTTCCCCCCTTAACTCTACTACTGCCCAGGGTCCCCAAAATAGTCATAAATAGCACTTTTTGGTGGCCTCCAGCTAAATTTTGAAATTTGCAACTCCCTCCAAAAGTAGGTCAACTTCCGGGAAGCATAACTTTTGATCCGGGTGTCCGATTGACGAACTGTTTTAAGTGCTGAAAATCTCGTGATGTGAACTATCACACTAGAAATTCATAAATGGATTTCTATCAACTTTTTGGGACATTATGGGATATTTTAGTGCTTCATATCTTGTTTCAGAAATTTTCAGGGGCTTTTCAAAAAATAAAAACTTTAATATCTTTTAGCTCACAAATGATCTTTGCCTTATTCCTTCACCAAAGGTCTTATATTTCAGTTATGAAGTTTTATAAAACTTTTCACCTCAATCCATGCCCAAATGTAAACTTTCCTAAAATGGCAGGTAAACTATCCAAAACTGGTAGTTTGCTATTTTTAGCAGTTTTGGAAAAACTAAAAGTCCTACATCATTATTCAGGATATTATGGAACTACGAACACTAATTATGGGAAAAAATGAAAACAACTACAATGATTTTGAATTAACTTCTTTTTGGGTGATGCAAGATTACCCTTACACCACTAGATGCTCCTGCATCACATGGACACACTATACATCTTAGACACAATAAACATGGGTGATAAGGAGGAGCTCATCACTACACTCCACTATCTAAGACATGCCAAATGTAGTGCCTCCCTAGTCCTGGCCTGTTCGAGGCGACATCAAGGTATAAGTTCCAGTTTTATATGATGTTGAGTTTCTAACATTTTATTTATGTTGTGATCTGATGATTAGAGCTATTGTGATTTGATTATGGGGTACTAACTGATTTTCTATGATTACATTGTATATTAAGAATTGGGTGTACACGTGGATTCTAGAAAGGTTTTCTATCTCTAAGTGGATGTATTTACATAAGCTACTAATATTTGCTTATATGAATGCTCATCAAATCAATTCTCACAATTAATAATAGAGGATTTATTTTTGCATATACAAAAGTATATTTATAAAAGAAAGAAACACATGCACAAAATGAATCTTGTAAATATATGGATACTTGAATTAATCATAATTTATAACAAAATGTGCTAATTTGATAAATATTTAATATTCTTATACAATATATAAGTAACAATTTAAATTGATTTATACAACTAGGTCAATTCATGTGGAACGCCTTCATATTAATTGGCATACTACAATTCCACCACCTTGAATGATTTGCACATAATATTCATTTACCTTAGCACATTAAAATTCATTTAGTAGTAATTATGACTTATCCAAGAGAGCGAGTTTCTGTCTAATATAGTTTCCATTGTATGTAGGAATAGTACCCTATATATATATATTTCACATATATATATATATATATATATATATATATATATATATATATATATATATATATATATATATATATTTCACACACACACACACACACACACACACATATATATATATATATATTTCACCATCTAATTCTTACAAATAAGATGGTATTGATCTATCTTTACAGATTGATTGAATAAAGGAAATTCTAACAATGTGATTTAATTTTAGGTTACAAGTAATATTTGTTTCCTTACTCATTCCTTCATGATGATTGAATTTCTTAAATACAAATTTGAAGGAAAAAAAATGATTCAAAATATAGTTTTACTATTTTATGTACCACTATGATTATATTGTACCATTACTTATCTTTGTATTGATAAATGCCTATCTTAATAGTAGTATGGTTGGTTGTAAGAATCTAACCGACATGTATGAGTATGATACCTTTGTGAATTGTATTGTATTCAATTTTGTTACTTCTCTTCCCCTTATTTGATTAGATGCACCATAAAGATATATTAGAAATTTCCTACTCACATATAGTAATCAAGTATTTATTTTCCCATAACATGGTCAACTACTTTCATGCTATTTGATTTAAGTTGTAGAAATTTTAGAGGAAGGGACAAGAAAATATATTTGTCCTTCTTTCTTGTATGGCATTGAAGTTTATTAATAAATATTAAGAAACTATTGAAGTTGAGATATGGTGAATAATGATATCCTTAGTCTCATAATAGATTATGCTAATCAATTGCAAATCTTTGTCAAATGTGCTATTTGAACAACTTCACATATAATGGGTATTATAGGAAATTTTAAGTTTGATGTCACAACCAATGCAATAACACAAGCTAAGGAGGAAAACAATATAAATCTTATCCTCTAGTGGACATAAGTCTAGATCTATTTTATGCTACCAATGTTTTACAACTTCTTGAAGATGCTCTTAAATTTCGTTCCAATGGGCTCCATAATGAGAGAGCCTTAAAAACCTTGAAATTGTTTATGAGGATTATGTATGTTGGATCTAAGTGTAGATTATTATATGCTTTGAATATTCTGCGTATAAGGGCTCATCATGGATATCTATACGTATATTCTCTAAACAATGGGAGGAAAGATCTGTATGAAAAAATGAAATTTTTGATATGAAAGGCTCAAAACAATGCATTTGCATATGAAAATATCTTATAATTTATTATGAATGGGATATGGCAAATGTTGACCTAATTATGACAAAACGACTAGATCCTCTAAATTTAGAATACTCGTTGTAGAAAATATTGAAATGCTCATAACATGAGATTTCTTGTGGATGACCAAGAATAATCTATGCAATGTTTAAATAAAGCATCATCTCTACACTAATCACATTATTCAAAATGTCTACTTCAATTTTTAGGGTGCCTTAAACACATTAATTTGAACTTTCATGTCTATGGTGATGAAATTCCATAAAGAGAACATGTAAGTGGCTAGCCCAAACTCTATTGTACTTAATAGTGACATAATATTACTAAGATTAGAATGATGTGAAGTGGTTTTGACCCTTTGTTGATTGAAGAAGAATTTTATTCTAACATTCTAGTGTAAGGAAAGTGTAATATCCAAAATTATGCAAAAGAGTAAATTTCTTTCTAAATTACATGCATTTTCCAAGAGTTTGCACTTAATGTTCATATTAGCACTAGAAATGTTAGGGTATTCCAACCAATGAAAAAACCTATCTTCTTTCTTTTGAACTCAACTACTCATAACTTCCTCTTGACTTCTCACAAGCCAATAAACAAGTTATCTACTCTTTGATACCACTTGGATAGAAACACTTGCCCAAAAAGATACAAATGAAAAAAAAAAGGCTTTAGGGGGGGAATGGAAAAAGGGAAGGAATGGGAAAAGGGAATCAGTGGTGGAAAAAGGAGGCATGGGATTCTGGTTCATAGGGAGGAATGTTGGATAGGGTTTCTTTGGGGGGGGAATGGATGGAGAATCCAATAGGAGGGGAGTAGAGGAGAACATAGGTGAGGAGATAGAGGGAAGATTGGAGGAGCTAAAGGGTATTTTTTTAAAGGAAGACAAAATAATCACCTTCCAAGGAATCAATCCATGGCCATGGAGGAAACCTTGTCTCTATTCATTTTCGAAAGGTATTTGCATCAGTCCCTTGTTTTTGTTTTAAAAGCACAAAAAAAAGAAGGGTTGTCGTTGCAACCCACAGAGGAAACTGAAATCCCAGCATTGCCATTATATGAATATGCCAAAAATTATATCAATGCAAGATATTTTCATTGCCTCTTTCCTTGAATATTCTTTTCAACATGCATAGTGACTTCCTTAGTTCTTTAGATAAAAGAGTTTTCAAAGAGAAATTGACTGCCAGTGACATTGCTTAAATGTTTTAGAGCCTATTCAACATCTCTTTTGTTTTGGCAGCAATCCTATAATTATTTCAGTCCTTGAGGCTACATCTCTCATGGAATTTGGCAAACAGAGCACATGCCATGTCGATGCTACCATTGTTGCTCAAGCAGTGAGGATGCTAGTAAAAATGGTTAGGAATATATTTTTACCCCTACCAATTGCATTAGGTTGAAAGTTTCTAGAAATTTTCTAACAAATCCAGTTTATAGAAATCCTATGACTAAGGCAATCTTAGAGAACACATTTATTTTAAGCATTATGCGAACTGGCTTGTGTGTCTTCCCTGTGCTTCTATTTTGGCATAGGCAACAAGGACGTGGCAAAGGTTGTGGAGTCTGGCCTTATAGCTACCAGTTTTATGTGCTTAAAAGTTCTAAAGCCTTTTCAACTAATCCTACTTGTGCATATCCTGTAATCATGGCAGACCAGGAGAACATATGTCTCTAGGCATTCTGACAACCAATTTATGGGCAAATAAGGGCCAAGATTTTGATTTTAACTTGAAAAAACTTGAATACATGCACACCAGAATTCTTCTTCATTAGTAAAATTTGTCTATCAAAACATACTTTAAAAAGATATCCTTTTCTTAAACCATATTTTTCTTTAGTGAGAGCTATGGGATGGCATCATTTCCTATTGAATGGTATTGACAATTCTTGTAAGAGTTGGGCTCCTACATGAAAGCTTTTAAATGTTTGTGTAAACTCCTCTACTGACACATATCTATATGCCTACCTCATCTTCCACCAATACTATTCTTGGTCTTTAGGTGATGTTATCCGTAATACCCCGCTAAGATAACCCTAGAAAACAACACATTTGTGCTATGCAAGATAGAATTTTTTTTTTGTATAAATAACAAGGTAAAGTTTAACAAATCTATGCACATCATTAACTAACAACTTGTCTTCCAAGGTCTCATGGTTGTATTACTTGACAATTTAATCAACATATTTCACATGCATTACTAACTAACATCGGTAGAACATTCTGAAACTATTACACTGATGATTATACATATACATCTTCATTTCATGACATCAGTTAGATAATCAACTTGATCAAGATAAAATATACATATTTAGGTCCATACATAAGAGTACATCAATAAATTGATACATTATCACCCTCTGAATACATCTGAATACATACATTATAAATCAACTGATACACAGGCTAGTACATGAGCATAATGATTGTCTTCATAACCAGGTACAAGATTTGATATTTGATACACAAGGTATATCCTCCTCGCTCTCGAACAATGGCAAGAAAGAGAAAAAACCAATGGATAAAGCTCTTCCACCCAACCATGTGGAACCCTGAGGTCCACCCCCCGAGCTTAGGAGTTAACATAAGGTTCCCACTACAACATACAGACAGGTGGGTAGTGGCTATAAGAGAACACATGACTCCAACATCACAAGTCAATATCACAACAACACAATAGTACTTCTAGAGGCAAACACATAATGAATGGGGAGAGTACAACTAGGGAATGCTAGGCTGTAGTAGGGAAAGTGTCATCGCATGGTCCTAGCATGGGTTACCCAGGCTATCTCTCAGTAGAAACTGGCCCCCATCTATGGTTACCCTGGTTGCCTCTCTCTAGGCATCGGCCCCATAGGGTGACACATGCAGAATCAACCTTCCTTTCGTGAGGACAAGGAAGTTGATTTTGCCAACCACTGCCTTCTCATCTCATCCTTAGCCTGAACAAGCACTATAGGCATGAGTGAGGCATCCAATTATCTTGATTAGTGTGAAAACTACCCAACCCCTAGATTTATTTATAGGTTATCACTTGATTACCAACTGCCAATGGGTTACCTTGGCAGCCACTTTGGGCACCAGCCCTGTTGATAACTGAGAGGGGGGGTGAATCAGTTATCCTAATTGTTTCTTCTTTTGAACTTTCTTATTAATCAAAGCAGCATTGAATTAAACAAACAAACATTATCATGAAATGAGAAACACATGACACAGTATTTTTGACATGGAAACCCGGTTAAGGGAGAAAACCACGGGGTGATTAACCCAAAGATTATTCTCTGTTAGAAGAATAAGGAGTTACAAAAATGGCACTTGCTAATTAGGGCTCACTGCCCGAGCACACTGCTCACAAAGAGGCCCACTGCCTACAAGGAGACACACTGTCTACAAGAATGTTGTATAATGCTTAAACTGATTGGAAGCACCTACATATGCTGGGGTTCAGTTCCGGTTTAGGCTCAGTACACTGATCTGCTGCACTTCATCTTTCCTCTATTCTTTATTCTGCTATCTTTTCACATACTGGATCTTTCTTACTACTTCTGCTCTGCTCTATACTTATTCGCATACACCATCACACAATCACCATTTTCACAACTAAATCCATGCTCTATATATATCCACACAAGTAATTTCATCACCTTTCTAGTCGGCATCCGGAACAGTCTAGTTTCTTACAAACTCTGTTCTGTCGGCTGAATCCTTGCTCACCAAGCAATGCGGATCAAGCATATACTTGTAGATATCATTAATCATGTTGGCCAAACATGATTCATGCCTTCACAACCTTTACCATCAATAGTAACATATCCGGAAAATATTTTGATGCTCTGTCAGTCAGTTCTTCCTTCTGTTCTCATTGTCTTTTAGGAATCTGGTACTCAGCTATTCATATCTTTTTCTTTGTCCATCACCGGAGGCTAAATCCTTGGAATATACTACTCAAGGTAGTCCTCTTGACTTCCCCAAATCCGCACTGCACCAAGACAGTTCCTCTGAGAGGTCCGGACCAATCTGTCGGACCTTGCCTCATGCTCTATTCTTGTTCACCGGACCACAACAGTTCTTCATCCTGACTTCCGGTAGAGGCACACCATGACTTGCGGATATGTGGGATGACCTTTGTTGCCATCAATGACAACAACCATGAATCCATATAGTGTCTCTTGCCAACAATCTCCCCCTTTGGCATTGATGCAATACTTAGTGAAAAATGACTAAGTGTTTACACTATGCTCCCCCTTTGCTGATGCTCTATCTTTATATACAATTTCTGGAACTCCCCCTTAGTTGGATTCCTCATTTTTCACTGCTCCTCACTCCCCCTTTGACATCAATGGAAAAGGGTAGGGTCCGTACACCAAAATTTTCAAAAATTTTCTATACATAGCTGCATATTTACATACTCACATAAACTGAAGAATGTCTGCAAAAGATGTCTTCAGTTGGATCAGTTCTGTAGCCCAACTTTGCTTCATTCTATCCAAAATTGAAATGTGACCACTCAACAAAAATGCAAAAGCTTCTGCCCTCTTGAGATCTGTCGGATCATTTGTTTGGGCGGTAGTCTGAGCATCACTGATGGCCTCATGCATAGTTTCTAACTTAGGGATTATAATCCTTCTAAGTTCTCCCATCCGGTTAGTGATATTCTTCCTTTCCTTCTCAAAGTTCTTTATTGCATTTGTGATTGCAATAGTTTGACATTCTTGATTTACTATGGATGAAGAGAGAGGATCAAAACTTTGAGACAAACTTTGTAGTTTGTCCTGTTCCGCTTTTATTTTCTTATCAATTTCTACTGTTGCCTTTGACCAGGAGATACAAAATTTGTAAATATCACCGCCATCCTTAAGAGCATTTTCTAAGCTCTTTATTCCAATACTCATATTTCTCCTATCATTAGAGATTAATCCTAATACTTCTGAAAATCTTTTATCCAAAAATTCCTTCCGGACCTTTTCTTTAGCTGATTTTTCTAGAGAATCAAAATGTGTATCAACACTGCTGACTAAGGTTTTGAGATTACCAGAAGAGGAGGCTGTCGGATCTATCTGGATTGATGGTATAATCTTTTCAAGCACTCCGGAAGCAGCCTCTATCAACTCACAGTCTTCCATATGAGACTTTAGGAGTTTTTCATTTGCCTTAGCATTTGCAAATGAAGCTATCTTCATTGTCTGTACCGGAGAGAGAGAGTCAAAGTTGAATGGGCCTTTTAGAAGCTCCGGTTCATCAATCTCTAAAGTTTCTTGGCTTAGAAACTTTTGAACAGTTTGTGCAGTGTCTCTTGCTGGAGACAGATGTTTCTTTTCTTCTGCAGTTTTGTCCTTAGGAGTCTTATCTCCTTCCACATTCTTACCACTTATAGTTGTGGTTTTCTCTGTTGGATTTTTCTCTTTCTCTGCATCCTTGGTGCTGTCAGCCTCTTTTTCTTTTTCTGCTGCTTCTTTCTCCTGTAATTTCTCTTCTTCTTGGGATCTGGAGACTGTAGGAGAAGCCGGAGAAGAGATGTTAGTCTGTTCTAGTGGCACTTCTTCCGGAGCAGATGATTCCAAGTCCGCAGCTGTTTCTGCACCTAAGTCCTCTGTAATAGGAATATTGAACCTTTTGTATGTATTCCGGAGGATCTCTTCAGTGTCCTTGGCTACTTTGTCGGTCTCACCAAGCATAAGCTGATTCATCCTTGCTTTGCTTCTGAATTCATCCTTGCAGTCCTTGAATATCATGTTCATGGTTTTGTGATCAATTGAGGGATATAGCTGAATAGCTATCTGTTCCCTGATCTCAAGGTCTTTTGCCATGGTATTGTTCTTTCTTATTTCTAGTTCCATCTCTAGACTCTTTGGAATTTCAGAGATAATCTCAATAAAAGCTTTATTGTAGATGTTCAAGTACCTAATTATAGCTTCCTGCAGGATCTTTTGATCTGCCTCATTGTAGTCATCATAGAATTCAGCCACCGGTTGACGGTTCCCATCCACAGTGACTGATTTGACTACACTGTCTAGAGACAGGGTGGGCTTTTCAGCAAATTCTTCTGTCATTTCTTCCTTGTCTCGGCCTAAAGAGGGTTTACCAGATCCTTTCTTCTTCTGTTTCTTTATTTCTTTCACTCCCTCATCTGACTCAGTTTCTTCTTCATCCTTTTGGCTTTGATAAGCTCTTGAGGCTTTTGTCTTAGATCTCTTACCGGATCCCTGGACTTCCGGTTTTGAGCTTTTGGTTTTGATAGGTGTAGATCCTTTTGATGATTTGGTCCAGGTTGAGGATTCCACCGGAGCACTTTTCTTGCTTTTCTTTTCTGCCTCTTTCTTTTCTTCCTCAGATTTTCTTCTCTTTTCCCGGTTGGCATCAAGTGCCTCTTTTGGGATGCCTAGGCCTTGAGCAATATGCTCTACTTCTTTTCTCACCTTCCTCTTTATCTCAAGTTCCCTGAGTTCTACATGGATCTTTACACTCAGCTCCTCAAAGGTTCCAAACCTTTCTGCCTTTGGATCTTTGGGCTGACCTAGCATGTGTTGAACATGTAGCTCCACTATCTGTTCATCCACTTCATACCCCATGGGCATGATCCAGATAGTCCTTGGCTCCACTGCCTCCATTAGGCACTGATCAGTGTCCACCATAAAGCACACTGAGTCTTTGTATTTTTCAACAAGAGACTGGGGAATTATTTCTCTTGCTTGCATCGTGCTTTGGAAGTTTTTGAAGTATCCCTATAGGGCTGTATTTCTTGCTTTGGCATCCCCAAGCCCATGTAAATAGTCTCTTATCTGGACTGCAACAGGTTTGTCATTCTGCCATGCCCATCCACTTGATCCGGGCAGCTCATTCATGAAGTAGAAAAATAGACATAATATAAGAGTACCATACTTAAAGGAATTCTTTTTCTCCTTGATTTTCTGTATATTTTCCATTAATTGGCTTAAGAGCAGTTCGCAGAGATCATATTCTGCATTCTTCCTTAACATTTCATAGGCAGTATACACTGCAGTTCCGGATACAGAATTCTCCCTACTGGAGTGATAGATCTTGTATCCTATTATCATGGATGCATACTTGATATCCGGATCCGAAATATCTTCAATGGTCATTGCCCTCTTATCAAATTTTGATCCGATGGCCTCAGTTACAATGTTGTTCTTGACAGATTTGAGGATAGGTATCCCTCCGGAAGAGTATAGACCAGTTACTACCCTAATTGCCTCTTTTGTGATCTTGCAAGGTCTATCCAGCCATAGGAAGTTGTCATGCATTCTGCTCAATACATATCAGACCCATTCTTCTTCTTCAAAGCAGGGGAAATGAATGAATTGATCAAACTATTTCTTCTGGATACCCTTGTACTCTGGTTTAAGCTCAAAAGCATTGTATATCAGTTGTTTGTGATAGAGATCTCTCAATTTGAATTCCCTGAATTCCTCAATGCTTGCATGTATGTAAACCCTAATGTCTTCTATGTGTAAAACTCCATGAGGAACACTGGAAAATGCTCCTAAGGGATCTACCTCCAATGACTTGTATGGATGTTTCTTAAATTCAGGTCGGGGCCTATCTGAGATTTTTACTATATTTGGAGTAGCCATTTCTTCAAAAGATTTGTAGCAAGATATCAAAAGTGGAAAATACCTTTTGCGTCTTTGGTTACACGAAGTGGCTGGATTGATTTCTGTATGTAATGACTTCAGCAGGAGATCTTCGGTGAACTTGATGAATTTTGTTGCAGAGCTCCGCTTTTCGCTTCTTCTTGGATGTGGAATGATCAAGTGTTTGTTGAGAAATCCCTTATATCATTTTGCAAACCCTAATATCTGTTTGCAATAAATGCTCCACCTACATTATTCCGGTTTGCCTTATCCAGATAGCTTGGAGTATCCCGGATCAGTCCTGATCTATGAACATCATGCGGATCTTTCAATCATGAATAAATCAAGATGACACATTACAAGAACATCCCAAACATTCTGTCCTGTCCGCAGAGTAAAATAATGTACTTCCGGATCTCTCCGGACCCTTTTGTAGTCCTCTGTCATTCCGGAGCATCTCCCGGAATAAGTCTTACTTGATCGATCACAACTTCTTTACATCTTCATGCGGACCTCTGAAATCTTGTCTGGATCATCTTAGGACTTATATCTTCAAACCCTTTATTCCGCATCTTGTGTCACATCCAGCACCACTTGATTGGCTAGGGGAATAGGATTTTCTTTGAGTCTCCCCCTGAGCCAGAGTTCACTTTTTAATTTCTGGAAGGAATATCAGCACCAGAATCTGGTGCGGATCCAGTTTCTGTATTCTCTGAACTTTTCTTTACCCAAATCTTGCTCATCTGATTCCTAACCTCATCCACATTCATCTTTTGTTTACCCTTGTCTTGATTCTGATTATACACCGGACCTCTTTTGTCCTGATTCTTGCTTCTGCAGACTTTAGCATTATGACCGGACCTATTACAGATTTGGCAAATAACATTTCTTTGCATATTTGACTGATAACCTCTTGATCTACATTGATTAGCCATATGACCTACTCTATTGCATGTAAAGCATCTACCATTGAATGATTTGTTTACTTGCATATTTCTGCATTCATGAGACTTGTGTCCATACCTTTTGCAGTCAAAGCACTATCCAGAGAAGGATGGATTAGTTTGATTCATTCTTTTTCTACACTGATTAGCTTTGTGACCAAAGTGATTGCAGCTGTGGCAGTATCCATTGAAAGATGGATATCTTTGAGCATTGGGCTATCTTACCAGAGGTCTTCTAGGCCTATTCCTTGGATTTTCTGATCCAAAATTCTTTTGACCGGATCCGGAGCTTTCTCCTTTCTCATATCCCAAACTGTACTTGTCATCTGTCTTCTTTTGACTTCCAAGAAGTACTTCAAGTTGGGCAGAACTTATCTTGAATTTTTCTTTATATTCATTTGCTGTTTGAAGATCTCTTTTGAGAGAGACAATTTGATCCTCAAGTTTTTCTTCATTATCTTTGGCATCTTCAAGATCAGATTCAAGATGTCTGATAATCCTGTCCATCTGGTGGCATTCTTCTTATTTCTCTTTAAGAGATTGTCTTAGATTGTCTTCAACTTTTCTTTTTTCTTCAATCTCTTGAGTAAACTTTATAGTTCCTGATTCCATTTCATGTCTTAACATAATGACTTCTTTTGATAACTTTTCACATAACTTGGTTTTCTCAGTCAATTCTTCATCTGTATTGCTTTCTTCAGTTTGGCTTGCCAATTGTTGGAGCAGCTCCTTTCTCTTTTTCATAGAGAGACTTAATTTGTCTTTTAGTTCTCTCATGAATTCATCAGCCTGTTTGAGTCTTTCCTTTAATTCATTGACTTCAGAATTTGACTGTTCAAGATCCTCAAGGGCAGTCTTGAGTTGCTCCCTTAAACCATATGCATCCATTTGAACTCCTAGATCTTCCTCAAGCTATTAGGCTCTATTAGGAGGAACCTTGCTCTGATACCAATTGTTGATAACTGAGAGGGGGGGTGAATCAGTTATCCTAATTGTTTCTTCTTTTGAACTTTCTTATTAATCAAAGCAGCATTGAATTAAACAAACAAACATTATCATGAAATGAGAAACACATGACACAGTATTTTTGACATGGAAACCCAGTTAAGGGAGAAAACCACGGGGTGATTAACCCAAAGATTATTCTCTGTTAGAAGAATAAGGAGTTACAAAAATGGCACTTGCCAATTAGGGCTCACTGCCCGAGCACACTGCTCACAAAGAGGCCCACTGCCTACAAGGAGACACACTGTCTACAAGAATGTTGTATAATGCTTAAACTAATTGGAAGCACCTACATATGCTGGGGTTCAGTTCCGGTTTAGGCTCAGTACACTGATCTACTGCACTTCATCTTTCCTCTGTTTTTTATTCTGCTATCTTTTCACATACCGGATCTTTCTTACTACTTCTGCTCTGCTCTGTACTTATTCGCATACACCATCACACAATCACCATTTTCACAACTAAATCCATCCTCTATATATATCCGCACAAGTAATTTCATCACCTTTCTAGTCGGCATCCGGAACAGTCTAGTTTCTTACAAACTCTGTTCTGTCGGCTGAATCCTTGCTCACCAAGCAATGCGGATCAAGCATATACTTGTAGATATCATTAATCATGTTGGCCAAACATGATTCATGCCTTCACAACCTTTACCATCAACAGTAACATATCCGAAAAATATTCTGATGCTCTGTCAGTCAGTTCTTCCTTCTGTTCTCATTGTCTTTCAGGAATCCGGTACTCAGCTATTCATATCTTTTTCTTTGTCCATCACCGGAGGCTAAATCCTTGGAATATACTACTCAAGGTAGTCCTCTTGACTTCCCCAAATCCGCACTGCACCAAGACAGTTCCTCTGAGAGGTCCGGACCAATCTGTCGGACCTTGCCTCATGCTCTGTTCTTGTTCACCGGACCACAACAGTTCTTCATCCTGACTTCCGGTAGAGGCACACCATGACTTGCGGATATGTGAGATGACCTTTGTTACCATCAATGACAACAACCATGAATCCATATAGTGTCTCTTTCCAACAAGCCCCACATTGGAAGCCACTCCCCTACCTACTACTAGTAGACCCTGCTCAACAAGCATAGCAAATGACATCATGACAACGAGGATACATGAACCATGCAAGGCATTAACCATCTTGCATAACAATTATCCTTATATCAACATGAATATATATAACAATGCAAGGTGATGACCCTTCAAACATAATCATAAGGGCAAAACTCCTAAACCATTGCCCATAACAACACACATTCATTACATCTCTATGATTTCCATGTCTCCCCATTCCATAACTCAACAAAATTGGATATACGACAAATACAACTGAATGGACAACATTATATACACAGAGCAATACATTTATCATTCACAACTTAGATTATGCATCACTCACAAGATCTTATACCTCAACACAACTAGAGACAACATGTTTCTTATAATGTCGTAAATCCAAAACAGATAACAACTCTACACTTGAAATTAAACCATTTTATCCTATGCCTCTGGAACAACTAACCAAACTAGTAGATGCAAAATTGAAAGGCTATATGAACTAGTTCATGACCCATATATTGAATTTCCTAAGCCTATTACTAGCAATTTCGATTTTCCCAAAATCAACACACTGATAATTAAATTAGGCCTACTTTACAGCTAGTTAATCCACTATAGTTGATCACAATTGACTAAGTTATTACTAGTATATTAACATTAAAACATAGCCTATCATTTGATTATATTCTTATTAAGGAATAAATCTGCAACTACAATAAAAGTTAACTACATGTAAATATTTATAAAAACAATTATTTAATTAATTTTAAGAGACATAAATTTATTTATATATATTATTAACATAACTAAAGTAAGCCACTATTAATTATTTGCATAAAGCAAGTTAATTAAATAATTACAATATCACTTAATTTTAGCTCTTGAGGATAAATTTGAGGGTTCCTATTTATTTTATAAACATATTTAACTTAAAAGTAAAAAAAGAAACAACTTTAATTACTCTACATAAATATCATTTCTTCTGTGGTAAAACAACCAATAACAATTTACATCTTATTTACAGCAAAAGTGTTAATATTTACTCTTAAGAAAAAAAAACATATTTTTCAATCTTAACCTAAGGCATGTAATTCATCGTTCTTGACACTTCATTTACCCTCAAGTAATAATATTAACATTCTTTTAATACAACTAATCAACACGAGAGGCATCCTTACTATAAGTCACAAAATTCTTAACTAAAACAATAGCAAGTAAATGATGCCAATAATGGTTGCTATATTAAATTTAAATCCTAGAAATATCAATTATATATATTTCTTTATTTACTAGCAATTCTACTCAAGTAAGAAAGGTAATTTTTATATTACAATATGGATTATGTTTCTTATTGTACATATTTAGTTGGTTGAGGATTAATAATAATAATAATAATAATAACCTTGAATCATTCAATAGCAATATTTTCATCCCATGAGAAGTAAGTATATTAATCCCTTGCCTCCATTTAATTTCTTTTTATATAACAATTATCTATTCAATAGTGCCTTCAAAACACTTTGACCTACTTTAATATAAGTAATTCACATTAAAACCTAATATGCATATCATTATAACTATGTAAATTTGACAAATTGTTTAAATCTCTCCGTTCATATAATACACTCATTTATTTTAACCTTCAATTGTGATTTATAGCTAAAATGACTAATTACAACTATAAGGTATATGCTGAATTTTAATTAGCTGACAAATCTAATTTTCGAGCATTTATATGAGACTATACAATTTTATTTTAATTGACTAATTTTTAGATTTTAATGTCCACTAAGTACATAAAATAAATATATATATATATATTTTTAGGGTATTAATGTGCTTTAACTTCCTGAAATAAAACATAGAAAATAGAATACAATCCTCATTACAGCCACTAGAAATGTTGAGAATAAAATTTATGACAGCCATCTGTATGATTATGGATTAGTTTAAAAGCTGTACATACCATAGCATATGTCATTGTTGTCAATGATAGCAAATTATACTAAAGGCGGTTTAATATGTTATCAAATAAAATTATTAAAACAACTTATAATTTTCAACTATAAGCATTTCTCCTACAACTATAACCATCAACGCCTATAATATGAGATGGCTGGAAACAAAACAAAAATCAAATAAAAAAAATCACGGAGAAGAGAGCAACAACAATTACAACAAGTTGAGTAACTGATTGAGCAGCACAAATTTAATATGATCTCAATGGTAGTGGTGGTAGCTGCATACATGATGCCACATTTTAAAAGAAATAGATGTTCGTTTCTCTCTGACATTCAGTTCTATATAAGCATGTATAACATACAAGAAAATAGAGATTAAATGTGAAATAATGGCAAATATACATAAACTAAAGTCTAGATTTTAATGCTGGAAATGGCAAGTATAAAATGAAGGAAAAATGCAGATTTTAATGTCAATAGAGGCAAGTACAATCACAAAATAAAATTCAGATTTTAACGCCAATAATGTGAAGTATATCATAAAAGAAAACTACATATTTTAATGTGAAATAATAGCAAATATAACATAAAATAAAATTCAAATTTTAACGCTAAAAATGGCAAGTATAAAATGAAAGAAAAATACAGATTTTAATGCCAATATGTTGAAGGCTCAAACAAAGGGAAAAAACACATGGCACAGAAGAAGCAACATTTATCTATCTAAAACCATTTACATGTACAAGCAAAAAGAGAGGGATCGAAGGACAATGGAACCGGGACTACTGATGGATTACTGTTTCTTTCGAACCCCCACTTGCAACTTCAGCCTCCTCCAAAACTCCTCAGCCCCTTCCCAGTTCTTGCCACTAATTTTTCTCTATTCTTCCTGCTCTCCCAATAGGACTCAACTCTCTCCCATAAAAGCAAGAGACATCCTCTCTTCCCGACACCCACTTTCTCAGAATACGGGTTGGACTCCTCGAGTGAATGCAGAGACATTCCTCTCTTTCTCCACAACCCACCATCTTGAAATGTTCAAAAGTTTACCCTATCAAAAAATTTTGAACCTCCAATTTGTAATTGCAGGCACATGGCATTAAGTTTGCTCATCCCAAAATAATGAATATGTGGTGTTAAGCGACAACCCTAGACAAATTTTTTAACCTTGAGATAATATGATTGTTATTATAAATTTACTTTATCAACAATGTAGTTGTTTATTCACTTTTACATATGCATTTTTGTTTTCTGTTTAATTTAATCTGCTTACAATTTGCAATTTAATATTTCATTTAATTATTTATCTAATTTAATTTATTTATTTACTAATTCCAGTTAATTTTACCAATTACCACACAATTAAATCATTTTTACATAATCACAACACATAAGTCCCATAGCACCTATTTATTTCATGTTAGCTTAATTACAACCTTATTTTAATGAAATACTAACCATGCATATATTGACACTTAAATTGGATATACCCTAACTTACAAGATGATACCTGACCCCAAGTGAAGCCACATGACATGAAGACAAAATGACGACATCAGTCCCACTGACGGTGACGACAAGGTATAGCACTAGAAACTCATCCTCCTTGAGGATGTTGGCTAAATAGGGAACCTCATGTCAACTCCAATCCACAATTCCATTGGCTAGGGCATGCTCAGACCTGGTAATTTAGGTGGAGTCGATGCCCGGTACCTACATCCTGCAACAAACAACAAGGTTATGCACATATCCATATATAATCATGTAATCACTGACACATTGAACGGAAGTCACAGCGTGGTAGGGTACTCGGACACGAGTAATGCAACACTGTTCCATTCATGTAAACACATCATTAGATAAGTACATTCATTACCAATTATACATCATAATCATGATCGAATAACACATTAAACCTAAAATAACATTAATCTATAATCATATCCATCAAACTGTGAAAGCACAAAGTACAAGTAATCAAGTATCATCCTAACATAGATCCATAATCAGTTCGCATAATAACAAAGTGTCCATCAAGATCAAGAAGAGCATAAACCATAACATAGAAGTCAAAATATCTTGAAACTGTAAACATGCACTATAAGACTATCCTCTCTACCAGAACTGCCATAGGAAACATGAAAATAACATCTATCACAAGAAAAAGTGAGGGGCATTACATCCTCCCCCCCTTAAAACTAGGCTTACTCCTGGAAGCCTGCAAATAAGTGAGGATATAACTCCCTCATTTTGGTAGCATCCTCCCAGGTAGTGGAGGTCTCATCATTAGGATCCCACTGGATCCTGACCTGCTCCATGTCTCTGTCCCTGAGAGCAAGTCTCTTGTGCTAAAGAATGCCTACGGGCTCTAAAGCCAGCTACCCATCCTCTACCTGTAGAGTAGTCCAATCAAGAACATGAGCAATATCCAGATAGTAAGGTCTAAGTATAGAAACATGAAACACATCATGGATGCGTGAAAGGCTGGGCAGCAAAGAGAGACGATAAGCAACTAGACCAATCCTCTCAACACCTCAAAAGGTCCAACAAAGTGCAGTGCTAGCTTAGAGCCCTTCCCATAGTGGATTGGACTCTTTCATGGTTGCACACGCAAGAACACTCGATCTCCAACAGAAAACTGACAATCGATCCTGTGAGCATCTGCATACTTTTTCTGCCTATCCTGAGCTACCACCAAATGCTCTCTAATCCTCTCAACCTGCTGCTCCATATCTCTAAGCATATTCAGACCCAAAAGAACTCTATCCTCCAAATGATCCCAACTCAAAGGGGTCCTACAAGGATGACCATATAGGGCCTAAAAGGGAGACATGCCAATAGAACTATGATAACCATTATTATAGGCAAACTCCACTAGGTAGAGGTAATCCTCCCAACGACTCTGCTGATCCATAACATACATCCTCAGCATAGCCTCGAGAACCTAATTAACCCTCTCAGTTTGACCATCAGTCTCAGGATGATAAGCCGAACTAAAGTTCAGCTGTGTTCCCAAGGCATGCTGCAAGGAGGTCCAAAGGGTGGAAGTGAACACTGGATCCCTGTCAGAGATGATCCTACGAGGAATCCCATGAAGTCTGACGATGTCCTCCATGAACACTCTAGCCACCGTTGAGGCATTGTAGGATGCACGAACAGGAGAAAAGTGAGCTACCATAGTCAACCTATCCACAGTGACCATAATAGCATCGTGTCGTCAAGAGGACATCGGCAAACCAACAATGAAGTCTATCAAAATGATATACCACTTCCACTCAAGAATCAAATGAGGCTGCAAAAGACCTGTAGGGTGCTGGTGCTTCGCCTTCACTCTTTGACACTCAAGACATCTTGACACAAAATCAGCAATATTCCGCTTCATACCACTCCAAAAGTACAGTTGACGTAGATCTGCATGCATCTTCTTGACACCCAAATGAGCAGAATAGGGTGCCCGATGTGCCTCAGACAAAACTAGGGTGCAAAGACCCTCAGAATTAGGAATATAGATACGTCCCAAGTGTCACAAAAGACCATTTGACTCAAAGGAATAACTGGAGAGACTTCCCTCTAAAAGTCTACCAGAGTCAATCTTGGATCTCACCTCCTGGCACCAACTGTCAATAGGAAGAGCGGCAAGGATCTGACCTCTCACATTGACTATAAGAGAAACTGCTGAGATCTCATGCCTCTGACGACTAAGAGCATCTGCTACCACATTGTCCTTACCCTAAATATATCTAACCTTGAAGTCATATTCACACAAGAATTCCATCCAACGCCTTTGCCTTGCATTCAAGTTTGGTTGCGTGAAAATATACTGCAAACTACGATGATCACTGTGTAGCTCAAACTGATGCCCTAAAAGAAAATGCCTCCATCTCACCAAGGCATGTACAACCGCTGCTAACTCTAGGTCATGAGTGGGATAGTTCAATTCATGATCCTTGAGTTTGCGAGACTCATAGGCAATCACATGACCATCCTACATCAGAACTGCTCCCAAACCCTCCAAGGAAGCATCGGTACAACAACAAAGTCCCTATCAGGATCTGGAACTACTAATATAGGTGTACTAGTTAGCTGTTCCTTAAGAGTCTGAAAGGCTTCCTAACACCGCTCTGACCAAACAAACTTCTTCCCTTTCCTCTAAAGAGAAGTAATGGGGTGAGCAATTCTTAAAAACCCCATGACGAAGCGACGATAGTAACCTGCCAACCCCATAAAACTACGGACCTCAGAAACATTAGTGGGTGTAGGCCAGTCCATAATAGCTTGGATCTTCGAGGGATCCACCGCAATACCCTCTCCAGAGATAACATGACCCAGATACTTAACCTCTGTCTGGAAGAACTCACATTTTGACAAATTAGCATAAAGCTAATTTTCTCTCAGACACTGCAACACCTGACGTAATTGCTCCTCATGTTCCTCCATAGTCCTCGAATAGATCAATATATCATCAAGAAATACGAGGACAAATCGGTCGAGATAAGTGCAAAACACACCATTCATTAAGCTCATGAAAACCGACAGTGCATTCATCAACCTGAATGGTACCACTGTGAACTCATAATGTCCATAACAGGTGCGAAATGCTATTTTGTGAATATCTGCCTCAAAAATCTACAACTGGTGATATCCTAACTTAAGGTCAATTTTTGAGAATACCTTAGCTCCTTTGATCTGATCAAACAAATCATCGATCTGAGGCAAGGGATACCTATTTCTCACTGTCACCTTATTGAGCTGCCTATAGTTGATACATAGCCATAGAGATCCATCCTTCATCTTCACAAAAATCACAAGTGCTCCCCAAGGAGAAACACTAGATCATATGAACCCTTTGGCTAATAACTCCTCCAACTGCAGTCGAAGCTCCTTGAGCTCTTGAGTGGTCCTCCTGTATGGAGCTCATGAGATAGGGTCTGCACCGGGAATTAGATCAATCCTGAAATCGATGTCACGCTTAGGTGGCATCCCTAGAATGTCAGAAGGAAAAACATCTGCATACTCCCTCAAGAGTGGGTGATCATAAAGAGATGCCTCTTGACTCTCCTCCATCTCTAAATCACTAACAGTCACTGCAAAAATCTGACATCCTTGATGCATGCATCTCTTGAGTTGCATAGCAGAGATCATATGTAGGGAAATAGGTCTCTGAACTCCTATGACCTCAACCGCAGCACCCAAATCATCTACACATCTAACAGACTTATGCCGACAATCTATCACTACCTGATGGGCCTCCAACCAATCCATCCCCAAAACTATGTCATATGAACCCAGGGATAAAATGCGAAGGTCCATAGAAGTAGATAGAGAGCCAATCATCAAATTACACTCTGAAACTAGAGACTCAACTGCTATCTTAGCCCTGGAAGCTAACTCAACCTGCCACCTATCATCTTGCTTTGTTACCACTAAGCCACAACGCTCCACAAGAGAAGGAGATATAAATGAATCAGATGCACCGGAAATCAAATAGAATAGTAAAATCAATACCTCGCATGCGACCAAAAGTCTCCACCACGGTGCCCTGATGCTCTGCCTGCCGGTCATCCACTGCTACAAAGACTTGGTGTGACCTGCCTGCATCACCCACCATTGGCTCAGATGCCACTAGTCGATGTCCAAATCCTGATGCACCCTTCTACGGGCACTGTCTGGCAATATGGCCCTATTGGCCGCAAGAGAAACACCCGGTGCCTCTACCAAAACCACTGTTCCCCTAGAAAGTACTAGACTGCTGGAAACTACCCCTGGTCACTGAAGACTATGTACTCTGGGCTGGCTGATCAAAATGATTGTGCTTATTGAGCTACCAAGTCCAGTCTTTCTTATTTTGAAACCTACTACCTTGCTGATGCTGAGATTTCTTTGATTTGGTCTACGAATACTGTTGTTGCTGACCACCCTTTGAGGGTGCATGAGAACCTGATGCCTGAGTGTGCCCACCTCGAGAACCATATCCTGACGAAGGTGTTCTACCAATGTGCACACCTGTATGACCACCGAGGGCCATAGCCAAATTCTCCTCCACTAGCCGAGCTTACTCCATGGCAACCTCCATAGTCTTAGGTTCGAATACACGAACCCCTCTACTAATCCAGGCATTCAAGCCCCTGATAAAATGCTATACCAACATAGACTCGTCATCCCCGATGCCTGCATACTATTTGAGCTCATAAAATCTACGCTCATACTACTCAACTGTCATGGTCATCTGCCTCAGCTCATGAAACTCATCTGCTCGACGCTGCCTCCAATGGTCAGAAAGAAATCAGGCTCTGAATCTCTCTACAAACAACTCCCAAGACACAGTGCTAATGTCTAAATGCAGCTTCTGCTCCTCTAGCCCCCACCAAGTCAAAGCAAGCCCTCAGAGATGCAAAATAGCACACCTGGGCTTTGTATTGCTGCCATACGGATGCATGGCGAAACACCTACCTAAGTCCAATAACCAGGTCTCTGCCTCAAGTCCTCTACCAGCTCCATCAAAGGTGGGAGGGCGTGCTCTTAGTAAATCTCTCATATGGCTGGCTAATGTGGCCTCCTGCTCAGCTGTCAACTCCCTACACCTAGGAGACCTCTCTCTCTCTCTAGGACCTGACTGGTCTACCTCCTGTCCACCTTTGAGCTACTCACCCTCCTATCTAGGGCCTAAATGGGCAAGGTCAAGAATCTATCTCAACTGGGCTCCATCAGGCTGACCCTGACCCTCCATGTTCTGACCCCCGCCTTCATGGCCACTCCAATGAGGAGAACTGGGAGGAGGAATTCCACCTCCACCTCTTTCATGACCTCTACCTCTGCCCTGACCTCGGCCGCTACGTCTAGGCATCTATCCTGATTACAAAAGGGCAAATTATTAAATTATGAAAAAGGGTCACAATAGGAGTTAAATCATTCTATAGAGTTTAAGCACTAGGTTACATAATGGGCTCAAGTATAACCAAGGTACCCAGTGTTTAAACTATGCTCTGATACTAGATGTAATACCCCGCTAAGATAACCCTAGAAAACAACACATTCGTGCTATGCAAGACAGAATTTTTTTTTTGTATAACTAACAAGGTAAAGTTGAACAAATCTATGCACATCATTAACTAACAACTTGTCTTCCAAGGTCTCATGGTTGTATTACTTGACAATTTAATCAACATATTTCACATGCATTACTAACTAACATCAGTAGAACATTGTAAAACTATTACACTGATGATTATACATATACATCTCCATTTCATGACATCAGTTAGATAATCAACTTGATCAAGATAAAATGTACATATTTAGGTCCATACATAAGAGTACATCAATACATTGATACATTATCACCTTCTGCATTCATCTGAATACATACATTATAAATCAACTGATACACAGGCTAGTACATGAGCATAATGACTGTCTTCATAACCAGGTACAAGATTTGATGTCTGATACACAAGGTATATCCTCCTCGCTCTCGAACAATGGCAAGAAAGAGAAAAAACCAATGGATAAAGCTCTTCCACCCGACCATGTGGAACCCTAAGGTCCACCCTCCGAGCTTAGGAGTTAACATAAGGTTCCCACTACAACATACAGACAGGTGGGTAGTGGCTATAAGAGAACACATGACTTCAACATCACAAGTCAATATCACAACAACACAATAGTACTTCTAGAGGCAAACACATAATGAATGGGGAGAGTACAACTAGGGAATGCTAGGCTGTAGTAGGGAGAGTGTCATCGCATGGTCCTAGCATGGATTACCTAGGCTATCTCTCACTAGAAACTAGCCCCCATCTATGGTTACCCTGGCAGCCTCTCTCTAGGCACCGGCCCCATAAGGTGACACATGCGGAATCAACCTTCCTTTCGTGAGGACAAGGAAGTTGATTTTGCCAACCACCGCCTTCTCATCTCATCCTTAGCCTGAACGAGCACTATAGGCATGAGTGAGGCATCCAATTATCTTGATTAGTGTGAAAACTACCAAACCCCTAGATTTATTATTAGGTTATCACTTGATTACCAACTGCCAATGGGTTACCCTGGCATCCACTTTGGGCATCGGCCCCACATTGGAAGCCACTCCCCTAACTACTACTAGTAGACCCTGCTCAACAAGCATAGCAAATGACATCAAGACAATGAGGATACATGAACCATGCAAGGCATTAACCATCTTGCATAACAATTATCCTTATATCAACATGTATATATATAAGAATGCAAGGCGATGACCCTTCAAACATAATCATAAGGGCAGAACTCCTAAACCATTGCCCATAACAACACACATTCATTACATCTCTATGATTTCCATGTCTCCCCATTCCATAACTCACCACAAAACTGGATATATGACAAATACAACTGAATGGACAACATTATATACATAGAGCATTACATTTATCATTCACAACTTAGATTATGCATCACTCACAAGATCTTATACCTCAACACAACTAGAGACAACATGTTTCTTATAATGTCATAAATCCAAAACAGATAACAACTCTACACTTGAAATTAAACCATTTTATCCTATGCCTCTAGAACAACTAACCAAACTAGTAGATGCAAAATTGAAAGGCTATATGAACTAGTTCATGACCCATATATTGAATTTCCTAAGCCTATTACTAGCAATTTCCATTTTCCCAAAATCAACACACTGATAATTAAATTAGGCCTACTTTACAGCTAGTTAATCCACTATAGTTGATCACAATTGACTAAGTTATTACTAGTATATTAACATTAAAACATAGCCTATCATTTGATTATATTCTTATTAAGGAATAAATCTGCAACTACAATAAAAGTTAACTACATGTAAATATTTATAAAAACAATTATTTAACTAATTTTAAGAGACATAAATTTATTTTTATATATTATTAACATAACTAAAGTAAGCCACTATTAATTATTTGCATAAAGCAAGTTAATTAAATAATTACAATATCATTTAAATTTAGCTCTTGAGGATAAATTTGAGGGTTCCTATTTATTTTATAAACATATTTGACTTAAAAGTAAAAAAAGAAACAACTTTAATTACTCTACATAAATATCATTTCTTTTGTGGTAAAACAACCAATAACAATTTACATCTTATTTATAGTAAAAGTGTTAATATTTACTCTTAAGAAAAAAAAAACATATTTTTCCATCTTAACCTAAGGCATGTAATTCATCGTTCCTGACACTTCATTTACCCTCAAGTAATAATATTAACATTATTTTAATACAACAAATCAACACGAGAGGCATCCTTACTATAAGTCACAAAATTCTTAATTAAAACAATAGCAAGTAAATGATGCCAATAATGGTTGCTAAATTAAATTTAAATCCTAGAAATATCAATTATATATATTTCTTTATTTACCAGCAATTCTACTCAAGTAAGAAAGGTAATTTTTATATTACAATATGGATTATGTTTCTTATTGTACATATTTAGTTGGTTGAGGATTAATAATAATAATAATAATAATAATAACCTTGAATCATTCAATAGCAATATTTTCATCCCATGAGAAGTAATTATATTAATCCCTTGCCTCCATTTAATTTCTTTTTATATAACAATTATCTATTCAATAGTGCCTTCAAAACACTTTGACCTACTTTAATATAAGTAATTCACATTAAAACCTAATATGCATATCATTAAAACTATGTAAATTTGACAAATTGTTTAAATCTCTCCGTTCATATAATACACTCATTTATTTTAACCTTCAGTTGTGATTTATAGCTAAAATGACTAATTACAACTATAAGGTATATGCTGAATTTTAATTAGTTGACAAATCTAATTTTTGAGCATTTATATGAGACTATACAATTTTATTTTAATTGACTAATTTTTAGATTTTAATGTCCACTAAGCACAGGAAATAATTATATATATATTTTTAGGGTATTAATGTGCTTTAACTTCCTGAAATAAAACACAGAAAATAGAATACAATCCTCATTACAGCCACTAGAAATCTTGGGAATAAAATTTATGACAGCTGTCTGTATGGATTAGTTTAAAAGCTGTACATACCATAGCATATGTCATTGTTGTCAATGATAGCAAATTATACTAAAGGCGGTTTAATATGTTCTCAAATAAAATTATTAAAATAGCTTATAATTTTCAACCATAAGCATTTGTCCTACAACTATAACTATCAACGCCTAAAATATGAGATGGCTGGAAACAAAACAAAAATCAGATAAAAAAAATCACGGAGAAGAGAGCAACAACATTTACAACAGGTTAAGTAACTGATTGAGCATCACAAATTTAATATGATCTCAGTGGTAGTGGTGGTAGCTGCATACATGATGCCACATTTTAAAAGAAATAGATGTCTGTTTCTCTCTGACATTCAGTTCTATATAAGCAAGTATAACATACAAGAAAATACAGATTAAATGTGAAATAATGGCAAATATACATAAAATAAAATCCAGATTTTAACGCCGGAAATGGCAAGTATAAACTGAAGGAAAAATGCAGATTTTAATGTCAATAGAGGCAAGTACAATCACAAAATAAAATTCAGATTTTAACGCTAGTAATGTGAAGTATATCATAAAAGAAAACTACATATTTTAATGTGAAATAATAGAAAATATAACATAAAATAAAATTTAGATTTTAATGCGAAAAATGGCAAGTATAAAATGAAATAAAAATATAGATTTTAATGCCAATATGTTGAAGGCTCAAACAAGGGGAAAAAACACATGGCACAGAAAAAGCAACATTTATCTATCTAAAACCATTTACATGTACAAGCAGAAAGAGAGGGATCGAAGGACAATGGAACCTAGATAGATGATGGATTACTATTTCTTTCGAACCCCCATTTGCAACTTCAGCCTCCTCCAAAACTCCTCAGCCCCTTCCCAGTTCTTGCCACTAATTTTTCTCTATTCTTCCTGCTCTCCCAACAGGACTCAACTCCCTCCCATAAAAGCAAGACACATCCTCTCTTCCCGACACCCACTTTCTTAGAATACGGGTTGGACTCCTCGAGTGAATGCAGAGACATTCCTCTCTTTTTCCACAACTCACCATCTTGAAATGTTCAAAAGTTTACCCTATCAAAAAATTCTGAACCTCCAATTTGTAATTGCCGGCACATGGCATTAAGTTTGCTCATCCCAAAATAATGAATATGTGGTGTTAAGCGACAACCCTAGACAAAATTTTTAACCTTGAGATAATATGATTGTTATTATAAATTTACTTTATCAACAATGTAGTTGTTTATTCACTTTTACATATGCATTTTTGTTTTCTATTTAATTTAATCTGCTTACAATTTGCAATTCAATATTTCATTTAATTATTTATCTAATTTGATTTATTTATTTACTAATTCTGGTTAATTTTACCAATTACCACACAATTAAATCATTTTTACATAATCACAACACATAATTCCCATAGCACCTATTTATTTCACATTAGCTTAATTATAACCTTATTTTAATGAAATACTAACCATGCATAAATTAACACTTAAATTGGGTATACCCTAACTTACAAGATGATACCTAACCCCAAGTGAAGCCACAGGACATGACGACAAAATGACAACATCAGTCCCACTGACGGTGACGACAGGGTACAACACTGGAAACTCATCCTCCTTGAGGATGTTGGCTAAATGGGGATTCTCATGTCAACTCCAATCCACAATTCCATTGGCTAGGGCACACTCAGACCTGGTAATTGAGGTGGAGTCGATGCCCAGTACCTGCATCCTGCAACAAACAACAAGGTTGTGCATATATCCATATATAATCATGTAATCATAGACACATTGAACGGAAGTCACAGCATGGCAGGGTACTCGGACATGAGTAATGCAACATTGTTCCGTTCATGTAAACACATCATTAGATAACTACATTCATTACCAGTTATACATCATAATCATGATCGAATAACACATTAAACCTAAAATAACATTAATCTATAATCATGTCCATCGAACTGTGAAAGCACAAAGTACAAGTAATCAAGTATCATCCTAACATAGATCCATAATCAGTTCGCATAATAACAAAGTGTCCATCAAGATCAAGGAGAGTATAAACCATAACATAGAAGTCAAAATATCTCAAAACTGTAAACATGCACTATAAGAATATCCTCTCTACTAGAACTGTCATAGGAAACATGAAAATAACATCTATCACAAGCAAAAGCGAGGGGCATTACATTACCTGAGGGCTCACCAATCACAAATTTGTGTCAGAAATAGAGATATTATACAATTTATGAGAATAGGGGAAAGAGTCTCTGGGTTTAAAATTGTGTGTGTATTTGTATTAGCTGATCACAGTCCATGGTCTATCATTTTTCTTTTTTTCACAAGGATTTTAAACTTTGAAGTGAATAATCTCAGACAATTGTTTTACACAAAAAATAATTTTACAAAAAAAATATTGGGCATCTACTACCTCACAATGCATATTATTTAATAATACCTCTTGCAAGAAACATGCAACATCTTTCCTCTTAGGGCATTCAAAACCCATTGAGTGAAAAAATTCAAGAATGGATTGTGAAGGTCCATGGTAATCTAGATTGCCCTCTAATAAAAGAATGACATCCTCAAAAAGATTGAACACTTCAGGAGTTGGTTGCAGAAGAGAAATGACCATTGTTGCTTTCATAATGTGAATGTAGTCGCATAAGCATTTAACAATCTGATATGTGGTGGAGCTGTCCAACCCCATGGATATAAAGATTCTAGATTGGAATCTTAGAAGTTTACATAGAAATTCCAAAATCTTTCAGCTCCCATTGATGCTATGAATGTAGGAATGCCTCTTGGCATAATAAAGCTTCATTTTGCATAATTCTGACATTTATTATGGCTAGTCTCACTTGGCGGTGACCTTAAAACTACCTTTGTGTTTCCCCTTTTTGGATTTTGGGAGTATCTTTGTGTTGTTAAATAGAAATCATTTCTTATTTCTTAACATGACAAATTTTGGGCTGAATAGTTGCAACCCTAGACCTCTTGCTACAGAAGTATATTACAAGTGTTTGGGAAATCTATATTAGTATGTTGATACGTGGAAGCTTGACATATGTAATGTTATTGGGGGTTTGGTGTGATGTTTCAGGGTGTTGTAGATATGAACTAGGATGACAATGACAATGGTAGTACAATATAGAATGTTTTATCCCATGCTAGCATCTCTCCCAAACTTGGCTCGGGGACACAATATCAAAGGGTACCACTACCTAACATCCCCCTCGCACTCCTTTCATTTGAGTTGTACCTTTGTTGGCATGATTCCCATGTGCTTAGGTTTTTCTTCATGCGAAACTATGTGACTTGTGGTATCCCTTGTGTAGTTGTCTACGTATGCCTTCTTGTTCTGCTTGCCCTTATACTTGTATGGCCATGTGATCATCTCCGAGCAGGGGGGAGTGGACCTGTTGGATCCACATGGATGGGTGGAGTGCACCACCGCCATTGGGGTTTTGCTATCTGTGATCAATTAGACTTCATTGTGTTTGTTCACCTTCAGACTGAGAGCATTATTTATTCTTCAGACATCTATTTGTATTCTTGATGTATTCATATACTTGTATTTTTGTAAAGTGTAATTGTTTTCATGGGATACTCCAAATTGGTGAGAGAGGTGACAATCATTGGTAATGTAATATTTTGGTTATGTAATTTACCTGATCTTATTTTAATCTTTGTTAATTGTTATTAACTCATTTGTACTTTGGTTGTCTTTTAAGAAATTACATAATGTTGTTTTGAAGTTTGATCTTAGAAATTCTCTTGATGTTCTTGTATGTTATGATGAACATAATTGCATCTCATTTTCTTATTAATCTTTTATCCCTTCTTGAGTTGTAATTATGTTTGAAATACTTCTCCTATTTTTGATGTATATTTTTCAACGTTTTATGTGAGTGTCCCTTGGTTTGCGTTCCCCTGACAAGGTGTCAGGGTCGTCTTGTCCCGCACCTTGTTTGCCTCTCCTGCCTTGTGCGATGGGGTTTTAGGGATAGGTGGAAAAGTTTTTGGGGTTTCATGTCATGACCACATGACAAATTTGGACATGATATGTTGTTTTCTATGTCATGGCCACTTAGAAAAAGTGGGCATGACATTTGGCTCAGGTTTTGCTTCGTGTGAAACTATGTGACTTGTGGTATCTCTTGTGTGGTTGTCTATGTATGCCTTCTTGTTCTGCTTGCCCTTATACTTGTATGGTCATTTGATCATCTCTAAGCATGGGGGATGTTAGGTAGTGACACCCTTCGATATTGTGTTCCCAAGTCAAGTTTGGGAGAGATGCTAGCATGAGAGAAAACTTTCTATCTTGTACTACCATTGTCATTGTTACCCTAGTTCATATCTACAACACCCTGAAACATCACACCAAACCCCTAGTAACATTACATATGTCAAGCTTCCACATATCAACATACTAATATAGATTTCCCAAACACCTATGATATACTTCTATAGCAAGAGGTCTAGGTTTGTAACTATTCAACCCAAAATTTGTCATGTCGAGAAATAAGAAATAATTGCTATTTAACAACACAAAGATACTCCCAAAATCCAAAAAAGGGAAATGCAAAGGTAGTTTTAAGGTCACCGCCAAGTGAGACTAGCCATAATAAATGTCAAAATTATGCAAAATGAAGCCTTTATTATGCCAAGAGGCGTTCCTACATTCATAGCATGAATGTGAGCTGAAAGATTCTGGAATTTCTATGTAAACTTATAAGATTCTAATCTAGAATCTTTATATCCATGGGGTTGGATAGCTCCACCACATATCAGATTGTTAAATGCTTATGCGACTACATTTACATTATGAAAGCATCAATGGTCATTTCTCTTCTACAACCAACCCCTGAAGTGTTCAATCTTTTTGACGATGTCATTCTTTTATCAAAGGGCAATCTGGATTATCATGGACCTTCACAATCCATTCTTGAATTTTTTCACTCAATGGGTTTTGAATGCCCTAAGAGGAAAGATGTTGCATGTTTCTTGCAAGAGGTATTATTAAATAATGTGCATTGTGAGGTAGTAGATGCCCAATATTTTTTTTGTAAAATTATTTTTGTGTAAAATAATTGTCTAAGATTATTCACTTAAAAGTTTTAAATCCTTGTGAAAAAAAATGATAGACCATGGACTGTGATCAATTAATAATAATACACACACAATTTTCAACCTAGAAACTATTTCCCTCATTCTCATAAATTGTATAATATCTCTGTTTCTGACATAGATTTGTGATTGGTGAGCCCTCAGGTAACGTCACCTAAAGACTAAGAACAGTACTGGTGGAAGATGATATAGGCATATAGATATGTGTTAGTAGAGGAGTTTACATAAGCATCTAAAATCTTTCATGTAGGAGCCCAACTCTCACAAGAATTGTCAATACCATTCAATAGGAAACGATGTCATCCCATAGCTCTTACTAAAGAAAAATATGGTTTAAGCAAAGGACATCTTTTTAAAGCATGTTTTGATAGACAAATTTTACTAATAAAGAAGAATTCTGGTGTGCACCTATTCAAGTTTTTTCAGGTTAAAATCAAAATCTTGGCCCTTATTTGCTCATAAATTGGTTTTCAGAATGCATAGAGACATATGTTCTCCTGGTCTGCCATGATTGCAGGATATGCACAAGTAGGATAGGTTGAAAAGGCTTTAGAACTTTTAAGCACATGCAATTGGCAGCTATAAGGCTAGACTCCACAACCTTTGCCACGTCCTTATTGCCTGTCCCAAAATAGAAGCATAGGCAAGACACACAAGCCAGTTCGCATAATGCTTGAAATAAATGTGTTCTCAAGGACTGCATTAGTTGTAGGATTTGTATAAAATGGATTTGTTAGAAAGGCTTTAGAAACTTTCAAGCTAATGCCATTGGCAGAGGTAAAAATAGATTCCTAACCCTTTTTACCAGCATCCTCGCTGCCTGAGAAATAATGGTAGCATAGACATGGCACGTTCTCTGTTTGCCAAATGCCACAATAGATGTGGCCTCAATGATTGAAATAATTGCAAGATTGCTCCCAAAACAAAAGAGATGTTGAATAGGCTCTAAAAACATTCAAGCAATGTCACTGGCAGTCAATGTCTCTTTGAAAACCCTTTTATATAAAGAACTAAGGAAGTCACTATGCATGTTGAAAAGAATATTCAAGGAAAGAGGCAATGAAAATATCTTGCATTGATATAAATTTTGGCATATTCATATAAAGGCAATGTTGGGCTTTCAGTTTCCTCTATGGGTTGCAGCGACAATCCTTTTTTTTTTGTTCTTTTAAAACAAAAACAAGGGATTGATGCAAATACCTTTCGAAAATGAACAGAGACAAGGTTTCCTCCATGGCCATGGATTGATTCCTTGGAGGGTGATTCTTTTTTCTTCCTTAAAAAAAAAACCCTTTAGCTCCTCCAATCTTCCCTCTATCTCCTCGCCTCTGTTCTCCTTTGCTCCCCTCCCATTGGATTCTCCATCCATTTTCCCCCCAAAGAAACCCCTTAGGGTTTCCAACATTCCTCCCTATGAATCAAAATCCCATGCCTCCTTTTTCCACCCCTGATCCCCTTTTCCCATTCCTTCCCTTCCCCCCCCCCCCCCCCTAAAGCCTTCTTTTTTTAATTTGTATCTTTGTGGGAAAGTGTTTCTATCCAAGTGGTATTAAAGAGTAGAAAACTTGTTTATTGGCTTGTGAGGAAGTCAAGAGGAAGTTATGAGTAGTTGAGTTCAAAAGAAGGAAGATAGGTTTTTTCATTGGTTGGAATACCCTAACATTTCTAGTGCTAATATAAACATTAAGTGCAAACTCTTGGAAAAGGCATGCAATTTAGAAAGAAATTTACTCTTTTCCATAATTTTGGATATTACACTTTCCTTACACTAGAATGTTAGAATAAAATTCTTCTTCAATCAACAAAGGATCAAAACCACTTCACGCCATTCTAATCTTAGTAATATTATGTCACTATTAAGTACAATAGAGTTTGGGCTAGCCACTTACATGTTCTCTTTATGGAATTTCATCACCATAGACATGAAAGTTTAAAGTAATGTGTTTAAGGCACCCTAGAAATTGAAGTAGACATTTTGAATAATGTGATTAGTGTCGAGATGATTCTTTATTTAAACATTGCATAGATTATTCTTGGCCATGCACAATAAATCTGATGTTATGATAATTCCAATATTTTCTACAACGAGTATTCTAAATTTAGAGGATCTAGTTGTTTCGTCATAATTATATCAACATTTGCCATATCCCATTCACAATAAGTTATAATATATTTTCATATGCAAATGCATTGTTTTAAGCCTTTCATATCAAAAATTTCATCTTTTCATATGGATCTTTCCTCCCATTGTTTAGAGAATACACCTATAGATATCCATGATGAGCCCTTATATGGAAAATATTCAAAGCATATAATAATCTACACTTAGATCCAACATACGTAATCCTCATAAACAATTTCAAGGTTTTTAAGGCTCTCTCATTATGGAGCCCATTGGAATGAAATTTAAGAGCATCTTCAAGAAGTTGTAAAACATTGGCAACATAAAATAGATCTAGACTTATGTCCACTAGAGGATAGGATAAGATTTATATTGTTTTCCTCCTTAGCTTGTGTTATTGCATTGGTTGTGTCATCAAAGTTAAAATTTCCTATAATACCCATTATATGTGAAGTTGTTCAAATAGTACATTTGACAAGGATTTGTAATTGATTAGCATAATCTATTATGAGACTAAAGATATCATTATTCCCCATATCTCAACATCAATAGTTTCTTAATATTTATTAATAAATTTCAATGCCATACAAGAAATAAGGACAAATATATTTTCTTGTCCCTTCCTCTAAAGTTTCTACAACTTAAATCAAATAGCATGAAAGTAGTTGACCATGTTATGGGAAAATAAATACTTGATTACTATATATGAGTAGGAAATTTCTAATATATCTTTATGGTGGATCTAATCAAATAAGGGGAACAGAAGTAACAAAACTGAAGACAATACAATTCACAAAGGTATCATACTCATACATGTTGGTTAGATTGTTACAACCAACCATACTACTATTAAAATAGGCATTTATCAATACAAAATAAGTAATGGTACAATATAATCATAGTGGTACATAAAATAGTAAAACTATATTTTGAATCAATTTTTTCCTTCAAATTTGTATTTAATAAATTTAATCATCATGAAGGAATGAGTAAGGAAACAAACATTACTTGTAACCTACAATTAAATCGCATTGTTAGAATTTCCTTTATTTAATCAATCTGTAAAGATAGATCAATACCATCTTATTTGTAAGAATTAGATGGCGAAAAATATATACTTTTCTAGGGTACTATTCCTACATACAATGGAAACCATATTAGATGGAAACTCACTCTCTTGAATAAGTCATAATTACTACTAAATGAATTTTAATGTGCTGAAGTAAATGAATATTATGTGCAAATCATTCATGGTGGTGAAATTGTAGTATGCCAATTAATATGAAGGCGTTCCACATGAATTGACCTAGTTGTATAAATCAATTTAAATTGTTACTTATATATTGTATAAGAATATTAACTATTTATCAAATTAGCACATTTTGTTATAAATTATGATTAATTCAAGTATCCATATATTTTCAAGATTCATTTTGTGCATGTGTTTCTTTCTTTTATAAATGTACTTTTGTATATGCAAAAATACATCCTCTATTATTAATTATGAGAATTGATTTGATGAGCATTCATATAAGCAAATATTAGCAGCTTATGTAAATACATCCACTTAGAGACAAAAAACCCTTCTAGAATCCACGTGTACACCCAATTCTTAATATACAATGTAATCATAGCAAATTAGTTAGTACCCCATAATCAAATCACAATAGCTCTAATCATCAGATCACAACATAAATAAAATGTTAGAAACTCAACATCATATAAAATTGGAACTTATACCTTGATGTCACCTCGAACAGGCTAGGAGTAGGGAGACACTACACCAAACACACCTGATGGTTGAGCTATGCTAACACAACTGCCAAAGACATTCTTAAGGGTGAATAACTCAAGATCTAACCCTGCCTTGTGATGAGGACTTTGTAAAAGGATGTGCAATCGCTCGAGGGAAGACACAATCCCACCTTCTGTAGAAGGGATTTCAAAATGCCACCCCACCCACATCCACAGATGCCTTACGATGAAAAGGATGCATGTGCTCAAGGTATACCACCCCACCTGCATCATGGAGATGCCTTAGAGTGAAAAGGACATATACGTAAAATGAAGTACACAACCCCATCCACATCATGGAGATGCCTTATGGTGAAAAGGAAGCATAGGCAAACATGATTTATCAATATCTAAAATATGCAAGAAGTTACCATGATATATGCCCCCACCTTAAAGTGGTTGATCCTTATTACTGATAAGAAGCACATTTAAGGTAAAGTAAAAAAACGCAAAGGAACAAGAGCTTTCACAAAGCCCATGCCCAAAAGGTGACATGTGCTTACAATCACTGAATGTTCCCACAAACACACCAATATCATTTGCTAACATAATCAACAACATATAAGATTTGGTTAGAAAATATACTCTAAGATAAAAACTAAATCAAATAAAATATCAGTTGATAGATCAAGATTACACTCGCAGGTTCAGAACCGAGTATAGTCCTGAGGTTATACTTCAGGTATCTCAGAACTAAGTGTAGCTCCAAGGTGAGATACAAAACAATCAAAAGTACATAGAAGCAGATTTAGAGTATGGCAAAGGTTTGTTACAATAAATTTCACAATACGAATCACCAACACAAAGTGATTCTACTAGTCAAGCATCATTATTATATCAACCTCATCTTCATATATGGACTGGGTCCATAGTTTCTTTCTTTTTGTAGGGATGCATGGCCCTTATGTTGAAATGAACCAGACAACTAAGAGGGGGGGTGAATTAGTTGTGTAAAAAACTTAAACAATTCTACACCTTAAAACATTAAACACTTGTCCACTGTTTATTATGATTAAGTCATGAAAGCATAAACTCATAAACATAAACACAATTGCAAGATCATACAGAAGTGACACCAAATTTTTTACATGGAAAACCTTGTTAAGGGAAAAACCACGGAGGATGTTAGTTCACAAGATATATAAGTTATAACAATACCAAAAATTAGAGGCTCACTACCCAAAAAAAATCTCATTACCAAGGGGTGGCTCACTGGCAAGGTTTTTGAACTAAGATAATAGCATCTACTCCATGCATGAATTCAGTTCCATTGAAGCGCAATACTCTTCCTCTGCTCTACTCTACCTTCTACACTTCTTCACTTAACTTCACATTTCTCACACAAGGACATCTTTTCCATGACCAAATTACAAGTATATATATCATTCATCACCTTGGAATGTACATCAAAGCCAGTATTACACTCATCTATTGGAAAGAGACACTGCTAGGCATGATAAGTGTTGTCATTGATGGCAACTAAGTCTATACTACACATCCGCATTGCATATTTTGCCCATACCAAAAATTAGATTGAAGATTTGTCTAAGTCTGGGAAGTCAAGAACAGAGTGTGTGACAAGGTCTGGTATCTTGGTCCGGATCTCCCTGGGAGTAGATCAGAGTTTACTGCTGATTTGAGAGTCATAAGCATTGTTAGGATAATCTAAATCCAAAGTTTTGGCCTCCGGTGATAAAGGATTCAATAGTTATTAGCATCTGAGTATCAGATTTACAGTTTGACAAAGTAGGCAGAAGAAGAATAGGCCAACCTTTAAATTGATCTTGGTTCCAGATGATCTTGGTTCCAGATGTATGGAAGTTGTTGGTTGGACAAGTTGTGATGATCAGTGATAGTAGATGACCTAATTAATGATCTGTGAGTGCAATTTTTGGTCCATGTTACAAGTGTACATGGATTTAGTTGACAGAGTAGAAGTTTCAATAAAGTTCTATGTGTTCTTGAAGCTGACTAAAAAGTGGTTGATGATCTAGATGCGGACATATATAGCGAATGGATTTGAATGATTTCAGTGTGTGTGTGTGTGTGTGTGATGCAACTATGGAATAAGTGTGAAAATGGCAAAGATCTAAGATTTAGATGTTAGTAGAACAGTAAAAAGGGCAGAGTGAAGATGAAGTGTATGAAGTTAGTATTTTGTACTTAACTAGAACTGAATCCTTGCATTGATAGATGCTAATTATCAGTTCAATATCATTGTAATCTTCTTTCTGTAGGCAATGAGCCTTCTGTAGGTAGTAAGCCTTCTTTGAGTAGTGAGCCCGAATGCATGTGCATTCCCCTTTGTAATACTTTTAACAGAGTATAATCTTATATGGGTTAACCCCCACCATGGTTTTTCCCTGAACTGGGTTTCTACGTCAAAAATCTTGGTGTCGAGTGTGTTACTTATGTTTCTTCTCATGTGTTATTGATTTATGCTTTAATGTTCATATCATTAATTTGATTAAAAGTTGTAAAAGAGGATTAAAGGAAGAAAAGTTTAATTTGTGTGACAACTGATTCATCCTATTGATAACTGAGAGGGGGGGTGAATCAGTTATCCTAATTCTTCTTGCTTTCTGAACTTTCTTAATAATCAATGCAACATTAATTCAAATAAGTAAACATAACCATGAAATGGAAATACACATGACACAATATTTTTGACGTGGAAATCCTGTTAAGGGAAAAAACCACGGGGTGATTAACCTAAGATTGTATTCTCTATTAGAAGAATGGAAATACAAAATGGCACTTGCCAATTAGGGCTCATTGCTCCAGCACACTACTCACAAGAGGCACACTACCTAC
The DNA here is from genome assembly GCA_027924645.1 of Cunninghamia lanceolata. Lineage (NCBI taxonomy): Eukaryota > Viridiplantae > Streptophyta > Pinopsida > Cupressales > Cupressaceae > Cunninghamia > Cunninghamia lanceolata. The sequence goes on from BSBN01001569.1 coordinate 4,074,041, forward strand.
AAGAGACACACTATCTACAATTTATAAAGAGTGTAATACAATACTTTGAACTAATGAGGAGCATCAACATATGCTGGAGTTTAGTTTCAGTTAGGCTTTGTATACTGATCTGCTGCACTTCATCTTTCCTCTTCTTTTATGCTGCTCTCCTTTCACATACTGGACCTTCCTTTCTACTTTTATTTAGCTCTACTGCTTTTCTTCACACATCACCAACTACTACAACACTTCTCATAACTAAATCCATCTTGTATATATATCCACACAAGTGATTTCATCATCTTTCTAGTCAGCACCTGGAATAGTCAATATTTTCCACAAACTCTGATCTGTTGGTTGAATCCTTGCTTACCAAGTAATGCGGATCAAGGATATACTTGCAGAAGTCATCAATCATGTCGGCCAATCATAACTTATGCCTTAATCACCTTTACCATCATCAGTAACACATCCAGAATAATGTCTGATGTTCTGCCAGTCAGTTCTTCCTCTGTCCACACTGCCAATCAGGAACCCAATACTCAAGTATTCATATCTTTTTCTTCATCTGTCACCGGAGGCTAAATCCTTGGAATCTATCACTCATGACTTCCCCAAATCCACACTTCACCAAGATACTTCCTCTGAGAGATCCAGACCTGACTGTCGGACCTCACCACATGCTTTATTCTTGTTTACCGGACCACAACATTCTTCACTCTGACTTCCGGTATAGACACACCATGTCCTGCGGATGTGTGGGATGAACTTTGTTGCCATCAATGACAACAATCATGAATCCATATAGTGTCTCTTGCCAACAATCTCCCCCTTTGGCATTGATGGCAACACTTAGTGAAAAATGACTAAGTGTTTACACTATGCTCCCCCTTGGCTGATGCTCTATTTTTATATACATTTTCCAGAGCTCCCCCTTAGTTGAATTCCTCATTTTTCACTGCTCTTCACTCCCCCTTTGACATCAATGGAAAGGGTGGCAACAGTGCACCAAAATTTTCAAAAATTTAGCTATACTTAGCTGTATATAACATACTCACATAAACTGAAGAATGTCTACAAAAGTTGTCTTCAATTGGATGAATTCTGCTGCCCAACTTTGCTTCATTCTATCCAAAATTGATATATGACTGCTCAACAGGAATGCAAAAACTTCAGCCTTCTTCAGATCTATTGGATCATTTGTCTTGGCGGTGGTTTGAGCATCACTTAGGGCCTCATGCATGGCCTCCAACTTAGGAATGATTATTCTACTAAGCTCATTTAACCTGCCAATTCTATTTTTCTTTTCTTTCTCTAGCTTCTTAATTTCGTCCAAGACTGCAATGGTCTGACATTCTTGATTTACTATGGATGAGGTAAATGGATCAAAATTTTGATAAAGTTTTGTTAGTTGGATCTCCTATTCTTTCATTTTCTTCTCAATCTCCATTGTTGCTTTGGACCATGAGAGACAAAATTTATATATGTCCCCGCCATATTTAAGAGCATTTTCTAAGCTCTTTATGCCTATATCCATATTTCTTCTATCATTTGATATTAGACTTAGTACTTTAGAGAATCTTTTATCCAAAAACTCTTTCCGGACCTTCTCCTCAGCTGATTTCTCTAAAGACTCAAAATGAGTGCTGACTGTACCAACAAGAGCTTTAAGATTACCTGATGAGGAGGCTAAGTGATCCTTCTAAAAAGATGGCATGATCTTTTCTAAAACACCGGATGCAGCTTCTATTAGCTCATAGTCTTCCATGTGAGACTTCAAGAGTTTTTCTTTTGCCTTTGCATTGGCAAATGAAGCTATCTTCATTGTTTGAACCGGGGAGAGAGAGTCAAAGTTAAATGGACCTTGGAGTAACTCCGGTTCATCAATCTCCAACATTTCTTTTGTTAAGAAGTCCTTAATAGTTTATGCAGTGTCTCTTGCCAGAGACAGAGATTTCTTCTCTTCTGCACTGTCACTTCTATTCTTCTCAGCTTGACTTTCTTCTCTTTCTTTTTCTTCTTCTTCTTTCTCCTCTATTCTTTCTTCTCCTTTAGATCTGGAGACTGTAGGGGAAACCGGAGGAGAGATATTTGTTTGTTCATGAGCCACCTCTTTTGGAGTAGGGATTCTGAGCCCTTGTCTTTACCTTCACCAGAGTCCTCTATGATGGGAATGTTGAACTTTTTAAAAGCATTTCGGAGGATCTCTTCAGTCTCTCTTGCCACTTTGTTCATTTCACCAAGCATGAGCTTATTCAACCTAGCTTTGCTCTGGAACTCATCCTTGCAATCTTTGAAGATCATATTCATTTGTTGCGGAGTGATTGAAGGAAAGAGCTAAATGGAAACCTGTTCCCGGATCTCGAGATCTTTTGCTTGAGCATTGTTCTTCCTCATTTCAAGCCTTTTCTCTAAGCTTTTGGGAATTAGAGAGATAATTTCAATAAAAGCTTTATTGTAAGTGTTCAAAAACTTAACTGTGGCTTCCTCTAGAATCTTTTTATCTGCTTCATTAGATGCATCATAGAATTCTGTTAAGGGTTGCCGGTTCCCATCCACAGTGACTACTTTCACTACAACATCTAAGGATAGAGTGGGTTTTTCAAGAAATTCCTCTTCCTTCTCTTCTTCTCCTTGACCGGTAGAGTGTTCACTGGATGATTTCTTCTTCTTCTTTAGTTTCTTTATCTCCTCATCTGATTCAGTTTCTTCATTATCCTTTAGGCTAACATAGGACCTTGTTGTCTTTTTCTTTGTTCTCTTTTCTCCTTTTTCGGATGCTTAGACTTCCGGTTTTGATTTCCTTGAGCTTTTGGTTGTGACAGGTGTTGATCTCTTTGATGATCTTGTCCAGGTGGAAGATTCTACCGGAGCACTTTCCGTACTTCCCTTTTCTGCCTCTTTCTCCTCTTTCTCTACCCTTTCCACCTTTTCTCTGTTGGCATCAAGAGCCTCCTTTGAGATGCCTAAGCCTTTGGCAATTTCTTTAACTTCTTTTCTCACTTTCCTCTTTATTTCCGGTTGTCTGAGTTCCACATGAACTTTTACACTTAGCTCTTCAAAGGTTCCAAACCTTTCTGCCTTTGGATCCTTTGGCTGACTTAGCATGTGTTGAACATGCAGCTCAACAATTTGTTTATCAACTTCATACCCCATAGGCATGATCCATACAGTTCTTGGTTCTACTGCCTCCATTAGGCACTGATCAGTCTCTACCATAAAGCATATTGTGTCTGTGTATTTCTCAACAAGAGACTAGGGAATTCTCTCTCTTGCTTGCATCATGTTCTAAAAATTCTTGAATATCCCCACAGGGCTATATTTCTTGCTTTAGCATCTCCAAGCCCATGCAAATAGTCTCTGATTTGGATGGCAACTAGTCTGTCATTCTGCCATACCCAGCCATTAGATCCAGGAAGCTCATTCATGTAATAAACGAATAGGCAGATTATCAAGCCACCATACTTGAAGGAGTTCTTCTTATCCTTCTTAATCTTTTACAGATTTTCCAAAAGTTGGCTTAGAAGAAGTTCACATAGATCATAGTCAGCATTTTCTTTTAGCATTTGACAGGCTGTGTAAACTGTAGTTCCCGGTACTGAATTTTCCCTACTGGAGTGATAAATCTTGTAACCAATTATCATGGATGAAAATTTGACATCTGGTTCAGTGATGTCTTCAATTGTCATAGCTCTCTTGTCAAATTTTGATCCGGTTGCATCACTTACTGTCTGATTCTTGATAGATTTGAGAATAGGTATTCCATCGGATGAGTACAGACCGGTTACTGCCCTAATTACATCTTTGGTGATCTTAAATGGTTTATTCAACCATAAGAAATTGTCATGCACTCTACTCAACACATACCGAACCCATTCATCTTTTTCAAAATAGAGGAAATGAATGCACTGTGCAAAATGCTTATCCCAGATGGCTCTATACTGAGGTTTAATCTCAAAAGAATCATCTATTAACTATTTGTGATAGATATCCACTAACTTTGATTCCCCAAATTCTTCAATATTCACATGTATGTAAACCCTAATGTCTTTTGTATCCAACACACCATGCGGAACACTGGAAAATGCTCCTAGGGGATCTACTTCCAAAGATTTGTATGGATGTTTCTTGAATTTGGGGTGAGGCTTATCAGAGATTTTCACAATATTTGGAGTACCCATCATTCAAGGACTTATAGAGAGATATTTGATAACAAAGAATACCTTTTGTGCCTTTCAGTTTCATGGAGTTAGCCGAATCAATTTCTAGATAAACTGACTTCTTCAAATGATCTTTGATGAGCTTGAGGAATTTTGTTGCAGAGCTTCACTTTTTGTTTCTTCTTGAATGCAGAATGAACAAATGCTTAATGAGAAAACCCTTATATTGCTCCGCGAACCCTAATGTCAAGTTGCAATAAATGCTCGACCTAAGTCATTCCAGTTTGCCTTATTCAGATGATTTGAAGAACTGGATCAATCTCGATCTTAAACATCTTGCGGATCTTCCAAATCTTAACCATAGTTTATTTGGATGTTTCCCTTATAAACCCTTTAATCCGTAACTCTTCTTGTGCCAGTTTTGACACCAATTGACTGGCTAGGGGAAGAAGGTTTTCTATGAGTCTCCCCCTGAGCTAGAGCTCACTTTTTAGTTTTCAGAAGGAATATCAGCACCAGAGTCTGGTGCGGACCCATCCCCTACATTCTCTATACTTTTCTTCACCCAAATCTTGTTCATCTCACTTTGAACTTCATCTGCATTCACTTTTCATTTTCCCTTATCTTGATTCTAATTACGATGTACCGGACCTCTTTTGTCCTAATTCTTGCTTCTACAGAATTTTGCAATATGACCAGATCTATTACAAATTTGGCAAACAACATTTCTTTGCATATTTGATTGATATCCTCTTTATCTACATTGATTAGCCATATGACCTATTCTATTGCATGCAAAGCATCTACCATTGAATGATTTGTTCATTTGCATATTTCTGCATTCATGAGATTTGTGACCATACCTTTGCAGTTGAAATACTGTCCAGAGAAGGATGAATTAGTCTGATTCATTCTCTTTCTACACTAATTAGCTTTATGACCAAAGTTATTGTAGTTGTGGCAGTATCCATTGAAGGATGGATATCTTTGAGCATTAGGTTGCCTTACCGGAGGTCTTCTAGGCCTGTTCCTTGGATTTTCTGATCCAAAATTCTTCTAACCGGATCCAAAGCTTTCTCCTTTCTCATATCCCAAACCACACTTGTCATCTACCCTCTTTTGACTTCCAAGAAGAACTTCAAGTTGAGCAGAACTTATCTTGAATTTCTCTTTATATTCATTTGCTATTTGAAGATCCCTTTTGAGAGAGACAATTTGATCCTCAAGTTTTTCTTCATTATCTTTAGCATCTTCAAGATTAGATTCAAGATGTCTGATAATTCTATCCATCTTGTGGCAATCTTCTGATTTCTCCTTGAGAGATTGTCTTAGATTATCTTCAATTTTTCTTTTCTCTTCAACTTCTTGGGTAAACTTCATAACTCCTGATTCCATTTCATGTCTTACCATAATGATTTCTTTTGATAACTTTTCACATAACTTGGTTTTCTCCTTCAAATCTTCATTTGCATCATTGGCTTCACCTTGACTTACCAATTGCTAAAGTAGCTCCTTTCTCTTTTTCATAGAGAGACTTAATTTGTCTTTTAGTTCTCTCATGAAATCATTAGCTTATTTGAGTCTTTCCTTTAATTCATTGACTTCAGAGTTTGACTGGTCAAGATCATCAAGGGCAGTCTTGAGTTGCTGTCTTAAACCATATATATCCATTTGAATTCCCAGATCTTCCTCAAGCTGTTAGACTTTGTTAGGAGGAACTTAGCTCTGATACCAATTGTTGATAAGTGAGTGGGGGGGTGAATCAATTATCCTAATTCTTCCTGCTTTCTGAACTTTCTTAATAATCAATGCAACATTAATTCAAATAAGCAAACATAACCATGAAATAGAAATACACATGACACAATATTTTTGACGTGGAAACCCTGTTAAGGGAAAAAACCATGGGGTGATTAACCCAAGATTGTATTCTCTATTAGAAGAATGGAAATACAAAATGGCACTTGCCAATTAGGGCTCACTGCCCGAGCACACTACTCACAAGAGGCACATTGCCTATAAGAGACACACTGTCTACAATTTATAAAGAGTGTAATACAATACTTTGAACTGATAAGGAGCATCAACATATGCTAGAGTTCAGTTCTGGTTAGGCTCTGTATACTGATCTGCTACACTTCATCTTTCCTCTTCTTTTATGCTGCTCTCCTTTCACATACTGGACCTTCCTTTCTACTTTTATTCGGCTCTACTACTTTTCTTCGCACATCACCAACTACTACAACACTTCTCATAACTAAATCCATCTTGTATATATATCCACACAAGTGATTTCATCACCTTTCTAGTCCGCACCTAGAATAGTCAATGTTTTCCATAAACTCTGATCTGTCGGCTGAATCCTTGCTTACCAAGTAATGCGGATCAAGGATATACTTGTAGAAGTCATCAATCATGTCGGCCAATCATAACTTATGCCTTAATAACCTTTACCGTCATCAGTAACACATCTGAAATAATGTCTGATGTTCTGCTAGTCAGTTCTTCCTCTGTCCACACTACCAATCAGGAACCTGATACTCAAGTATTCATATCTTTTTCTTCATCTATCACCAGAGGCTAAATCCTTGTATCTATTAGTCAAGGTAGTCCTCTTGACTTCCCCAAATCTGTAATTCACCAAGATACTTCCTCTGAGAGATCCGGACCTGACTGTTGGACCTCACCACATGCTCTGTTCTTATTTACCGGACCACAACATTCTTCACTCTGACTTCCGGTATAGACACACCATGTCCTGCGGATGTGTGGGATGAACTTTGTTTCCATCAATGACAACAATCATGAATCCATATAGTGTCTCTTGCCAACACATCCCCCCCTCTTAGTTGTCTGGACCAATTCCAACAATTAGTATTAGACAAAGGTTCCTTTGAAAAAGTTTAACAACTTAAGGAAGATCTAGGAAGACAGTAAAATGGATGAATATAACCTTCAATGGAAACTTAATCTCACCCTAGAAGATCTTGAGCAATCCAGAGTAGAAATCCAAGAGCTACAAGAAAACCTCAAAAAGGCTGAAGACTTCATTGAGATTTTAAAAGGAAAATTGAGCAAATCCAATGAAAAAGGGAAGGAGCAATCTCTTCAAATAGGAAATCTTTATGAAGAGAAGACCGTGAAAGAGAAGACAAAGGAATGTGAAAAGTTAGCTAAAGAAATTGTTTTCCTAAAACATGAGATGGAATCTGGGGTGATGAGACTAACCAAGGAAATTGAAAATAGGCAGAAAACTGAACAAGAGATGAATCAAAATCTAAAAGAGAGAACTGAAGAATGTTGTAGACTGGATGGAATAGTTGCTCTCCTAGAATCTAATCTATAAGAAAGAAGAGACAATGAGAGAGAACTTGAGAGACAAATTATCACTCTTAGACATGACCTAGAAGTTGCAAATGAATATAAGGAGAAGTTCAAGATAAGCTCAGCTAAACTTGAAGCATTGATTGAAGGACAGAAAAAGGATGGTGACAAGCATGGTCTTGGATATGAGAAAGGTGAAAGCTCTGGATCTGGACAGAGAAAATTTCAACCAAGGAATGGGAGAAATAGAACTAGAAACCTCCAATAATATAGCCTAATGCTCAAAGATATCCATCATTCAATGGAAATTATTTCAATTGCAATAAATTTGGTCATAGAGCTACTCAGTGTAGAAGCAGAGTAAATCAAAATGTTCCATCCTTCTCCAGTCAATGCTTCAAGTGTAAGAGCTATGGTCATAGATTAAATGAATGCAGAAGTATGATAATGAATAATTCTAACAATAGAGGAATTGGCAATTCTTTCAATGGTTACTATTTTTCTTGCAATGGGTTTGGACACATGGCTAATCAGTGCAGATCAAGAGGAAATCAAGTATATAAGGAAGGAAATGTTGTGTGCTTTAATTGCAATAAATCTGGTCATATTGCAAGATTTTGTAGAAGCAGGAATAATGGAAGAAGAGGTCCGGTAAACAGAAAACTGGATGAGCAGAGACAAGACAAAGGCAAAAGAAAAATTGATGTGAATGAGATATAGAGTGAAATGAACAAGATTTGGGTGAAGAAAGATACAATGAAAAATGGTGATGGGTCCGCATCAGAATCTAGTGCTGACAATTCCTCCAAGAATTAAATTAAGACCTCTAGATCAGGGGGAGCCACATTGAACATCAAATTCCCCTAGTTAGTAAGTGGGTGCCTAGATATGGCACAATGAGAGAAGATATTTTGAATTGTTTCAAAACTTTTGGAAGGATTTCTAGAAGAAAAGATGTTAATATGGAAATTTATAGAGTGATTCATGAAGAACAGTTCAAGAAACAGAGTAACTGGATGAAGTTAGGGCAGCACATTTATTACAATGCAAAATTAGGTTTTGTGAAGGATAAAAGGTCACTTAATCATGCATTTGAACCACTTTACATTTGAAGGAAACAAGTAGAAGAGCTTCTGAGCTGCAAATCCAAAGACTCAAGAACGAAAAGCGAATTCAACTGGTAATTGATCAACCCTAACCTTGCGGAAGAAGAAAGGTACTTCTCTATAAAGCTTTGAATCTAAAATCTATTGAGATGGCTTCTCCTCATGTTGTTGACATTACTGAAAAGCCTCGACCCAAATTAAAGAAGCATCCTCACAAATCAATAGAAGTCGACCCGTTAGGTGCTTTTTCAAGTGTTCCATATGGTGTGCTGCATGTTGAAGATATTAGAGTTTATATTCATGCAAACATAGATGAATTTGGTGATTTAGGTATGTAGACTTGTTTGAGAGTCATCTCAGGGATAAAAATCATGATCTTAAACCTGAGTATAAGGTATTGCATGATAAACACTTTATTCAGATTATGGGGTTTCCAACATTTGATGAAGATAAATGGGTCTGGTACGTTTTGAGTCAGATGCATGAAGAATTCATTTGGCTGTTAAAACCATTCAAGATTACAAAGGATGTTATCAGAATTATGACTAGGTTAACTCAACTAGTGGATTAGCCATGTTAAAATCTGTAAAAAACCAAATGGTTACTGATGCAACTAGTGCTAAATTCAATAGGAGGGCTATGACTATAAATGACATTATAGAACCGAATGTGAAGTTTGCTTCCATGGTGATTGGCTACAAGATATATCACTCAAGCAGGGAGAATTCTATATCCGGAACTATCATATATGCAACGTATCAAATGTTGAAGGAGAATGTAGATTATGACCTTTGTGAGCTATTACAGAACCAGCTGATTGAGAACTTTAACAAAATCAAAAGGGAAAGAAAAACACTTTTAAATATGGTATATTGGTTCGATGCTTGTTTTTCTACTATATGAATGAATTACTTGGAGTAAAGGGTGTTCACTGGACTAATGATGAGCTAGTTTCCATTCAGATCAGAGATTATCTTCACAACATTAGTGATTTCAAAGCTCAAAAAATTGCAATATGGGGATACTTCAATAATTTTTAGAGTATGATACATTTAAGGGAAAGAATCCCTAAATCAATTGTTGAGAAGTAAAAAAATGAAATATACTTTATGCTTGACACTGATCAGTGCCTAATGGAAGTAGTGGAACCCAAAACTATTTGGATCATGCCCATGGGGTATGAAGTAGATGGAAAAATGTTGAATATGTATGCTCAACATCTTCTAACCAAGCCTAAAGACACAATAGTTGAATGATTTAGAACATATGAGGAGCTAAGTTTAAAACTGCATACTGAGCTTAGAGAACCTGAAACCAATAGGAAAGTAAGAAAAGAAGTTGAGCAATTGGCTAAAAATCTAGGCCTAACTAAGGAGGCTGTGAGGCAATTCAGGGAAAGAACTGAAAAGGGAGAGAAAGAGAAACAAGATAAGAAATAAGGAAGTGCTCTGGTGGAACCCTCTTTCCACTTCAAGGACTACTAGGAGCTCTACTTCTTCCCTTGTTCCTCCTAAGACTGCAAGACCGAAAGCAAAATAATCCAAAAGCAGGGAGAAAAGGAAGAAAACAAAAGCATCCCGAACCTATGAAAGCACAAGAGAAGAAGAAGAAGATGTAGATTATGACATTGAGATCAAAGAACTTAAAGCCACAGGCACAAAAGCAGCCAAGATATCCAAGGAGATGCCCTCCAGAAGCAAAAGGGAAAGCAAGAGGCAAAAGACAGAGGAATATGTAGAGAAGCCTACCCTCTCAGTAGATGACACCATTAAATCAGTTACTGTAGATGGAAACTTGGCTCCAATGATAGAATTCTATGATGACTATAGTGATGCTAACAAAAGAGTACTTGAGGAAGCAACGGTAAGATATTTGAATATCTACAACAAGGCTCTTATTGAGATATGTTCATTGATACCAAAAAGCCTTGAAAAAATTTTGGAACTGAGAAAAGAGAATGCAAAAAGAAAGGATCTTGACATCTGAGAACAAATATTAATACAATTATGCCCCCAAATTACTCTGAAGCAAATGAATTTGATATTTAAAGAAGCCAAGGATGAGTTCCGAAGTAAAAAATGAACGAATAAGCTTATTCTTGGAGAGATAGACAAGATTGTAAAGGAAACCAAAGAGATTCTCTGGAGTGCTTTGAAAAAGCACAATCTTCCTGTTGCAGAGGAGGTAAATGTAGAGATTGAATCCTCAGACATGAATGTCGAAGGATTAAAGAAGAATAAGCAACAAACTGAAACTCTAGATTCCTCTGTTCGAAAAGAGGAAGTGCAAAAAGAAGAAGAGGAAGTATTGATAGAAGAAGAGGAAGTATTGATAGAAGAAGCAATTGTTAGCCATGATCCTCTGAATCCTCCTGCTACTGATGACTCTAAAAATGACCAAGAAAAAGAAGAAGAAAAAGAGAAAGAGAAGGAAGAGGAAAAAGCAAAGGGAAAAGAACTAGCAGAAGGAGATGGAGCTAATGTACTGAAGCAAGACAGTTCGGTTGTTACCACTGACAAAACACAAGGGAAGGAAACTGAAATAGCAAGTGTGGAAGGAGACACTACAAATGCAGCACAAAGTTTTCTTAGCAAGGAGATGCTAGAATTAGATGAGCCAGAATTGATACAAGGACCAATCAATTTGGACACACTCTCTCTCTCGACCAAATGCTGAAGATATCATCATTTACATAGGTCAAGGTAAGGGAGAAAATACTGAGGTCTCACATAGAAAACAGTGAGTTGATAGGCCTAGCATCCGGAATACTGGAGAAGATCATGCCCACATGTCAGAAAAATACATCTGATTCTCCTTCTGGTAATTTGAAAGATCTTGTGCATTTTGTAAATACAAATTTTGAGTCTTTTGAGAAGTTAGCCAAAGAAAAGGTCTAGAAAGAATTTTTGGATAAGAGGTTTAGTGAAATAAAATGCCTTATAGATAATGATAGAAAAACACTTGATATTGGTATAAAGAGTATTGAAAATGCTCTTAAGGATGGTGGTGATGTATATAAGTTTTGTTTATCATGGCCAAAAATAGTAGAGGATATTGAGAAAAAGATAAAGGAGCAGGAGAAAAAGCTGCTAGACCTATCTCGAAGTTTTGATCCTTTAACAGTATCTCCGGTGAGCCAAGAATATCAAGCAATTAGCCTAACAAATGAAATAAAGAAGCTTATCAAAGAAAAGAAGAACATTATGGAAAGAATGGGTGAGCTCCAGGGATTGATTACCCCTAAGTTGGAAACAATGTTTAATACTCTATCAAAGGCCCAAAGTAATACCTGGGCAAGTAATCCCTCAAATCTAAGGAAAGCAGAAGCATATGCATTTTTGTTGAGTGGACAAATTTCAATTTTGGATGGTATGAAGAGAGGTTGGGCCAGCGAATTTGTACAGTTAAAGAGTACTTTTGCAGATATCCTTAATTATATGTAAATATAACATATGGACTATTTGTACATATGTGGCCTTATATACATAATTTGCATAATTAGTGATTGCCGATCCCATCCTTTGCCATTGATGTCAAAGGGGGAGTGAAGAACAGTGAAAAGTGAAGAATCCAGCAAAGGGGGAGTACCTAAAAGTAGTGTGAACAATAGTATGGAGCCCAAGCAAAGGGGGAGTTATTCCAACACTTAGTCATTTTTCACCAAGTGTTGCCATCAATGCCAAAGGGGGTGATTGTTGGCAAGAGACGCTACTAGGCATGATAAGTGTTGTCATTGATGGTAACTAAGTCTATACTACACATCCGCATTGCATATTTTGCCCATACTAGAAATCAAATTGAACATTTGTCTATGTCCGGGAAGTTAAGAATAGAGTGTGTGACAGGGTCCAGTATCTTGGTCTAGATCTCCTCGGGAGTAGATCAAAGTTTCCTGTGGATCTAAGGGAATCATAAGCATTGTTAGGATAATCTAAATCCAGAGTTTTGGCCTCCGGTGATGACGGATTCAATAGTTATTAGCATATGAGTATCAGCTTAACAATTTGATAGAGCGAGTAGAAGAAGAACAGGCTGACCTTGTAATTGATCTTGGTTCTGGATGTATGGAAGTTGTTGGTTGGACAAGTTGTGATGATCAGTAATAGTAGCTGACCTGATTAATGATTTATGAGTGCAATTTTTGGTCTGCGTTACAAGTGTACATGGATTTAGGTGACAGAGTAGAAGTTTCAATAAAGTTCCAAGTGTTCTTGAAGTTGACTGAAAAGTGGTTGAAGATCTAGATGTGGATATATATAACTGATGGATTTGAATGATTTGGGTGTGTGTGTGATGTGACTATGGAATAAGTGCAAAAAGGGTAGAGATCTAAGATTTAGATGTTAGTAGAATAGTAAAAAGGGTAGAGTGAAGATGAAGTGTATCAAGTCAGCATTTTGTACTTAACTGGAACTAAATGCTTGCATTGATAGATGCTAATTATCAGTTCAATATCATTGTAATCTTCTTTCTGTAGGCAGTGAGCCTTCTGTAGGCAGTAAACCTTCTTTGAGTAGTGAGCATTAGGTAGTGAGCCTGAATGCATGTGCATTCCTCTTTGTAATACTTGTAACAGAGTATAATCTTTGTGGGTTAACCCCCACCGCGGTTTTTCCCTTAACTAGGTTTCCATGTCAAAAATCTTAGTGTCAAGTGTGTTACTTATATTTCTTCTCATGTGTTATTGATTCATGCTTTAATGTTCATATCATTAATTTGATTCGAAGTTGTAAAAGAGGATTAAAGGAAGAAAAGTTTAATTTGTGTGACAACTGATTCACCCCCCACCCTCTCAGTTGTCTGGACCAATTCCAACATCATCAACCATTGGAATGATCTCCAAGGTCGGCATTACAAACATTTACAAAATAGGTCTTGACCTAATACAAAATTATGCTAAGGAAAGTAGTAAAGATGTATGGAGATCTTCCATGCCACAAAAATGCTTCTACAATCTTCAATATTTCTCCTCAATCACTAGGATTAACCAAGTTGGCTAAGACTGGTTACATGCTACATTATCTGGGAATAAACTTAAAACACGATCTCAATTCCTTAACGTGGACCAATGTAAATGCAAGAACATGATCAGGAGACATCCACAAGCATGTTGTAATCACTAGGAGTAACTGCACAAACTCTTAACTACTTTATCCATGAGATTCTTCACACTGGAGCACATGACCTTCACTGTCTTCAACTGTCATAAAAGAAAGATAGCTTGTGGACCACCAAATCATGAACCATTGTAGTTGTAGGCACTTATCTTCATCCCAGACTTCCCTCTAGAACCACAGAGAAAAATACTTCAATGTGGAGGAATGCAGAGCAAAATACTTTCTCCCTATCACTAGTGAATAATCAAAAAAGTAGGTTTTACTCTGGTGAATGTAACTCACTCAATTCTTCATGCCGAAGGCTCAAACTCAGGATTTAGCCTCTTTAGACATGCCTCTAAATAATTTCCAATCCGCAGACCAAGATCTTCAATCTATAAGAAATGTGGAGTAGTCTTCTGGATTGTTCTTCAGTATGTAACTCATTGTCTTCACTGTTTCCTTTTTGATTCTTCTGGTGGGGCTAATTTTCTCAATATCCTCAAAATATAAATCTTCTAAACAAATAAAAAAATAGGATACAGTTGACACCAATGACAACAAAGATATGTTGACATCAATGACAATGTCGATTAGGCACATACTTGCAACAATACCCCCTTTGTCATTGATGGCAACATATGATGTGAAAAACCACAACAGCCATCATGACAAGATTCTCCCCCTTTCTCTTTACACATCTGCACTCTTTCTCTCTAAGTTTTTCACATGATTTCTCTCCCCCTTTGACATCAATGGAAAAGGGCACATACTTGCACTCTGTTGTTCTGATCCAACTCTCCTCTGAACTCTTTGACTACTCCCCCTGAGAAGTAGCCCTTAAAGAATGAATCCAGATCTAGAGGTGGGACTCTAAACACTACCAGACTGATGCACTCTTGTGCATCTTAGTCTAGAGCAAGAGGGGTGATAACCCCTATCTTTTCTCTGAGATACTCAAAAGTATCCTTAGGTAGAGGCTTGGTGAAGATGTCTACAATCTGATCTTTTGTAGACACATACTCCAACTTGACTTCATTCTCTATCACTTTTTCTCTTAGAAAGTGATATCTTATGGATATATGCTTTGTCCTTGAATGCATTAATGGATTCTTTGAAATGTTTATGGCACTTGTACTATCACAAAAGATTTCAATTGGATCTTCATACACAACTCTAATGTCCTTCAATGTCTACTTCATCCATAACACTAGAGTGCAATTGCATGCTACTGCAATGTATTATGCTTCTGCAGTAGATAGAGATATTGAGTCTTGTTTCTTACTTAACCAGGATACCATCCTTTTTCCTAAGAAGAATGTACTTCCACTTGTACTTTTCCTATCATCCACATCTCTGGCCCAATCTACATCAGTGTATGCATTGAGAGTGAAATCATTGTCTTTTGGATACCACAAACCATAATCCATTGTGCCTTTCAAATATCTCAATATTCTCTTGACTGCTATCACATGTGACTCTTTAGGTTCTTCTTGATATCTTGCCACAAGACAAACTACATGCATTATGTTAGGTTTGGTTTAGGTTAGATAAAGTAATCCTCCAATCATAGATCTATACATTTTCTCATCTATCATAGGCGAGTCATCATTTTTGCTCAACTTACAATGAGTTACCATCAGAGTGCTTACCAATTTAGAGTCTTCCATCCCAAACTTCTTTAACAACTCTTTCACATACTTAGACTGAGAAATGAAGATACCTTTATCTGATTGATTGATTTGGAGACCTAAAAAGAAATTCATCTCACCAAACATGGACATTTCAAATTCATTTTGCATTTCCCTAGAAAAAACCATGCACATACCTTCATTGCCTCCAAAGATAATGTCATCAACAAATACTACAACAATTAGCATTTGTTCATCATTGATCTTGAAGTAGAGATTGTTGTCAGTAGTACCCTTACTGAATCCTAATTGTATCAGATATCTATCCAATCTTGCATACCAGGCCCTAGGGGCATGTTTTAGTCCATACAATGCTTTCTTCAATCTACAAACCATGTCACCCTGATCTGATAACTGGAATCCTTCTAGTTGTTCAATATAGACTTCTTCTTTCAATTCTCCATTCAAGAATGCAGACTTCACATCCATTTGATATACCTTGAAATCCTTGTAGGCTACAGATGATAAAACATTCTTATTGCTTCAATCCTTGCCAATGGTGCAAATGTTTCCTCAAAATCTATTCCTTCAACTTGAGAGTATCATTTTCATACCAACCTTGCTTTGTTTCTTACCACTTCACCATTCTCATTCATTTTGCTCCTAAAGACCCATTTGGTACCAATCACATTCTTGTCTGCCAGTCTAGGGACTAGCTCCCAAGCCTGATTCTTTTCTATTTGCATCAATTCTTATTTCATAGCATTTACCCAGTTTTCATCACTACATGCTTCATTTACATTTTTAGGTTCCACTTAAGAAATCAAATAATAATTAACATGTTCATCAACAACTCTTCTTCTAGTCTAAACTCCTTTACCCTTATCTCCTATGATTTCATCTTCAAAGTGATTTAACTTCACATACCTAGGTGTCGTAGTAATGATTTCTAGAGCTTGTTCTTCTTCTTCCTCTAAGTCTTCTTCTTGCTACACTACTACTTTGCTTGTAGGGACATCCGATTCATCAGATTCATATCCACTTGACACCTTTTCCTTGCTTTCATCAACTTTGATATTTGTACTCTCAATAATCTTCTTCAACCTATTATTGTAACACCAGTAGGCCTTGCTCTTGGTAGAGTATCCAAGGAAGATACCTTCATCACATCTAGCATCAAACATACCTAGATCTTCATCTCTTTTGATATAACACTTACTTCCAAAAACTTTAAAATATTTCATAGTAGGAAATTTATCATACCACAATTCATAAGGAGTCTTAGAACTATTACCTGTGACTTGGACTCTATTTAAGATGTATACAGCAGTGTGAATTACCTCTCTCCAATATACTTCTAGTAGATCAGCCTCCATCATTGTTTTGGCAGCCTCTTGAACTGTCCTGTTTTTCCTTTCAACTACTCCATTTTGTTGTGGAGTCCTAGGTGCAAATAATTGTCTCTTTATCCCTTGTTCCTCACAGAAGAAGTTAAACTCATTTGATGTAAACTCTCCATCTCTACCATACCTTAAACACTTTATCTTCAAATCTAGCTCATTCTCAACCATTGCCTTGAATGCTTTGAACTTTTTCTAGGGCTTCTTCTTTTTGTTTTAAGAAGGTAACCCAAGTCATTCTATAATAATCATCAATCAACAACATGAAATACCTATCTCCTTGTAGACTTCTTACTCTGGGAGGTCCACATAGATTTGTATGTACTAACTTTAGTAGTCCATCAATAGATTGGTCCTTGCTCTTGAAACTTGTTCTTGTCTATTTTCCAAATTGGCACTCCTTGCACAAAGTATTAGCATGCTTCACAAGCTTGGGAAAATATCTTACAACATGAATGGAACTTATCTTCACAATGTTGTCAAAATTGATATGACTAAACCTTCTATGCCACAACCAACTTTCATCATTTTGGGCCAACAAGAAATATTCATTATTCCCTTTCAAATGATAAATGTTACCTCTTGTCTTCTTAGTAGTTGCAATTATTGTTCTAGAGCTTTCCAAAATCTTACATCCATTGTCCTTGAATTTGGGATCATAACCTTTTCCACACATCTGACCAACACTTAAGAGATTGTGTTTTAATCCCTTCACATATAAGACATCATTAGTGTTATGCTTGCCATCAAAAGAAATGGATCATTTTCCACAAATCTTACCAGCTGTATCATCATCGAACCTAACTAGTCCTCCATCATATCTTTCCAAACTTATGAACTTACTTTTGTCACCAGTCATGTGATGAGAGCATCCACTAGCAATAACCCATTCATCTTTGTCTTCAAGAACCTGAGCAGCCAAGGCACCTTCCAATTGTTTTTCTTCCTTCACATAGCTAGTAGGATTAGTAGTCACAAGTTCTTATTTAATAGCAATAAACAAGCATTCATTACTAGATGTACTAGAATTATCTAGTTCACCATCTGATACTCCTTCATGATCATCAAGATCTTCAACATAATAACATTTCTTTGGGATTCTAGGTCTATCAAGTCTTGGCTTAGGAACTCTTGTGTGGCATCTACAAGCATAATGACCAACTTTACCACAACTGAAACATTTGAAAGATAGTTTACCTTTGAACTTACCAGTGCCTCTGGGAAGACTATTAACAAAGTTGGCTTCAAGTTCTTCAAGGTCATGATCTGGTTCCATCTTGTACTTGTCAGATCTGGGGGTTCTTTCTGAAGTGTTAGCCTTGAAAGCAGTCTCTGTCTTTGGAAGTGAACCACCAAGTTCTCTCATTTCAAAGGTTGTCAGCTTCCTGAGCAACTGATCTTTTGTAATCTTTGTCATTGTCATTACTTCTTCAATTACGGCCACTTTATGGCAATATGATTTAGGAAGTGATCTAAGAATTTTGTTCACAACTTCAATATCCTCAATTTTTCCTCCTACACTTCTAATGCTACTCACAAGTTTGTCGACCTTTTGCATGAAGGATGTTACATTGTCATCTTTGCTCATCTTCAAACATTCATACTTTGCAACTTGGCACTCTTCACAGATTCATCTCCTTCATATATATTCTTCATCTTTTCCTAGATTGCATAAGTAGTTTCTAGTTCCATGATCTTTGTTACTCCGATGTCAGATAAGGCACTTACCAAGGCATCTTTAGATTTTATGTTCAACTCAAATTCCTTGATCTCATCTTCAGTTTACAGACCATTCTTTGGTATTTCATACTTATTTTCAGTTATTTTCCAAACACTATAACCCAAGCAGAGGAGATGGGTTTTCATGTGGATCTTCCAGACGGAGTAGTTTGTTCCATCGAACCATGGACTGTCCTTCTTATACAACATCCTAGATCAGCCTCAAGTGGTCAAGCTTTCTTCTGAGGAACTTGGATTTGATACCAATTGTTGAAATGAACCAGACAAATGAGAGGGGGGGTGAATCAGTTGTCTCAAAAACTTAAACAATTATGCACCTTAAAACATTAAACACTTGTCCACTGTTTGTTATGATTAAGTCATGAAAGCATAAACTTAGAAACATAAACACAATTTCAAGATCATACACAAGTGACACTAGATTTTTTAAGTGGAAAACCCTGTTAAGGGAAAAACCACGGTGGATGTTAGTCCACAAGATATATAATTTATAACAATACCCAAAATCAGAGGCTCACTACCAATAGGGCTCACTGCCTAGAAAAAGGCTCACTGCTAAGGGGTGGCTCACTGCCAAGGTTTTTGAACTGAGATAATAACATCTACTCCATGCTTGAATTCAGTTCCATTGAAGAGCAATACTCTTCCTCTGCTATGCCTTCTACACTTCTTCACTTAACTTCACATTTCTCATACAAGGACATCTATTCCACAACCAAATTACAAGTATATATATCAGTCTTCAACATTGGAATGTACATCAAGGTCAGCATTACAAACATTTACAAAATAGGTCTTGACCTGATACAAAATTATGCTAAGGAAATGTAGTAAAGATGTATATGGATCATTCCATGTCTTAGCTGGGACTCAAACATGATATTCCATGCCACAAAATGCTTCTACAATCTTCAATATATCTCTGCAATCACTGGAATTAACCAAGTCAGCTAAGACTAGTTACACGCTACATTATCTAGGAATAAACTTCAAACACGATCTCATTTCCTTAATGTGAACCAATGTAAATGTAGGAACATGAGTAGGAGGCATCTATAAACATGTTGTAATCACCAAGAGCAACCACACAAACTCTTAACCACTTTATCCATGAGACTCTTCACACCGGAGCACATGAATTGCACTGTCTTCAACTATCATAAAAGAAACATAGCTTGCAGACCACCAAATCATGAACCATTGTAGTTGTAGGCACTTATCATTATCCCAGACTTCCCTCTAGAACCATAGAGCAAAATACTTTCTTCTTGTCACTAGTGAATAATCAGAAAAAGCAGGTTTTACTCCGGTGAATGTAACTCACTCAATTCTTCATATCAGAGGCTCAAACTCAGGATTTAGCATCTTCAGACATGCCTCTAAATAATTTCCAATCTACAAACCAAGATCTTCATTCTACAAGAAACGCAGAGTAGTCTTCTGGATTATTTTTCAGTATGCAACTCACTGTCTTTACTTGATTCACTGTTTCCTTTCTGATTCTTCCAAAGGGGCTAATTTTCTCAAAAAGCTTCTAAACAAATAACAAAAAAGGATACGGTTGACACCAATGACAACAAATATATGTTGACATTAATGACAACATCGATTAATCACATACTTGCAACACCTTATCACTATTTATTTGTTTTCGTCATCTTCCAACTAGTAGAGTCACTGAAGAATGGAAACACTAAAAATGAGAGAGGAGACAAAAGAGACTTGGGTTCATGACATGGGAAGATGTCCCCAAGATATCCTCCACAATGTTATGCCCCCAATGTACGACACACAACAATTAAAATAAGAGAAAGGAGAATAGAATAATAGAGACACAAATAGAAGAAGTGTCAAAATAGAGGTAGTCTCCTTGTAAACTTGACCTTACTAGAGTATTAAGGGTCTTCCAAGGAGACCTAAACAACATTTAACATAGTACGGGGGAACACAACACAACACATAAGAGAAAGCCACCCATGAGAGAAACTCAAGGAGGTGCTACATCAAAGGTGGCTAAAAGGGTAAGAAATATTTACTTGTGAGAAGATGCAACCGCACTAGCAGTCATCTTTGAGCAAATCATCTTCCTCCCAATCTTGAGTGCGAGAGGAAATATGTACATAAGGGATTATGGTAAAATTTGAAACTTCATCATTCAATTTTTTCATCCTTTAGATCTTCTTTTGATTTAATTTTTGTCAGTGGGATGTTTTCTTGTTGAGGGGATAGTTGTTGAGCTAAATCTTATCATTTTATCCTTCCTTCTCTTGCATTCTAATTCCTTCTTGGCTTGTTAGTGATATTTATGAAAGGAGTCTCATGAGTTCCCACATTCTTTAACATTTTGGAAGAGGAAGCCAGTACAAAGTTGATCTTTTGTGATGAAATGATTTGCTCTTTAAGGTTGTCTCTTGATCCTTGTAAGGATGGTAGAGGAGGAACCTCAGAAAAAATTATTTTACCTCTTGGGTGAGGGGATTTCTTCAGCTTGTGCTACTTTTCACTCTCTATTTGTTGGGTAGGAGGAATTGTAGCCTCAGAGGACTGAGAGGGTCTAGAAGCATTCTTTCCATGTGATAGTATAGCTATTAACTTTGCCTTGTATTTTTGATATGCCAGGAAAAATTGATCTTGTCTTTGTTGGTTTGGTTCAGTAGATTGTAGCCAAAAGTAGTCCATGTTGAAATTTACACAGTTGGCTAATTGTTTCCATTCAATACGGTGGACAACATGTATCCATCCTCAATGAGGAAATTTTAAACACTTATGAATGGTAGAAGGTATTTCTCTCATGGTCTTGAGCCTAGGATGGCCTAGTTTTACATGAAATAGGTCCGAGGTGGGAATGATGGTAAATAGTTGTTCTAAGTCTTTTTCCACTACTTTAATCAATAGTGTAATCTTTCCAATATCTAAGAGCAAATGTTCATTATGTTCCTTAATCATTATATGTGTAGGATCATAAGTGTCTTGTGCCAAATCATGCATATATAAGAACTCTTCAGTTATCACATTTGCCATACAATTAGGATCGATAAGGACTCCTATTGTAGGATTCCCACCTATACATGTTGTAATGTAAAGAGGTCCATCAATATCTCTAATTGTGACCTCTGTGGTGTGAATGAAATTATAGGTTTAGGAGCCTTCCTCTTCTTATTAGCTTGAGGAGGAATTATACCCCCCTTATTTTGATTAGAGGCCATGTATGTGAGACTATTGCACACCAAGGCACTAGTTTGAGGAAATTAGGTTTTTGAAAAAAAAAAACACACTAATTTCACTACAAAAAAGTGAGTATGATGTGAAGAGTTCTGCACAACAAGGCAATGTAAATGATTTTAATATTTTGCACAAAGTACTATGAAGAAGAAGCTAGAATTGTTAATGTTGAAATGCACAATGTGTAATTGCAAAATTGTGATTTTTGAGATGAAAGATGAGAAATGACGCAAAATTTCAATGCAAGGTTAGATTTGAATGAATTTTTATGATAGCATCAAAATCTGAAATAAGATTTTGACTACAACCCCTAGCTTTGCAAATGACTAGGTTATTGGAAAAATGCATGTTTTCAAAACAACCCTAGCAAATGAGATCTACAAATGCAAGATGTGATATCATAAAGTGATTAATTGTTGTAATGTGGATCAGGTCTGATGTAAAAATTAGAAAATCAAATGTTTCAATGATATTAAATGAAAATAATGCAAAACTGTCTTTATGCAAGCCTAGAATCCTTATTTTTTAACTTTTTTCAAAATTATGCATGATTTTTCAATGAATAATGTTAAGTATGATATGAATCAATGAAAGATCTGAATTCAACACTTAGAAAGATGCAAATTCTCAATTCTACATGTTTCACCAAAATGTTATATATGAAAAAGGGGGATGTAGGAGACAAGCATGCACACTAAATCAAACCCTCTTCCACAATAACATTCAAGCACAAGACAAAGCTAAATCACTACCAAATGGAGGAGGACAAGCAACTATAGATCTTGTGCTTAAGTGTGCTATAGAAAGACTACATTTAATCAGGCCTTTTATCAAACCCTAGGTCATTCAATGCACTAAACCCTAGATTTGTAAAGATCTGATCGTAACAGAAGATGCAGAGCAAATATTCAGATATTAATTTCACAAGAGTGATTAGAGAGATGTTAGAACCTGTACCCCAGACGATGGAAAGTAAGAGGACTATGGGGTGGGTGCCCAAGTCTAGAAAGATAGAATCTTTAGAAACTTGAAATTGGAGAAATGTTTTAGAGAGCATCCTGATGTCGGATGCAATTCCTGTTTGAGAAGGAGGACTACAAGATGGGCACCCAAGTCTTCCATAGAGGAATATTCATAAAATTCTTTTGGATCCTGAAACCCTTTCCCTTACAAAGCCTTCTTGTACCTTCACTTCTTCAAACTTTGTACCTGTAACCTGCACATAAAAAGGAAAGGGGTTTGGGGGTTGTGGTGTTTAGGGATTTCCCTCAGTCAAATCCTGGGATAGCATCTAGGCTTCCCAACACTGTTGTTAGAGAGATTATCTATCCTAGAAAGGTAGAGGCTAAAGATAAACCAATGATGAAATGATTCAAATGAAAATGGTATCACCTTGGAGGTGAAGCCCTTCGGAGAATGAAGATCCTTCAACTCATAAGGAGATGGATGATGGTTCCAAATCTGCAACAACACACACAATACAATCACAAATCTACAACAATAACACAATGAATGCTTTGAATGCTCTTTGCTCTAAGATCATAAGTTCGCTATATCCATATTAACTCAAAATGAATTCAAAAACACACTTATATATGCTTTACCACTAACATTTATAAATTAAATCAAAAGAGATGACAAGGAGAGACCCTTTTAAAGGTCCTGTGTTGACATGTATTTGAAATTTGCCCTAATCAATTAGGGAGGACTTGGGCACAGGTGCCCAAGTACCTAGGTGCCTTCTTGGTCTTGGGTAAGGCATAAAATGGGCCCCTAGTTCCCAATTGTCATGGGTTTTAGGGGATTTTACATTGGGATGAATATTTTGCATGTATAATGTAATCACGAGGACCTAGGAGCTAAACTAGAAGGTAAAAAGGCACGTGTCCACTTTTTACTCCATAACACATGTATTCATCCCTTTTCTCTTTGCTTCACAATACTTCTGATTACTTATTCAATAATGTGTTCATTGATTGAACCATACTGCTACATAATCTCCCTTTGACATCACTTACACTCTTCCACTCTACAGTACTCCATGCCACTATTGACATCAATGACAACCCATATGTAACAATTCATATTGCTAGAGATTAGATTTACTCCCAGCCAATCAAGGTATGAAGGGTAGGTAAGTTTGATTTCCTGGGCACCCCAGCATTGAAGTGACTATTTTGCCACTCAAATTTAAGATTTGAGTGGGAAGAAAATTGGAGGCATATCTTTTGGGGCCATTGAGAATATTTATGATTGATTTTCTTTGGCACACAAGAAGAGAGGGGCAAATTTTGAGTAGGTTGAAGTAAACTGAGTGGGATTTTAGAAAAAAATAGTGAGAGAGGATGAGGAATATAAGAAGTTGTAGGTACTGAAAGAGAGGAAAAGTGTGCAAGCTGCAAGAGATAAGAGGAATAGAGAGAAGATAAGGGAGAACAGAAGGGAAACAAAGGTTTAATTTAGTCAAGGGAGCACATCACCATTTTAAAGTCATTTTTCTCTATGTATGTGTAATTGCATATCTAGAAAGGAGAGGCCGAGGGTAGAGTAAGACAAAGGATGACTTAGCTCCTCATTTTTATGTATTTTGTGATAAAAGTTAACTAGCTATAATTTTTGTATTTCAATGAATGTAAGAGAAAGAAATATTTAATTTTTATGTTGCTCAGTGGGGGATCTATGTAATATCTCTCCATTGTTTGTGTGATTCAAGGCTTATTCCCAGATGGATTGACTACCTTGCCTTTTATTAGTTATCTTGAGTGTCCTATGAGGTCAACCCATTGCCAATTAGTCAAGTAGCCATTTACAAATGCATATAAATATGCTTGTGTGTATTGTTGTAACCTGCAACATAAAGACAAAATGTGTAGATTGGATTTAGGTCACCTACAACAACAATAGGAGGAGAAGTTTGTTAGAAGAAGTAACCTATAATAAAGGTATTGACTATTTTAAGTCACCTACAATAATTATTTGTTTGAGTGTGGGCCATAGAAGTAGCATGAGCTACTATAAGACTACCTGCAGCAAGGGTGAAATAAGGCATTGTAGGGGTGTGGTGCCATTACCGTGGTATCAGAGCATAGCTACAACTTTGGGTAGAATTGTGATTTCTTTGGAGTGAAGTTGGGTGAAGTCCAACAAAGCATTGATTATGTGTGCATGTGTATCACCTAAGTAAGGTAGATTACAGCTAGGAGAGATGCATTGATAAGAAGGAAAGAAAATTTTATGATAGAAAGATACTCCCAAGGAGAGGAGTAGTAGAGGTTGTAGCTACAAAGACTGTAGGAAGGATAAATGAAGTGTTGGAAGCCCTAAGTTGTGTAGAATCTTGAATGGAAGCCCTAGAAGGTGATAGGAGAAGGGGTAGAGCATGTGAAGGTATTGATAGTGAGAGTTAAATAGAGGAAGTAGGAGTTGTAGCAACACAATAAAATATAGATGCAAATGATGGAATGTGTGCAAGAGAAAGAAGGCTCATCAAAGCCATTTCAGAAATTAGAAAAGGGATACAAATGGAGTTACCATTTTTTTCAAGAAGTCTAGAACCTGATGACTTGATAGATTAGATAATAGAGATGAAGATTTTTTTGAATATGATGATATAGAGGGTCCAAGAAGACCTAGAGTGGCACAAACAAAGCTAAAAGGACATGTAACACTTTGGTGGAAAGAGGTGCAAGCTGAAAGGAGAAGAAATGAGAGACAAAAGATCACTCGATGGGATAGGATGGTGAAGAGATTGAAGGATAAGTTCCTACCTGATGATTATCATCTTGAGTTGTTGAAGAAGATGCAAAACTTGCGGCAAAATGATCTGCGTGTAAAGAGATATACTAATGAATTTTATAAATTTTCTATTAGGTCAAGTCACCAAGAATTGGATCATGAGAAGGTGGCATGGTATGTAAATGGTATAAGGCTAAGCATACAAGATGATTTAAAAATGATAAGGTTAAGAATGATTGAGGAGGCCTACTAGTATACATTAAAGGTAGAGGAGAAACTATCAAGGAGACAATATGCTTCTACGCAGTAAAAGAAGACTTGAGGAGGAAAGAGAATTTGTTAGTGGTGATGATGATGAAGAGACAATGCATATAGTCAAGAGAAGGTACAACTAGGATGAAGAAGATAACCCCACATACAATTAGAAAAAAGCTATGAAGCAAGAGAGAAAGTGTATTCAACAAGTGATGAAGGCATATCTAGTCAAAGGAGAAATAAAGGATTCATGGAAGAGTGCTTAAGTGTGGAGAAGTGGGTCATAAGGTGATTGAATGTTCACAAATGGAGCAGTATAGTGGAAGAAGAAGTGAATCTCAAAGTCATGTTACTTGGGTAGACAAGAGGAGTGATGTTTCATCAGAATGCATGAAGAGGCCAAGGCATGAAGAAGCCCTCATGATGAAAAGGACACTACTAAAATCAGTAAGAAGGAAGGACGATCCCATGCAGTGAAGGATTTTGTTTTGGACTATGTGCAATGTTAAAGGTAATTGTTGCAAGGTTATAATTGATATTGATAGCACATATAATCTAGCTTCTTATGAGATGGTAGAGAAGTTAGGGCTGAGAAGAGTAACTCATCCAAACCCATATAAGGTATCTTGGTTCCAAAGGGGACCTCATCAAATTTTTGTTAATGAACAATGTTTGCTGAATTTTTGGATTGGCACTTTTGAAGACCATGTGTGGTGTGATATAACGCCTATGGACATGTGTCATATAATCTTAGGGAGGTTGTGGAAATATGATCATAGAGATATCCACAATGGTAGGATAAATACATATGCTTTGGTAAATAATGGGAGAAGGTATACATTGACTCTGTTAGCAACTACCAAAGAGGATGTGAGAGAAAATATGAAAACCTTAGTATTTGCCAATAAGGAATTCTTGAAAGAGGCTAATTGTGAGGATACACATGTTGCTAAAATAATTTTAGAAGAGCTACAAGTAGAAGCAACAAAGGAATGTGAGGCTACAAGCTATGATACAGTAATTTTTGAGATGCTTCTAGTACTTGGAGTAAAGAAAACTAAGTTTATAGATGCTTATGTTAATAATGAAGCCTCTACAATGTTGTAAGTGAGGGTAGAGGATGAGAAGGTTGTTACAGGATAGATGCTATAGGTAGAGACAATGTAGCAAGTTAAGGAAGAAAGTGAACAGATTGCTATAGGTTCTACAAGCAGTGATAGCACTACAATTTGACAATAGCATGATGCTATAGGTGGACATAACCAGTGAGGGTAGCAAAGGACCTTTTGATGTGGTGACTTTATTAGAAAAATACATTAAGGAGTAATATGAAGAAATGGAAAATGAGGATGCAGAAATTGAACAATGGGTATTTAGGCCAGAAGACATTGGTGGGTGTAATGACATAACAAAGAGTAACAATGAGAATGAGGAACTAATGGATAGGCTATTTGAGTTTATAATGGGTCCTGATTTGAGTTAAGGAAATGACTATATAGCCAAGGACCAAGAGCTATGATACCAAATCTTGAGTGAAAATGTGAAGAAGAAATGTGTGGATGAAGGATAGATAAATAGCTTTGAGGAGAAAAACAATGTGCCATTTGAAACCCACTATGTGGAAAAAATTTATATGAAAGGTGCTATTACAACAGTAGTAGATGAACTAATGAGTGATGCTAAGGAAGAAATGAACATGAATACGTAAGACAAGGATGTAATTAAATAGCTACAACAAAAGGAGGAAGAAATTAAGAGTGAAGGACTTAGTTGGCAGCCACAAGAGATTTATGTTTTGAGGCAGGAGTACATTATGTATGAGGCTAAGGAAAAAAAGTTTGATTTATTTGATAAGTGCAAAACCATTTGTAATGGATTTTTAATCTAGTGCATGACCTTGATGACAGATAATTTTGTGAGGAGAAACAATATGTCCAAGCTACCTTAGGATAACAAGTATGTTGGGTTCTTGAAGGAGATTTAACAACACATTAGCAAAGAGTACAAAGAAGAGGAGTGGCACATAAGGATGGCACCAAAGTGGAAGGAAAGGTGTAAGAATTTAGCTACATGTTCACCTATAGGCATAGGGCTCGTGACCGTTCACAACAAGATTGTTGACTTGCAGCAACAAATAGTTCATGCAATAAGTAGGGGATCACATTCTTGTTACCTTAGGAGTATGATGCAGTGGAATCATGTGTCTTGACCAGTGGCATTAATTTCTGCTATTTTTTTATTTAAATTTCAAATTACTATTTGGAGAGGCATTCCTATAGCTAGTAATTACATTTACACCTAGCCAATCAAGGTACGAGGGGTGGGTAAGTTTGAATTTCCTGGGCACCCCAGCATTGAAGTGACTATTTTTCTACTCAAATTGAAGATTTGACCATGAAGAAATTGGAGGCATATTTATTGGGCATTGAAAATGTTTATTACTGATTTAATTTGGCACACAAGAACAAAGGGGTAGATTTTGAACAGGTTGAAGTAGACTGAGTGGGATTTTAGAAAATTAGTGAGAGATGGCGAGGAAGAAGAGAAGCTATAGGTATTGAAAGAGAGGAAAAGTGTATAGGTTGCAAGAGTTAATAGGATAAGATAGAAGAGAAGGGAGAACAGAAGGGCAACAAAGGTTTAATCTAGTCAAGGGAGAGCACCACCATTTTAAATTCATTTTGTCTATGTATGTATGATTGCAGATTTGGAAAGGAGGTCGAGGGTAGAGTAAAATAGGGAATGATTTGACTCCCAATTTGTATGTACTTTGTGATAAAAGTTAACTAGCTATAAGTTTTGTATTTCAATAAATGTAAGAGAAAGAAATATTTAGTTTTTATGCTTCTCGGTGTGGTGTGTATGTGATATCTCTCCATTGTGTGTGCGATTCAAGGTTTACTCCTAGATTGAGTGCCTACCTTGCCTTTTATTGGTTATCATGAGTGTTCTATGAGGTCAACTTATTTCTAGTTAGTCAAGTAGCCATTTACAAATGCATATAAATATGCATATGTGTATGCTTGTGTGTATTTTTGTAACCTACAACATCAAGGCAGAGTGTGCAGATTGGATTTAGATCACCTATAACAACAATAGGAGGAGAAGATTGTGAGAAGATGTAACCTACAACAAAGGTATTGATTGTTTTAAGTCACCTATATAAATTGTTTGTTTGGGTGTTGGCTAAAGAAGTAGGGTGAGATGCTAGAGGACTACCTTTAGCAAGGGTAAAATAGGGCATCACAAGGGTGTGGTGCCATCACAATTATTGAGCTGCTAAATTCACCACTTTTTTCTATTTGAAAAACACACAATGATGAAGGCACTTTTCAAGTGTCTCTATGATGAGGGTTTTAGCATAGATTTCATTCATCTTAATTTGGTAATCGTGATTCATGTGTGTTTATTTTCCTCAAAATTTGGGTTTGTAACATATTAGACATAGAAGTGTGGAAGAAAGATAAATAACATTTAGGAAGAAAAATTATAATTTCAAAATTAGAAAAAATCCATTTTCAGTCTCTAACAGTGTTAGTTTGGGAATTTTGTGTTTTAGGAAACTAGATATAATTATAGATAAATGCATATCAATTAACCATAATGAAGTTTGTAATTTCTATTTTCAAGCTTTTTCAACGTGATATCCACAAGTCATTCCTACCTACCCAAAAACATTCATCTAAAGGGACTAATATATCCCAAATGCTTTCCACAAGATACCATTTTGTCAAAGCAAATGAACCTAAGAATTTGTATATGTTTTGGAAAGATAAAAAATGTTCTATTGATGAACTGAATGTAGTTCAAAATTGACTTAATATTTTAAAATAAAGCGATTGTAGACATAAATTCTATATCTTGAACATGATGTTTCACCTATTAGTTATTTCAAATTTGTGACCTTTGATTCATGAAGGGCACAAAGTCAACAATATTGGCTTTTTATTATATCCTGAGAAGTTAAATCTTTAATTTTGCTTGTAAAGATTGATTTGGGCAAGGCACAACTGGGAATGATAAAAATATGGCATTACATGATATATGTCCTTTTCTATGGCTTCTATATACTCTGATTATATGGTTGAAGATAGTTTATTGTTTCTTTTCTCTAATTATTTTTGGTATATTATATAATTTAATTTGTCTTAGAGTAGATAAGTAGTTCATTAGTCTACTAGAAATCCCTAGAGTTTCTTGGCATTTTAAGATAGTTTCATAGGATTTCTTTTCTATATATTAGGATTGTATTTTTGAAGATAGTTTATTATTTATTTTCTTATGTTTGAAGATAATTTATTGTTCATTTTCTCTCATTATATTTATATATTATATAATTTAATTAGTTTCGTACAAATCCCTAGACTTTCTTAAGTTTTAAGATTGTTTCTAACTCAACTTTCTTGTCTATATACTGGTATGTATTCTTGAAGATGGTTTATTATTTATTTTCCCTAATTATTTTGGCATATTATTTTATTTATCAAATTATAATTATGTGCATCTTTCTAAATGTGCTTTTCAACTTTGTTTTATATGTATGCAAAGAATTATGACAACAATGAAAATCAAGAGCATTGGTACTGGAGTGTGGGATGTAAGATGGATAGCATCTTAGATTGATTGAATTTTTTAATGATAAAAATATAGAGGATGGGAGCTATGAGATTTTAATGGTAAATGGACTAGAATTCTATGCTTAATAATTATCTTTACACTTGTAATGAAAGATCAATGTTCCATTTTCCTTGTAGTGTTATATAGTGATTGCATTTTTCATAGTGTTATTGTTGTCACGAAGGATTGTGCCTTGAATGCTAAGCCTTTACAAGCTTGGAAATCATGTACAACATGGGAATGTTCTCAGACTATGGGTTTTCCTATTACGAGAATGAAACTCTAGAAGAGCTATGATGTAGAGGCAAATTGGATGAGGAAAGATAGACAAACTTGACAAGGTTCAACTACACCTACAAGCCCAAAATCAGAGATCTTCATGTAAAAGTGGGAACAACAGAAGGAAACTTTAGTATCATCATGGAAATGCTGGTTTGGGATGTTAGGGGACCCATTCCATCCATTGGCCGAGGTAGGTTGGGTTTCGGGTTGGTACTTCCTTCACAAACCACCCAAAATGGCTTGTAGCCCTTCAAAAAGACAATAGAGCTAATAACTTTTGAATCAGACATCCAAATCCAGATCTTAGACAATCAATAGATACCTATTATGGCCCTCTATCACATATCCCAAACTTAGCATAGGTTGTTTTAGATGGAATATCTCAACCAATAACCCCTGTCAGTGGCCTAGTGCACCAATTAGGCCAAATTTACAAAGAGACTACCAAAGAATGCAAGCCCAGAACTTAACCAAGGGTTTGGACACTTAGAATACATTCTAAAACAAAGGATTTTGTGGGTTTTAGGCTCCTACTAACTTCTGTTCCCAAAAACACACCTTTGGTTCCTTCAATGTGCCTTAAAACTACACCTAACACATGGTTTTGTTAGGCTTTTCAATGTAAACTCCTCTCCTGCATGTTTTTCTGCCCAAAACCACCATAATATGATAATATAGTCCTACAACCATCCATTCCACTGACCCTGAGTCGATCAAATCAGTGGAATGGCAAAATAATGTATATTCTCCTATCAAAACCCTAGAGGAGGGTTTTAAAAACCAATTTTAGAAGAACCCTTATAACTCCCTTCACTACAACTTTCAAGAGATAAAATCAACTTTAAATACTAGAAAAATCAATATACTAATAGATCAAAACATGAAGAAAATGATGACAGTCTTGTACCTTCTATAGTATGGCATGTAGAGGTGAATTTCTCAGAAAAAATAGAATTCTGTCCAAAGAGCAGTCCCAGAGTTTTGTCTATAGAAAACTATTTATTGAATGTCAAAATGCCAAATAAGATTTATTTGGAAGTTAGTCCATCCCTCTATCCATCCCACATATTGGGAACTCTTGATAATTCCGTACAAATGAATAGTATGTCATGTTGTTGCAGCAAACATAGAAAATTCAAAAAAACAGTCACAAAAAGTAGCTTGAGGGAAAACAACGATATCTTGATATTTAGTGTCAAAACCTCAAACTAAGTTTGTTTGGAAGTTACTTCAACCACTCATGTGTGCCATAGACTTTGGGACCATGACTGTTCTGTACAAAGGTACAGTACAGCCTGTTGCTATAATTAAATATTTAATTACACTTTATTAAGTTTACTTAGGGCTAATTTTAGTCTTAGGTTATTCTTAAGTCATATTAGGGTTTTTCTCTAACTTGCAAATATAAAAGCAAGTTCTCACATGTAATTCATTAATCCATTTTATTAATTCATCCAATATTGTGTAAATTATTCCTCTTTTCTTTTTTCTCTTGTGGAAGGTAAATCTTAGGTTTTGCAGGTGATCTTTGTGGCTTGA
Source organism: Cunninghamia lanceolata (assembly GCA_027924645.1). Classification (NCBI taxonomy): domain Eukaryota; kingdom Viridiplantae; phylum Streptophyta; class Pinopsida; order Cupressales; family Cupressaceae; genus Cunninghamia; species Cunninghamia lanceolata. The sequence continues at coordinate 4,106,127 of BSBN01001569.1, forward strand.
ATTAATCATCAAATTCAACATGGTATCAGAGCAGATCTGCAAGCCCCTTCTCAAATTTGGAGAAATTTTTTAGCAAGAGTCATTTGCTAGGTGTGTTTTTATGTAAAACGGAGTATTCCATTGGATTCAGAGCAGTTGGAAAAGGTAGATTTGTCTTTTGTTTGGCTGGATTTGGTCTGGGGAAGCCAGATCTATGAAGGTTTTAAGAGTTTTTTTTAGATCTGAAGAAAAACAGAAATTTTAGAGCATTTTTTGCCAAAACAGACCTCACCATTATGCTCAGAAGGCCCAAAAACCCCTATTTTCATATAAGGCACTTTATATTTTTCTGAAAAAATGTTTCTAGGTGTTTTTTTAGGGTCTCCAAAATTTGGTTCTGTGAAATCTGTACAACCTGTACGGAATCCGTATGGCCGTACTGTGCCTTGATTTCTGTGCCATTCTCATCTGAGCTGATTTTGATTTTGGAGCTGCCTCGTTTTGCATGCCATCTTGATTTTTGTGCTACCTTGATTTCCATGCCATCTCGATTTCTGTGCACAGGTACAATTAAGTTTTTTAATAATTTCTTCATAAAAAGGAATTTTTTATTTTGGAGGGCTAGCCCCTAGGGTTTAACCCCTGGTCGCATGGGGGACCAGTCCCTAGCTTCCAGGCAGCAGCCCCTAGAGACTCAGCCCTTGGTCATATGAGGGACCACTGCCCTAGCCGCCAGCCCCCAGAGACTTAGCCCCTGGTCACATGGGTGCCCAGGTGCTTCAATAGTGCTTTTTTCGGGCCTCTTTGTCCTAAAGGAGAAGTTTTGGTAAATCGGGCATATCTTGAGCATATGGAGTCAAATTTTTGAAAAAAAATAGGCATCGGAAAGCTGGTTCCGAGCACAATCTAGTGGTGTAAGTATTTTTTCCAGATTGTTTTGATTGGTACAATTTATTTCTGTTTGAAGTCAGGGCATCTTTTTTAGCTTTCGAGTTCCATTCTTGCACCCAGAATCTCTATTTTTTAAAAACGAATAAGCATTGGAAAGGTATCAGAGAACTCTACACAGCCACCTATATCATTTTTTCAGATTCAGCCCCAGGTATATTTTAAATCAGTTTGTCAATTTTATGGCTTCTATTGGATATCCTGGACATGCTACCTCCTGGAAAGGTTCTATTTGCTTTGAAAGACTTCTATTATCAGCATAAATCTATTTGCATGTTTTGATCTGTAATCATCTAAGGAGATGGGATTCTACTATCAGCATAAATCTAATTGCGGATATTGTGGAAGTAATCAACATGAGAAAGAGATGTGTCCTCATTTTTCACATCATTTCTTTGAAATGCTTGCTTCAATCGCTTCTCCTCCTGATGAGATCATTGCTCCACCATCACCTACTACTACTTTAGAGTTCAGTGTTGCATCATCATTAGCTTCTAGTAATTCTGTGCAGCAAGTCAATATTAGTCTTCCTGATCCACCTCATTGGGATTCCTATCTTGCAGACATATCATCTTTGTTTGTAGAGTCCCATCTTGTAGATTTGGAGGACCACATTGAGGACATTTGTCTTCTCTTTGATGACAACTTCGATGGAGTTGCATCACCATCATCTGGTTCAAAGATTGTTCTTTATCCTCCTCTTCTTTAGTCACAGTTTGGCAGTGGAGTGGAGACATTTGAGTAGTTTTCAGGAGCATCATTGTTGTCTTTGGATCATGTGCAGAGTTTAGAGATATTTATCCTTCTTCCTGTATATTCCTATCCAGAATGGGAAGACATTATGCACACATCTGCAGTTCTATTTATTCCCAATGGGAGGAATGTTGTTCGACGTTCATGGGTCTTCATCTTTATTCTATGTCGAGCATCTTCCAGCACTGCAGGAGTCATCTTGAGGAGTGGCTGCATGGTCTCTCTTCTCATCTCTATTTTGGGAGGGAGCATTTCCTCGCATGGGGTTTCATCCTTCTCACTTCTGGGGGGTCATGAGACCTTCTCTCTTCTTCCTCTCTTATGTGGAGGCATTCTTGATTGTACTTTTGTGATGGATTCACTTCTTGGGGGGTCTTAGTGCTAGTCCTTATTCCATCACATGTTCATGTACTTGTATTTTTCTTTCTTTTGGAGAGGAGTTTTCTCCCACTGGGTTTTTCTCCTTTCTCTCCACCTTATGAGAGATTCTTGTTGTTCATGGGTACCTAACATGGCCTTGTAGCCGGGACCCATCATTCTTGCATTAGTTGCATGCTTTTCATTTCTCCCTAAGTTGCACTTATGGGGAGATGTTGGTGTAATTAAATATTTAATTACACTTTATTAAGTTTACTTAGGGCTAATTTTAGTCTTAGGTTATTCTTAAGTCATATTAGGGTTTTTCTCTAACTTACAAATATAAAAGTAAGTTCTCACATGTAATTTATTAATCCATTTTATTAATTCATCCAATATTGTGCAAATTATTCCTCTTTTCTTTTTTCTCTTGTGGAAGCTAAATCTTAGGTTTTGCAAGTGATCTTTGTGGCTTGAATTAATCATCAAATTCAACACAGCTTGCTACATTGAAAAATATAGAAAAAGGCAGAAACTTATGTTTTTTTGTTATTTCCTTCTAACAAAATGTCTCTCTGTCTACAATAATCCTTGGTAGGGCTTAAAGAAACCTTCTACCATTCCCTTGGAGTAGTTTTTGGTTGATGTAACTTGCACAACCACCGAATTTCCCTTTTTCAACTACTTCTGTGTTTAGGACAGCAACTGTCCTGTTTTAGACTTAAAACTAATTACAAGTTTGTCATAATGTCATCGATGGTTTTTGTGATTTGTCAACACCTTTGACAATGTCATAAACCTTTGACAAGACTTAAAATCCCTTCTAACACTCGAACATGCCTTTTACAAGGCTTACAATATGAAATATATGACTACCCCTAGGATTTCATGACTACCTTTTTATATGACAACAATATGTAGACATTTGGACATAGTCCTTATTACAATCAAGTGGATGGTCTTTTAGGACCTTATTAGGATCAACAAGACAAAAATGAACATCAAAGAAAATCATGAAGTTGAATGCCTCATGCAAGCCACCTTGTGTTAGGTGCTCCTGCACCAAGCTGTCTCCCTTTAAATGCCCCTTTGGATGTTGAGCTCTAACATCACTTTCCTTATCCCTTGTAGGCACCTCTAGAGCTTCAACGAGGAACTGAAGATGTAGCTAATCAACAATGGGGTTCATCATTCAGGAAATGATGGATCCCTTCTCTCTTATTTGTCCTCTTTACTTATAGATGCTCAATCTTTCTCTTTATTGCATCTTATCAGTTATTCCCACGGCTTGTGTGGGAAACTTATGAACATATTTTCTTGTAATAAATATAAACAACTACTTTATGCAAACGTTTGTGTACAATTTCTCTTTTTTGTAAGGTAATTGCACAATGAAAACTGAAAATTCTCTTTATGGCACTGTTTGCATGATCATATGAGTACTAGCAGAATTTTATGTACAGGCTTTCTCTTTCTTGAACTAGAGAACACCCGTGCTGACCCATCCTAACCTAATTGAGTTAGAAAACACAATTAGGTAACATTTTTGGCGACCTTTGCTATATGCTTGCCTCCTGAGCATCTTAAACTAGTAGCATAACTTATCCACTGGGTATAGGAGTCAATCCATGCCCTTTAAAACTAAAAAGAAAGCCTCTGTAGCTCAGCTGTTAGAAATACAACAATAGCAAAACAAAGCTGAAAGAAAACTACAATGGAGCTTTGAATAGGGCTAGCTAGCTATGCAACAAGACTTCTTGGAAAATGAAAATTGAAGTAAATGGCCTACCTACCTATAGCTAATAAAAAAAAGTTGGATAAACAAAGCCATTAACTGGTTCTGTAAAATATCTTCCTTTTCTGACCAACTTGGGGTATTTTTCATGCATCTGAGCAGCTAACAAAATTAAGAAAAATGACAATTTCATGATCAACTACTACAATATCTCCTAGAAAGTGAAAACAAGTCCACTTACCTCATCATAATGATCACACATGTTGATGCTTTGTGGTACATAGGTAAGATGAAATTGTTGTTCTTCTGCTACAACTTCATGCTTGGGTACAAGCATGACCTGTGAGGCTCTGTTGTACTTGATCTGAGATAAATGTCTAATAGGACATCCTCTTGAAAGGACAAAAGGTAAGGTATTCTTCCTAGTTTGTTGCTCATGAATTTTTTGATTCAAAGGTGCTTGTTTGTCATCCAATTATGAAACAAATACCTCAAGATCATCCCAAAATAGGTCCTCTTCAACTTGCTCTTTGCTTTTTTGTATGAGAGGACTATTTTTGATCTTATGAACCAATATTTTCTCATGATTTGCTTCTTTATTCAGCTACTCCAAAACTTGTGTTGATTTTGAAGTTTGTATACTTTCTACATTCTGTTTAGTGAAAGAAGGGAGTTCATTAAATAAAACATGAAATCCTGCTTCTCATTAGCTTGCTCAAGTTCTTCAACCTGCTGTCCTGGTTGATCATATTTTTTCTAACATGTCTAATTTTTCATCTTCTATTTTGTGTTTAAGCACACCAACAACAAAATCTTCTTCCTGTTTCTGCTAAATTACCTCCTTTTTATACTCACTAAACCAGCTACTTTGATGATTAGAAAGTGACTCATTTGGAAATATGGCCACCTCTATCTTATGTTCATGTTGTTTGCGAACCTCTTCCTCAAGAATTATTGATTTAGTAGCCAAGTTAGAGAAAATATCTTCTATGATATCCAAGAAAAGGTCTTCTTCAAAAACATCTTCACTTTTTTGTATAAGAAGGATTACCTTATCCTTATCACAGGTGTCTTGTTATGAAGTATTAATATCATCCTCTTGAACATCTTGGTTGACTTGATAGGCAGCCTCATTAACATGAATCTCTTCAATCTCAAAAACATGATTGCTTTGGTGCTCTTCGACTAGCAACTCATTAATTTCTTCAACATCCTTTTGCTGCTCCAAATATGCTATTGGTGAGAGAAAACTCACACTTTCTTCACCATTTTCAATGAAAGAAGGTAATTCATTGAACTAAACTATGGAATACTCCTCTTGATCAACTTCTTTTTTCATCCTGTTGTCCTGGCTAGTCTTCTGAGATAAGTGTTACAACATTTTCATCATCTTCAATAGAACAAGGAAGCTCATTAGTTAAATCATACAAAGATTCTTCTTGAGAGATCTTTTTTGTTCAATATATTTTTTCTCTAACTTATATTGCCCCATAGCTTTATGCACAAAAAATTATATTCCTAGCTTCCTTCATGGTGAGTGAGTTATCTTGAAAGACAATAGGTCCACCCTTATAAAGGCAAATAGTGATAGGACAATCAGATTCATCTGGTAGGGAAACTTGGAAAGTTTCTTGAGTTTCTTGGAGAAAAAAAGGCACTTTAAGTGGCTAGTTTTGAAGCATAACAAATTCAGATTGTGCCAATTTAGGCTCTTGCAATCGTAAAGGAATTCTAAAACTTGGAATCTTGAATTTAGCAGCATTAAGAGGCTCATTTTTCTTGAAACTTAAAAACTTATACTTATGAACCTCTTCTTGAAAAGGCTGATCTAGAATAAAAAGAGCTATTTGGACCTCATGTTTTTGTGATTGAATAACCAAAAGCTTGATCTGCTCCTATTTTACGGCTATCTGCCTCTCAAGACTTTATTCAAACTGTAACCTTTATGCCTCCAACTCCTCATGAAAATAGGCTTGATAAGCTAGTTCCTCCTATTGCATGTCATACTCTCATTCTTTATCAATATCATCTAAGCAAATCCTGAATGCTCATGCTATCATCATACTGAGGCTAATCAATAGAAAAAGTATGTTGCTTGGGAACAAAATTGTCATTTTGGAGCTGGTTATAAGCATGGTCAGGCTGCCATGAAGGTTGAGTAGGGGTGGGTGGGAGGTAATCATACTGTGCATGCTGGTTTCTTTGGAAATCACAAGAATTAGGTGTAAAACCAACATCATGATTAGCTTGGTAAGGCTAGAAGGAGGGTACTCTAATAGTTGCTTCATGAAATGGAGCATGATGAAGCTTTTCTCCATGAAATGGATACATTTTCCAACATTTATGTAAGCTGGAAGCTCATTGAAATACCTAAAAATTAGAATAATCAAAACTAATTTTTATCAAAACTTAAGAACATACCAGCATTTTGTCCACATTGAAACCAATAGATTCGAGCTCAAAGTCACCAAATGTGTGTAGATTTTTCCTCTAAAGGTAGATCTTACTGAAATACACAACTAATATTAGCAATATTTAGATGTAAAGATTATCACAATCTGCACTAGATCTACTTGAAAATTAGAGAAATGAGTTTCCAAGTATGCTGCTTTCACCTCAAAAGGCTAAAACTCTATTGTGTATACCAAAACAACAAAGAAAAATTGTATTTAAGTGGTCTGAACCTTAGTTCAAATTCCCACCGGGCATGCCAAAAACTGTTGTCACAAAGGATTGCACCCTAAATGATAAGCCTTTACAAGCTTGGCAATCTCATGCAACATGGAAACGTTCTTAGACTGTGGGTTTGCCTGTTATGAGAATGAACCTTCAGAAGAGTCAGCTCCATTTAAATGCCCCTTTGGATCCTAAGATCTAACATCACTTTCCTTATCCCTTGCAGGCACCTCTAGAGCTTCAATGAGGAACTGAAGATGCAACTGATTAACAATGGGGTTCGTCATTTAGGCAATGACGGATCCCTTATCTCTTATTTGTCCTCTTTACTTACAAATGTTCAATCTTTCTCTTTATTGCATCTTATCAGTTATTCCAATGGCTTGTGTGGGAAACTTATGAACATATTTTCTTGTAATAAATATAAACAACTCATTTATGCAAAAGTTTGTGTACAATTTCTCTTTTCTATAAGGTAATTGCATAATGAAAACTAAAAACTCTCTTTATGACACTGTTTGCATGATCATATGAGTACTAGCAGAATTTTATGTACCTTTCTCCTTCTTGAACTAGAGAACACACGTGCTGACCCAGCCTAACCTAATTGAGCTTGAAAGCATAATTAGGTAACAGTTATTATGGCATCTCAGTAATTTTTAATTCCTAATTTGTCTATTATATTTTTACTTGTATTTCCACCTCACATTTTACACTAAAAAATCTCCATTTTTCATCATATTTGTGGGAACAACATGTGCATTAAACAAGTGCATGTTCTACTTAGGTTTTTGGGTAACAAAATTCCTTAACTAAGAAGACTTAATTTTTTAAGTTTAGGAAAATAATTTTGGTCCTAAAATTATAGATTAGAGGGGGTTCTATTGTGGTCTTGCCCTTGAAATATAAGAGATTTCATACATAGAGAACAAAGACAAACAATGAAACTAAACATAGTAGAAAACCGAAACCAAAGTCCACAAAGGAGAGGTTGACAAACAACAAAACCAAAATGAAATTCTATCTAAAAATTCTCCATACATAATACCCACTCGATGAACCACAATCAAGATGTGAACATTGTCAAAAATGGATTAAGAATCCTGAAAGATCTCCCAAACCACCAACCCCATGCTCTTGATTTTGGTCATCCTTTACAATCAGGGACATGGGAAAAACTTGCTTTGGGACTTGTTTTTCTCTTGAGCATCATGTTGGAATTTTTTCCATGGTAGCCTTAATAGTTGATAGTTAATAAACATGTACATCAGATAAAAATCTATATGTGCACATGGAAGATAATAATTGAATTGCAAAGGACTGTAAGTAGCACTGAACATCAGTGTGTTTTAAGTTTATATTTGTTCGTAGGTCTTCAGTTATTGAGGCACAACGGAATTGTAAGACTAAAAAATTTGCTTTGGATAATCTTAGTGATTTATAATTCATTATGACTACAATTTTCTATGTACAGATCCCAGAACAGGGTGTATAACTAATGGAATTATGGAATCTGATGGATATTCCTAAAGAGGAATAAAAACATTTGATCATGTGACTTTCTATATTTCTGCTTCAATAGATAAGCTGTCAGTGCCAAGAGCACTTGCTCTTGATATCTTTGAAGAGGTGTTTTCTTTCTAGACCCTTCAGCAACTCTAGATGCAATCCAATTTCTATAATCAAATATTGATCCCTTCTTAAGAAAATAATCAAGTGGAGTTGACTGGTGACATTTATTTTTCTTCTCTTCCAAGTTGAGGTTTAAGTAAATAGGTTGGATCAACTTAAAGCTAGCAAACTGAAGGAGCTTCTAGTTAAGAAGAAAACAAAACTTGAAGATATATACAGATGGGCTTGCATGGAAATAGACATCAAGTTTACACAAGAGAATATAATGGCCATGATTGATTCTGGTTTGTTCTATGCCTTTCAGGCTTTCTAGTTTTATTTGAGTTTTATTTACTAACTATTGTGGATCTATTAAGAGAGTTAAGATATGTGCAACTTCATTCCATTTATAAATTATAATAAAAGGATTAAATATATTGTGGGTAACTGTCAAATAAAAATAGGGTGAGGTAGATGTTGTAAAATAGTTCATGGTGTGAGAAGGAAGACATGTTTTTGAATTTTTCACAGTTGTTGTTTGAGATTTTTTCAACATTCTTTCTTGACCCAACATAAGTTGGTTTCCTTTCAAACTCCATTTACCTCTTTTTAGGACTATTCCAGATTCAGCTAAACCTTATTGAGGATAGACATGGATCTTTGCATAGATTCTAGTGAACTTTTTTTTTAATTTATAGTTAAGGTTAACATGTCGCATTATACTGAAATAGAAGCATCCAAAAAATATGTCTACATCCATTTAAGAAATTTTAGACCTAGACACAAATATTTGAAACTATTCTAAACAAACAACTAGAAATAGAGAATCAATAAACTAAGAAGAGCAAGGATGAACACTAAGTATGTGTGCAATATCTACAAGAAGAAAAAAAACATGAACAATTACAAGAAAGATCCCCACTCCTGTGTAATGTGTAAACCAAAAAAATAAAGACTTGAAAATGTTTCTACAAAAAATATTCTCTTGAATTGGGTTGAAGACAAGTGTCATAAAAGCATAAACAAGTTTTAAAAATCATGGAAAATACCATTTAGTAAATTATAGGTAATCCATCGTCCATTATGACAATAAATTTGAGTAGCCCACATTAGCATTGAGTCACTTGTATGTGTAGCCAGCAACACAATAAGAGTGCAACCATTGTTCACCATAGTCTCCATGTAGTGGATGTCAACTGATTAAGCTTTCTATTTTTGTGTTTCAGGAAAAACCATTTTCATTTCTATTTACTTATCTAAATATTGTTTCTATAAATGTGACGATAGAGCTTTGTTATATCATATTTCAATGATCATGCATTTGTGTCTAAAGATATATATCTCAGGTGATTAAGTTTGGTGCACATGGTCTCCCCTAATAGTGCTATTTTTCTTTAGATGAGTTAGAAGAAGCAACAAACAACTTTGATAAGTTAGCATTGACTGGTGAATGCTTCCATGGAATGTTGCCCCTACTATTTGTTTGTAGAGCAATTACATTGAAAATGATGACTATGTGCTTGGGTTTTTTTTCTAGTTACTTGCAATGAGTGTTTCAGAACAACTTTTGTTGAAAAAATTGTCTACTACCATACAATTAATGTGCAGAGGTTGAGATCTAACTATTAAACTAAATGGAAATGGAACTAATGATGAGCACTCTAAAAAATCAGAATGACAAGATTTTGCATCAAGTGGTATTTCTGATATAGGCTTTGAAACAATTCATTTATAGCCTAAATTGTCGTATGTTGAGAGCTCAGTTGGGCACACACAATTTATTAAAGCTGACGAAATTGGACAGGACTTGCATCAACAATCATTACAAGTTAGTTCAACTTATCTTGCTTCTCTATGTTGTGGATGCAATTTACTTGGGGATTTGTCATGGATCTCTAAAACCACATTCTAAATTGGTTTGAGGTGATAACTTTAGTAAAATTGGAAAGTGTTCTTATCGGCTAGATATAAACATTAATAATTATAAACAAAAGTTTTGAGAGACATTGATGTATTCTCATGCTAGATCATTGCATAAATAATTTATATTGGACTTTATCATGACAAATAGCTTTGGTATTAGTTTTTTGTTTTCATAACTCAAGTTTTCTATTGTAAAAGTTCAAGTCTTTTTTTCTAAAATATAGTTTTTTATCTGAGTTGTTCATTAGAACATTAAAACAATTTCTAGTTTTTATCAAAGCTATAGATTCTAGATTTTAAGGCAACATTTTGCCATCTATAACATAACATGACATAATATTATTCCAATCACCTAGGACATCCTTTAGTAAATGTTGGGTTGAGCTCAAGATTTCATATCAAAACCTGTCACTTAAATCTTAATCTCTGGAGAACTTGGTTCTTATCATAAATCTTTCAGAAAGACATTCTCTTTTTTAACAATCTCTTGCCATCTCTTCTAGGGTCAAGCCCAACTCCCTAATTGGTGTATTCCTTTTGTCCAAGTATTAGTCTTGTGTTTGACATCTCATAATTTTTTGCAGTCTTAAATTCATTTTTAAGAAAATTTGTTTCTAGAAACAAATATTTTGATTTCCAATCTATTTTTTTTTCCTTAACATCACCAATCAAGTGAATAATAAATAGTGATCTAAAATCATATATAGTTATTGCTTTGGTGTTAGGATGGCGCAAATAAAATTTGAGGTCCTTCTTAAGGCCTTCCACATTACAAAAATCATTAGTGTGTACATGCTTAACAAAGTAAATTGAGGAAACCCTTCATCATTTCTTATTAATTCAACATAAAATAGATTGACATTTTATAGAACTTATGCTTGGCAATAGAAAGTGAGGCCTTCAATGATCATAGTTCTATATAATTGGTCAACGTTCATGTTTGTTGGCTCTATATTTGTGGTTGAATTGGTCTTATTTAACAAATATCATTCTTCTAGTTATGTTGAAAATTTCTTTACTGAAATATGAGAAAATTCTTTTTTAAGTTAGGTAAATTAAGTATGTTGTAAATACTATAGCATAAAAGCATCCATAGTTTTCTGGGCATGTATGCAGGTATATGATAATCAATTAGTGTTTATTGTGAGAAATTCAAGATTACGAACACAAATAGACAAGAACAAAAGATTGAATACCAAACACAAACCATAGAAAATGTATGCAAGTCTAGCCAATCCATCATGAATAACAACCAAAAAGGCAAGTACAAATAGGTGAGGATGAGTGAGGAGGTTGAGTCAACTTAGGAGTTGAATTCAACACTCCACTCACCAAGTTGCAAAAGGATGTTGACACAGAGCTTGGAGAGTCGTGTCGAACTCTCAAAGTCGACACCTAGCCACCTAAGGTGGCTTAAAGCCATGTGCTAACTATAATACTTAGAATAAGTAATATATGATAAAGTTTAGCACTAACACCCCCCTTAATCATAGCTTAAGTGGGTACATGAAGAGATGGGTCCTGGCTACTGAGCCTAGTGAGGTACCCATGTACAAAGTAATCTCTCATGAAGTGGAGAAAGGTAGAAAACCTTGTGGGAAAAAAAACTACCCTCCAAAAGAGAGAAAACATGCTTGAAAATTATACAAATGAAAAAGTACTACTTTCACTAAGTACAATATGTGATCCCCCTCATAAGAGAGAAAATAATAGAAGGTCTATGATACCCCCCATGATATGTGTCCTACTGTAGTGAGGCTAGATACTCAACAACAGATGTAGATGTAGATCCAAGAATGTTGAACAATGTTCCTTCCATTGGGAAGAAATGAAACCAACTGAAGATGTAGGATATCTTCCCATGTCGGAAGATGTATGTATGATCTTGAATCATGTTGAAGCTAATCCAAGGATGTTGGTGCCCATTTTGATGTCTTCGAAGAGTGCTCAAGTGTCCCCATGTCGATGCTGAAGGATGTCGTAATCAAATCAAGTGCATGCCTAATAGATGAAGATGACAATCCAGAACCATGTGTAGATGGATGTCAAGCATGAATATCCAAAGAGGATAATGGAGATGTAGTTTCATCAAAATTGTCATCATAGATAAGAATGATGTCCTCAATGTGTGCTTCTAAGTCAGTAATGTGGGACTCTACAAACAAACAAGTAATGTCAAGTAGAAATCTATGCCAATCAGCAATGCTAGGAAGACTGATATATGTTTCTTGCTACAAGGAAGTGTTGGAAGCTTTTGAAGAAGTGACTCTAAATTATGATGAAGCAACAATCAATGGTGGAAGAATGATGATTTCCTCTATGTCAACTAGACATTCTATATCCATATCATGACATGGGATGTGAGTTGTGATCAAAGAAGGATCATGCGGGAAGGGAGAAATTCTTTAGTCTCCATGTATTTCCCAATTTTTGATCCATAATGCATGTGGAAATAGAATATCCATGATGGCATACAAAGTGACATTTGGTATGTGTAAACTGATTAATCTACAAATATGATCATGATTATTAAACTACTTATTCTTCTGAGATTGGTTACCTGGTTCAAGTATAAGTACATATAGATATGGTATGAGATTATAATGGTACCTAAGTTATTTTACAATGCCATGACACCAGGACTTATAATTACCCTTGTTTAGGTCAATTACAGAAGAGTGGGTTTCATATCCCATGATTACAAACATGTTAATTCCTTTAGACTCAAGAAATTTAACACATTAGGAAACCCCCTTATTTAGGTGACCGCCCAGTTTTGACACTTTATTATGCATTGTTTTAGATCTAAGTAGGATGATTAAAATCATGCCCTTATACTTTTTCTTTTTTTACAAACTCTAATTTTGGCACTTTACCTTTTACAAGAATTCTAATTTTAGCACTATTTTTTTTTAAAAGAACCTTAAAGCAAATTTGTCCAAATTTTTGAAGACCCCAAAAATTAATTTGCTTAGTCCTGGTAACATAATTTTAAATACCTATTATAATACTAACAAAATATAATTTTAAATGCTTTTGGAAAGAAAATTGCCTATTTTAAAGCATTTGAAAAACATAATTTTAAATGTTTTTCAAAAAACAAAAATTAGGGCAAAATTTTGAGGCCCAAATTAGGGAAAGGGGGTAAAATAACTCCAACTTTGTAATTACAAGGGCGTGGGGAAGAAATAGCGGCCTCTACTACACATCTTCAGGGGTCGAAAGGTTGTAGGCACCAAGTGTCCTCTCTCAATGTTTGTTGTTGCTCTTTGTTGTTTTTTGGGTGCCTGCCCTGCATCACAAAATGCCTACCCAGCATCACAAAATACTCTGGATGCCTCACAAAATACCTACCCTATGTCACAAAATGGTTTGGATGTCTTCAAGATAGCTTTCCTGTGCGACTTCAAGGCAGTCCACTTGTGAGAAGGGCAAGGGTTTGCGTTGGGGGTTCGTGGCTCCAATGGAGCCTGCGACCTCTTCTTATAGGCACATGTCCTTTTCTTGAGGCCTTAGGCCTCTTCTTATAGGCCTGCATCCTTTGCTTGAGGCGTGCAGCCTTCTTCAGGGCAAGACTCTTTTACACCGGCAACCCTTGCCTCTTATACACCACCTGGTCTCTCCTTTGTGAAGAACGACCTATGACATCCAATCTCTCGCGCGGAGAATTAAAAATGTCACCCTTCAAACCCTCCACAGAGACACAAGTCGAGCTATCATTCACACACCACAGGTGACTACTGCAAATTTTTTCCACATAGAGAACACAGATTAACACAAATAATTTCAATGCAACAATACAACAATCTTATAGCCTGTCTGCATCCTCCTCCTGCTCTAATACCATGCGAGAAATCCAAGATTATGAAGACAAATAGAAAAACACAAAAGCTTGAAAATCAAACACAAAGCATAGAAAAAGTATTCAAGTCCATCCAATCCACCATTTAAAATAACCAAAAAGGCAAGTACAAATAGGTGAGGATGAGTGAGGAGGTTGAGTTGACTTAGGAGTCAACTTCAACACTCCGCTCACCAAGTTGTAAGAGGATGTTCGACACATAGCTTGGCGAGTTGTGTCAAACTCTCCAAGTCGACACCTTAAGGTGGCTTAAAGCCATGTGCTAATTATATTAATTAGAATAAGTAATGCATGATAAGTTTAGAACTAACATTTATGAATTAATGTGAGTATTGAATATCTCAGTGCAGTCATGATCATTGGATTTATTTTATGTTTTAGCATGTCCTACTGAGATTTTAACCAAATGCAATACACTCACTTCAAACTTTATATTATTGTATCATTTTTTTGCTTATTTGTCTTATTTCCTATATACAGTTTTAATTTATATCTTAATTCTTTTTAATTTTTTCCCTTGATCCAAATATCTCTAAAGAGCAAAATCAAGGAATTAAAATGGTTGTATTCGCATTCATTATGTTTTCCTTTATAAAATATTTTTTTACATTTTTATCTAATGCTTGTTTAGATGTTGCCTTTATTTATCTTGAAGTTGAAGGTGTGTGCTTCTTGGAGTAAGCAATGGTGCAAATATTGTTGACCATTTAGCTCAAAAAACTTCAATCTGACAAGCTTTTAGAACCTGTGAAAGTGGTTTCTCAAGTTTTCTTGTATCCATTTTCATTGGAAACTGTACACTTACACACTCAAAGATCAAACTAGCTAATTCATATTTTTATGACAAAGATACATGTATTCTAGCATTGAAATTGTTTCTACCTGAAAGGGAGTTCAATTTGGACTAGGGAGAATATCATTTAGCAATCATGTTTCACTTGTCTAGTTGGTTGTATAATGGCTAATGGAATAATTATAACTTGTATAAAATAGGTTTGAGAAATCTAGGATTACGAAGACAAATATACATGCACAAAAGATCGAAAATCAAACACAAAGCATAGAAAATGTATGGAAGTCTAGCCAATCCACCATGAAAAACAACCAAAAAGGCAACTATAAATAGGTGAGGTTGAGTGAGGAGGTTGAGTCAACTTAGGATTCAACTTCAACACTCCACTCACCAAGTGGCAAAAGGATGTCGGCACATAGCTTGGAGAGTTGTGTCAAACTCTCCAAGTTGACACCTAGCCACCTAAGGTGGCTTAAAGCCATGTGCTAATTATATTGCTTAGAATAAGTAATATATGATAAATTTTAGCACTAACAATAGGAAGAAAGGACAAGGAACATGCAAATGATAGGTGCAAAACCAAACTCTGCAACCTTTCCTACCATCCTTGCAACCTATGTGAAAATGTGATCTTTGGAACATGGTATGGACATCCATCAAAGCATAATAGAAGGTTGTTAGATGATGTCATTGCAAGTTCCCTAGTGGAGATGTATGCAAAATGTAGAAGCATAGACAAGGCATATGATCAATTTGAAAAAATGCCTCTTGTCAGATGATGTCATTGCAAGTGCCTTGGTGGACATGTATGTAAAATTTAGAAGCATATGAGACAAGGCATATGATCAATTTGACAAAATGCATCAAATAAATACAGTGTCACAAAACTTGATGAAAAATTTATGTAAAAAAGTCTCATGCATAATTACAAATTGTGATTAGTTTTCTTTCTAGCTTGTATTGTGTGCATGAGATTTGAAGTTCCTTATAGTTGTTGATAACTGAGAGGGGGGGGGGGGTGAATCAGTTATCCTAATTATTTCCTTTTTGAACTTTCTTATTAATTAATGCAGCATTGAATCAAACACAAAAACATTACCATGAAATAAGAAACACATGACACAGTTTTTTTGACGTGGAAACCCTGTTAAGGGAGAAAACCACGGAGTGATTAACCCAAAATTATTCTCTGTTAGAAGAATAGGAAATTACAAAATGGCACTTGCCAATTAGGGCTCACTGCCCGAGCACACTGCTCACAAGAGGCCCACTGCCTACAAGAAGACACACTGTCTACAAAGTGATAAGAATCACAGTCTTGAACTGATTGGAAGCATCTGCATATGCTGGAGTTCAGTTCCGGTTAGGCTCAGTACACTGATCTGCTGCACTTCATCTTTTCTTTGTTCTTTATTCTGCTATCCTTTCACATACCGGATCTGTCTTGGTACTTCTGCTCTGTTCTGCTCTTCTTCGCATATATTCTTAACATCATCACACCCTTCACAACTAAATCCATCCTCTATATATATCTGCACAAGTAATTTCATCACCTTTCTAGTCGGCATCCGGAACAGTCTAGTTTCTTACAAACTCTGTTCTGTCGGCTGAATCCTTTCTCACCAAGCAATGCGGATCAAGCATATACTTGTAGATATCATTAATCATGTCGGCCAAACATGATTCCTGCCTTCACAACCTTTATCATCAACAGTAACACATCCGGAAAGTAGTCTGATACTCTATCAGTCAGTTCATCCTCTGTTTTCACTGTCTCTCAGGAATCTGGTACTCAACTATTCATATCTTTTTCCTTGTCCATCACCGGAGGCTAAATCCTTGGAATATACCACTCAAGGTAGTCCTCTTGACTTCCCCAAATCCGCACTGCACCAAGACACTTCCTCTGAGAGATCCGGACCAATCTGTCGGACCTTGCCACATGCTCTGTTCTTGTTCACCGGACCACAACAATCTTTATTCTGACTTCCGGTAGAGACACACCATGACTTGCGGATATGTGGGATGACCTTTGTTGCCATCAATGACAACAACCATGAATCCATATAGTGTCTCTTGCCAACAATCTCCCCCTTTGGCATTGATGGCAACACTTAGTGAAAAATGACTAAGTGTTTACACTATGCTCCCCCTTTGCTGATGCTCTGTCTTTATATACAATTTCCGGAACTCCCCCTTAATTGGATTCCTCATTTTTCACTGCTCCTCACTCCCCCTTTGACATCAATGGCAAAGGGTAGGGTCCGCACATCAAAATTTTCAAAAATTTTCTATACATAGCCGCATATTTACATACTCACATATACTGAAGAATGTCTGCAAAGGATGTATGCAATTGGATCATTTCTGTAGCACAACTTTGCTTCATTCTATCCAAAATTGAAATGTGACCACTCAACAAAAATGCAAAAGCTTCTGCCCGCTTGAGATCTATCAGATCATTTGTTTGGGCAGTGGTCTGAGCATCACTGATGGGCTCATGCATAGTTTCCAACTTAGGGATTATAATCCTTCTAAGTTCTCCCATCTGGTTAGTGATGTTCTTCCTTTCCTTCTCAAGATTCTTTATTTCATTCAAGACTGCAATAGTCTGACATTCTTGATTTATTATGGAGGAAGAGAGAGGATCAAAACTTTGAGACAAGCTTTGTAGCTTGTCCTGTTCCTCTTTTATTTTCTTATCAATTGCTGCTGTTGCCTTTGACCAGGATATACAAAATTTGTAAATGTCACCGCCATCCTTAAGAGCATTCTCTAAGCTCTTTATTCCAATACTCACAATCTTCCTATCTTTAGAGATTAATTCTAATACTTCAGAAAATCTTTTATCCAAAAATTCCTTCCGGACCTTTTCTTCAGCAGATTTTTCTAGAGATTCAAAATGTGTATTAACATTGCTGACTAAGGTTTTGAGATTACCAGAAGAGGAGGCTGTGGGATCCTTTTGAAAGGATGGCATGATCTTTTCTAGCACTCCAGATGCTACCTCCATAAGCTCACAGTCTTCCATGTGAGATTTCAGCAGCTTCTCTTTGACTTTCTCATTTACAAATGAGGCTATTTTCATTGTTTGCACTGGTGACAAAGAGTCAAAATCTAATGGTCCTTTCAGCAGGTCCGGTTCATCAATTTCTATAGTGGCTTTGCTCAAAAATTGTTGAACAGTTTGTGCAGTGTCTCTTGCCGGAGACAGATGTTTCTTTTCTTCTGCAGTCTTGGAACTGTCAACCTCTTTATCTTTCACCCCTGCTTCCTTCTCCTGTAATTTCTCTTCTTCTTTGGATCCGGAGACTGTAGGGGAAACCAGAGGAGAGATGTTTGTCTGTTCAGGGCCCACTTCTTCCGGAACAGATGATTCCAAATCCGCAGCTGTTTCTGCACCTAAGTCCTCTACAACAGGAAGATTGAACCTTTTGAAGGCCTTCCGGAGGATCTCTTCTGTCTCTTGGGCCACTTTGTCAGTCTCACCAAGCATGAGTTGATTCATCCTGGCTTTACTTCTGAACTCATCTTTGCAGTCTTTGAAGATTATGTTCATTGTCTTGGGATCAATTTGAGGATATAGCTGAATAGCTATCTGCTCCCGGATCTCAAGATCTTTTGCATGAGCATTATTCTTTCTTATTTCTAATTCCTTTTCTAGGCTTTTAGGAATAAGAGATATGATCTCAATGAAAGCCTTATTGTATATGTTCAGATATTTGACTGTCGCTTCGTGCAGAATCTTTTGGTCAGCCTCACTGTAGTCATCATAAAATTCAGTCATTGGTTGAAGGTTTCCATCCACCATGACCGACTTGATTATACTCTCTAGAGACAGAGTGGGCTTTTCAACAGATACCTCTGCCATTTCATCCTTGTCTTGGCCTGTGGAGGGTTTACCGGATCCTTTCTTTTTCTGCTTCTTTATTTCTTTTACTCCCTCATCTGACTCTGTTTCCTCTTCATCCTTTTGGCTTTCATAAGCCCTTGTGGCTTTTGTCTTGGATCTTTTACCGGATGCCTGGACTTCCGGTTTTGAACTTTTGGTTGTGGGAGGTGCAGATCTTTTTGATGATCTGGTCCGGGTGGGAGTTTCACTTTCTTTACTCTTCTCTTCTTCCTCAGCCTTCCTCCTCTTTTCCCGGCTGGCATCAAGTGCCTCTTTTGAGATTCCTAGGCCTTGAGCAATATGCTCAACTTCTTTTCTTACCTTCCGCTTTATCTCCGGTTCCCTGAGTTCTACATGTATCTTTACACTCAGTTCCTCAAAGGTTCCAAACCTTTCTGCCTTAGGATCTTTGGGCTGGCTTAGCATGTGTTGAACATGCAGCTCTACTATCTGTTCATCCACTTCATACCCCATGGGCATGATCCAAACAGTCCTAGGCTCTACTGCCTCCATTAGACACTGATCTGTTTCAACCATGAAGCATACTGTGTCTTTGTACTTTTCTACAAGGGATTGGGGTATTCTTTCTCTTGCATGCATCATGCTTTGGAAGTTCTTGAAGTATCCCCATAGAGCTGTATTTCTTGCTTTAGCATCCCCAAGTCCATGCAAATAGTCTCTGATTTGGATGGCAACTGGTCTGTCATTCTGCCATATCCATCCACTGGATCCGGGAAGCTCATTCATGTAGTAGAAGAAGAGACAAAGGATCAGATTGCCATACTTGAAGGAGTTTTTCTTGTCCTTCTTGATCTTCTGTAGATTTTCAAAGAGTTGGTTCACAAGAAGCTCACACAAGTCATAGTCTGCATTCTCCTTTAACATTTGATAAGCTGTGTAAATTGCAGTTCCCGGTACTGAATTTTCCCTACTGGAATGATAGATTTTGTAACCAATTATCATAGCTGCAAATTTGACATCCGGTTCAGTGATGTCATCAACTGTCATAGCTCTCTTGTCAAACTTGGATCCGGTTGCATCACTAACTATCTGATTTTTGACAGACTTGAGAACAGGTAAACCACCGGATGAGTGCAGACCAGTTACAGCCCTAATTGCATCTTTGGTGATCTTGAAGGGCTGGTTCAACCATAGGAAGTTGTCATGTACTCTACTTAGTACATACCGGACCCATTCATCTTCTTCAAAACAGGGGAAATGAATGCACTGTGCAAAGTGTTTGTCCCGGATGGCTTTGTACTGAGGTTTGATCTCAAAGGAGTCATCTATCAATTGTTTGTGATAGATATCCATCAGCTTTGATTCTCCAAAGTCTTCAAGATTCGCATGGATGTAAACCCTAATATCTTCCGTATGCAATACACCATGAGGAACACTAGAGAAGGCTCCTAATGGATCTACCTCCAATGATTTGTAAGGATGTTTCTTGAATGTGGGGCGAGGTCTATCAGAGATCTTAACTATATTTGGAGTAGCCATTCTTCAAAGATTTGCAGTGAGATAATGAAAAACGGAGAATACCTTATGCGCCTTCGGTTTGCACGGAGTGGTGGGATTGATTTCTTTATGCAATGACTTTGGCAGGAGATCTTTGGTGTGCTTGATGAATTTTGTTGCAGAGCTCCTCTTTTCACTTCTTCTTGAGTGCAGAATGAGCAAATGATTTTTGAGAAATCCCTTATATTGCTCCGCAAACCCTAATATCTGTTTGCAATAAATGCTTCACCTATATTATTCCGGTTTGCCTTGTCCGGATAGCTTGGAGTATCCCGGATCAGTCCTGATCTGTGAACATCATCCGGATCTTTCAATCATGAATAAATCGAGGTGACACATTACAAGAACATCCCAAACACTCTGTCCAATCCGCAGAATAAGATAGTGCACTTTCGGATCTCTCCGGACCTTTTTGTAATCCTCTGTCATACCGAAGCATCTCCCGGAACAGGTCTTACTTGATCGATCACAGCTTCTTCATAACTCCATGCGGACCTCTGAAATCTTATTTGGATCGTCTCAAGACTTATATCTTTAAACTTTTTACTCTGCATCTTGTGCCACATTAGGCACCACTTGATTGGCTGGGGGAACAGGATTTTCTTTGAGTCTCCCCCTAAGCCAGAGCTAACTTTTTAATTTTCGGAAGAAATATCAGCACCAGAGTCTGGTGCGGATCCAACCTCTACATTCTCTGAACTTTTCTTCACCCAAATCTTGCTCATCTGATTCCTAACTTCATCCGCATTCATCTTTTGTTTACCCTTGTCTTGATTCTGATTATACACCGGACGTCTTTTGTCCTGATTCTTGCTTCTGCAGACTTTAGCATTATGACCGGACCTATTATAGATTTGGCAAATAACATTTCTTTGCATAATTGACTAATATCCTCTTGATCTGCATTGATTAGCCATATGACCTATTCTCTTGCATGTAAAGCATCTACCTTTGAATGATTTGTTTATTTGCATATTTCTGC
The DNA here is from genome assembly GCA_027924645.1 of Cunninghamia lanceolata. Classification (NCBI taxonomy): domain Eukaryota; kingdom Viridiplantae; phylum Streptophyta; class Pinopsida; order Cupressales; family Cupressaceae; genus Cunninghamia; species Cunninghamia lanceolata. The sequence continues at coordinate 4,127,156 of BSBN01001569.1, forward strand.
ATTCATGGGATTTGTGTCCATACCTTTTGCAGTTGAAGCACTGTCCGGAGAAGGATGAATTAATCTGATTCATTCTCTTTCTGCACTGATTAGCTTTGTGACCAAAGTGGTTGCAGCTGTGGCAGTATCCATTGAAAGATGAATATCTTTGAGCATTGGGCTGTCTTACCCGAGGTCTTCTAGGCCTGTTTCTTGGATTTTCTGATGCAAAATTCTTTTGACCGGATCCGGAGCTTTCTCCTTTCTCATATCCCAAACCATACTTGTCATCTATCCCTTTTTGACTTCCAAGAAGAACTTCAAGTTGAGCAGAACTTATCTTGAATTTCTCTTTATATTCATTTGCTGTTTGAAGGTCTCTTTTGAGAGAGGCAATTTGATCCTCAAGTTTTTCTTCATTATCTTTGGCATCTTCAAGATCAGATTCAAGATGTCTGATAATCCTGTCCATCTGGTGGCATTCTTCTGATTTTTCTTTAAGAGATTGTTTTAGATTGTCTTCAGCCTTTCTTTTTTCTTCAATCTCTTGAGTAAACTTTATAGTTCCTGATTCCATTTCATGTCTTAACATAATGACTTCTTTTGATAACTTTTCACATAACTTGGTTTGCTCAGTCAATTCTTCATTTGTATTGCTTTCTTCACTTTGTCTTGCCAACTGTTGGAGCAGCTCCTTTCTCTTTTTCATAGAGAGACTTAATTTGTCTTTTAATTCTCTCATGAATTCATCAGCCTGTTTGAGTCTTTCCTTTAATTCATTGACTTCAGAATTTGACTGTTCAAGATCCTCAAGGGCAGTCTTGAGTTGCTCCCTTAAACCATATGCATCCATTTGAACTCCCAGATCTTCCTCAAGCTGTTAGGCTCTATTAGGAGGAACTTGGCTCTGATAACAATTGTTGATAACTGAGAGGGGGGGGGGTGAATCCGTTATCCTAATTATTTCCTTTTTGAACTTTCTTATTAATTAATGCAGCATTGAATCAAACACAAAAACATTACCATGAAATAAGAAACACATGACACAGTTTTTTTGACGTGGAAACCCTGTTAAGGGAGAAAACCACGGGGTGATTAACCAAAAATTATTCTCTGTTAGAAGAATAGGAAATTACAAAATGGCACTTGCCAATTAGGGCTCACTGCCCGAGCACACTGCTCACAAGAGGCCCACTGCCTACAAGAAGACACACTGTCTACAAAGTGATAAGAATCATAGTCTTGAACTGATTGGAAGCATCTGCATATGCTGGAGTTCAGTTCCGGTTAGGCTCAGTACACTGATCTGCTGCACTTCATCTTTTCTCTGTTCTTTATTCTGCTATCCTTTCACATACCGGATCTGTCTTGGTACTTCTGCTCTGTTCTGCTCTTCTTCGCATATATTCTTAACATCATCACACCCTTCACAACTAAATCCATCCTCTATATATATCCGCACAAGTAATTTCATCACCTTTCTAGTCGGCATCCGGAACAGTCTAGTTTCTTACAAACTATGTTCTGTCGGCTGAATCCTTGCTCACCAAGCAATGCGGATCAAGCATATACTTGTAGATATCATTAATCATGTCGGCCAAACATGATTCCTGCCTTCACAACCTTTATCATCAATAGTAACACATCTGGAAAGTAGTCTGATACTCTGTCAGTCAGTTCATCCTCTGTTTTCACTGTCTCTCAAGAATCTGGTACTCAACTATTCATATTTTTTTCCTTGTCCATCACCGGAGGCTAAATCCTTGGAATATACCACTCAAGGTAGTCCTCTTGACTTCCCCAAATCCGCACTGCACCAAGACACTTCCTCTGAGAGATCCGGACCAATCTGTCAGACCTTGCCACATGCTCTGTTCTTGTTCACCGGACCACAACAATCTTTATTCTGACTTCCGGTAGAGACACACCATGACTTGCGGATATGTGGGATGACCTTTGTTGCCATCAATGACAACAACCATGAATCCATATAGTGTCTCTTGCCAACAATAGTTTCATATGGCTTTAGAAATTATAATACAAATGCAATTGATAGCTGTAAAACTAGACTTTGCAACCTTTGCCAACATTCTCAAGCCTGTGCAAAAATGGGAGTGTTGGAATATGGTATGGAGATCCATCAAAGCAAGGAGGATTTCTGTCAAATGTTGTAGTTATTCTTGAGATATACTTTCATAATAGAATCTACTACTAGTGTTGAGATCTTAAGTAAAACCAATATTTTTGGAATTTTAAGATCTTTATGTTTCATTTGTAATAAATGCATGATTCTTCAAGCATAATAGTTCCAAGTCAATGAATTTCATTATTCCCTTACTTCCAATTTAAATTTACAAACACAAACAAGCTGAGAAATGATAATGATATTATAGTAGGCATCAAATAGATCATGTTAGTATAATTTGTTTTGGTAGCATCACAACAATCCTTATTTATTTCTTATGTTTAAGGTCAGGAACACTGAGAGGGGGAGGCAGTGAATTAGTGTTCTAACAATCTTTTAATGCACATCAACTTTCAACAATTTTCTAGAATTAATTAAGCAAAGGCATAACATGCATATGAACAACAACCATAAAAACATGACACATAGACACCAAGATTTTTACGTGGAAAACCCAAAATGGGAAAAACCATAGAGAGGTTTAGATCTCAAATATATATTGGAATCTTTACAAATAATGATGTTTAGGCTTGGTCACTCCATAGGCCTAGAACATGTTGGCTCACTTCCATGAAGTACAACTAGGTCTAGCAGGCTCACTGCCTCAACCCTAAACCTAGCAAGATTATAATAAGGGTTGTTAAACCCTAAGGGATATTAAACTGTAATGGGGGCTCACTGCCAAGCTGACTACCTTGAAGAAGAAATCTCACTACCAACTACAAATCAAATTGCTCATGAAAACTGAATACTACATAAGCATCTGTCACTATGCCAGGGTGTAGTCATTTAGCAACTAAATTTTGAATCCCAAGTCTTCATCACTACTGATCTTCTAACTCTGCTCTACTATTTGCATGCTTACATCAATCACATCCTCATCACAACACTCGTGACTAAAATTCATCGCCTTTATATATCCGCATCATGATTTGATCCACAATCAAGTCGACATCTAGGAAATGAAACATGTACATAGAAAGATGTAGCTTGTCTAGTTAATCCAATGCACTATATGTTGTGCAAACCCAAATCTTTAGTCAAACATGTTCATATAGGTCAGCTCTAATCATTCAATCACTTACATAGATCCTTCAAACACTATTTCTTCTCAGCACAATGATTCATCACACCATTTGGCATGTTCCTTAAGAACATGCTTAACAAGTTCATCTGCTGACTTACAACTTTTACTGCAAATCTCAAAACACCTCCAAAATCATATCAAGGACTCTTCATACATTCCCAAACTTACCCTTAGAACCTCAAGGCATGATATCATCTTCTGGAGAAATGCGGACCATCAGAATTGAGACTCTGTCTCTGTCAAACTCTATCAAACACTATGCCGATACTTAGCAGCTTGCAACTATCTTTCCAGTGGACTTCAAATATCCCAACTCTGGAATTAGACACTTTATATAAGTTTTTACAACACCTCAAAATTGTATAACAAAATACTTGCCTGCAGAGGAATGTGGACCATTACAACATTGTGCCTTGTTCACTGTTCTCTGTTATACCTTTGTTCACTCGGACTTAGATAATTCTTCCGAACGACTTCTAGAGGAAGTTAGGACTTAATCTCTAGAGCATAGCATCATCAAGCAATTACTAACATCACTCCTAAACTGCATTACCAAATCATCATTTGTGGAAGCATACTGACCCACTTACTGTCCTCTACTCTGTATATGCCCATACTTAGCCTTTTTCTCTCAACAGATATGAAATCCAATATGTCCTTCTAGAGTTATCTCTTCCTGTCATGGTGATAAGATCTCTGAGCCTTGTTTCCATCAATGACAATATACAAGTCCATAACGGAGCAGTGTCTCTTGCCAACAATCTCTCCCTTTGGCTTTGATGGCAACACTTAGTGAAAACTGCTTGATTGCTCCCCTTTACTATATACACTTTATTTTTCTACTCTCCCTAAGAGGTTTATCCATTTTTCACTAATCTTCTTCTCCCACTTTGACATCAATGGCAAAGGGTGTGACCCGGAACCAAAAATTTATGTACTCTGCTGCATATTTACAAGTACAAACTTAATCTTAATTTGTAACTAAAGGCAAAATGTCATTATAGATAGTCTTTATCAGAGCTATCTCTCTGTTCCATCTAGTCCTTGTACTTTCTAGAATATGGATGTGGTCATATATCAAAAATACTGACTTCTTTGCCTTCTGGATATCTGATGGTGTATTAATTTGTGCTTGAGATTTCAAGGCCTCATCTGCCAATTTGGTCATGAAATCAATTTTTGGACTTATCAGTTCTTTCAGATGGCATGACCTATCTTTGATTTCTCCCCTTTTCTTCATCAAATTGTTCAAATCATTATGGATATTTGCAACTTGTGTTTCTTTAGCATTTATTGACTCCACTGCTAGATTATGTCTCTGAGATATTTAGCAGTTTGAGTTCCAAGTCTTTGATTTTATCTTCTAGCTCCTTTGTGATCTTTGGCCAAGATAAACAAAATTTGTACAAGTCAGAACCTTCTTTTTTGGCACTTTGTATACCTCTTATTCCTTCCTCTAAAGAGATTTTACCATTGATCAACATGGTTTTCAACTCGGCTAATCTTTTCTCATCAAATTCTTTCCTGACCTTTATTTTTGCAAATTTTTCAAAGGATTCAAAATGACTGCTGATTGATTTTATCATACCTTTCAGTTGATCAGTAGATGATGTCAAAGTGTCTTTCTGGTATTCAGGCATCAAATCTCCCAGTATATCAGATACTGTTGCAATGAGCTTATTGTTATGCATGTGAGTTTTCATCAATTCTTCCTGAGCTTTTTCTTGGGTGAATGATGCTAATTCAAATTTTTGTACCGAAGACAAGGAATTTAGATTTATTGATTCTTGAAGAAACTTGGGTGGATCTAGGATTTGTGCATTTTGTAACTTTTCAAAGGCTTCTGAAACAGTGTCCCTTGCCACTTTTTCTTCACAAAGTGAGACTTTCTTTTTCATCTTTCCTTCAATTGTGGCTTCTGTAATGGATGAGGTCCTTATTCTTTTTCTGGGACTAGATGTTGGTCTCTCCTCTTTAGATCTCTTATCTTTCCTTCTTGATGCCCATTCTACCAGGCTACTTGTGAACTTGGATCCTCTTGATTTGGTTTTTACCTTACTTAATTGTTCATCTAATATTCTTTCTAATTGCTTAGGTTCCATCAACATTCTGGAAGATAATTCTAAGAACATCCCAAATATGTCCTCTTTGGGATCAATAGGTTTACTTAGTACTGCATTAGCTAATTCAGTCAACTGCAACTTGATAACCTAGTGCAGGGACCCATACAATTCTTGGTTCCACAGCTTCCATAAAGCATTTGTCTTTATCCACCATGAATACAATATCCTTTTCATACTTTATCACTACTTTTTTAGGTATCTGAAACCTTCTTACCATTTTGTGTTGAAAGTCTCTGAAATATTTCCATATGATTTCATTTTTCATATTTGCATTACCCAAACTTTGTAAGTGATTTCTTATTTGAGCAGCTACAGGTATGAGATCAAGCCAGATAATATTTCCTAGACCAGGTAGCTCTTTTAGAAAGTAAAAGAGTAAACATGTAATCAATCTTCCATATTTGAAGGAATGATTAGTTTCTTTTGTCCTTTTCAAGATATCCATAAGTTCACTCTGGAGCGATTCACAAAGGTCATAATTCGTATTATTTTTTATCATGTCATATGCTATGTATATAGCTGATGCAAACACATAATTTTCCTTGTTGGAGAAGTATACTTTGTATCCAATAATCATTGATGCAAATCAAACAACTGGATCCCTGATATCATTCACTATAAGGCCATTCTTCTCAATTTTGGCTCCTGTTAGCTGCATTACCACATTGTTCTTCATTTTCTTTATGCTTGGAACCCTTCCGAAGGAGCTCATACCAGTTACAACTTTAATGGATTCTTTAGTTATCAAATAGGGTTCATCAAGCCATAAAGATTTATCATGAATTCTTCTTAGAATAAGCTTGACCCATGCATCAATCGGAATTGTGGGAAAGTCCAACCAGGTGTCAAATTTCTTTTCTCCTAGAGCTTTGTAATCATCTTTTAGCACAATGTCCACAGTAGTCAGTTCATCCAAATATAGTTTTCCTAACTTCATATGATCATATTCTTCTAGACTGGTATGAATGTATGCTCTGATATCTTCCATATGCATGACCCCATGTGGAGTAATTGAGAATGCCCCTAATGGATCATTTTCTAATAATTTGAAGAATTGTTTCTTAAACTTGGGGCAAGGAATTTTTCTTATCTCGATTGCATGAGGAGTAAACATTTTCCTAGAGCAATTTAATTTTCACAGTAGGGTTTCAAGTTGTAAATACCTCTTTCACCGAAATAGGGTTTCCTTGATCTCGATCTGATATTCTTTGGAGAATACTACAGTTGCTTTGTATTTTTCTTTGGTTTGCCTTAGTCACTTGAGTGCAAAGTGATTTTGAAATCAAACAAGTTCCTTTCTATCCTTCGCATGACTTAACCTAAGTTGTCATAAATACTTATTCCCAAAACGCTGTTAAAAAACCCTTTACTACAGAATACAATCAATTGTGATTGCTCCGCAATATGCCGCACTGACCCATTTTATTCTAGTTTTTCTTGTGAGAGATGTGTCACACCAGATTCCATCATACACCTTCATGTCTAATTCTGGCACTCACTTTCTGGCTGGGGGTTTTAAATTTTCAACATTGCTCCCCTTGAGCTAGAGCTTCCAATTTACCTCCCGTAGGAAGTATCTACATCAGATTCTAGTGCAGATCTATCCTCTTCTTTGATTACTTCTTTCTTGACCCAGATGTTATCCATTTCCTTCTTGATTTCAACCAGATCAATCTTTTCTTTTCCCTTATCATTCCTCTGCTCTATTTTTCTTTCTTCAACATAATAATTTCTCTTTGCATTCTTGCTTCTACAAAATTTTGCATCATGACCAAATTTGTTGCAATTGAAGCACACCACATTCTTTTGACCTTGATTCCTTTTATTGATTGGATTTGATCTACATTGGTTAGCAATATGTCCAAATCTATTGCATGCAAAACACTTTCCATTGAATGATTGATTGTTCCTCATAGTTTGAAAAACATCTCTTACCGAACTTCTGCATTCATTTGAACTGTGTCCCATTTTATAACATGCATTGCGCGTAATAGAATTCTGACTCACTTTACTTCTGTACACAACTTCTCTATGACCAATTTGATTGCAAGTGAAGCATTTACCTCTGAAGAATCAATTGTTGAATTTTTTCTTGATCTAATTTTTACATTCATTTGCTCTATGACCAATTTTCTTGCAATTGAAACATTGACTAGAGAATGATGGAAGCTTTTGATTTATTCTACTCCTACACTGAGTAGCCTTATGACCAAACTTATTATATGAATTACAATAACCATTGGAAGATGGGTACCTTTGACCATTTGGTTGTCTGACTGGAGGTCTTCTAGGTCTTCTTCTCTGATTTCTGAACTGGTTTCCTCTATTTTTCTTTAATTCAGTGTTTGCTTGACTAGATTTTGAACTTTCCCCTTTCTCAAATCCCAATCCTTGCTTATCATCATCACACTTCTAGCCAGCAATCATTTCATCAAGTTTTGTAGTACTTATCTTGAATTTTTCTTGAAAGCTTCTAGCCTTTTCTAGATATATTTTTAGACTTACAATTTGTTTTTCAAGTTTTACACAATCTTCTGATCTGTTCTTGAAAATTAGATTCAGATCATCTTTTGGTCTTGTTCTTTCTATAACTTCTTCTTCCAATTCATTTAGGGCTTCATTTGAGTTGATATCAGTTGATAATTAACTTCTTTGTATGTCTTTGAATTTCTTGACTTTCTCTTTTAGCTTTAAGATCCATTCATCAACTTGTTGCAAATTTTCTTTCAGATCCCTGAGTTCTACTCCAGAATTTTCAAGATCTATAAGAGCCACTTCTAGTTGCTTGTTGCTTTCATAATCTCCAAGTCTTCTTGCTGCCATGGTCACACTATCCTAGATCTTCCTTAAGTCATTAGACTTTTTCAAGGGAACTTGGCTCTGATACCAAATTTTGAAGGTTAGGAACACTGAAAGGGGGGATGAATTAGTGTTCTAACAATATTTGATGCACATCAACTTTCAACCATTTTCCAGAATTAATTAAGCAAAGGCATAACATGCATATGAATAGCAACCATAAAAACATGACACATAGACACCAAGATTTTTACGTGGAAAAACTAAAATGGGAAAAACCATGGAGAGGATTAGCTCTCAAATATATATTGGAATCTTTACAATTAATGATGTCTAGGCTTGGTCAATCCATGAGACTAGAACATGCTGGCTCATTGCCATGGAGTACAACTAGGTCTAGCAGGGTCACTGCCTCAACCCTTAACCTAGCAAGATTACAATAAGGGTTGTTAAACCTTAATGGAGGCTCACTACCAAGCTCACTTCCTTGAAGAAGAAAGCTCACTATGAAGTACAAATCAAATTTCTCATGAAAACTAAATATTACATAAGCATCTGTCACTATGCTAGGGTGCAGTCATTTAGCAACTAAATTCTGAATCCTAAGTCTTCATCATTGTTGATCTTCTAACTCTGCTCTGCTATTTGCATGCTCACATCAATCACATCCTCATCACAACACTCATGACTAAAATTCATCACATTTATATATCCACATCATGATTTGATCCACAATCAAGTTGGCATCTAGGAAATGAAACATGTACATAGAAAGATGTAGCTTGTCAGGTTAATCCAATGCACTATATGTTGTCCGGACCCAAATCTTTGGTCAAATGTGTTCATATAGGTTGGCTCTAATCATTCAATCACTTACATAGATCCTTCAAACACAATTTCTTCTCTGCACAATGATTTATCACAGCAGTCGGCCTGTTCCTTAGGAACATGCTTAACAAGTTCATCCAATGACTTACAACTTTTATTGCAGATCTCAAAACACCTCCAAAATCATATCAAGGACTCTTCATACATTCCCAAACTTACCCTCAGAACCTCAAGGCATGATATCATCTTGCGGGGAAATGTAGAGCATCAGAACTTAGACTCTGTCTCTGTCAAACACTATGCCGATACTTAGCAACTTGCAACTATCTTTGAACTAGTGGACTTCAGATCTCCCAACTCTGGAATTTGACACTTTATATAAGTGTTTACAACACCTCAAAACTACATAACAAAATACTCGCCTACAGAGGAAAGTAGACCATTACAATGTGCATTGTTCACTATTCTCTGCTATACCTCTATTCACCTGAACTTAGATAATTCTTCCAAATGACTTCCAAAGGAAGTCAAGACTTAATCTCTGGAGCATAGCATCATCAAGCAATTACTAACATCATTCCTCAACCGCATTACCATATCATCATTTGCGGAGGCATATTGACCCACTTACTATCCTCTACTCTATATATGCCCATACTTAGCCTTTTTTTGTCAACTGGACTTGAAATCCAATATGTCCTTCCAGAGTTATCTCTTCCTATGATGGTGATAAGATCTACGAGCCTTGTTGCCATCAATGACAACATACAAGTCCATACAGAAGTAGTATCTCTTGCCAATACTTTAAACCATGTCTCATAATCCATAAACTCCTAATACCAAACTAAGTTCACAATTTGTAGGCTTTGTTTCCTCTAGTGTTTTGTAAACCAAAAATCAAGAAAATAATTTAGTAGACATGAAGCCTTACATCATAGATGGATCTAACCCCAAACCCTTAATGATCAATACCATAGGATTATTTTCTAACACACCTTAGAAACCTTAAACTATTGACTTGAATCTTTTGAAAAAAAACCCTTACTATTGTAACTTGTCACTCCCACCTTTCAACATACGTATATCTCTAGTAATCCAAAGTTATTAATATATCATACCTTCCTATATACCAAAATCTATATGAAGGAATGATGGTATAGAAGTGTGCTTATCTCAATGTACCAAACCTCTCAATATACCAAAACTTTTGATATACCTTATGGTACATTGAAGGAATGATGTATGTGAGAGTAGAGTAGCACATGACAATAGAGTGACATTAAAACAAATAGTATGGAGAGTTCTTAGGTCTATTTGAGGCCTACGTATTGGAGTCATAGCACCCCTCAGTGCTTCACTAGAGCCTTTATAAGAATCTATCTTAACTAAAAATCATAAATCACTAGAAGAAGATAGGTAAAGAGGTCACCAACACAATAAAAAGATAAAAAAGAAAATAAGAAATCTTATTAAAAAAATAATTACAATAAAAGTCTATTCAATCTTCTTATCACTCTAATGGACCTCTATAGCCATCAAATATAACTCTATGAGCATTACTTCTTAGGATACAAGAAGGTAATCTTGTCAACTATTATGTTTGGTGCACTAGAAAAGGGACTTAAGGAAAAAATTATAAATGAAATAGAAAAAATAGTACATTGTTACATAAGTAAACTAAAAAAAAAAATCATACACATAAAATACTTCATAAAACATACTAAATACAAAATTGTTACAACATTATGAAAAGTTCAATAGTTTAGTCTAAACATTGAAAATAGAATGTCCAAAATGTTTTCTTTACTTATTCTTAATTTTTTCAATGACATGAAATTTGGGGGAAGCTATTAAAAATAGAGGATTTTCTAATATTTTGCTTCTTCATATTAAATAGGGTTTGCTCAACATGGGTTGGGTTGAACCAGAGTTAGCCAAACATGTTTATGTGTCATAGTTTTGGTGGCAATTTCCTTTGATTTCTAATTTGAGTTCAAATTTTATTCTTTTTCTTACAAATTTTGATAGATTTCTACAAATGCAAATACTATTTAAAAAAATGAGAAATATCTATTTATAAATCTCATTGTGTAGATTCTAAAAATATATTTTTTTCTATATTTAAATGTTATTTACTATTTTTTATATATTTTGATGACAAGGATCATTATCCTAAAAGTCAAGGCTGATTTCATTGAGAGAAAAAGTAAATTTTATTTAAAAATTAAAAAAAAAATCATTCCAATAAAGATGAGAGTATTGGTAAATTTCTTTTTTTTTTCATTTTTTAGTAAATGGTTTTTGGGGCATTGCAATTTTAAAGATTTATTATGAAATATTATAAATCAATATTTAAATATTTAAGGATGAAGGGGAGAGTTAGGTTCTTCAAGCTTAATTGTAATTTTTTTCTTTATAAAAGGTGACATCATATTGACTTTTCATCCATCTTGAATTGTTTGATCTAATGCCTTGAGAAACCTTTTAAATTTAATATAGTAAGTGTTTGATGTAGTGGCTTGAGAAACCTTTTAAATATGATGTAGTAAGTGTCAAATTCAAATTATTTTTTGGCAAGCTTATTCATAACTATCTATTTTTAGATGAGAGTCAGATCATAGAGAGTGAAAGTCAAGTTGAAATAAAGTGGATATAATTATAAATGCAATTTTGTCCATGAGACATAATCATAATTCAAAATTAATAAAAAGGTAATAATTATATTAGATTGAAGCCACAGGAACCAGACTCGTCGAAATAAAAGAATTGGCCTAGGTTCTCTTAACTTACATTCTATAATTCGTTGAACTGATCAATCATTCGAACTGTGATTTAGAAAAGAAATAAAAAGGCCCCACTAAGGCAATATCCATTAAAAAATGTTTATTCTCACTAAAGGCAACCAAAGCTAAACATCACGAGGAGATGTTCACAATACAAATCAAGTGCTCTGCTTACGAATCAATCAGTTCCAATATTTGTACTGATACCTATTACTTTCAAACAAAATTCTTACTATTCCCTCTGTCATTTTATTCTCATGCATAATAACCTTTAACCATTAAATGAATTGATCCTTTAAAAAAGCGGGAATCCAATGAGGATATTTTTAAAATAAAAGGTAAATCTGTACTGGCACTATGTTGGTTTGTTGCCTTTCTGAACATCGGCTCAAGACTGAAAAGACAGAAAGCAAACATGGCACACCAGAGAGGCAGCTAGAGTCACGGGTTAGATTAATTTGACGAATGATCGTTTCATGCTTTTTATACACAAAATACAAAGTAGATTTGTGTAGATTGTATTCGATGTCACCGATCAAACATGGAAATATCAAGTTAAAAAGTTGTAAGAGACGCTGAACAGCATATTTAATCTGACTTTGCAATCAATTTTATTAAAAGCTGACTGAACCTTAAAACTTACTGGAATCGTCGATGGAGGCGAACAATTACAGTAAAGACTAGTTGCCTCTCCAACCTTCTCTCCGCCTCAACCATTTCTTAAATTATATGCAAAGATTTATAATCGCTGAAAGGAATGACTGTTAAAACAATGGAACAGCGAAAAAGAAAAGAACAGTAAACAATCACACAGTGCAAAGATATTTAACGTGGTTCACCATATGTATGGCTACGTCCACAAAGCAGGGGAAAACTCTTATATTGATGTGTTCTCAGATGTGTTTACAACAGCATATACATATGCTTTTATAGATTACAATAGAAGCCAAGAGAAGGAGCTGAACAATGAAGGGTCACCACAAAAGGACGAGGTGACGGTTGGGTTTCATATCCAACAATCTCCCACTTGAAACCCAACGACTGCTGCAAACATTCAGAGCTATTCCCCTACTTTAAGCCTATTGTCAGAGTTTGACAATGCCGAGAGAAGCGCGGCAGAATTCAAACTTCTCTCGAGGTACAACCTTGGTCAATGCATCAGCCAGATTGATCTTGGTGTCAATCTTCTAAACTTGCAACTTGCCTTCTTCAATCATGCTACAGATGAAATGATACCTTAGCTCAATGTGTTTGGTTCTGTTGTGGAATGCCGTATTCTTGGCCAAATGAATAGCGCTGTTACTGTCACAAAAAAGTGTGAAAGCTTACTGTTTCGAACCCAATTCAGTAAACAAACGCTGCAACCAAACCATTTCTTTTGCTCCTTCAGTGAGAGCAATGTACTCAGCCTCAGTAGTAGAAAGAGCAACTACTTGTTGCAATCTTGAGACCCAGCTGATAGCTGCCCCGACAAAAGTGAAAACATAGCCAGATGTAGACCTTCTTTTATCCAAGTCACCCGCCATATCAGAGTCAACGAAGCCTTGTAGCTGTGCAACTTTCCCACCAAAACATAAGGCATAATCTGAAGTGCCTTTTAGATACCTCAATATCCACTTCATAGCTTCCCAATGAGTTTTTTCGGGATTACTCATGAACCGGCTCACAACTCCCACTGCTTGGAAAATATTAGGATGGGTGCATATCATTGCATACATAAGACTTCCCACGACTGAAGAGTATGGAATGTTCTTCATGTAGTCTTGTTCTTCTTGTGTCTTGGGGCACAATGCTGAAGATAAGTGAAAATGATCGGCAAGTGGAGTGCTAACTGGCTTAGCACTTCTCATATTGAATCTGTCCAAAACTTTTTCAACATATTTTTGCTGAGACAATCTGATTTTTTTTTTCTTTCTATCTCGAATGATGGTCATGCCAAGAATCTTCTTTGCTGCCCCGAGGTCCTTCATTGCAAATTTGTTTCCCAAGAGTTGCTTCAAATCAACAATGACTCTCATGTTGGTGCCGGTAATGAGCATGTCGTCAACATAGAGTAGCAACAAAACAAATTCACCACTTGGCAAAACCTTGTAGTATAAACATGGATCAGATTCAAAACGTGTAAACTGATTTTCCATCATGAAATTATCAAACTTGATGTACCACTGCCTTGGGGCTTGTTTCAGCCCATACAAGCTCCTCCTTAATCTGCAAAACAGATTTTCATGCCCTTGCTTGACAAAACCTTCTAGCTGATGCATGTACAATTCCTCTTCTATGTCACTATAGAGAAACGCGGTTTTGACATCGAGTTGCTCAAGCTCAAGGTCATAAATTGTTGTCAAATCCAAAACGGCTCGAATTGTGTTTATTCTCACAACTGGTGAGAAAATCTCATTGAAGTCCACTCCCTTTTGTTGATCATATCCTTTAACAACAAGTCTGGCCCTGTAGCATTTTGTGCCGCCTTCTTCCTCTTTGATTCTGTAGACCCACTGATTCTTCAAAGGTTTGTGATCAGGTGGAAGCTGGACCAGATCCCAAGTATGGTTTGCCATTAGAGAGTCCATTTCATCCTTCATTGCAGCCATCCACTTCTGACTGTCCCTATCATTGCAAGCCTCTCAAAATGTATTTGGTTCTGATAGGTCAACAACTAGCAATTGATAATCATCAAATTTTTTAGGAGGTTTCCTCTCCCTGGTAGATCTCCTCAATGGAGGAATTTGTCCCTGCAGACTGCCCTGTGCAATACTCTGTTTTTGAACATCACTACCCTGTATTTCAACATTCTGTTGATTATTATTCCTAGCATTACCTTTTTGTGTTTGCTGTGATTCAATCTTCTGCCTCTATATGTCTTGTGAATTCCTTGCTGTGGACTGTAACACAACCTTTTTGAAACATTCACCTTTTGAAGGCTGTATAATGGTCATAGGGGATGGCCGAAAAACTTGTGAGCCTGCGTTTGACTCACCACCCTCAGCCCATCTCATATCCACGTCATTATAAACTGAAACACAGTTTGTATCCTCTATAGGATTCCAGGAACACTGCACAGGAGTCAATGAAATTTGGCTCTGCAGAAAAGACGTGTTTACCAAGGATGGAGGCGGCGCTAGGTGCAAGGGAAATTGCATAGGCTACGAATCTTTATGTGAGGCCGTGTTAGATACAGCAGAAGGTAGTTCCAAGGCATCTTGTGATGCTTTTGACCTTTGTGGACCAACACCATCCTCCACCGGTGTGGTAACTATATGTTTTGTTCTTGCGAAGTCACAATTCATTGGCTGCATAGGATGCCAAGGATGCTACATGGTAGTCAATGGAGGGAGACTATTAGGCTGCGAAGGAATAGAGGTGGTCTGTGTAACAGATGGTGTAGCATCTAATGAAAACTGCATTGAATTGTTAGAGGGCAGTGTATGATCTGGTGGTGCATTTGATTCATGTGCATCAAACACTTGTATATTCAAGGGTATTACTCCCACTGAATGTGATGATTGGGAATTCATGGATGACAGAGAGGAGCCAAAGCACTGCCTTATATCAACATTTCCAGGATGTGAATCGAAACTAAGAGGTGGGAGAATAATTTGGTTACCTGGATTTGAATGTCCATCTGTATGTAATGCCATACTTTGCTGTGAAGACTGAGTATTACTCCCAAAATCATCAACTAATATATACTCCTTTTCTTGTGTTTTTTGTGTTTGCAGGGCTGGAAACACTTTTTCGTTGAATACCACATCACGACTGCGAATGATTTTCTTTGCAATAGGATCCCACAACCTGAAACCATATTGCTCTTCCCCATAACCAACAAAGATGCATCGTTTGGATTTGAAATCCAATTTTGTTTGCTTTTCTTTTGGAATGTGAGCGAATGCCTCGCAGCCAAAGACTCAAAGGTGATTGTAGGAGACCTTCTTTTCAAACCATTCTTCTTCCGGAATATCAAAGTCCAGTTTGGTGGAAGGACTTCGGTTGATCAAATAAACTGCCGTGTTAACTGCCTTAGCCCATAATTCTTTACTCAAACCAGCATTTGAGAGCATGCTACGTGCCCTCTCTAGAATCGTGCAATTCATTCTTTCAGCTGCACCATTTTCCTGAGGTGTAAATGGTACAACCTTGATGTGCTAAATGCCGTTGTCTGCACAAAAAACATCAAAATCTAAAGAGTAAAACTCCCCCCCATTGTCAGTTTTAAGACATTTAATTTTGCTCCCAATTTGATTTTCAGCAACTGCCTTAAAAATTTTGAATTTTGCAAACACTTCTAATTTTCTATTGAGCATATAAACCCAAAGCTTACGGGTGCAATCATCTAAAAAAGTTACAAAGTAGTTTGCTCCTTCAATGGAGGTTACCCCTGTGGGATCAAAGACATTTGAATGCACGAGTTCCAAGGGTTTTGCCTTCTTGTCGTGTCTGGTTTTGGAGAAGCTGGCCTGCCTTTATTTCCCGTAAATGCAATGCTCACAAAGTTCTAAATCTGCTGATTGTAAACCAGAAAGTTGGCCTCTTTTGAGCAATACTTCCATTCCTTTTTTGCTCATGTGGCCAAGTCTCCTATGCCACAATTCTGTCTCGCTATCAACTACGGCCATCACCGCTCCCACTTCAGCGGCGCATTTGAGCACATAAAGAGATCCTGATTTACTGCCTTTTGCAACAACTAAAGCGCCTTTAGTTACTTTGCAAATGTTGGAAGAGAAAGTGATGCTGCAGCCTTGCACATCAAGTTGTCCAGCTGAAATCAAGTTCCTCTTAAGTTTAGGAACATGTCTGACATCATTTAGTAGCCACTTGCTTCTATTTTTTAGTTGTAGCAATATGTCACCTTTGCCGACAATCTCACACAGCTCATTGTCTCCGAGATAAACCTTGCCAAATTTTCCTTCTTGATATGTTTGGAAGGCATCCCGATTTGAAGTTGCGTGAAAGGAGGCACCAGATTCTAAAATCCATGAGTCGGATTCAGCTTCACTTGCTGCCAAGACAAGAGCTCCTCCATCATCTTCAAGAGTCGTGTTAATCTCATTTTCTTTCAGCTGTTTTTGAGCTTTTTTGTAACACCAACAATCCTTCTTGACATGTCCATCTTTTCCACAAAACCAGAAACCTTCTTTCCATCCTCTTGACTTTGATCTCTTCGCTGATTTAGATCTTCTCTTGTTTTGTTTTTCTCGATCTTGGGTTCTTCCCCTATTGCCTAGAACCAAGGCTTCACCAGATATTTTATTTTGTCCTCTCCTCATGTCTTCATTGAGGAGGGTGGCAGCAACATCATCAAATTTTAACAATGCTTTCTTTTCCTTGTTTTCAGATCCTCTTCTCCCAGGTGTTGAATTGCTGATCGTTATCATGACATTATCCCAACTATCAGGAAGTGAGCACAGGTGTAGCATAGCCCTCATTTCATCATCAAAATTGATTTCTACAGAAACTAGTTGGCTGATTGCAATGTTGAATTCATTCAAGTGATTTGAAAATATTTTTCCCTCTTTCATTTTCAGGTTGAACAACTTCTTTAGCAAGAAGACTCTATTGGTTGCGGATGCCGTTTCATACATGTCGCAAAGCTTATCCCAGATCTGCTTTGCCGAAGTTTCTGTTGCAACATTAAATAAGACGTTGCTGGATAGCGAGAGGATGATTGTAGAGGCTACTTTTTGATCCAACACATCCCATTCGTCATCTGTCATCTTTTCTAGTTTTGCTGTTTTTCCTTTCAGCATGATAGTGAAGTCTTTTTGAATTAGCACGGCACGAATTTGCAGCTTTCAAAGCCCAAAATTCTACCCCGAAAACTTCTCTATTCTCCACTTGTCCGTTTCTTCCATTTCTTCGAAATTCATCACGAATTTCTCAACCAGCTCCTTACTCGAGCTCTGATACCAATTGTTAAAACAATGGAACAGCGAAAAAGAAAAGAACAGTAAACAATCACACAGTGCAAAGATATTTAACGTGGTTCACCATATGTATGGCCACATCCACAAAGCAGGGGAAAACTCTTATATTAATGTGTTCTCAGATGTGTTTACAACAACATATACATATGCTTTTATAGATTACAATAGAAGCCAAGAGAAGGAGTTGAACAATGAAGAGTCACCACAAAAGGACGAGGTGACCGTTGGGTTTCATATCCAACAATGACTGGGCCAATGCAGCTAACATGCCTTGATTGTATATTGACATCCCCACTTCATTTTCGCCTACTGATGGGTGTTCTGATGTCACGAGCGATGGTTCGAGAGTTTGCTCTTATTTTAATGGTGTTTGCTAATTCAAACGATTGTAAGACAAGTCCACACCAGACAATTAAGTTCGAGTGTAAGAAAAATTGAAATTCTCGTGGTGATTAAAATGTTATATATTTTAAAAACATTTTTCAGTAGCATGGGGCAATGTCACTCTACTTAAATATCATCCATTTTAATGGTCAAACAATCAATAGCAATTTTACACCTCATTCACAATAAAACGTGCTAAATATTTGTTCTATTTTTATTAGCCAAAATTAACTTTTGAAATCAATGATGTTTATGAATAGCAGCACAATGGTCAGTAATTAAGTTGCTTTTGAACAATTGTTTTGAAGCCATTATAATATGGTTTCTTAAATCCCTTTAAGCAAATAATTGTAAATTTTAATGATATGCCAATTGAGGAGGTCATCTCTCTTTGCTGGAGATTGTAATATATTTGTTAAACCTTTTGATGTATATAAGTATGCATCTCCAATAATTTTTGGATCATTATTTGTTCTATACAAGGTTCTATTTCAAAATTATATATTTATATTTGATTATTCTATATTGTATTAAGTTGTAGGTTTACTAGATCAAGGGCGAAGAGATGGGTGGGAGGAAGGTGAGGGCTCTACATGTATTCCCATGGCCACACATGAGGGTTTGACCTGCCTTCATTTTCTATTTTCGGTGCTCGCAAACCAGAGATCATCATTCATATTTTTGGATCAATGGTGAAGCTGTGGAAGGTTTATTTCAAAGGTATGTTTTGGGAGTTATTTTTATACTTTTTGGCTTCTATTGGGAGATGCTTTTCTATATTTTCTGGTATGCATGGTTGCACTTGGGAGCCTAGGGGACCCCCTTCCATTCTCCTTCAAGAATCTAGTTAGGGCTAACAAGAGTTCAGTTTTTGGTCCATGCAATGATTGAGGTCTACTCCAACAAAAAGTTGGAAAAAATGATCAAATCCAAATGACTATTTGGAGAAGAGCATAAATTGACCCATTTTGGTCATAAACCCCGAATTGATTGTGGATGACGTGTTTTATCTTTTGTAACATGCTCTGGTATGCATGTTTATGGATATTAAAATCTCTTTTCAATTCTTGGAAGCTTGGGCTCATTAGACTTGGCAACTTGAGGGAGATATGGAGATTATTCTCATGACATATGGCTACTTCTTTGTTGTGTTTTCAAGAATGGATAATTCGGATATGGCCTTTGAGGGAGGCCCATATTTTCACAATCAAGTTGTTTTTTTCATCAAAACTTGGTATTTGAGTTTTGATCCTCTGGAGAAGCTCCCATCTAATATTCTGATTTGGGTCTGCCTCCTCTAACTACCCATGGAATTCTAGAGACTTGATATTCTGTAATCTATTGCTCTAGTCCTTGGGAAACTTTTGGGCCCCTCTAATCACACACTTGAAAGAAAGGTAACAACTTATGCCCATATTTGTGGTGAAATTGATCTTAACGTTCCTTTGCCTAATTCTTTAGAGATTAAATTGGAAAACATGCATTAGATCTTATAGATAGATTATGAATCGCTTCCTTTTAGATGTCATGTTTGCCATGCATATGGTGTTGAAAAGACATTTTTTGTTGCACCAAAAGATCGATCTATTAATGCCCAATACAACTGCTAGAGTTCATGAATCCATAGGAGGTGATTAAGCCTTGTCATGAACCCAAGCATTGCACCCTACACAATACAAGGAGACCAAGGGAACACACTTTGCAAAAATCCCCCCAATGAAAGCGAGGGGTTCAAAACCATGACCCAGGCTCTGATATGAATTGTTGAAAAGATGGTTGCCGCTACACCAAAAGATCGACATGTTAATGCCCAGTACAACTACTAGAGTTAATGAATCCATGGGAGGTGGTCAAGCTTTGTCACAAACCCAAGTGTTGCACTGCACAAGACAAGGAGACCAAGGGAGCACACCTTGCAACATATGGGCATCTTTAGAGAAACTACTCAATGAAGAACCCAGATGCCCCTCATTCCTCTCTAGAGATCTTTGTAGCTAAAGCCAATGTAAAAGGAAAAGTCCCATCTATGCAAATGGACTTATACCTCTAAAATCCTAATATAAAGGAAGGAATGTAACCCATCAAAAGAAGATTTACCAAGAGGAAATTTTAATAATAGATTTGATGGTCTTGAGAAATTTGATCTCTAGCTCATCAAGATTTGGATCTCCCTAATTCTGTAGTCCCACTCATACCAACAAAAGATTATAATTTAAATGGTATATTAGGGTTACCCATGGAATTGAATCCTCCTCCATGTTGTATAGAGAGCTTTGTTAAACATCAAGAAGTGAATAATGCTAGCATTACCTTAATTGCTACATCTCCCATTTTTATAGATACTCGTTTTGAAGATTCTATAGATTCTGTCATGCTAAAAGCACCTCAAGACATAGGTGTTAGGGATGACATTAAGAGTAAATCTCCTCTTCTATTACAACTTCATAAAAGAATATAAAAAATGTTAGTTTGGACAAGCTCTTGAAAGTGGGGAGAAAAAGAGATCAAAAGAGGGTAAAGATGATAGGGGAATCATTAGTGGATTTTGGTGTTATTCAAACATTAGATTCTCACTTTTCTATTCCTAAAAGATGATAGTGATTTCAATGAATTCTAGGGGTTTGAGTAGCACCCCTCATTAGAAGGTTTCTCAAGACATTATTCGAGCACATAAGCCCAATATAATATTTCTTTAAGAAATGAAATTTTCTATGGAGGAAATATCCATAATTTCCTCTATGATTTGGAAAGACAGTCAAAGTTATGGTGTTAGAGCTCAAGGTTCTTCTAGAGGATTAGCTTGTTTATGGGACCCTCATTAGCTTACTCCTTCTAGGATAGTGGGTAAAAATTACTTATCAATGGTGGGTTCCTATTTTAATTTAGGTAGCCCTATTTTCTTAACTAATGTTTATGCCCCTACTAATTTCCAAGGTAAGGATTTCCTTTGGTCACATATTTAATTTGTTCACTCTTTTTTTTCTTATGTTCCTCAAATCATAGTAGGAGATTTTAATTCTATCCTCAATATAGATGAGAAACTTGGAGGCACTATTCAACTAGACCCTTATTCTGCCTCATTTAGAAACAATATTTCTTCTCTTAATCTTGTGGATGTTAAACCAAGAGGTGGCCTTTTCACTTGGAATAATAGAAGATGTAGTCTTGCTTCCATTTCAAAATAATTTGATAGGTTTTTAGTTTCTGACTACTAGAATTGGGACAATTGGGTGTCATTTCCTAATATTTATAGTGGAAGGGTTCAGATCATTGGCCTATTAAGTTTTCTTACACCTTCTTTTCTATTTCTAAAAGTTATCTATTCAAGTTTCAATTAATGTGACTATGAGATTAAACTATTCATAATAATATGATCACTTGGTGGTTGGAGGGAAATCCCCCTAATTGTATGACTATGTATTCCTTCTTTAAAATACTCCAATTTGTTAACATCAAGCTCAAATAGTGGAACAAATTTTCTTTTGGAGGTATTTTTTGGAAAAAAAAATAAGTGTAAGAAAAATTATATTTCATTACTTTTTAAATTAGAGAGTTTGGTATGACTAGGTAGCAACTTCTTGAGGGATCCTCTCTTTCTAAAGAGATCAATGAATGGAATCTTTCAAATGAGATTTTCTAGAAGAAGAAATCAAGAATTGATGGCTTCAAGAGGGAGATTAAAATACCTCCTTCCATAAATTGGTTAAAGAAAGGAGAAGTGGTAATGTTATTTCTTCCTTCATCTCTCAAGGAAATCAACCATCTTCTTCTCAGGATATTCATAGGTAAAGTGCACATCATTTGTCTTCTCTTTTCAAGGAAAGTGGCCCTCTATCCTTTGTGGAGGAACAATCTATTTTAGATTGCATCCCATCCTTGGTTTTTGATGATATGAACAATATTCTTATGGGGTTCATCTCTCTCAACAAGAATTGGAAATGGTTGTGTTCCAACTAAAAAAAGGTAAATCTATAGGTCCAAATGGCTTCTCTATTTCCAAGAATTTTGGGAAATCTTGAAGATTGATCTACTAGAAGTTATGTGTGAATATCACACCACTAAGTAGATTATTAAAGTAATCAATTCTACCTTTTTGGCATTGATTCCTAAGAAAGAGCAGGCTAACTCTTTTGATTTGTTATGGCCTATTGCTCTTCTTAATGTCACTTATAAGAGATCATCACCATACTTGTTGTTGATCATCTTGAATAGATCTTGGATTCTTTGATACCACCTAAGAAGAGTGGTTTTGTGAAGCAATGTTAGATTCTTGATGGTATCATTGTATCCTTAGAATCCATTCATTTTATGGGTTGCTCCAATGATAAATCTATGCTTATCAATCTATATATTTTCAAGGCTTATGATAAGGCTCAATGGTCTTTCCTCAAGAATGTGCTATTATCGTTTAAGTTCTATTCAAGATGGATTGAGTGGGTTATGATCTATGTGATGTCTTCTTCCTATTTTTTTCCTATTAATGGAATCCCATCTTAGGTCCATACTTAGCTTTCAGAGGGTTATTTCAAGGTGACCATCTCTCCCTTTATCTTTTCATTCTTATGATTGAAGGTTTTGGAATGTTTCTTAAGCATTAGAGAGAAAATGGTAGCATTTGGGCTTGGAAGGTGGCTAGTGATCTTGATCCTCATACTCATATTCAATATGTGGATGAGACTACCTTTTTGGGTGATGCTAAAATTTAGGAGGCTCGATTAATTTCAAGAAAGCCTTGGATATGTATTTGACTGCTTTTGGTCAATAGATTAATGAGGATAAGTCTAGTATTTTTTAATACTCCTTTGTCCATCCAATAGAGAATTGATCTTATTTTGTGATTCCAAATTGGATAACTTCCCTTGGATTATCTTGGTATTACCTTATTGGTTGGTATCCCCAAAAGAGATCAGTGGAAGAGGATTCTTGAAAATTTTAGAATTTGAATTAGTCAATAGACTTTTCAATGGTTGTCATTTTTTTGGGCATCTAACTATTTTAAAATCTATGTTGCAAGGTCTTCCCATTTATATATTCCTTCAAATATCTACCCACAAAATCTTTCTAAAGGAGTTTGATACTCTTTCTACAAAATTAATATGGCTAGGAAATCTAGACTCCCATAAATGGAGTCCAATCAGTTGGTATATGTGTTATTTATAATATGAATCAAGAACAAAACAAATAAGTTATACCTTGATGTAGCACACAAACTGTATCCTTGCAGATGTGGCATTTCTATCATTTCTACTCTTGTGGCAAAAGCCAATAGAGCAATGTTGACATTAAGGGGCTGTCTTATTCCCTCAAGATAAAGACATTGTGGATCACACTTGGGTTGATCACATTTGTTTGTTAATCATTTATATTATTGTTGTAATCATTTTCATTTAGTTGTTTTCGTTGAGCTGACTGAATTGGTGTTCGGGTTATTATAATATGTTGGTGTCAAGCACCTCCTAGGAGCACAACCTACAGGATAAATCTTCACAGATGAGAGAAGCACAGTGCTATTTCACCAAAGATGAAAATATATAATGAGAGAGATATGAGATAATAAATTACATAGTATACAAGCCTTTTAAAGGCATGAAATATGTTATGGGTAAACAACTACCTGATATAGGAAAAAAGCACCTATGTAATTAACCCTAAGTGAAAACTTAACTCTACACTAACACCCCCCTTTAAGTGTAGCCCCCCACAATGTGTAATCACCTGCAAAAATGGTAAGTGCCTGAAGATAAAACATGATCCAATGTCAACAAACAACTTGTCTTCCTTTTGGAAGAAACAAAACCAGGTACAAATGCATGTATGCTTCCCATTCTAGATAGGAATTAGCAAGTGAAATCCAAATGTAGGATGAAAATGTCTCTAAAATCTACTCATGTGTCACTAAGACCTTGGAAAATGATGTCACGAACCAATCAGGAACATGCTTAATCATAATAGAAGGTGACAAACAAGGTACCACTAGAGACTGATTTTGAACATTCTCTAAAGATAGAGATGGAGAGACAATAGTTGTACCACAACTATCATCAAATAGGAAAATTAATCCCTAAAATGTGTCTTCCAAGTCTGAAATGTGAGATTCCATGAACAATGAACCAATGTCTAGCAAATATGAATCCCAAGTAGGAGGATAATGATAATCCTATTGTTTAGGAATGATGGAAGTACTTAATGAAGGTGGATCCACTATCTCTAACAAAGAATCAAGAACCTCTAAAGAAACTACAACCTCATTTGAAGTCTCAAAAACCTCCAAAGGATCACAAGCATGGTTTATCTTCTTTGAAGAATAGCAAGGCACATTGGTATTGAAAAGAGGGTCATCAAGAGATGGCAGAGTATCAGGATCTCCACATGATTCTTGAATGTAAGTCCAAAGAGTATAAGGGCACTCAAAATGAACAAGTGAATCAAAAAGGTCATCATCATTTATATTCTCATAAATAACTCTAAAGACTTGAGCCCTATATCCTTTCCAAATCATATACCTACTATGTGTTCCTAGAATAGGAACTTCATTATACAAATATGGCAATAGATTCTTCTCACTAAGATGAGTGAGAATAAAATCACTACATTGCCTAAAGTTCCCTTTCTCCAAAGAAACCATTATATTTGATAATTCTTAAAAAATTTCAAAGATAGTGCTTTCAAAAACTTCCAAAAAAGAATTAAACCTGATTTGGTACAAAAAATGGTGATAAATGGTGAAATCAAGTGGATTAACCTGGACCACTACGAGCTTGGTGAAATCAACTTTCTGATGATATATAAAACTCAAAATTTTGACTTTGAATGCCCAATATATCCTCTGTGGAAGAAAATTGCCTATATGGAGCCCACTGAATGAGAGAGAGGGCCGGGTTGAGCCCTTGCTCACCCATGTGACCACCTACAACCAATGAGTAGAAAAAAGAAGGGACCAGATAGAGCCATTAGATGTCAAGCACCAATCAATGAAATCTCAATACCTAATCATCAATCAGTTAAGACAGGCAAGTGACTTCCACGCATGGGAGAGACAAAAGAAACTCCATGTGAGCCTTGCTCACAACATAATCATGGAATAAAAGGTATTTCAATAGCCAAAAAACCTCCAATACACTGAATGTGGGACTAAATCCTAGCAAAAATCTGAAATCAACGCCCAAACTTTCCTCTCGGGCCCACCTCTTCACACACAGTAAAGAAGAAATCCTAATATTAAAGCAAAACTTTAGATATATTAAATTTTGCTCCAAAATATATGAAAGGATTGATGCGTAGATGCTTTTATGGCGTGTTTGGGCCTGCATGGGGTTTTTGACCCTTGTGTCGGAGCTTCAAGCCGTGGCTGGAAAATTTTTAGTGTCGCCTTCTAAAACATAGAGGTTCTTAAGGCCTCTACCTCTGTCACCCTACACAATCACTCCAATGGAAGTCCACTAGGAGTCTCTATTGCTACTTAGAAAATATGATGATCCAGCAATGAGATTGAATATAAGAGGTAGAACCCCTGGATATGTTGCAGTGTCGTTGCCAAAGAGTGGAGCAATAACATCCTCTAGATATCTCTTAGCCTAGGAGTGCTGTGATAAAATCAATGATCTCAAAATCCTGATGAAAAATCTCAATAGCAGAAGAAGGTGCAGGTTGAAGGCTATGCTCCCATGTTGGTGTCAAGCACCTCCCAGGAACACAACCTGCAGGATATATTTTCACAAATGAGAGAAACACAATGCTATTTCACTAGAGATGAAAATATATAATGAGATATATGAGATATGAGATAATAAATTACATAGTATACAAGCCTTTTAAAGACTTGAAATATGTGATGGGTGAACAACTACCCGATATAGAAAAAAAAACCATCTACATGATTAACCCTAAGTGAAAAATTAACTCTACACTAACATTATATGACCTAGAGGGTCACTCACTCTAATCGTGTTTATTTAAATTTTCTCTATGGATACAAAAGAGTTCTAGTCCTCCTTTCTCAAGCTCTAGAAGCTCTTTGAGAAGTTTGAGTTCTTAGTTTTGAAGTTCTTCTAGTCATCTAAATGTTTACTATCATGTGGGATTTTTCTTAAGACTTGTTCTTGTTCTCGAATGTTCTCCTCATATGGGTTTTCTTGTTCAAGGAGGTTCACTCTAATTTCCTCCAAGACTAACTTTATCTAATCTTTCCTCACGCTAGGGCACATCTAGTGCTTAGTAAAGGAGATTAAATTTTTGAATGATGAAATTTACCTTGATGTTTGAATGTTTATGCCTTGAGATGAAATCAAGGGATTATTTTGACACATCCAAAGTTGTATGTATGCCTTGTGGTGAAATTCAACACTTGCAAGTTGTGTTTTTGATTTTCAAGATGAAGTTTCTAAATATAATTTAATCTAAATGTATGCATGCACTTTGTATTTTCTAGAACTCATAAATATTTTTTAATTACAAAATGGCTTTTCATGCTAACCTATATGGCTCTTCCTAAATGTAAATTTATATGTTTTTTATTTTCAAATATTTGATTTTGAAATGAATTAATCTAAGAAAAGTAAACCTAGAATTAATCTAATGAATCCAATAATAGATTATGTAATAAAAATCAAGAGAAAAGAAAATAGAGTTTTTCTTTCTCAAGAGCAGTGATATTTGCTAATTACTAGTTTTAATCTAAAAAGTGATAAGGAACCTATAATGGTGCTAATGCCAGGAATATTTCCTCAAGGGTGTAGTTGTATGGTAACCTTCTCTACAACAATTGGGCCCTCAACTTGATGATAGGAAAGGGTGAAGGCTTTGAAGATACTCACAAAATAGGAAAGAAGTGCGAAGGCTTGTGAAGAATAAAAAGAAAAAGGTTTAAATACCTATCTAAGAAGCTTGGAAGTTTCTATCCTAAACTAAGATTTGAAGAAACTAGAGCTTCTTGAAATGAGATATCTAAGATATGGATATATCTAAACTAAAACATGAAAGAAAATGGATCAAAGTGCTATGAAGAAGCTTGTGATTTCAAAGATGTCATTCACATATAAGATGAGCATTCAAAGATGCTAAACAATGAAGAATGAAGGGTTATTTATAGGAAGAAATGAGAGGGAAGATAAGAAGAGACAAGATCAAAAGAAGTAGTTAACTGAAGAATAAACGTAAACTTTACCAAGAATTTATTGGTTCTCCAACCTACATTCAACAATTCCTAGGACGTTAAAAAATTCTATGCTCAAAATTGTTGAGAGGATGGGTCAATGAATGAGAGATAAACAAATATCTCCTACACTTTACGATCTATAAAAACTTAGGGGGGTATCCCTATTAATACTAACTAGATTATATATGAAATGCCATAAGTTTATCATAGTGAAAAGTAGATAAAATATTCATGGAAACATAGCGAGGAATTACAAATTTGACACAGCTTCATCAATTCCTTGCACCTTTAGGCTCATTCATGAACATAAAAAGTTACAAATAGGTTATAGCTCAAAATATTTGGCATTATTTTATATAGCTAGGTTGGGAGGAATCTATAAAATGATCAATTTGCCTTATTTCTTGGGATCATAGAGTCATTCAAGTATTGATGCAACGTAGTATCGATACCTCTACTTTAGAAGGTTTTAAAAGATATCAATTCCTTACAATGATATATAACCAATGAACATGGTTTATCTTGATACAACCATTCTTAATAATCCTTTATTAAAATCATTAATCACATTATCTACTCAGATAAACTTCTCACATTCCCTAAATGTGTGCTAACTAAGATAGATCAAATAGACAACAAATGTGGATGCAAAGATTAATCATACTTAACAATTTATCTTTAAGAAATATATCATAACAAAGGAGATAGTAACACAAATAAATATTCTCTCATATATTTTAATTCAGAAAAGAGTGTTGACACAAAGCTTCATACAACATAGAATTTCTCTTGTATTTCACAAAGAAAATAGAAATGGAATTTGTAGGAGTCAAGGACAACACTGAGAGGGGGGGTGAATCAGTGTTGTGTGAAATTTCTACAATTTTTACAAACTTTAACTTGCAGAGCACAAGGAGAGAAAGCTATCATTGATTTCTCAAACACATATCACTTAACATTGTCAAATACATATGCATATAATCTAAGAATGAAAAACAAAACTCATGAGTAAAACATACAACTATAGAGAGAAGATCAACATGAACCAAGACACAAGAATTGCACAAGTGGAAAACCCTCCAGGGGTAGAAAAACCACTCCAGAACTGCCTCACTGGCTTAACTGAAAAACATGCCTCACTGGCTACAAAGAAGCCTCACTGGCTACAATATGTGTCTCACTGACAATTGTTAAGGTCTCACTGACCATAAGCATCACTGGCATATTTTGCCTCACTGGCTTTTCTCAATCAATAAAAAACAAAACCTCATGTGCAAGAAGTGATTGTTGTTCAATCTGATTTGCACCATTTACACTCTGTGTTTCATCATACACCCTAATTTCTCCTGTTTGATTTTCAAGTCAAGACCATACAAATAATTCCTTTCACACACCTTTCTGAAAACAAGCTCCTGTGAACAAAATTTCAACACTCTTATCTTTACAATTTAATATCAATATCTTCCTCTACATATCATTTTGAAAACCACCTGATCCTGCATCAAGAACATCTTTCACTGCAAATTAGCTCATGCATACATTCTTCTGTGTTTTCTTTTCAATATAATATTCATAAGGTTATCTTCATAGCTATATGATGCTCTGCTCTTCAACACACCTTCATCAAAGCACCTCTAAGCCCATTAAAAAATAGATGACCATTCACATTCTCTCATTCAACTTTTTTTTAATCTGAGTACCTGCATCTAAAATTATATCTCCACAAAAAAAATTGGTTCCAAAAACTCTTCATATTCCTCTGACCCTTTTCAAAACACCTGCAAAGACAAATCTTTTCATATTCCTTTAATACATATTCCTGCAATCAATTCACTTCATATTCTCTTTGCACACTTCATCCATGAAGAATAATAAAAACATTCTGCCAAAAAAATATTTTCAATCTAAATATATTGTCTAAAAAAATTCATTAATGACCTTCAATCTATTCATCTTCTGCATAAAAAATTTCTTCAACTGCTTCCTTCAACTCCAAACGCAATAAAAAAATTCTTCTAAATCATTTTCTGCCTTTTCATATATCTCCATATGAAATTAGAAAAAAATAAAGAGTTTCTAATTTCAAACTAATGTCACAAAAGACTTAGTTAAATTTCCTTCTTAAATCATATTTTATGGCACAAAAAAATATTTCCTCTTTTGTTTTCAACTGCCAAAAAAAAGGAAGGAAAAAACTTTAAATCTCATAAAGCTTAAAAAACTTTTTAATCGGGCACACAAATTCCTCCAAAAACTACCTTAATAAAACTTTCTAAACACAGTTCATAGTTATACAAAGACAAAAACGTTTATGGAAATGTCAAATTAAAGATGGTGGAAGTCGGGCTACAAGATTTAAATTCCACCCGTTAGATGGAGACAACGCGCCCTTTGCAAATTCAAACAGGTCCTTTGGATTTTAATTTACTGCCCGAAGCTCATAGTAGTGACTGAAGATGTCAGTTAAACTAGGAAGGGGGCCGGTCACATACAATGAGATGTGACCCCTCTAGCGAGTGGCCTAAGTGAAATGACCTATTCTCTTAGGTCAACATTCAAATAGAACATAAAGTGCCATACATAGTTGACTGTCAAACAATGGCTATAAATAGACTTTAACTTTCAAACCCATTTAAGGTATGAGAGATGTTTAGGATCTTTAAAACAAAATGTGACACCTTGACAATTGATTTCAGACATCAGCCTTATTCATTTTATCTCTGATAGTCACTAAAGAACAAACCCTCCTATTTAGATGAGACATGAACACCATTAGATAGCCTCCATTTTTAAAGCAACACTCTTGAAGCATATTAACACACCATATCCTCATGAAACATTTACAAGATTAAAGCAAGAGGCACATTGCAGAGAATGCCACTAATCAAACTAAAGCTTCCACTGATGAAGCTATTGCAAACTATATCTTCCACTGATTGCAAGAAGACCACTGCTAACATTGTAGACCACACACCTAGATATCTCATGAGAACCACTGATCAAGACATGATGCCCTTTTTTATTTTATTATCCTGAATAATATAATCCAAGGTGATTGCCTTCACAATATTTGTAAATCAAGTAAACCATGAATGAAGATCACATAATATGTCTTATCTTGAACACATCCAACCTCAAATGTTAACTCAAACACAATCCACTATCACTGACCTCAACTGATCTTGAAGCAACCTCTCTTAATTAAATGCACAACACCTTTTGTCATTAATACAGTATGAACACCAAACCAACATTATGCCAATGAAGCACTCAACCATTATTCTTAATGGCAAACAATCTTTCTTGAACACATCAAGAACACACTGCATGAAGATGAAGTATTATTGAGGTAAGCAACATACCATATGTCAACTCTCTTTAGATTAGGAATCATAACCTCCTTGTCATGTGATTCAAACAAGAACCTTGCCCTGATTTGAAACAGAGTTGCATAGTACAACAACTATGCCAACTGAGATCTTCTTTGAACAACAACTATGGTAACTCTTGCATTGCACCATTTCCTCCTAATATGAACACACTTTTGACATCAATGACAACCTAACACCATCAATCTCCCCCTTTGTCATTGATGGCAAAACCACCTGAAACAATTTATCTTTCTCCCCCTTTTTGACATCTGATGACAAAGCTTGAATTAACTCCCCCTAAGAACAACTCCACTGAAAGATGTTATAGCATGATCAAAACAATTGAATTATGAACACTTTGAAGACATAAACTCCTGTTATCTTGTTATCTTCAACCAAAAATTAAGAACCACTTACCAAAATCTTTGATACCTCTTGTCTTTCAAAGTATTGAAGGCACTGAATGCAATTTTGCTAAACTTATCCTGAAGTACAATTAACAACAATTTTTAATCAACATGACAAATCTCCAATGAATCTATTTGCTTCCACTGTGATAAACTTCACAAACAAATCACTGCTCATAAATATTTCTGGAAAACATCTCTAGTAAATACTGACAAGAATAATCAACATAACTCAATCCAACTCAGCACTGATCCACTTCCTGAATTAGTCCTGAAGCAACATATCAACCTGAAGTATACCATCCATTTACTGATATTCAACCCTCTGAACACTTTTGCAAAGAAATCATAAACATACCAATACTCTTTGATAATTGCAGGCAAAAATCATGAAGACTCCTTAACCTTTTGAACATTACCATCTGCTATTGCTGATTTTAACTTCTTCTGATGAAATGCAAGATATCACCATCAATGTCATAGCTTGAAGAACTATGGAAGATCATCAATGAAACAAGTGAAACACTATCTCCAAATCACCTGAAAGTTTCAATACTTATGCAAACATATGCCATAAAAACATTACACAACAAGGTAGTTGATATGACTATCAAATTGACTTCTTTGATATGAACTATCATCCTACAACCAAACTATTCTGACACCTTTTCTGACATGACAAAGACTGAAGACCATCTTATCCTCCTGTTCTGCACAAGACACTTTTCACAACATAAGAACTAATCCCTTTTTTAATCTTGAAATTCAAATCAGCCCATCAAGACTGCACACCAAGTTCTTCCTGCAACAACACTTTGCAAAACCAAATGCAGAGACAAGAATTTAACTTCTTCCATTTTTCAACCTCCTCAGGCAACATAAGAAAAACATCTATCCAAGATCCTTTGTGACCACCAACATGATATGAATAGAACAAGCTATTCAACATCATCAATCTCTTTAAGTAATAAATCTTTTAACTACTTATCAACACCTTGCATTCACTGAACATGTCATTGATCATGGACACCTGATACCACTAGAATCACACAATTTGTACATACTACCCTGAAACATATTATTGATGAAAAATATCAAAGAATCATGTGAGATTATCACATCAAGAACACTTCCATATGAGCATCCAGTCCATCAATTTTGCATACCAACTGCATTAACAAGCTCTTCCTGCATCACTGATATACACTAAAAATCAACTTAGTTAGCAACATCTTCAACAACTATCTCACAAGATTGGTAAATATGATAAACAAGACAAGATCACCATTCAAATGATCTCCTTCCTGAAACTTCTTGGGGTCAATTGATAGCACATGAACAACTCCCCCTTACTTCATGCTATCTGTTATACAACAGATGAAATGACTTGTGCAAGATGCACAAGCTTAGATTCTGACTTCTCTTTACCTTCTTTCTGCTTCCAAATTTTCACAGGTGCTTTCTTCCTCCAGACCTTTTCTGCCTCTTTACATTTCCAACCTATCAAATTAGGTGATACTTTTCTGCAACTAAATGCTTTGTGACTAGGAGAATTGCAATTATAACAAATTATTCTATAATCATAACCAAATGATTGAGTATTTATATTATGCTTCCAAGTAGTATCATACCTTCTATTCATTTTGCAGTTTCTTTGAATGTGACCAGCATTATTGCACTTGTAACATACAAGGTTAGTATTCCTTCTGCAATCAACTGCTTTATGCCCAAAATGATTACAAGTATAACAGTAACCATTAAATGAATAGTTATACCTGTACATGTAAGCTTGTCTTATAGATGCAGGTTTTCTGAAATTTCTTCTTTGATTGTAGACAAATTCATCTCTCATTTTCTATTCAGCTTCACTCTTCCTTTTTCCTTCTGTGGCAACATGACTTAAATCAATTTTCCTTTTAGGTGTTTGTCTAGCTTTTGAACATTCTCCTTCTTCAAAACCAAGTCCAGTAGTGTCTCCATATAGTTTTTGTTTACCAAGCATCTTTTGTAGCTTGCTTGTGCTTTCTTCAAATTCCTTATACTTCTTAAGACCATCATACTCTTTTCTCAGATTGATAATTTCACCTTCCAGTTTTAGATTCTCAATCCTTGAAACTTCAAGGTTAGAAATTGAGACATTAGCTATCGTAGCTTCAACAATTTCTGATTTCAAACTGACAATCAATTTATTTGATTCACTTGCTTGATTCTTCAAGTCTACAATTAGGTTTCTATCATCTTCAAGATCTGTAAGAGCTTTATCTTTTAAATCTCTTTCTTGCTGCAACTGCATCATTAATTTATTGTTCTCCTTCTTATAATTCTTGAGCTCACTTAGAGCATATATGAGCTCTCCTTCCAAATCAATCTCACAATCTTGTTCATTATAATCCTGATCATCATCACTCTGATCATCATCACTTGTGATGCTAGCTTCTTCTGAATTTGATTGGGATTGAACTTCAACTCCTTCATTTGAAAGTCTCTTTTCATTGCTACTTTCTTCACACACCAGAGTGTCCCCTTCTTTATCATTATCTTGATAAATCCTTTTCAATCTCCTCCACATATCCTGATCTGTAACACAATCCATGACTTTACAAATAACATCATTAGACAGAGCAGATAATATAGCCTTCTTTGCAATATCATTATATTCAAGAACTTCTTTGTTATTTGTAGAATTACCATTTTCAACCGACATTAAAACATCATATCCTAAGGAGGATAAATATACATGCATTCTAACATACCAAACTAAAAAATTTGAACCATCAAACTGAGGAACATCTGGAACCTTTTCTTCTAAGATAATATCAGACTTAACATGGAGAACATCTTTATCAACTGACTTTATATTAACATCTAGATTTGATAATGTCTTTTGTGTCTTCTGATCAGAAAGAATCTTAACATTTCTCATGTTCTTATTTCTCCTGCACTTACCCATTGAACTCCACACACAGGATCTACCCAAGCTAATTAAGCTACAAAAGGGAAACTGGCTCTGATACCAATTGTAGGAGTCAAGGACAACACTAAGAGGGGGAGTGAATCAGTGTTGTGTGAAATTTCTACAATTTTTACAAACTTTAACTTGCAGAGCACAAGGAGAGAAAGCTATCATTGATTTCTCAAACACATATCACTTAACATTGTCAAATACATATGCATATAATCTGAGAATGAAAAACAAAACTCATGAGTAAAACATACAACTACAGAGAGAAGATCAACATGAACCAAGAGACAAGAATTGCACGAGTGGAAAACCCTCCAGGGGTAGAAAAACCACTCCAGAACTACCTCACTGGCTTAACTAAAAAACATGCCTCACTGGCTACAATATGTGTCTCACTAACAATTGTTAAGGTCTCACTAACCATAAGCCTCACTGGCATATTTTGCCTCACTAGCTTTTCTCAATCAATCAAAAATAGAACCTCATGTGCAAGAAGTGATTGCTGTTCAATATGATTTGCACCATTTACACTCTGTGTTTCATCATACACCCTAATTTCTCCTATTTGATTTTCAAGTCAAGACCATACAAATAATTCCTTTCACACACCTTTCTGAAAACAAGCTCCTGTGAACAAAATTTCAACACTCTTATCTCTACAATTTAATATCAATATCTTCCTCTGCATATCATTTTGAAAACCACCTGATCCTGCATCAAGAACATCTTTCACTACAAATTAGCTCATGCATACATTCTTCTGTGTTTTCTTTTTAATAGAATATTCATAAGGTTATCTTCATGGCTGTATGATGCTCTGCTCTTCATCACATCTTCATCAAAGCACCTCTAAGCCCATTAAAAAATAGACGACCATTCACATTCTCTCATTCAACTTTTTTTTATTCTGAGCACCTGCATCTAAAATTATATCTCCACAAAAAAAATTGGTTCCAAAAACTCTTCATATTCCTCTGACCCTTTTCAAAACACCTACAAAGATAAATCTTTTCATATTCCTTTAATACATATTCCTGCAATCAATTCACTTCATATTCTCTTTGCACACTTCATCCATGAAGAATAATAAAAACATTCTGCCAAAAAAATATTTTCAATCTAAATATATTGTCTAAAAAAATTCATTAATGACCTTCAATCTATTCATCTTCTGCATAAAAAATTTCTTCAACTTCTTCCTTCAACTCCAAACACAATAAAAAACTTCTTCTAAATCATTTTCTGCCTTTTCATATATCTCCATATGAAATTAGAAAAAAATAAAGAGTTTCTAATTTCAAACTAATGTCACAAAAGACTTAGTTAAATTTCCTTCTTAAATCATATTTTATGCCACAAAAAATATTTCCTCTTTTGTTTTCAACTGCCAAAAAAAAGGAAGGAAAAACTTTAAATCTCATAAAGCTTAAAAAACTTTTTAATCGGGCACACAAATTCCTCCAAAAACTGCCTTAATAAAACTTTCTAAACACAGTTCATAGTTATACAAAGACAAAAACATCTATGGAAATGTCAAATTAAAGATGGTGGAAGTCGGGCTACAAGATTTAAATTCCACCTGTTAGATGGAGACAACGCGCCCTTCGCAAATTCGAACAGGTCCTTTAGATTTCAATTTACCACCTGAAGCTCATAGTAGTGACCGAAGATGTCAGTTAAACTAGGAAGGGGGCCGGTCACATACAATGAGATGTGACCCCTCTAGCAGGTGGCCTAAGTGAAATGACCTATTCTCGTAGGTCAACATTCAAATAGAACATAAAGTGCCATAGATAGTTGACTGTCAAACAATGGCTATAAATAGACTTTAACTTTCAAACCCATTTAAGGTATGAGAGATGTATAGGATCTTTAAAACAAGAAGTGACACCTTGACAATTGATTTCAGACATCAGCCTTATTCATTTTATCTCTGATAGTCACTAAAGAACAAACCCTCCTATTTAGATGAGACATGAACACCATTAGATAGCCTCCATTTTTAAAGCAACACTCTTGAAGCATATTAACACACCATATCCTCATGAAACATTTACAAGATTAAAGCAAGAGGCACATTGCAGAGAATGCCACTAATCAAACTAAAGCTTCCACTGATGAAGCTATTGCAAACTATATCTTCCACTGATTGCAAGAAGACCACTGCTAACATTGTAGACCACACACCTAGATATCTCATGAGAACCACTGATCAAGACATGATGCCCTTTTTTATTTTATTATCCTGAATAATATAATCCAAGGTGATTGCCTTCACAATATTTGTAAATCAAGTAAACCATGAATGAAGATCACATAATATGTCTTATCTTGAGCACATCCAACCTCAAATGTTAACTCAAACACAATCCACTATCACTGACCTCAACTGATCTTGAAGCAACCTCTCTCAGATCAATGCACAACACCTTTTGTCATTAATACAGTATGAACACCAAACCAACATTATGCCAATGAAGCACTCAACCATTATTCTTAATGGCAAACAATCTTTCATGAACACATCAAGAACACACTGCATGAAGATGAAGTATTACTAAGGTAAGCAACATACCATATGTCAACTCTCTTTAGATCAGGGATCATAACCTCCTTGTCATGTGATTCAAACAAGAACCTTGCCCTGATTTGAAACAGCCTTGCATAGTACAATAACTATGTCAACTGAGATCTTCTTTGAACAACAACTATGGTAACTCTTGCATTGCACCATTTCCTCCTGATATGAACACACTTTTGACATCAATGACAACCTGACACCATCAGAATTTTTTGTAGAGTTTAGTTCTCACCTTTTTAGCCCCTTTTACAATGAAGTTACAACCCCTTTATATAAGCTAATACAAAGAGAAATGATGCATTTGATGAATGACACATTTAATTAGATGAGAAACACTAAATTTTTAAAGGTTACTTGGTTCACATGAAGATTCCATGAGCCCTTCAAGACAACACAAGTGTACTAAGGAAGAGGGATGCACACTTGTTCCCATAGCGCATAGCGTTGGGGATGGCAGCTAAAACCTTGCTCCTATATCTCATAACATAGCAAGTACTGGAGCTAGCAACCTAGAAGAATAAGGTAATAGTATGGAAGAAAAGGATGCCACTATGGAAGGAAAAGGTGACCAAAGGATGGTAATAGAGGTGGAACAACTTGAATGTAATGGACCCCATTTATTGGCATAAAGAGTAAAGATCATGTGTCACCCCAACCAACATATATCTAGAAGCATCCAGAGAGATAAAACATACCATTAGCATTTGAGGGAGAATGACCTACCATTTTCCCTTGTGGATAGGGATACACTATGATCTACATAGGCCTAAAGCAAACATATCTTCCCATTTTCTACATTTCATCACCTTCTTGAACATTCTATTGTAACCACTAACCAGCACTAATAGATTATGATGAGTTATCTTCCAAATAACATTAAAAACCACCAAAAGGAAAAACAACATTGTAGATACATAATGACCAACCACTAAAAAATTATCAACTTCCAAAATTGAATGCCAACACTCAAGACCATATCTTCTTAAATAGCCCAAAGGCCATAATTCATATGTTCACTGCCCACTAGATCAATGCTTAAAATAATCCAAATAGTTGAATCAAAATGTCTAGTTTGTCTAGGTGCCATGTCATGTCACACATGTCAAAATGATATCCCTAATCCTTATTTGGATATGACCACAGTTTAAAAAAAGGGATAGATTATCTAAAATACAAGCCAAATAGGGTAATAAATTATTTATCTCATATTCCTATGACCTTACCCATAAGTGGTCCAAACCCACTTTTTGAATTCCTCATTAAATGTTCACTCATACTCTAGAATTCATTTTAGCTTGTTATAATTTGTGATATATTTGGCATCAAGTGCTATCCAAACATCCCTAACAAAATTATCTAATCCTAACTCAAACCTCAATAGTTAATCAATCTTGGCATTACAAAAGATTGGGTCAACATTGTCATTATGTAACAATGACTTGACAATTGTTGGCATTATTCCACTAAACTCGGCCTTTCTAATATCTAAGAATTTGATGTTTACACCATCATCTTGAATAGGTGGCAATCATTGTTCCTCCAAAGCCTTAAAATTATTTATCTTTTCCTTTAAGGTTGTCCCATGCTTGTTTTGAAATGATGATACTTACATTCAATAGTTCTACCACCTCACTTGTGCTAGAAATATTGGCAGGGGGATATAGATCATATTTAACAGTTATGAGTATATCTAATCTACAATATCGTTAGTATTCATCTACTCAAAATTTTATTCATAGCATGGTGAGCTATTGATCTTTCTGCTCTAGATTTATGCAAAATGTTAAAACACTACCATGCATTCTCTACTTTGTTCATGGTACAAGAAATCCTATTTTAAAATAGACTAGAGTCAACTAATTTAATTAAATTTCTCCACGCCTTTGCTTTTATCTTTCCATCTCATTCTTGAGCTTCATTGAGCTTCTCCATTAAGGCACCAATTCTTAGCATTAGGGTTGCTTTATCTAGATCCAATGCTTCCTCCTGAGGGGAAGGGACCTATATAGACCTCTCTACCATGCACGAAATATGCACTCTTTCATATTTTACCTTATTATTTTCAAATATCAACTTGGTTTTCTCATCTTGTAACTTAAATTAGCCTACAAATTCTTTGATGTTGCTTCACTAAATAGTTTAGTATTGACAAATAGGGATGCAGCCTATGGAGTAGCTATGTCTCCAACTCTTCTAACAACTAGGTTACCACATAGCTCATTAATATTCTAAGCTACACGAGTCTTTTGATATTCAAGGGAAATGACCTAAATGGCCAATGTTTCATACTTTGGTTTGAAACTAGAGCCAAAGTAAAACTTCTTTGCTTTCTCATCTCCTTCAAATAGATCACCTTTTGTATTGTCTCTTCTTATAGTATCTAAGGCACTTGTAGAGGATATGTCCCAACAAGGCAATAGTAGGCAACCACTTTCTTCTACTAGCTTTCTTCTCTCCTCAAAGGTAATGTTTGGAATGTCAACATCCAACTACTCTCTAATTCTCTGAGCTACATTTTATTTATCAGACTGACAATCATTGTATCCTTCATCCTCTCTTCATTGGATATCTACCTAAATTCTCATCTTGAGAACAAGCATTTTAAATTCTTTAGACCTACCAAAATTATTGTCAGAAAAGAATTCTCATAGTCTAAGGCTCTTACATCATAAATTGCTTGCTCACCTTCATTCAAGTTCATTAGTGATCTACCCTATGAGATAACTTGAATAAATTCTCTTAGAGGTGAGGCCAATGTTTGATTTACCTCTTCTTCACCAACTGAGTGTTCACCAGTCTCATCAATGTATGTATAGTCTACCAAGGGCTATGAGATATTCAATGCTAGACCTTTTATTACTGTAGGCTCACCAAAGACTGATGTAGATAATTGGCATTGTGTATATGGAATAATAGGCATTTCTATTTCTTATAATTTCATGTCTTGCACATCCATTTCATGTTTTTCATCTATGGTTGGTAATGAAGTTTTATCAAAGGTAACTGATGGAGGTATGAATCTTATGTCATCCACATTATCTATCATTATTTTCATCCTCCAAATGGGGTCTTTAATTTTAATGAATGTTCCTTCATAATTCTTGTCTCTCTTATTTCTTTCCCTCTCAACCATATAAATGTCCCTCATAGTTCTTCTTTTGGTTTCCTTTTCTTCCTCAATGAGGCAACATCTGATTAGGTCTTCAAAGTGATCAAATTAATGCTCATAACTAGATCTTTCAATTGATTTCCTCATTGTATGAATGAAATTATCAGGATCATACCTTTTTCTTTTGGTAGAGAGCAATTTATATCCCAACAGCTCGTCGTGCAAGAGGTCTAGGCCTTCCTTGGCTAAAATGTAGAAATATAAAAACTTAATTCTTGAGGGAAGAAATCATCCTTTCTTGTGCTGCCTTAGATGAATCCTAGATCTAAGTGGTCCAATTTCAACATGGTTTCAAGAAAATCAACCCTCTCAAGAACTTTAAATGGCAACAAGTGTTCAGTCACCTCAACACCATAAACCCCGATGATAGTATGATGACTATGGTTAAACTAGTCTCCCAAGTTATGGTTAATACAAGAACCTAGCACCAAGGCCTTTAGTTTTAGAGACCTAATGAAGGTCTTTGAAATTATTTCTCTTTAGTACCCCAACAATGTCATAATTGTTTCCACAAAGTGGTCCTCAAAAATACAATAACTAGCCTGTAGGCAATGGGAATGAGACAAGCATGTCCACTCTTGAACATGAGTGGGTTCTCCATGTCGTGTTTCAATAACCAATCCCATAATTGGATCCAAAAGATCCCTACCTAGATATAATAGGATGTGGCATAAATGGGAATGCCATCTAAAATAGGACATTTTATTGTCTCCCTTCATATCAGTACAAATAAAGTCTCCTTATGAATGTTATGAACTAAGAGGTTGGCACAGTCAAATAATCTATTGACATACCTATTTTAAATATTAGTAGCCAACACCATTAAATCTATAGGAATTTGAGATTTTTAATCCACCCCAAATATTTGGCACAAGGCCTCATACGTCATTTTAAAATAATCCTCAAAAGTATCAATGTTGAGAGGCTCTACTTTATTTTTTGGGATTATTATAGCCTTCCTATTGGATTCTTGGTCCTATGAGAAGGTAGCCATTTTATCATGTAACTATACCTATCCTTTTTATATTCTCTAAATAATTCAACCTAGTTTATCTATTGATTGACATGAGGGTTAAGATGGAAGACTTCTTTGATCAAATATCTATTTAAGGTGAAGATCACATTTCCCCTACCGTCCTTCAACTATTTGGTTTGAGGATTGTATCTTGAACATATTCTAGACAAGTATTTAGGGTTGACAAAGAAGTTTAGGAGAACTAGTTTATCGACGTCAAACCTCCAAATGTTACAAAGGGGGATATCCTTATCAACATGGTTTTGGTAGTAGAGGTAAGTCTCGACCTATGGATGGTAGAACTACAACCCTAATGCATTCAAATTTATCCTACAACCTATCTATGAGGCCCAACCTTGCTTATGACTCTAATAGCACCTTTTGACATCAATTGACACTAATGTTATTCTCTAGTTGAATCCTATTTGTTGTATTTCATTTACTTTTGCAAGTTAATTATTGATTAATACAATGATTAGAAAAGATAATTGAGCATGATAATTATCTTTCAAAATTAATTGAAATTATTTTTAATAATGTTTCTAATTTATGAGTTTATAAAAGATATCAACTTGACGATGATTAATTATGTGTTCTATTTTTGTAAAAGTGATAAAAAATTCTAAAACTCTCTTGCAGGTAAGAGAGAGAGTATCATCAGGGAGGAGGATTTAGATGTTTTTTGGTGACATGATGGGAATGGATTTGAGCACACACTTACATAGAAGAATGTAGTTAGAATTGCATTCTTTTGAGAGTATTTTTAGTATGGGTAGAATGAATGTGCATAGAAAGTGTCTACTAGGTACCTAATTGGGTTACTCCCAGTACCTTTGTTTGACAAATTTTGTCAAAATATGCTTAGTCCAATTGAGAGACTATGATTTGAGTCGATGAGAAATTTGATCAAATATTCAAACCGTTTTATTGAATCTAGAGTCACTCTTGTTACCATGATGTTGGTAGCATCGGAATTAGTGCCAATGGATGCTCTAAAATTTTAGACTTTGAGGGAGAATTTATTATCTTGAGGATTCTTTTGTAGATCCTTGGGAACCCTATTTCTTTTACTTCCTTAACCTGGTTCAATTAATGAGAGCATTGAGATTCTAGTTTTTGCATAGAACAAAGTT
The DNA here is from genome assembly GCA_027924645.1 of Cunninghamia lanceolata. Lineage (NCBI taxonomy): Eukaryota > Viridiplantae > Streptophyta > Pinopsida > Cupressales > Cupressaceae > Cunninghamia > Cunninghamia lanceolata. Next base: position 4,169,037 of record BSBN01001569.1, read on the forward strand.
TTTAAGCTAAGGGACATGGGTTGTTGATCTAGTCAATGCCCCCTTCGTTGAAGGAAATATTTGCATGTCATGTATCTCTATATACTTTAAAAACATATAGTGATATAGTCAGCAATTATAATAAAAAAAATATAAAAGGGGATATACATTAATTATATTTTAATGTATATCTATGAGGTTTTGTGGGTGGTCATACCACTACATGATTGCCACACAAGCCTGGCTATGTGCATTTGGGTTTGTGTACATGGAAAACCTTTAATCCCAATCACCATGTTAAATTCTTTGAAAGACATGCTTTCTGTTTTGATAGTTGTTGCCTACTTTGTAGGCTTGGGAGGTAATTTCCTTTGAGCTTTTACTTTGGAAAGTCATTATGAGTTTCTTCTAAATTCAACACACTAAGTCCTTCAAATTTGTTTGTAGCATCAAGCTTGGGAATTCACATCTAGGTTTGATGAAATTTCTAGTTGGAACTTATCACATGATATTTGGCTATTGATAGAATATCAATTTTTCACTAAGTTGAGTGATTCATGCCATCCTTAGGGGGGCGTGGTGTTATTCTATTGTGGAAATAAGATAGGTACACAAGTTTTATACTATAATCCTAGAACAATAGATGGTTAAGACCAAGACACTCACAATCATGTGACAAGGGAAAATTGAGCTTATGTTAGATCCACATAACTTGTTTGCTCTATTTGACCATTGGGCAACTCAAGACATGACACTTTGTGTTCTTTCGATGACTCTTTTATGGCTTGAGTTGAATGGAGGGCACTAGCAAAGGTTGTGTGATCTAGCTTTACACCTACCAAATTAATCCTTTTGTTTGAAATTTCTAAAGTCTTTTCCAACAAAACCTTTGGTGGATATCCCGAAATCATTGCTATTTATGCAATGACACCTCCTTGAGGCATTCTATCAAAAGAACTCCACATGCCTTATTGGTGATTCCACAAATTGTATGTGGGTCTATCGTGGAATTTCATTATGATAGATGGGTTCTTGTGAACCACTACTCATGAATTATGGGTCAACTAAAATGAATTTCACAAGTTATACAGTTGAATCTTGATAAACAAAAATCACATTATTGGACATAGTACAAAACACCACCTACTTATTAATGAGGAACTAAAGATTTAATGTTCTAGTGCTTTTAGGGATTAAGGTAATTTAAATATACTATGATGGTTGATTTTAGACTTGTGGACTAAGAAACTAACTTGGTAACATCTAAATGGACAAGTTTTAAGATTGTGGTTCAGAATTTTATTGAGATTATGCTAGAAGTCATGTCACACATAGAAGACAAAGCCAAAGTTAGATCCTTGAGACATGGTTGACATTCTAGAACTAATTGAAAACCATATCCTAATGCATATGTTAGATGAGTGTAGGAGTTTATGCGGAGCCTAAAGAGAATTTTGAACTATTCTTGAATTGAGTTAAAATCCATTGGAACATTCCTACTTAGAAAGTCAAATCTTATTGTGTTGTATTGTTGGAAGTGAAGTTAATGCTTAATACAAAGAGCTAATGTAATTGGTAGAGTCTCAAGATTACTACATGTGTAATGACCTTGTGATTTGTAGTGTGTATTTTAAGTTTATAATTGCATTTTTCTTTGAGATTAAATGGGATGGTCATTGAACCAATTTTGTACATACTATCTATAATTTTTTGTAGGGGATCAAATGATGTATGTTTGAATGTGTGAAATTTGGGAGAATTGTCTTATTGAGTTTAGGAAGGTATTGTACTACATAAACCTCTGCATAGTTGGATGTTTCCTTGTATAACTAGAATTTATTAGGGGACCACATGCATATGTGTATTTTTAAATTCACACCTAATGGCTTGGTGTTATACTGATTAGTTGTTATTATATCAAATGTAAAACTATTTGCAATGCAGTTTTTTACCTAAAAATGGGATGTTTATAAATATACATAGAATGTTTAAGTAGATGCAATTATTGCATGTTTCTTGTCTCCCTAATTTGCATTGCACATGTCTAGTTACATATCTTAGACTCAAATAATTTTGTCTCTCCTTTTAATGTTTTGATTATGTTTCCTAATAAGAGGAACTAGACTTAATTAGCTTAAGGATCAATCTTTTATTTCAATATATTCTCTTCACAACTCCTGATATAGCTTTCTTGTAGATTTAGGTTTATCTAGCAAGGATAATTTATTTTTATAATTGTTGTTTGATCTCTTGTTGGCCCATATTAGATAAACTTTAAGAGAGACATGCTTTCTAGATGCCAAGTTGCACATGAAGTAAGAAGAGTTCAATGGGCTATATATTAAGAGGTGTAACCTAGTTTATTTCCATTTGTTGAATGTGTAGTGTAGTCTATAATTTATCTACTATTTAAAGATATCTAGTTTGTTTCTCAGTAGCCAATATAAGGTGAGTTTAGTGACAAACCTTTGGGGTTCACTTGTACATAAGGTGTGATATGCTAAAGGTCTATTCTTGTCATTTCTTATCTTGTTTGAGATTTATAACAACTATTCTAGGTCTTGCAGAGCTACAAGTGTAGGGGAGTAGCCTACTCTTGTTGGCTTATTCTTGTCCACTATTTAATCATGAGTTCTAGCTCTTGTGTTGAATTACATCCTTGGGCATGGGTTTTGACTCTAGTCTCTAGGATTTTTGAGCTATGGTTTTCATCACCATCAAGATCACCCTTTATAGCCAGTAAGTTGCTATGGTCTGCATAGTTGTTAGATTGGATAATGTTAGCTTATGCACAAGAGTTCATTGAATTGAGATTTTTTTTTATAACAAGAATAAAAAATTAAGTAGCCCTGCTAAAAGTAATAGTTATTAAAAAAATTAATTTGCCCTAGCAACCAAAGCTAAGTTTCCAACTAATTTGATGCAAAATTAAAACATCATGAGGGTATGCTCGTATTGAGCATCAATTGTTCTATTTGTACATAAACTAATTCAAAATCTTAAACTGATAAGAGTAGAAGGTTTGAACCTATAAACTATTACATTCACATTTACAATTGAACAAGTCACCTAATTCATATATAAAAATGGTAAATAATTATGTTTAAAAAAATAAAAATACCTATAACTATTGAAGCAACTAATCTTTTAAATATACCAAAATCAAGTCAATTTACTAATATAGAGAAAAAATACAATTTTGAATTCATAAAGTAGAAGGTTTGAACCCACAAATTATTACTTTCACACACTTTCTATCCTTATTCAAATATAAAAATGGTAAATAATTAACTTTTAACAACAAATTACCTTCAATTGAACTATTGAAACAATCACTCTTCTAAAAATACCTAAATCAAATCAACTTACTAATACAGAAATAACAATTTAAAATTTAAAAAATAGAAAGTTGATTCCACAAACTATTACTTTCCCACACTTGCTATTCAATAGATCTCCTCATTCACACATCATAATAATAATAATAATAATAATAATAATAATAATTCAACTATTGAAATCATTGATCTTTCAAAAAAAATGCTGAAATCAAGTCAATTTATTAGTTCAACGAAAAAGAAGCCACTATACTTGTTTGTTGACTTTATTGACTGAAGACTATAAAAAGCAAACGTGGCACACTAGAAAGGCAGCAAGGGTCGCGGGGGTCACGGGTTCAATTACTTGCTCCAATGATTGTTTCATTCTTTTTATCCACAAAAATTCAAACTAGATTTCTGTAGACCGTATCCAATGTCCATTGTCACCGACGGAATATCGAAAAGTCAAGTTACAGATTGGAAGAGACACTGAACAGCACCAGCACAGTTAATATCACTTTGCCATCGATTTTATAACAAAAATCTAAAATATCATAAAACTCAAAGTCCCAATATTCAGCACAACGGTTGTAACAGTCAGTCGACACCATTATGCTCTGTATTAATACAAATGGCGTAGAACAAAAAGATGGTGTGACACAAAATTTAAGACCCAATTGGATCTCACAAAAACGATTCGCTGTCCACCACTAATTAGAGCAATGGCCGCTGACAGTTCGAATCAATCAAAGTACCATGGGATAAGGGAGTAATTATTATATAACGCCACCCTCTTGCTATGGATTATGTCCAGGGGCATATGTATTCTGCACTTTCCGATTCTATCGCTTTACTTTAACTTGGTTTCAGAAAATGAAGTGGTGCTTAACATACTTTTTTTTCCCTGTTGTCTTATTGACATGTAGTTTTGTAAGCGATATTCATGGAAGCGATGCATCAAATAAAAGTAGCCAAGATGTTACTGTTGTCGCATGGCAGACAGCATCGGAGCTCGTGAAATCAGCATGTGAGATGACGTTATATCCTCACATTTGTGTCTCCAGTCTGGCAATTTATCACAAGCATTCTGGTTCCGACCAGGATCTTGCCAGGACTGCTGTGAAACTAACTCTTTTACGACTTCACGAGCTCTCTGGTCTGGCTTCTCGGATTAGCCATGAAAGCATGAAGGGAAAACAAGGTGTAGCCCTTGCCGATTGCATTCAGTTTTTTCGATTTTCAACGGAGCAGCTCAAAGAATCATATTCCGTTCTAATTTCAATGAAATCAGAATCCATCAGGGAACAGATTATCGATGTGCAGACATGGCTCAGCGCCTCGCTCACCAACCTCCGGACCTGCATGGACGGTTTCAAAAATTTGAACGGCACTATGAAAGTTCGTATGTACGAGAGAGTTCAAAATGTGTCCGCAATGGTGAGTATTTCACTTGCTTTTGCCAAGAGAATTTTCTTGAGTAATAGCAATGAAATGCGACTGGATCTCAGCCATCACCGTCATCTGTTGTCGAATGGGGATGGAATTAGTAGTGGCTTGAGTTGGAGAGGGAGATCTATTAATCAAGACTTTCCTGCCTGGATGTCTGAAGGAGATCGGCGGCTACTGCAGTCACCGCAGGGAGGGACAAAAGTTGACGTCATGGTAGCTAAGGATGGAACCGGGAAGTACAAGACAATTGCTGCCGCTCTGAATGCTGCTCCCAACCAAAGCAAACAGATATACGTTATTCATATTAGAGCTGGAATCTATCACGAAAAATTGATGGTGACAAAGCAGAACATAATGCTTCTTGGGGACGGCAAGAGTCTCACCGTCGTCACAGGCAGCAACGGTTATACCAAGGCGGGCTCTACCCAATTTACGGCTAATTTTAGTAATTCTTCTTTCTCTTTACTTAATAAATTCTGCTCACAAATTCTTTTTCTTCTTTAGTAGAATGTTGAGCTGCTGCTCATATGGACCAGTTAGGACTCGAACCTAGCACCTTCCATTTGCTGGTCGAGTGCTCTACCAGCTGAGCTAGTGGCCCTTGTGGCCAGCCCATCATCGGTCTGAGTGTGGCTTACTTCCAACACTCCCCTTAAGCCACATTGTAGGTGCTTGGGCCTCCTAACGTGGCTTTGATACCAATTGTTGAGCTGCTGCTCATATGGACCAGTTAGGACTCGAACTTAGGACCTTCCATTTGTTGCTAGAGTACTCTACCAACAGAGCTACTAGCCCCTTGTTGCCAGCCCATTGTCGGTCCAGGTGTGGCTTTCTTCCAACATAGAAAGCATGGGCTACAACAGCATTAGTCTAACTAAAGAGAAGACAATAGAGTATTTTATGTGTTCTCTTACATTCTTGGATGTATATCTAGCTCCATGTAAAGTATTCAAATCATTTGTTCTTTTGATGCTTACATAGTTTGCATAACCTGTTCAATGTGCATGCACTATTTCACTGGTATATATATATGGTAAAAACAAGAAAAAATTATATTAACCGAAGTAGCAGAAAATATTATAAAAGACTTCCAAACAGTAATAGGTGTCACTAAAGTTTTAAAAAAGACAAAAAAACTAAGGAGGGTTACCATTGTCTCACCATCTCCAATAATCAACGAAGCTCAAAACACTATAAAAATACAAACTACGAAAAAACAAACCAAAACTAACAACACAAGTCATTATCAAAGAGCTGTGAAAACTGCGATGAATGCACAGAAGACAAGGACCCCATACAAAATGAGTAATGATGGTGTAGTGTGAAATTCCTTACCCAGGCTCCGTAGATCCTGTAGAGCTTTTTTCTTTTAACACATAATAACGTACCATCTTTTTCGTGAATCATACTTGTTCTTTCTGTAAGAACTAAATTCTGGTCTTGATTACTGTATAAATCCATTGTGAAAATTTTCTTGACTTTCCTGTTTGATATGAAATTAGAACTTGTAATTGCCTTGCTACATTAAAAACACATTTCATTTGACTTCTTTGTATGTTTGGTCTATGTTGAAGTGGCGTCTGCAAATGGATTTATGGCTCGCGACATGACGTTCGAGAACAAAGCAGGACCTTACGGAGGGCAAGCGGCTGCTCTTTTAGTACGATCAGACCGTTCTGCGTTCTACAGATGCAGCATAATCGGATACCAAGACACCCTCTATGCGCATTCTCTGCGCCAATTTTACAGAGAGTGTGATATCTACGGAACAATTGACTTCATCTTCGGCAACGCTGCCGCTGTGTTTCAAACCTGCAACCTGATAGCCCGGAAGCCATTGAAGGGGCAGTCGAATGTAATAACAGCCCAAGGAAGGGGGGATCCCAACGAGAACACGGGCTTCTCCATGCATAACTGCACGGTGCTCGCAGCAGCCGATCTTGTGCCGATTAAGAAGTCGGTCCTAACCCACCTGGGGAGGCCTTGGCAGAAATACTCGCGTACAGTTTACATGCAGTGTTTCTTGGACGATCTGGTTGATCCGTCTGGGTGGCTTGAATGGGACGGAAATTTTGCTTTGAAAACTTTGTACTATGGAGAATATCTGAACTCCGGACCAGGTGCAGGAATTAAAAAGCGAGTTCAGTGGCCAGGGTATCGAGTTATTAAATCTGCCGGGGAAGCCAATCAATTTACAGTGAATGGATTGATCAATGGTTATTCTTGGCTGCCTTCTACTGGTGTTGCCTACCAGGGTGGACTAATAGTATGATCTATTCATCGCAGCCATAATTTTAATCTATTGTATCAGAGCAATTTCAAACAATAAATCATGGACACGTATTTACAATAGTGGCTGCAAAAAAACTGTAAACTAAAAGTATGTGTGACAACTATGCTCAACTATGGCACGTTTGATCTTCAAAAAAGTTTTATGAAGGGCGTTACTTTACCAGGAGGGAAAGTAAATTTATTTGTGAAAGATGACTATAATGTCCAAATATGATTAATTATATGATTAAACATAAAATGTGCGAAAATGAGTTTAATATTTTTTTTTCATTAACAATTCTAACATTAAATGTGAGTGAATGTATATTAATGCACAAGTGTTGTCATCTTATATAATAGTATTAAATATAAATATATTTATAGGCACATGAATGTATGTTAATGCATAAGTGTTGTCATCTTATATGATAGTATTAAATATAAATATATTTATAAGAACAAAAGATATGTTTAAACATGTATGAGTAGAGAGCTACTGTCACCTCAAACTATAAAAGGTAGCACACATATTGATGTGGTGCACTCACACAAAGGAAAGACTAATTCTAGTATTACAACTTAATCAAAGAGATGGATGCATATCGGAATAGTTGCATACATCCAATAAGCCATACTGTAGCAAAGACAAAAATTAATGTCTCGCCATATGCAAGTGTATAGGCACTTTGCTCATCACCACACAAAATAAAATTAAAGGTACATTCACCTTTGGTTTATTATTCCTACTCAAAGAATGAAGTAAAAGAAACAATTAATTAGCATGCCTTTCTTCTATCCATACAACCTATTCATATACCGATTTCATAGTTTATTTATTTAAGAAAAGCACGTGGATAATGATTCCTTTCCTTTCTCACAAGCATAAATGATAACAAGAGCATGATTGAAATCTCCAACTATAAGAATATTTTCATCATCATGCTATATGCTTATATGAAATGCGGTAGATTTAATTAAATTTATTCCTCTATAAACATATATAAAACACATTTGAATCTTCATTTGAACACTTTTAAGCATATGCAAGACATCCAATGAAGTATAGGAGTGAGTTTCGATTTTCTAATGTTTGACAAAAATGTAATACTCAATCCTATGTTGACTGAACTTTTCATTTAGAAGGGCATTCGTCTCCTCCAAGAGTCAAGTTCACACTATGGTGAATTACTATTTTCTATGATGAATCACCCTATAATTGGTGAGTTGTTTACTAGTGATATCAATGAACTAAACTATCACAAACTAATCAAGGAGCGGACAATGAAAATTTTAAAAAATTATCTAAGGCAAACTTGAATGTGTTTTGCTACAACATCACTATACTTAGGAATCTACTCTACACATTTTCATAACAACAAATTACATGTTCAAGCACTAACACACAAATGGCAACTATATTTAAATTTCATTAAGAATAAGGCTTAAAACATAATTTTCTCTATAACTTTTGAGTCAAAAACATTGAGTATTCATAGTAGTTTTAATGAATCCATATTCAATTCAATTAATCATGTGAGACATAAAAATTGGAAAACATGCATTATAGTATAATGATTATTTGTAATTTTTTCTCTAACATTTGACTCAAAAATAATCTATCGAACTACTTGCCTGAGTCATAAAAATTAGAAAATAGGCATTACAAATTAATCATTTAAATTGTATTTTTTATTTAAATAAATTTTGTCGCACCCCATTCTAAAGCAAACATACTTATCATTTTATTTCAAGCAGATAGATAGTTAGTCAATGAAATTATTGTGATTAAAAGTAATGTTGTGCTAGATTAGAAAATGCATATGATTTATACTATTTTATATGCAATGAATAATGTATGTGGCATTATTATTGTGCACATAGTTTAATGATGTAATGGGCTAACTAGTGTTGTGCAACTGAGGTGGATATAGGGACAATGCTTACCCCTCTCGGAAGAGGAGGGAGAGCATCACCAAGGAGAGGGTGATAGATCACAAGAATACAATGATCATTGTGCCATCTGAGAACCACACACACATCTAGTAGTTGTATTGTATTGGTATACCAATTTGATTTTCATATTTTCTCTTTTTGTCATTTTGGTGTCAACCTAGTCATGAATCTTGTGTAAATCAGTTTGATGGGGCACCATCGTCCATACTTTGCCCTTCGGATGCATATCTAAACATTTATAATGCATATCAATGTCTCTAATTTTGTGATATCCTTGACATATAGTTAAAGCATAGTAAAACTGAGGAAATTGAACATCCTTAGTCTCTTTTGTTGAGGAGAATTTAATTAGTTTAAATGGATAAACTTCCATGGTACCTTCCTAAATACTAAGAGGAGTGGAGAAGAAACTACAAGCCCATGATGCCCAAACTGAGGCATGTCAAAGATAGGCCATGGGCGGTTGGGGGAAATAAAACTTATTTTGAAGTGTAAACAAGACTCATTTTTTTAGGGGACATACGTAGAAATGAGAGGAGTGTAGTAAGAATGGGAACTTGCAGTTGCAGAGATAGTATTTGGAAGGGGAGACAGTATTTGGAAGGGAGACTGACAAATTTCTCTAAGTAAATAGTCTAAGAGCTAAGGTATGAACATGTTGATTTATTCATTTTGAGTTTCAAGTTTACTCCATGCATGAGTAATGCATTAGTGCTTGAGTTATTAGCCATTCTAGACTAATGCTTATACTAACTTGACTGGAGCACCAAGATGTATCTTAATCTATAGTCATAGCTAAAGGATCGTATGAATTCATGCATTCTTATCTTGGATGTTGAATCCTTTTTTATATGCGTCAATGCCAAATATGTTAGAGGCCTTGAGCCATTTTATGCATCATGTTTAGGAGTGATAACATTCTTTGCCTCAGTCAAAAGTTCAAAACTATTAAAAGATTACCTTGCGGCAGTAGAATACAAGCTTGTGACTATATGCATAGAAAGAAAATAACTTGGCTAAACCTGAGAACAAGTTGTGAACTAAATTTTTACTGTGAAGGAAATTCTGGAAGCTTATCATTGGAAAGGCTAACATTGTGTGTTATTATTGCATGTGCTCTGTATACTTCACATTAACTTGAGCATGTATAAAGGCTGATAATATGTGTTAATGTTGCATGCTTACCAGCGCCTTAAAAAGGATGATAATCTTTCTTCTTAATTACAAATCTTTTATTTGCCGATAGTTAGCCAATAGGCTATTAGTGGGAGCTTTTAGCTTTGGGAAAAATCGGACGCCGGAATTGTTGAACACCAGAATTGTCGTCCGTCACTGGTAAATCGTCGGACACCAGAAAACATTTTTGTCATTTGGGTTTTTAAAAAAGCCTACCGTTTTCCTCTTCTGGTCGCCAGGTGTTTCACTTTGTCGGTTTTGACTGTTTCTCCTGCTTCCTCTGAAACTTACTGCTTTGGGAATCTCTGATAAATTTCTGAGTATGAAAAACCCTCACCTTGGTTATCGCGCGAACGGACTTTGTCTTGGCTGAATATTTTGAAAACGTGAATTTGCAAATACTATTTTTATTCTAAAAGGCTGCTTCGTTATCTCCCAAATTCTTGCCTTCAACAGAGCAGTACAACACACCATTATTTTCCTTGTGAAATCTTCTTTCACACACTCTACAACAACCATTAGAGGAAGATGAAGTAGTGGAGGATAATGACAATGATACTGAAAGAGGAGAAGAATTATTTCAAAGAAAAAAATACTTCGTCTTTATTCCAGATGTAAGGAAAAATCTGATCAGCCCGAGATATGTGAGGCTCAATATCATCTTTTTTGATTGAATTACGTCTAGATGTCTTCCTGACTTGTAAAACAATGTGTGATGAATGAGTTGCAGAAACACATTCTTTGCAGAGAGGGCCGCTTGAAGGACAATCTTTGCAGAAGAAAGTTAAATGTTATCCCTTCTGGTGTGAATTGCACAATGCTTGTGATACTCACAAGAAGAAAATGACTCTATCCATGAGTCCATATCCATTGAAGTTTACTGGTAGTGGTGAGAAAATAAAAGCACTTAGTCGATCTATAAGCTAATAATTGTTTTTTAACTAAATTTAAATTGCTACCCAAATTCATAGCTCTGAAAGAAAAGCAGCTTGATTAATAATAAGAAAGTAGACCGGTTAAAAAAGAAGCTTAATTTGTCTTATTGGGAAATAGCCGTCTTATAAGGAAATAGGTTAGGCCAATATGGTAAAATGTATTTTCTTATGAGAGGATAAAATAATATCCTGAATATTTAAACCAACCTAAAAATAAACAAAATTCATCTATATTTTTTTCTTACTTATATTTTTAGAAATTGCTTTTGTAGGTCCTTTTCATTGTAGTAGTGTAATTAATAATTGCTTTTATTACTCACAACGCTTTTTGATTCTCGTAATATGCATTTTTCCTTCTTTAATCAATACTTCCTAGCTTAGGAGATGGGTTTTATTTTATACGATTAAAAATATATTGTTTGTCTTGTTTTTTTTTTTAAATTCATAAATACTCACTAATTTCTATTATATTCATAATCACAAGTGTCTGCTGAGGATTGCGGAGCTTCGAGTGGTGCATTCAGCGGGCCATGTCTCTTTCCTATTGCTTGTAGGAGAACTTGCACAGAGGAATTTTAATTCTACAATGCCTTGTTCTTGAATGGCCCTCTACAACATGTTCTCGCTCTCCCCTATTTCTATTATATGTTCAATTGTCTCTTTGTCTGCCTTTCACTAGTAATAGTGAAAAATCTATCACAGAAATAATAGAGAAATTATATTGGTCAGCTATTAATTTTCTTTATTCAAATTGGGTAATTTTTCACTTGTCATATTATTTTATAAAAAGGTATATTATACTAATTCAAAAAGATCACATTCTACAAGGTTTAAAGACAAAGCCTTAAACAGATTAAATAATACAATTGTGTTATGTAGCAAGAGTTATAGAATCAATAGAGGAGGTGGTGGATCAAGACTAGAGTTTTTCCACTCATTTGGGAGATCCAGGGCCTTAGTTTTATATGCTAATAATAACAACACCACCTCCTCACACTACTGTAACCAAGTGTGTGGAGAAGTTTGTTACAAGAACACAAAAGATGCCATTGCTAGGCTTAGTTATCGAAATACTTTAGTTGTAAAAATATCAATGACAAAAACTATTTTTATTATTTTATTTTATTTTATAAAATTTATTGCATTAAAATATTAAGAGAATAATTAGATCAATGAGAATAATTCCTGCTGCTTGACCTTCATTTTGTCAATAGTTTTTATGATGCAAGTAGTTTTAAAAAAGAAACAAACAGTTTAAATCAAATTACGGATATATCAAACTGATATACAACATAAAAATACTAAAACAAAACCAAAACCCCATTACTGTAGCATGATCATACTCTTGTTTTATTTAAAATAAACATTTAACATTTCACCCTATCGGCTATTTCGTTGCGCATAAATTCCATGCAACTGCTAGTGGAAACTTTGTTTCTGTAGCCACAAAGGCCAAGAGCTTTGAAGACTCTAGCCCAAGTACAAGGCTTACTTAATATAATGGATTCTTTGCATGAGATTAATGTATTAGGTATCTATTCATGCAAGAGCCGATAGATGGTTGATAAAGAATATGTATATTTTTGGCATGTCGTATATAAAGGCCGAAAGTTGGTATTTGGCCAATAAACCTGTATAAAACTGAAAGCTTTACAAAAGGTCAATAGCTTGATAAGAATTCTAGTAGAAAATAATGTATTATAAAATTACTTCCTTATACCTGTAGAGGTAGAAAAATAAATGTAATACCTCTATGATGGCTATGAATAGCCGAGAACTTTCTTAGTATTAGGGTGTGTGCAAGAAGTTGAGTCCACTTTTTGGCCAAAAAGTGAAAGTGTTTCCCCTGATTTTCAGAATTTATCATATTTGACTTAAAAATTTGAAGCACTTAAAGGTGGAATCTTAGAAAAAGTTACTAAATATGAAATGTAGTACTTGAAGTCTAGTTTCCAAATATGTAATTTTTTTCAATACTCAGATGATATAAATTGATTTTGAATAGGCATTTCTAAAAACCACTATTTAAAATTCACCTTTTTTTACTATACCATGTACGTGTACGTCATCCATATTTTGACCTAAATAATCATATTTTTCTAAATACTTTTGGGAAAAGATTTGTAACTCACTGAATCATGTTATCCATATTTTTTTGTATTTTTTTATTGAATATTCTTTTTACTAATTTTTTATTGGCCATTTTTGGTCTTTTCAAAAATCATCGTGTACGTCACGCATAAGATAACCTAAACTTAACATTTTTTGAATTTTTTTTAAATTGAAAACAATTATCTAAAGTACGTTTTCGTACAATTTTTTTTACAAAAAAATATTTTAATAAAAAGTTATTAAAATACTAAAAAACCCTAATAATTCAAGTTTATGAACCTGTTTCATCATAAATTGATTAAAAATAGAAAAAATAATATAATTGTAAAACAAATTACATATTTGCAATCTACACTGTCTCGTCTATAATGGGTTTTAATTTCATCAAAACATTCTACAAAATAGATCTTCAGATATATGCCCAAAGTCACTATTTTGTTATGACATTGACAGGACCTTCAAGTTGCAGGTCAAACCAGGTCTAGAGATCAGGTTTGGGTCCCCAAAGCATTTCCTGAAGCAGGCTACAAAGAAAAACCCAAGTTTAAAATTTAAATTTTAAATAACAGGATCTCATTTCTTACTCTATCGGTACAAAAGAAAACGGGATCCCATTTACTAAATTGGATCCCATATGAAACGGGATCTTGTTTTGTAGAACAAGATCCTATTTAGTATTTGTCCATTTTTTTAATAAGACTGTGATTGTTAGCCCTGTAACTTGCTCTATACGGCCAACAGTGACATTTGCAGCATTCTCTACCATCTTTTGTCTTTTGCAAGTCCATCAACTTGGGATTTTGTTTGAATTTTGATAGGAGCCATCATTGAGACACTGTTTGAGTGAAATTTTGTTGAATTGCTACTTGTTTGAAGGACATGAACAAAGAAGGAAGGATTTCAAATTTTTGACATTCATTTGTACATATTTCATAAATTTTTTAATCATGGGATCATAAAGTCATAATAAGAGGAAAGATAGGAAGCTATTGACCCCTGAAGAAATTGAAACAAGTCGAGAGGAGGCAAAAAGACTAAGAGATAGAAGAATAAAGATTCAATCAATGAATAATGCTAAAGCATCCAATTCCACAACTATTGAAGATAAAAACATTGAGGAGACCATGGATGTAGATGATGCAAATTTGCAAGAGGTGAATGTGGAAACTAATATGATTATACAAACTACACCTGGTATGTCTTCAAATCCCTCTTTCAATGCTATGGAGAATGTTTCAATAGGTATAAATCCAAGTACTTCTTCAAATCCACCTTTGAATGAAATGGAAATGGTGTTGATAGGAGATTTAAAACAAGCTAGATATAACAATGTTGAGATTGATAATATTCATAGAAATCAAGATTTGAAACAAATTGTTGTTGAAAATGAAAATGAAAATCTTTTTTTTTGAAAGTGAAAATGAAAACTGTTTTGTTGTTAAAAATGAAAAGGAAAATCCTTTTGTTGAAAATGAAAATGAAAACCATTTTGTTGTTGAAAATGAAAATGAAAATCCTTTTGTTGAAAATGAAAATGAAAACCGTTTTGTTGCTGAAAATGAAAACAAAAATGCTTTTGTTGAAAATGAAAATGAAAACCGTTTTGTTGTTGAAAATGAAAATGAAAATGAAAACCATTTGTTGCTGAAAATGAAAATCGTTTTGAAGTTGAAAATGAAAATGAAAATCTAGGATGTGATGTTGAAAATGAGATTTTTTTTTTGAAAATTGAAAGAGATGTTTCGAATAATCTTCCTAGTAAAATTTCTTGGAGACAAATAAGAACACATGCCAATAGATTATACAAGGATTTTTTTATCGTAAAAAACTATAATTTCAATGTCAACTAATGATGCAATTAATGAGAATGTGGAAAATGAGAAACGTAATGAAAATGTTAGGCATTTTTGTTAAACCAAGAAGAAAAGATCAATCACTAAAACATGCTATGTCTACTGTTGCTAGTGCCATTGAGTCTATTGGAAATAATAGTCAATCCAAAGATAATAATGCAGCAAGAGGAGCTATAACAACTGCTATAGTTAATAAAACAACTTTGAATAGAAGAATGGTAAGCGATATTAGTGAAATTCTAAAAATACATCCTAAAACATTGGTAAGAGCAACAAAAAGAACAGAAAGTATAGAAAATGATCCAATTAACCAATGTTGGAGTTTTAGTGGTCGACTCCCGAGATCTAACATGAAACTGAATGTTGAAATCAAATCTTTGATAAAAAAAATATTGGCATGATAATACTAGGGTATCATCTAATGCTAGAGATGTTTTAAAATTAAGAGTGGGGTCCAAAGTTCGTGATCCTCATCCAAAACACCTATTAGATACAACGCAAACTGAATTTTATAGAAAATTTTGTGGTGAATTAGTGTTACCTGGTAATATTAAAATAACTCAAAGATCTTTTGAAAAATGCAAACCATGGTATGTAAAAATGAATAAGCAAGGAATATCTTGTTGTTGTAAAACGCATGTTCAATTTCGTTATTATTATGATGTGTTTTGATATATACGTTGAACTTTACATAGTAACATGATTATATAGGAATGTGATATTAATATGCCACCTGAAGCAATAAAAGAGTTTATATCAAGTTTGTTCTATGAAAGATCTAATGAAAAATTATTTTATTGAAGTTCACGTATTTCTGGACAATGCACTAGTTGTGGCAATCTTTCTTTGTTAAGAGTTTGTATGCATGAAAGTGTTGAAAATAATTTTGGACAACAATTAGTGGATGTTAAAAGATTTAAGAATGTTAAATATTATTTAAAAGATGGAAAATTTGGAAAGCGTTGTGATTTAATTATAGAAAAGGTTAGTGTGTATGCATTCATATCAGAATTTAAGAGTAAGATTGTACCAAAATATGTCAAGCACTCTCAACAAGCTCGATGGCTTGATGGATAGTTTCGTGAATGTAGAAACACATTTCCAGTTGGTACTATACTATCAGTGGTTGATTTTGAAAACTATACTTTAGCTCCGCAAGAGGAAATTCAATCACAATATTACAATTTAGTGTAGGTTGCTATGTTTGTTCATATTGTTTATAGACATGCAGATGATAGCATAGAGAATGATAGAAAAGTTTTGAGGGAGTATCATTTCTATTTGAGTGACAACCATTTACACTCATTAGAGTTTGTTCAATATTGTTTCAATATATTTTATACAAATTTAAGAGAAAGAGGAATCCAAATGACAGAACATCTTATATGGTCAGATAATTGTACATGAACACATCAATTATCTTATAATAAAATTAGAACGCATAGTTAATCTAATGTAACAATATACATAAATTATCACTTGATCACTACAATGATGTGAATCATGCATGTATATGTTCTCTCTATGTTAGCAATGATATGCAATTAACATATGTCTCTACATCTAAGAGAGGGACTCAAAACTACACGGATATCACCTAATATAACGTCATCAAGTCTAATAATATACAACATATCTAGAATGATGTAATTGATTAGTATCGGTCCTCAATTGCTTTCCTTTGGTAAGAAATAACCACAATGTCACCAATATACTTCAAACCTGGGGTAAATGTATGCATCCTTTCACCAATAAAATATCTAGGTTGAGGAAAATATCATCCTTAATGATGATCATATGTGTCTCTATCACATACCCTACCATGCACTTTTCCCACATGGCTTGGTAAATATACATTATTTATGTTGAGACCCAAGTGCACCTTGACATACAAATTTTGTTTTGATTCAAATTACACATTTGAGATTTGGTTTTTATTTGGATAATGATCATGAGTAGCTACAAACCTAGGATATAACAATGGTTTCATATAGATTAAGAATAAATGATTGGTCTAGATGTTTAGTTACTAGATTCCAAAGTTTCATTATACTAGTTGAATCTTTGGGTAGATCTATGATTTATGCTAGGGTTCAACATGATGTTGAGGGTGTTAGTATCACTCCTGGGTCTAGATCCTTTGGCCCATCTACCCTACACTTCATGAGCCTTTCTAAAATCAAAGTGAGGCATCCCTTTAGGATATTAAGTGCTTGCCTAATGATATAGTGATAGAAATTAACACTCTCCAAGTTCACTCTTTCTTGTGGAAGGGTAATGCTTTCACAATAATACAATATATTTTAATTATAACATTGTAATAGGGAAAACTGTACATACCTATGTCATTTTACCTTATGTTTTGGGCCTAGGGAAAACTCTTTTATGAATGAGATCTCAAAAGGACTATACTTTATATAGTGTAATCAAGTCTAAAAAACATTCCTAAAAAAACATCATGATCACACATCTCAAGATTTTACTCCATTCCATAAATAGTTTATTTTCCCTCTTTAGGTCAAACACACAAGTGTGAACCTAATCTCTATTAGGTCTGTGACTATGGATCTGAACCGTGAAGTCTAAAGATTTAATTCAAATTCAAACTTTTCCCACCCCTTTACTAGCCATTATGAGCTAACTAAAGTGTGAATTGTGTGAAATTACTCATTAGGATGTTGTATTTAACAAATAACCCTAAGTGGAAATGGATCATCTAGGGGTTATTAGGAGGATGCTAGAGTTTTATTAATAGAAAAAATTTATTCTAAAGCATCATATTATCAAATAAATTATTAGAGCACATCATTTTAGGTCTACTTTTACTCTTATTTTCCACCTTCAAATCTTCTCTCAAAGACATTTAAAGTCATCTTACTTTTACTCTTGTTTTCTACCTTCCGATCTTTGCTCAAAGTCATAAAGTCATATTTACTAATGATTTATATAGAAAACCTCAACTTTATTTTCAAAGTTAATTATTACTTCAATAATTGTATTTATTTAATTATTAGTTAAAATAATGGAAGTCTTTCATATTGACCATTACTTTTTAATATAAAAAATGTGGTACATTTCCATTTACAACATAAATTTCATAGGGTTTTTGGTAATTTTTTGGTAGGTAAATTAGCTTAATAACCTAGACTATCTTTTCTTTATAAACTTTGGATTTTTTAATAGTTGACACATTCTCCATTAATTTGATTGTTTTATAGGTAGATGAAAGTGGAGAATGCATGATAGAACAAAAAAAGATTGGGAGATCATGTCTAGGGTAATCAACATCACTTTCAAAATTCCTAAAATAAAGGCATCTACAAATGCTCTAGTGAAGGTTGTGAGATTGATTCCTAAGCCTAAGAAAATCTTATCTACACAAACTAAAAACAGAAAATTTAAAGATAAACTAGAAAATTTCATTAATTATGTCTCTTACTTTGCCATGTGAGGAAAGAGAAGCTAGGGGAATGAATTACCTCACATAAAGAGTTCCTTGGTATTTTTAATGGCTAAAAATTGGATATTAGCCATTATGGAAAGGACTTAATGTATTTGTGACTTGATCATGGAAAGGACTTAATGTATTTGTGACTTGATTATGTTGGATGTTTTCTCTATACAATGGAAACATGCTTTTTCTACTTTTATTTGTTTCTAGTTTGGAGATTAATTGGTTATTGTATGTAGTTTATGTGTTTCTTTTGTTCAAGATTTTTGGTATCTAATATAATAAATTGTAAGCTTCTGGAACAACTGTGTAGCTTTTTTTGCATCAGCTACACAGTTGTTCCAGAAGCTTACAATTTATTTATCATGGACTGTGGAAATATCATGAGTGATGCAAAAAAAGCTACACAGTTGTTCCAGAAGCTTACAATTTATTTATCATGGACTGTAGAAATATCATGAGTTCTATCTAATATAATGTTTTCTACAATTTTTGGCATATATATGCATTCTCTAGAGCCTTCATATTGATAGCATGTTGTCCTGATTGCAGAGGTTTCTTTCTAGATGTAGTATTCTTCATGAGGTTTGATGAACATTAAAGATACATTACATGCAACTTAATGAAAGCATCAAAGAAATTGGGTCTTGCTATTGTATTATTGTGTTGTGCAATGATCAACTTTCAAGGTAAGTTGTATGCTAAGTATCACTTATCTCAATAGTTACTCAGAAATTTGTTACCATTAAATGTCCTATCATAGAATTGTAACATCAAAGAAAATTGTAACATCAACCATTTGAAATTGATAGAAATTTTATTTTCTAAGTGTGGTTCTCAAAGAAAGAGTCTTTTGGATTCATTCTTTGTCATCTTGATTAAAATGTAATATATTATCCTCATACTAGTTTTCCCATGTCATAATGACTTATGCATATGAATTAGTTAAGGAATGTTTTGTCTAATAGTGGGGGGTCATATAGGAAGATAATTTTTTTCATTTCAATAAACCTAGCAAAAATGTTAAATTTTCCACTAGACCATGAATTATAGGACTACTAATATGTCTAAGAATGCTATGCATGGCCTTTTATGAGTAAAGTATTAGTTATCTTTATCATTTGATAAACCCTTTATGTATGATTATTATGATCCTAATAATATCAAACATTTTTTTTTGTAAAAGTGATTTTGATAATATCAATCAATTGTATTTTTTCAAAGCTTTACCAATCCATGTACTAATATTAGTGAAGACTGGCATGATATTATTTTTTTTTTTGTCAAATATGTAAAGCTTTCGTAGACTATTCATTGGGACTCAACCCCAAACTTAACTCTTAGGGTGTTGGGCCTTGTACTCAACAAAAATTGATTTCTAATAGCTTTTTTGTGAACCTAGTAACTTCACCAATAGACCAACTGACTCTTGACAAAAAAATATTATTATGAATCTCACTATTAAAGTCACTTTTGAGTTATAGTGTTTTACCCTTGTTAATTTTAAATTTAGAGCTTGTTATTACCATTTTAGCACATTTTTAATACTAGTGGAATATATAAGTTCAAAGTCATGTTGTGCATTTTTTATATAGTTAAAGTACTTGCATGTTTGAAGTGTAAAACACATACAACAATTTAACCTTTTTTCCTCTTTCTATCAATAAATTTATAGATTGAAAGAACTAGTATTGAACACATGATTGGGTTGTAAATTATATTGTTGTCCTTTAATTCCATTAAAACCAAAACAACATGATATTAAGATAAAATCCAACTTCTCTTTTTATCTATACATTAGTTAGCTCATTCTATTAATACAAAATTTTGATCTAATGTTCATTATTTAATTTCTAAAGACATGATATATAAGAATTTCCAACAATTTAATAAATGAAGTAAAAAATTTCCCATAACCTTTGATGAGACATATTACTATTTAATACTTGAAATACAATACTATAAAATACTAAAATGAAATAAAGTTTTGTATTCTAGAGACCATAAAATAGTGAAATGAAATAAAGTATGTCCATGTTCAAAAAATATGTAAAGTCCATGACAATACAACTCATGTTCAAAATATAAAGTCCATGTTCAACAATATATATAAAGTCCATGACAAACAGTATATAACATAGTCCATGAAATAGTTAAATTATGTAGCCCATGAAATAACCTATCACATACTATCTCTGTAATCAAGAGTCCTCGTCACACCATGAGAACTACTAAGATGACCTGAATCACTCTGTAGAAGAGAAAGATTTAGATGAAATCAGATGTAAGATGATTAAAAATGATTTAATGACAAATTTTAAATTTATAATTTATCATAAAATTAAATTACCGTGTGAGGCTGAGAGGCATGCTCTGGTGCACCTGGACCTATCTCTACATGCTCTGAATCAATCTATTTAATACAAGAGAAAGTTCAAGTTGAAATTAAAGATGTAAGACAATTTTAAAAATGATTTAATTCAATTTAATTTATAATTTATCATATGTAAATTAGTATACCATAAGAGGTTGTTGTGCATCCTCTATTCCAGGACCTGTCTCTACAGGCTTAGCTACATGACATGTCTCAAGCTATAAATATATATATATATATATATATATATATATATATATATATTGAAATTTACTTTAAGTTCACAATGTATATTTTAATTGATTTTAAATATAATCTAAATTTTAAATTATACCATATCAGGTTGCCCATCTCCTCTATCCTCCTACTTTGCATGTGTTGTGTGTTGATGAAACATGTCACTGACAAGCTCCTACAAGGTCATTTATAACTTAGCACATGTGTGTACAAATTAGGTTGAAACATCTGTATATTCACTTGTCTACATAGGTACTCAATTTTTGTTTTAATCTATTAAAAGACTTGTACATATATTACACGTGGACATAGATATATGTTTTTGAACAACTTGAAATGCAGTCGACTCCTGATATAAACTTGGATCATCCAAGTGTGTTGCAATGCCCATCCTCATTGTTGTGTCAACCTACATAGACATATATTTTTAATATATATTAAATAGTACATGCACGTTTTTAGATATAGTGAAATTAAAATAGAAAATTCTAAGTACATATAGTTTTTTAAAACAATATACATACTGTAAAACTGTTATGTGAGATGCCTAATGATGGAGGAGTGCTTGAGACACCCTCAGATGGAGGATTCAATGTGGAAGAACCCTGAACCAACATAAATATTTAATGTACATGTTCAAGACTAAATTACAAATTAAAATCAAGTAAATAAAATTATTTAAAATATAAATCATTCAAAATACCCCAAATGGGTGCCCAATATGAACATGTGTCGATGAAAAATTAAATCAATCAATGGTCCCTGTTTCCATCATCTACACCAAACAATTCAATTGTTAAAATATTACAATTTAATTGATCTATATGTTGATTAAAAACACGTGCTTAAAATTGTTATAAATTCAACATGTGTGTAACCTATATATATCTGTGTCAAATGATCAATGGGATGATCCTCAGCACATAGATAATCAACAAATGATTCACCCATATTATCAGATGATGCATGTGTAGCTGAAATGGGTGCAGCTGCCTGATAAGGTCCATAACCCAAGTGATTGCAACTCGTACATGTATGAGGCATCGACACATGTGGAGTGGTACTAGGACCACTTCCATCATCAACTCCTCCATGGTCTCTAACCCGAGCTACCATCATAGAAGTCTGCTCATCTAGGATACCTGAGAGTGCACTCAATGTGCCTAGTGTGGATACCACTGCACGATGTTGGAAGGGCAAAGGAATGGCAGTAACAAGAGGGTCAATAAGAGGTTGAATAGGCATGGGTCATTGGGGATCAACCTATGCCCCCAGCCTCTGTTGTGGCATGCCACCACCAATACCCTGGAATGATCTAAAATCAAAGTAGTTGGGTTTCTTATTCATAACAAACTCTGCATATAATTTTCTCAAAAAATATAAAGGAACCTCACAATTAGCATGAGGTGGATAATCAAACACCATCCACCATCTGTCCCAAAAATTGGTAGAGATTCCTTCATGCCTACACCACCTGATTGATATTCTTTTCTTATTTGCAGGAATAGATTCATTTGTAATGGGATGTCTAAAATATTATGCTAAATGACCTTTTGTGATTTTAAGATCCAAAATATCATTATAGGATAGGCCATCAGCATAAAATCGGTGCCTCTCCTCTCTCCATTTCCAGAATCCATCAAAGTCTGAGTCAATAGACCTTACAGAATCTACAATGTTTTGCATCAAAGTTACAAAACGTACCACGTAAGGTGGCTTGAATTGTTCATTGCAAATGGAATTCAATTTTTCTTGTATGGAATCCACATTTTCATTAATTATGGCTTGTAAGGGAGCCTGGTTAGTTCCAAGTGGGGGTGGAGGTGGGGGTGGAGATGGTGCCCGATTATCTTGTGCATTGAAGAAGTCCTCATCAAAGTGAATATCATTCAGATTCATGATATATATAAAAACTAGATATGAACCTGCATATATACATATAAACATACAAACTTGAGTACAAATTTAATTAAATCAAGAATATATATATATATATATATATATATATATATATATATATATATATATATATATATATATAATAAACATAAATGTAAATGTTTAAATATTATAAATTTTAAAATTTAAACTAGATAAATTATATGTATGTTTCAAGAAATTACATTTGAAATAAATTTAAATTAAACGTATAGATACATGTGCATACAAATTTCAAAATGTAATAGCTATTATAGTGAACTATGAAATTTTCAAATTGAAGTTGGGATTTTCATTCAAGACCTAAATTTTGATTCTTATAGTGAGGGAGACAAGAAAGATTAAAATTTAATACTATACAGACAATCATGTTAGGTTCAATCAAATACTAGGACAGTCATAGGCATGAACTTGGGCATCTTTGTTTCAAGACTAGAGGTTTGTAAAAAAGGATTTGCATGCATATATATTATCAAGGTCACATGTTATGCTTATGAGATATCCTCTCATTCATCTTGTTACAACCCTCTTAATAGGGCTAGACCCTATAATTGATTTTGTTATCTACGACTATCATTATGGTGTTTGATCATAGGGTCTTTGGTATCAAGATTATATTTCAATATGCAGGACTGTCATATCAAAAGATGCCTCTTAAGGACTTTGAGAGATATCATTCTAGCCAAGCATTATATTTTCACAGTAGTTAGACTATAGTAGTAGGGCTATTAAGACTACCATAATGAATTTGTTGTCAAGGTTTGTCATCATATGTTAGGTCCAAGGTTTGAATTTTGTTAATTTTTCTATGGAGTTGGCTATTGGTTTGATGTTAAGTACTCATTCTAGGAGATCCAACATTTCCTATGGAAAAGCTACAAATAGTTTGTAATGGTTTTGGATGAATTTCTCTAACTTTATGACTATCAATAAGCTTGGTCAACAAACAATAGTCATCCTTGAATTGATTTGAGCATTGGATCAATCATGAATTCATAAATTGGATATGTGTTTGAGTATGTGAAGATTTGAGTGAATCCTTACCATTTGATAGGAAAGAGGAAATCATCATCTTAGCACAAACTTTAGTATCTTGTATAATGTTGTCATGACCATTAAGGACTAAACATTAATTGTTATTAAATTCCTAAATTGTTATGTACTTTAAGATAGCCTTAAACCAATAACAGACTTGTCATGAGGGACAATGAACTACAAAGGGACTATGAAATTTTTGTTAAGATGTAAGACTCCTCTAGAGATTCAATTGCATTATCTTCATAATCAAAGAGACATAACCATGTGGTAATGATTAAACCTTCCACTTTTAAGATAGATTATGAGGTAAGAAGGTTAGGATGCTTTGTTTAACTTGTGATTATAGGGATGATCTAGCTAGAAAAAAGATATTAGTTGATGGTTCTAGCTTGATTTTGTTTCCTATTTCCTATTTGCAATTGTTGTTTTCTATTTAGTTGTTAGTCACTTGACTCTTATGTGTGTTATTTAGCTTCAAACTAAGCCCATTTAATTAGTCTAAATAGTCTTAATTTGCACTATCTTAACACTATGATTTTTGCAAACCTTAAGAACAATTTAAAACTCTATTTTACTATCAATATATATCAATGAAGGGTGAATGTTCAAATGCATCTATGCTATTGAATGATGCCATAGAAACCAATGGACTATCATACCACCTAGGTAGAATCATAATGAACATCTACAAGACTCTAACTAGACTTGGAAAACTACCTTGAGGTGGATATCTTGTGCATGCCACATGATTCGAAAACCTAAATTTGGTGAAGTTGCCTATGGCAACCAAATTTGATAATGGAGATAGGATTGACTACTAGTTTCCTAGGACTAATCTGAGTATGAAGATGAATATATTCTGATGATTTGTGATTTAAATTTAATGAAGATTTGATGCTTTGTTTAACTTGTGATTGTAGGGATTCAATCTAGCTAGAAAAAGATATTAGTTGATGGTTCTAGCTTGATTTTGTTTCCTATTTCCTATTTGCAAAATTATTGTTTTCTATTTAGTTTTTAGTCCCAACTCTTATGTGTGTTATTTATCTTTAGACTAAGCCCATTTAATTAGTCTAAATAGTCTTAATTTGCACTATCTTAACGCTCACTTAGAGAAATAATTAGCACTAATAAGCATATTTTTTGTTCTTTCAATACTATTCTAGCATTTATTTGGCTCCAAGAACCAATAATATTGGGTTAGTTACTAGAAGCTTGCATGCATGATTGAAAATGCTTCTTTACATGTTCCTACACAAACTTTTATCCAAGGTGGATTTTCTTCTTTCCTTAAGAAGTATATCAAATCTAATTATATGCACAAAATTTTGAAGTTAATTAGATGCATGTTCATCAAGAGTTGTATCAACAAATTCAAGAGTACATATGGATCATAGTGTTGGAGATCACAACAAGTGTTATTATCCTAGAGGATCTTATGTAGTAGTCTACTTCTACATATACAAGTTTATGTTAGGAGAAAATATCTTTTGCCAAATTTGTATAGAGTTGTCTATAGTGTGTTCCAAGGTAATCAAATGATGTAAGTCACAATTTAGAGGGTTGAGGGATAAGTTTGTGTTGAGTCTACAGGAGGTCTTTTCTTACATAGACCTCTCCATAATCTAGGTATCTCCATGTCTAACTCAAATGTTTCAAGGGATATTATATGTGTCTGTAAAGTTACATTTGTTGGCTTGATTTCATTCTTGATTAGTTGGCTATCACAAAAACTATAAAATCTTCTCAATTCTTGATTAGTTGGTTGTCTCTAAAGGTTTGATTATGAAGGAAGTGATAAAGGTTTTATTACGGTTTGTTGTAATATTTTTACATGACAGTTATCTATTTAATAATGCCTTTAAAATACAATGACATACATTAATATAAGTAAATTTTATATAAATTGGGATGATATATATATATCATCCCAATGCTATATAAATTTTGACAGTTTGTTCAAAATCTCTCCTTTCGTATGATACAGTCGTTTCAAAATTTCAATTGTATTTTACAGCTAAAATGTCTAAATACAACTATTCAACACTTGAAATGAAATCAAATTTTGATAGTTTGTTCAAAATCTCTCCTTTCGTATGATACAGTATTTTCAAATTTTCACTTGTATTTTACAGCTAAAATGTCTAAATATAGCTATTCAATTCTCAAATTGAAATAAAATTTTGATGGTTTGTTTAAAATCTATCCTTTTATATGATATAGTCTTTCAAAATTTCAATTGTATTTTACAACTAAAATGTCTAAATATAGCTATTGAACTCATAAATTGAAACCCTAAATAATAGTCTACATTTTAAATTTTGATTGTATTTTACACCAAAAAAAGAAAGAAAAACTTCAAAAAATTCATTGGGAAATTGAAAAAGTGGAAAAATCCACTTACCTGGTCTTTTGCTGGCTGAAAATCCTCTTCCTTAACTCGGGATCCCATTCTCAACTGTCACCTGTCACTGGAAAAAATGGGGTTACAACCATTTTTTTTAATTTTATATTTTCACAAAACAGGATCCTATTTAGAAATAGAATCCCATTTAGAAATGGGATCCCGTTTTATAAAATGAGATCTTGTTCTAAAGGAGATCGCGTTTTGTGAAACGGGATCCTTTTTTTTGGTCCTAGGTTCGGAATCCCGCTAAGAAACGGGATCTCGTTCTAGATTTTAGGCTCGGGATCCTGATCTATAATGGGATCCTATTTTTAGTTACCTGATTTCATATTTTTTTCTAACTCTGATACTTCCACCTTAAGTGGACACAACTTCTTGCATTTACCCATTACTTTTATCCTAAGGAAGAATAGACAATAGTTACTCATGTATTATCTATAGCTTGGTTGAGAATAGCTAATAGTTTAACCCGTATTACCCCATCTTGGCAGTAATATAGCCATGAGGAAGAGACTTTACAATGGAAATGATATGGCCATTAGTTTTGAACACTCTTCTCTATAAAGAAATAAACAAATAGATACTTGTCCTAGCTGAAACCTAGTGACAAGAACAATGAATAAAAACAACACCACATTATTAAAGACTAGAAGTATTATACAAGAATGCTATTAAAATGAAATATGATATGCTAATTCATTCAAGTATAATTTTGATATAAACTTCAAGTGAAGGTAGTTTGTTCTTTGGATTAAAAGACAATGTGACTTAGGTTGTTATCGACAAAATGTATTTATGTCTAAACCTGCATTATAGACTTCTATAGTTCCCGAGGTAGACATATTTAATATGTTCTACATGGTTGAGTAAACTAACTTTAGGGAGAAGTTATGAGTAATCAAGGGAGATTCAAAACAATACTTTAAGATGTAAAGAACGATTTATATTAAATCTTTTTTTTATTCATTGAGCATGAAAATATATGTTAGACTAGACATTGAGGAGTTTACAATTTTCATAGGCCTAATATTGTGAGGATGCAAAGAGGAGATCAATGCATGTTTATTTAGTCATCCAAACTTTTGTCTTATAACTATTTAGTTGACCTTTAGTAGAAGGTATACTAGTAATTCCAGTTAGATAGGTATAGGGTAATAGTCATTAAGTGTCTTATTTTACCTTGGTCTGAGTCCTTCTAAGAGTTGTGTGCTCATATACCTTTGTCTAGACTTGAGAGAATGGAATTAGTTCTCATATTTTGATGAAATTTCTATAAACTATTTGTCTATGTTTTGAGTTAGAAAGATGGGTTGTTTGACCATTTAGTAGTTGATAATTGTCATAGACCCGAGATTGCAAGGATGAAAAGAGGGGCTCAATGCATGGTCACAAATCAACCAGTCTTTATCCTATGATTGTCTAGTCTACCCTATTAAATAACTCAACATATAAAGAATGTCAGTTTCCAAGTCAAGAAAGAAGTGTGTGAACAGTCGAATCTTTTAATATAAAGACTTTGGCCAAAGTAATGCCAAATTACTACTTGCATTGTCGGTCCACTATGTTCTAGATGACATGAATATTCAGATGGGTTATACATAGTTAGAGATAGACTAGAAGTTGTAAACCTAATTATTCTTTTCTAGGACACTACACTAGTTCTTAGATGGCACATAGAATCAGTTGATTCTCATTATCTATAACCTCACAAAGGGTAGGGCCACTTCTAGTAGGAAGGTGTGTGGCGGACCAGCAGTCTGTGGTTGGAGGGAAAGCACCATGGTGATGCTCTCCCTCTTGCAGTTGACTACTGAAGATTTGTGAACAAAAGACATCATTTTATTGTACATGTAATTATGTAAATTTTTTAAGTCGCATGTAGAGCGACCATCAGCTGATGTATTATATCATGTATTTTGTAAATGAAAATGTGCCTACTTTACTTTGTATGATACAAAAAAAAAGAATTATGAAATTTTGGCATTATTATTCTTTATTTTTAAATGTTTTATTTAGCATTCAAGTATGTATGTTATAAATTTAACAAGTTTGACATCTATTTTCTTTGCAAACATATAACATGAAAAAGACAAAAATTATTTACACAAGTCTAGATAAGATACATGGATTGATATGTTTTGAGAACATATGAATGCTCTAAATGAAGAAAAAAAGTTGGTGGCTCTCTACAATCCATTCTCATTAGTGTTCTATCTTCAAGCCTTATGCTTCTAACCCAATAATGGATAAGTTTAACACCCAGTAATTTGCAACCGAAAGGTCTAGCCCACCTTTCTTAAAGAGGAATGTTGTGAATGAAAACACTCACACAAAATATACATGTTTTGGCTACATGACAAATGCTTGCAATCATGGTTTCTCTAACACGCAGGGATTTTTCAAGATGCTTAGAGAAGGATGATAGGAGTAGAATATGGCATTGGAGGATCTTTAGTTATGGCTCTTGAAGATAAATAATAAGTTTAGGGAGATCCATGAGGAGTCTCTAATGTGGAGCATCTCTCTTAACTTTCTCCATCCCACATCTCAAGTTAGTTGAGTGTGGTTCAATCCTTTTAGGACCTTGTTTTTACTAATTTTAGTTTACTATTTACTAGTTTGGTTGTTGTCTAGTTTTTAATTAATAATTGTTAACATATTTGTGTTTTTAGATTGATGAAATAAAAGTAGGAGTTAATAATTATGCTATATTAGAGGTTGTGATGGATAGGTTTTTACATAAGTGAGTTTTGGTGGAGGTAGGGGGAAATAGAATTAGAAGTAGACAAAAGGGAATGCATAGAATAAGGGTTGAACAGTATGAAAACAATCTTCCCATATTCCATTATTGTGTCTATTTTAGTAGTTTTCTAAGTATTAATACATTATAAAATAGTTTCTTGTGTATCTCATATATTTACATCATGGGTGTATTTTTGCTTTTTTAGTTCTCTACTATTTATATTGTTTTCTTTCTTGAGTTAAAATAGAACAAAGTATTTTTATGGAGTCTAATTTGTAGGTTCAAGAAATAGAACTGCATCATTTTAGTATTAGAGAAAAACTTAAATGGCCCAAAGGGGAGTTCAAATGGTCTGGGGAAGAAGAGGTACAAGGAATGCAAGATGGAGAGGTAATTCAGATGATGAAGTACTTAAAAAGTTGTAAGCCCTTGAGGCTAGATTGAATTGTGAGGATTTTCAGGAATAACTAGAAGTTCAAAGGGGTCAAGGAGGAGCCATAGATCCCAAAAAAAAACTTATTGATGCTATAACCAAATAGAGAACTAGAGTTAAGGTAAAAGTCCTTAATATTAAAGGTGAATTAAATCCAAAAGTGTGCTTGGATTAGATTCAATAGTTAGAAAAATATTATGACATGGAAGGAATTGAGGAAACTAATCCACAAAGGGTTAAATTTGTAGCATCGAAAATGAAGTATCATGTTGCTCTATGGTGGGAGAATATCTAGAATGCTAGGAGAAGACAAGGGAAAGAGAAAATCAAACTTTGGCCAAACATGTTAAAATATTTGAAAGCTAAGTTCATGCCCTCAAATTATCAGCAAAAAGTCTTTAAAGAATTCAAAAGTCTAAAAAAAAGGAGTTAACCATATTAGATTATACTGAATAATTTTTGAGGTTGCAAATCAAGACTAATTTGCAAGAAGATGATGAGCATGCAACAACTAGATACATTAATGGACTTAGATCTCAACTCCAAAATGAACTATCCACGCTCAAAGTGAATACTATGGATGAGGCATGCCAATTATCCTTGAAAGCAAAGGAAAAAACTGATAGGTTGGGAAAAGTGGCAAACAAAATGGGTGACAACAATTCAAGTAGGAGTAGAGTAAGTTTCTCTAAATCAGCCAATGAAGAAGAGCCAGAAGATAATGTTAAGCCAAAGTTCTAAGGGAGGGATGGCCTTAGAGGTAGAGGACAAGGAAAACACTTTTTGGAGGCTGGAAATCTTCGAAGTGCTTTATTTGTAGTGAAATTCATACAGCTATATATTGCCCTCAAAATCCCAAGAGAACAATGGTGATCCAAGAAGAAGAAGAAGAACCCTTGATAGAAGAAGTTGAAGTAGAAATAGGTGACAACTTGATGTAGAATAGAAATTTGATTGCTAGATACTAAGAATCCCCTGTAGTTGATTAGAGAAGAAATGATGTGTTTCGAACATAATGCAAGTGTAAAGGTAAAGTGTGCAAGGTGATTATAGATGGAGGGTCTATTGATAACTTGGTAAGTACAAATATGGTACAAAAATTATAGCTTGTTTGTATTCAAAAACTAAACTCTTATTAAATTTCTGGATTAGAAAAAGAGCATAGTGTGCTTGTGAATCAATCCTGTCTTGTTGGATTCAAAATTGGTCCTTATGAAGACAAGATGTTGTGTGATGTATTACCAATGGATGCATGCCACTTTTTATTAGGTAGAACTTGGCTATATGATATAGGA